>JANHMN010000012.1:60251595-60307779 GCA_030674055.1 Rhabdomys pumilio
GAAGAAGAAGAAGAAGAAGAAGAAGAAGAAGAAGAAGAAGAAGAAGAGGAAGAGGAAGAGGAAGAGGAAGAGGAAGAGGAAGAGGAAGAGGAGGAAGAGGAGGAAGAGGAAGAGGAAGAGGAAGAGGAAGAAGAAATACCACTATAATATTCTGCTGCCTAAAGATAACTACTACTAATATTTTTAAGTGAAACAAATTGTATATAAGGTTTTTTCAGTAGAAGAAAGAAAACTCTAAAGTGAAATGGTGGATTTGGAGGTCAGATAAAGTCTGTAAAACAGGAATCCTTGGTTTCCAACTAAATTATATTTCAAGTTAAAAGTTAAAAATCAGTCAAACATTGGGAGGGCAGGGTTTTACTTTAAAGGAGGACTTGTTTCTTAGTAGATAAAGGCTTATATTTTTAGTCATCAATGCTTAATTCCCTCTCACATAGAGACTAGAGAAATGTGGATAACCAAATGGAGCCACCTCTGGGGAGGAAAGCAAAATTATACCAGCAGAACTCTTCTCCTGGAGGGGAGGAAAGGAAAGGAAAGAAAGACTTTATAAGGAACCAGGTCCATGGTGTCACTTCCAGAGAAAATGGTAAACCACCTTGCATGGAAGTCATCACCTCCCCAACACAGTGGGCTAGACCCACAGAGCATCCAGGGGAGCTTCTCCCTGCTGCCCTTTCTTCTCTCCCCCCAGACCCTTCTCCTTCCCCCGACCACTCAGCTCTGTCTGCTTCAGCCTCCCATGTGTGTGTATTCCACTATAGCATAAGTGCACATTCCTATTGCACTGTCTATTTCCCATTGTTCTCCATTTGTTTCCCAGCATCTCTCGTGATCTTTGTGTTCTCTAGTTGACCTGGAAATCAAGTCTACAGCAGCATGTCCTGGGATGTTTTTGTGATTCTTAGTTATTAGGTCATGATAAATTGAAAGTTCGTTTAGGCAAGGAGTATAAGCCAAAATGAGCTTATAGTAGGGTATTTTGGAAAGACGTGTTTGGGATGGAATATAGATGGCTGTGGTCATTCATTTAGAAAACACAGAGGAAAATCTATTGGTATTCTGAGGCTTCATGTTAACTACTGCTACTTTTAGGTTAGAAACAATTGCACTTAGTTTTACTTTAATAGAAGAAAAGGTGAATAAAACCGAGAAGTTTAATCCCTGGCTCAAATTTTGTGTCTTATTTAAAAAAAAAAAAAAAAAAAAGTTCTTTTTCACCAGGCCTCCTGGATTACTTTCAAATCCATCCAGTACCCTGGGATGCTTCTCCCACGTCAAATGGATGATTTCCATTGTCTCCAGGTCTACGACTCTCTTAGAGTCACTTTCAATCTTGCTATGGTATATTTATAAGGATTTTTTAGTGGCCAAAGGACTATGAACTTCAGTTCCCCCTATAGCTGAAAATGTATTCAGAATAAGTTTCCCTCATGGATCTGTGGCCTTGTTCCACTGTCTTCTTGCAGCTAAAAAAGCAAAAGGGAACCTGGCTGCCATTTTCATTCCACTGCCTTTAGAGGTGGGCTTCTAGGATTTTCCTCATTATACTGCTGGTCACAAATGGAAAGGGGCCAGCTATGTCATTCGTTTGTCTTTATTTCTTCTCAGGCTTTTAGAGTCCTGGTTGAGTCAGGGTTCTTTGGTAGGCGTTCCTGTGTGGCCTTCTCTCTGTCCCTCTCATACACCTTAGACTCTCTCCACTGCATTCCTACTTGTCTGTTTTCTCCACCCCTTTTTACACAGATTCAAAGATTTTTGTCCTTTGGGTCACAGATTCATTTTTGTGTCATTAATTCCAATTATTCAGCCCTTCCACTGTCTCTGATTATTTTGTTAATTTATTAATTGCTTTATGTGTATGAGTGGTTTTGCTTAAAATGTATGTCTGTGCACTATGTGTGTACCTGATGCCCACGAAGGCCAGAAGAAGGTATCAGATCTCCTGGAACTAACTAACAGATGGCTGTGAGTAACCTGTGAATGCTGGGAATTGAACCTGGGTCCTCTGAAAGTGTTCTCAATAGCTAAGCAATCACTCCAGCCCTCAGGTTTCTTCAAGACCTGCAAATGTTTGACTTACCCAGTCAAATTAATAAAGAGCTATGTTGACTGATGGAGGAAGCCATGGACTTCCTGGGTAGTTTGTAGGAAGCTCATCATGGAAGCCAAAGCCGAGAGCTGCTCATGAAAGGTACATGTGTGAGAAACAGATGAGTCACAAGAAGCTCATGGCTGTCCCAACTGCCAACATGAGGAATGCTTTGTTTCTAGAAGCGAAGTACTTTCGAGCACCCTTCTGGGCAGTGTAGAGTCGGGTAGAAGGAGGAGGGACCCAGCATTCTGCAGAGCCCTTTTAAAAGCGACCTTTAACGCCCCTCTCCTTGTAAACTTAGACTTGAATTCCACAGGATTCTGGGGGTATGAGGAGCACTCACCTCTTTGGCAGCTCACTCTGAAATCTGTTTTATGTCATAATTTTTTATTGGCCTGATCCAACAACAGCTGTTTGATATTTTCCATAAATTCCCAGAGAGCGTTTGTATTTCTACTATGGCAACCTTTCCAGACACCCACCTTCTTCTACATGTCTTCTTTCTCACACATCTTTATTTACTGGGAGACACAAGCTCTTGTGTTTTTAAGTGAGATTCTATGGACATCCATGATTGGTTCAGGGTATTGGCTCATGGCTGGCATGGGGCCAGGGCGCATGTCTTACTGTCCGTGGAGCAATTCTTCCCTTTATTATTACCGACATCACTCTGACCCTGTTGGCTGTATTATAGATATGGGATGTTTTATAACGCAACAAACTGAAAGGCAATGGACCTGAGCTGGACTCTGAGTATCTGCCCCAACTAAATCCTTCCCATCCTTCCTCCCAGCACTTCTGTCGGACCCCTCCTATGCCTCAGCTCTGTATAATACAAACTCTAGTTATATGACTAATCAAACAGTTGTGCAGTGTCAACAAAGTCCTTTTCAGTTAAAAGCTGAAGGTCCCTGTGGTAAACATGAAGTCTCCATAGGGCTGTGGTGAGGTGCATAACACAGATGAAGAGCTAAATGAAGGAACAAAGACATGAATGAGCTTGATGTTGACCTTGGAAATGGATGCAATGTCTTTCTTTGCTGAAATGGTCCCTGGAATCCTTGGTAGTCAGGAGAGGCTCTGGGGACGGGTATTCCATGCATAGGGGATAATTTGGTGAAGGCACATAGGTAAGCTGGAGCGCTGTTGGTTGTTAGGGGGCTACTGGAACTTGTTCACAGAGAGCTGTCAATCACTACGTCATTCAAACAAAACCCCTGATCTCTGCCGTGCCCCTGTGTGCTGAGAACTTCTTCAATTATTACCAGCCTGGGAGCACAGCCTGGGAGCACAGCCTGGAGCACAGGTCTTGGTAGAGCCACTGCCGTCACTTTCGTTCTATAGGCATCAGTAAAGCCTTCTTCACGGTTTAATATAACCATTATTTAAAGCCTATGCCAGCTTTCTTTGCATGTTTCCATTAAGGGATATGCTTGGAGCATTAGTTATTTTTGACCCATCTCTTCACAGGAGCTCCCCCAAAGTCATAGAGAGCTTGGAAGAGGCTTTCAAGCCACTCTTGGTTTTTCGATGCCTGCTGGGAATTGTTGGAGGGTGAAGGCCCTCTAGTGTGAGGCGCTGCTACTCTAAGGATTGTTTTGTTTCCTTGCTCAGAAGTTTCTCTGTTATTCTAAAAGTCTTCTCGGAGATCTTCGCCTATGATTTCCAATAACTTCATTCAAAAAAGGAAAAAAAGAACTACTAGTTGTCAGAAATAAGTGGGCTCTCACTTCTTGGTTAGACAAAAATTAATCTTTTGATTTTTGAGATGTGTGTTATTTTATGCACAAAGTGGGAGCCCAGTAAATATGTGTGAGGTGCGTGGAAGCAAGATTAAAGGAGAGAGTGAGTTTGCCTGAAGCAGAGCTGAGGAACACTGTAGAAGTGATTCAGGTCCAGGCGGGCTCTGCCGTAGATTACAGGCCATCCGATCTCTACAGTAACCGCTTTCCTTCCCACCATGTCCTGCACACATCGGGCAGCTTTCAGTTTTGAGGCTGATTTACTCCAGGATTTCGAAGGTCTCAAAAGACAAGTCGGATCCTTTTATCTGCCCATGCACAGGATTGTTGGGGGTCTATGCTTCCTTTCTCACCCATTCCCAGCTTTTTAAGAATGAAGCTGTAAAACCCATTGGCAATGTGAGGTTAGCCGTATGACACTATGAAACGAGATATTCCCAGTTGTGTGACCCTGAAGCTATCTTGGTGAGGAGCCAGGCTAGCCTAGTAGGAAATGAGGTCTGGAGATGCTAACACTATGAAGTCCCCAGAATCACGGGATGTGCTCTCAGCAGCCCTTGCAGCAGTCTGGGTTAAGTCTGGAGGAAAGAAAGATGCAGAGATCCTCAAATTGCTGCATCTCCACTGAATCTGAACTGCTGGGTCAGAGAGAAGTACCAGCCTGAGCTGATCCCAAGAGTCCTTGGCTAGAATCTTCCCAGGAGCCTTAGAGGAGAGGTACAGCATCTACCTACAGCTGTCTCTGGGCTGGAGTCAGAACCTGTGGCATGGTTGGGAGAAGCTTATTCCTGAGCTGAATTCAGGATCTTTGGACCAGAATCTATAGGCTAGGATGTGAAATTCACTCTTTCTAAAACTTCCCTGGTGATTCTTCATGCCAAGGAAGACTGGAAAGCCACCTGCACGCCCTCACCTCCTCAAGTCTGTCAGGATATGAACTACAAAGAGACCACAGCATCTGGCACTTCAAAAGCCCACAGCTGCTCAGCACAGGACAGAAGGGTACAGGTCCTGTACTATCAGCCTTAAACATCAAGGGTACATCTTGCCTTTAGGAGAGTAAATTATGAAGTCACAATCCCAGCACCAAACCGACATAGTGGACCATGTAGCATCATTGCAAACTGTTGCAGACATGGATCACTGGTTCCAAGGAGACACATGACCTGTCCATACCCCTGTAACCAGAATCAACTCTGAGCAAGCACCCTCTTCTCAGCAGGGTCCATGCAGATCCCTTAGTAAAGATGGCCAACTAAAGATTAAGGCTGTCAGACTTCAGTATCTGGCCACCTAAGTGGGCCATAAAGCATACAGAGCATGTTGCCTTTGTCTTCCTAGGAATCCTAGGGGAGCATTCAGCTTATGGAAGAGACAGTGTTGAGTGACTGACCTACAGGCTGGCCACGGAGGCATGGTGGAGGAGGTGTCACAGGAAAGAAGCACCTTTGTGGTAGTGCACGAGTTACTGTGAGAATTTCAAAACTTAGTTCACATTTCCCCTCTGAGCTTTTCAGACTTAGACCTTTATCTTATATTAATTTCTCCCTTCTCCTCCAATAGCAAGTTACAGAAAATGAAGGAAGTTTTTATTTGCAAACCTCAAAAAGTCAAAGTATACTTTGTTCAGATATTTCTTTTACTGTAGACACCCACTTTCTAAGTTTGGATCCACCCGTTTCTAGGGAATGATTGGCTAACCAGAGAGTTTTTGCTTCATGGGTGTGTGCCAAACTTCAGAATATTACATAGGGGCTGGTAAGCTAGTCTAGCAGGCAAAGGCACTTACCACCAAGCCTAACTTCTTGATTCAGTCCCCGAGACCTGTGTGGTACAGGGAGAAGAGAAACTCCCGCGAGTAACTCCCGATTCCTGCTCACACACTGTGCTGTGTGCCTCTCCTCCCATATACAAATCAACAAATATAACTTTTTATTTAGATTCTATGACTTCTGTTTTGTTTTTTAAGGTGTCACATGGGTGTAGAGGGGATGTGTAGAGTCTCCATGGTGATGGGTGAGTGTAACATGTGCCATGAGTCACTGCAGTCCACTCCAGCTCTATAGAAAATCATTGAGGGTTGGGCTGGAAAGTTGCTCAGTGGTTAAGAGCACCAACTGCTCTTCCAGAGGTCCTGAGTTCAATTCCCAGCAACCACATGGTGGTTCACAACCATCTGTAATGGGATCTGATGCCCTCTTCTTGTGTGTCTGAAGCGAGCAATGGTGTACCACTCATATACATAAAATAAATAAATCTTTAAAAAAAGAAAGAAAATCATCGAGGGTTGCTTGAAAATTATTCAGATTCCTTTCCTTGCCATTGCACTTCCACTGAGCCTAAGTAATATCCCATGACCATCAAAGTTAGTCATGTCTTGTCACCGCTTAGGTAACCAGCATCAGACTCCCAGGGCTAGATGAGAGGACGGAAGCCCATGGGAGTTGACTTCAGACCAAGAGCACATAGTAAAGAATCAGACCCATGATCCTTAAGGCTCCTCCCCCCTCTGACTCTGCACACCCATCATCTCCCACCAGTGTCAGAGGAATACATGTAGATCAAAACTTAGCAAATGTGTTTCACACACCCCATCGATCTCACATAAGAATCCTGAGAGAGCTTTAAGTACAATGCCACTGCTAATGTCTGACTGTAGATACTGGAATGCAGATGCCGTACTTAAAAAGTTAACAAGGCAATGCTCACAAACAGGCAGGGATGAAGATGCCCATCTGGGCAGCGGGTGCTACCAATTCACCCAGACTCCAAACTTAATCCAATAGTCTCTCCCATATGTCACTGCTGTCCTGCTGCTGGATCTTGACATGAGTGTTAAACTGAAGAAGGCTCATTAATTCATGGCAGCAAGCCCTCTAAATTAGAAGAGGTGCCTTCCAGTCTAGACTCTGCCATTAAAATCCGTAGCCTCAGGAAAGTTACTGAAAATTGAACACCCTAATCTGAATGAACCAAGAGAACCAGAAACACTCCAGAATCCATACCCTTTAAGCACCAAGATGACACCACAAGTGGAAATTTATGCACCAAGAAACACATTTATTGAACAAAATGATCTAAAATATTAGATTAAATTACCTTCAGATAATTGTTCCTGGCTGTCATTTTATACAAGGTGTCCATGAAGTAGAAATGAATGGACATAGATTTGGATTTCACACTCATGACATGTCATCGTGTGCATACAGACATTTCAAAATCTGAAGGAAAAAAATCTAAAACCCATAACACGGTGATCACAAATGTTCTAGACAGGGGATACTAACTTGCACCCCTTAAGTAATCAGTTCCATGATTTTGGAAAACAGAGATTAAAAACCTCAATTACTCATAATCTGTGGAGACCATGTTTCATGAGGTATTTCATGGGAGAGCCTTGAAAGAGAGCCCCTGAACCTTGGAAGTACAGGGTAGACCTGTGGCATCCAAGATCAGGCCTTCTCCTGAGACAAAATGAGAGAGACACCAGGAGAACAAACAGGTGCTGATACAATTTGAGTCACAGCACAGAAAGCTACTAAAGACAGAGGCTATGGAGCCAAGTTCTAAGAAAGTCTAGGGCTCGGAATCCAGAGAAGGTACTCTTGGAGGAGGGAGTGGAGCTCAGGAGCCGCATGCCAGGCAACCGGCAGGGTTGGTTAATTAGTTGTCATCTTCCTTAAAAATGGCTGAGCCAAGGGAATGAGTGTCTCAATAGGCTGTTTTGATAAGTGTATGTGTTGCTTAGAAGATGCGATCAGTCTTTATCCTGTCTTTATCCTGTTTCTATCCTTTCTTTATCCTGTCTCTATCTTGTCTTTAAGACCACAGACCTGTCAGCTCTTCCCACCTAGTGTCACAGCCGGGGGCTCTGCAGGATACCCCTCAATAAATGCATGTGTTGGATGAATGAAACTTGGTATGCTTCTTGACTGAGAGACTTCTTGTTGCTTTTAATTTGTCATCAACCTCTCAGTATGATGAGATATGTTTCCTGGGGCTAGAGTAGTGGCTCAGCAGTTAAAAGCACTGGCTGCTCTTCCAGAGGACCCTAGTTCAATTCCTAGCACCCACCTGGTGGCTAACCACCATCTCTAACTCCAGTCCTAGGTGATTCAATACTCTCTATGGCTTTCTTGGGGACCAGGCACACATGTGATACAAAAACACACATGCAGATAAGACCCATACATATTAAATAAATAAATAATTAAAAAGAAGATGTTTCTTTCCCAAGGTTGACTGTGGCATTCTTTCTAAAACTGGAATCCTCGGCTCCTGGAAGGTCTTTCATGGTCTCAACACCTAGAACCTCCGCCTGCTAGCTCCCTTCTGTTCTCATGGCTGTTTGCAATTCTCAGTAGAACATGGCTTCATTCCTGAGTCTTTACATTCATGTAGAGGCAAAAGGTGAGGCTTTGAACCTGAGGGGAAACCCTTGCCTTGCTCACACTCTCTCCAGCACTCAGTTGTGATTCAAACTGTATCTCTGTGGAAGACCGTTTGAATGGCTGGGATGCTGTCCTAATCAGGCCACTCCAGTTACTGCCACTGACAGCATCTCAGGCAGAGCTGGGAATATGATCTCAATTCACCCACACTTCTTGGGAAGAGGCATCTTCTGGGGGTGTTTAGAATGGAACCCAGAAGCAGGAGGTTTTACACTAACTTGCTATGTTTCTTGTCTTATCTATCCAAAATTACCTCATTGAAGCCTTGCCGGTATCATTTCAAAATAGTCATTGAACTAGTTTGCAAAATTAAGCTGTCCACAAACATTGAGTCTAATCTAACAGTTCCTTGTAGCCGCCTGCGGCCATGGATGAACCGGGTCCACCTGAAAGAGGGGCTGGAAATGAAAAAGAATGGAGAGGCGACAGAAGCATGAATCCAAGACAACGTTTAATGTTCAGCTCTTGTATATACTTAGGGAAAGCCCACCAAACCCACCCTTTGTTCCAGCTGCAAAGCAGGCTCAGCAGGCAGTCTCTTCTTCAAAGTTCTTGCAGGAAGTTGCAAGTGTAAACAAAACATCTGGATTCACCTAGGTGTTAAGGTCCTATGTGGCAGACAAGGTCTGTTCAGACTGCTCAAGGCTGGGGAGGGCACAATTCCTGTAGGCATTAGCCTTGACTGTTAATTTTCTGCTCGACCCTTGCCTAGCGTGCCAGCGTGACACTTGGTGCAAATGCAGGCAAATGCAATCCGGGTTGTCGTTGTGTTCATTTTATAATCATGGGGGTGGCAAATGTAAGTGGAGAAAAGAGATGAGACAAGACAAGCCTGACTGTTTCCTTGACTGTCTTCTAAAAAGCAGTGTTTATTTTAAGCAAATTCTCAAACAAATAAAGCTTTTACCCTCGGGCTTCTGTGTCCCAAGAATGGCGTATTGTGTACTTCCTCATCTGGTGGTATCATAATGCTAGAGCCAAAACTCTGCAGAGTGGCCAGACGGGGTGGTCCACGTCTGGGACTCCAGCACTTAGAGGATTGTGAGACTAAAGCCAGCCTGACTACAAAGTGAGACTATGTCTCAAATATATAAGAAAATGCAAACACCTCTTCACTGATCACGTCAGACACAGTCCTCACAAGGCACTGCCCCCCACATCTGGGAGCTGTACCTTATGGTAGGTTTTGTCCGTCTGGACATTGCTTGCAGCGGCTCAGCTTATTTGGAGGGTGTGTGGCGGCAAGAGAAGCAAACAACTGTCGTAGGAGCGATTGGGGCTTACATCAAAGCCGCAAAGTGCCAGGGAGGCAACTACTTGGTCCAAATGGAATCAAAGCAGTGTTTAATTTGGAGGAATGTGTTTCCCATTGCTGTGACCCAGTACCTACAAGGAGAAACTTCAGTCAGGAAGGCTCTATTTACATTCACATTTTAAGAGGATAAAGTCTACTGTAGGTGGAAAGCTCAGATCATTGCTTCTGCAGGTGGGGGGGAGGGTAGGGGGAGGACAAGGAGGGGGAGAGGACAAAGATAAGGAGGAGGGGGAGAGGGGAGGAGGAGGAGAAATAGGAAGGAGAAGAGGAGGAGAAAAAGAGGTGGAAGAGGAGGTTCAGTACACCTTTAATCCCAGCACTCAGGAGACAGAGGCAGGTGGGTCTCTGTGTGTTCAAGACCAGCCTGTTTTATAAATTCCAAGCCAGCTAGGGTTATATAACGAGACCCTGTCTCAACTCCCACCTAACCCCACTTCCTCTCCTCTTCTCTCTCTCCTGTCTCCTGTCTTCTCCTCTCCTCTTCTCTCTCTCTTTCTATTTCTCTCCCCTCTTTCTTCTTCTTCTTCCTCTTCCTCCTCCTCCCTCCTTCCTCTCTCTCTGTCTGTCTCTCTGTCTGTCTCTCTCTCTCTCTCTCTCTCTCTCTCTCTCTCTCTCTCTCTCTCCCTCCTAAAATGGAAGTAGAGTGCACAAAGAAGACATGGGACTTTCCTTCGGTGATCCACTTTCTCCAGCAAGGATCTGCGCTTGCACAATCTTCCCAGACATCTCCATCGCTGAGTAAATGTTCAAACACAGAAGCCCAGAGTGACTGTTACATTTATTACATTCACACCACAACAATGGAAGCCCTAATATTATACATATGGTTGTTTAAAACCTCAGAGAGCATATTATCTTAACTTGAGGCACGATGCAGTCTAAAGAGTGTGTGTGTGTGTGTGTGTGTGTGTGTGTGTGTGTGTGTGTGTAATCTCCAACTCATATGAAGAATAAACCACATTTAGTTTTAGATTAAGCACATCAGTATTGGAAATTATTCAGAACCCTGACTTTCAGGAAAATGGCTGTGGCTACCTCTACCCTGAGCCTTGAGAGAAAAAGGAAGCCTTGGAAGTTCGAAGTGCTTGCCAAGTGTGTCAAGAGTCCCGGTTGTCCCAGATGACAGCTGGCACACATAGGCAACTCACTCGCTCTGACTTTATTTTTTTCTTGGTAAAGAAATAGCAACTATTTGCCAGCCTGATTCTTTGCAGGAAGCCAACAAGTTTGCATACGGGATCTGTCATTTTTAATCATTATTCCGTGTAACTTTGGTTGCCAGAGAATAAACACTTGCTTGTTAGGAAACCTTGGATAATAGGGAAATATGCAGAAATGAAAGTGGTATTTCCACTAATTTGGGTACTGATGATATTGTCAACCTTGGGTTGAATTTCTTTGAGGGAGCCAGTATCCTACACCAGGCATTGTTCTTTACTCCAAATGACCACATTAGACTCTTTAGAGGTGACAGACAGCACATCTCTAGGGGCAACCAAACGACGCTCCTGGACTACTCCAAAGTCTAGAATCTGCTGGTTAGGAGTCCTGTTGAAGCATGGGAACACAAAGCAGGGTTTTAAAACTCAGGGATTTTCTCCTAAAATATATGACCACAGTACTTGCAGTTCTGGGTCTGATAGTCTTGATTTCTTGTTTAAATGCAGTGGTGTTGTTAGGAACCTTCCAGAACTGCAAGGTTCTGTTCTTCACACTCAATGACAAGAACAGCAGGAATCTGTTAACAGTCTTTCCTCATGTTTGAGCGCTGTCCCTGGCCAGTGGGTCCCCATCAGAGGTGGCCTCCCCCTCAGCCAGCATTCTCCAAAGTCCTGGCACGAGGTGGCTCAGCCTTTGTTAACTGGGTTGTCTGATCCCTCTTCCCCCATCCACCAAGGCTAATTTTGTTTGAGATTTCACAGTGCTTCTAAATTTATATATGTAAACAAACAGGGACACACTTTTCTTCAAGTCTTTATTAGAATTAAAATTAGAAATAGTTTTCGTCCTTCATACAACCAAGCTGATGAAAGAGCCGAGTGCAGGTAGATGTCCAAAGTATCTCAGCAGATACAGCAAGGGGTTGGGGTGTTCACTGTAACCTGGCTGGCTGGTTTAGTTTTGTAAAGTGTGGTCAGAATGAGTGGAAAGTTTACATGGGTGGTTTTTCAAGGGAAAAAAAGATGACCTTCCACTATTAGGTTCTGAAAATACCAAGAGACTGTTCACTTAAAAGCTTGTTCACTTAAAAGCTTGTGATTAGCTTTCTTTATGAAGAGAGAGATCAATTAGGACCGTCTGTCGGGCATCGAAGAAGCATAAATTATGAATTCCAGGAAACTGCAAAAAAAATTTGGCCTTATTTTATCTTATTTTGTTGTTGTTGTTGTTAGTAGTAGTAGTAGTAGTAGTAGTAGTAGTAGTATTAGTATTATTATTACCTATTTGTAGCCTAATAAGACTGAAGGAAATGGTGTGGATTTGGGTGGGTGGGGAAGAAGGGTATGGGAAGACTTGAGGGAGAGGAAACTATTATCATAATATATTGTATTTTAAAAATCTAGTTTCAATTTTTAAAATGTGTAAGTTAACACACAAATAAAATTTCATTTATAATTTAGATGTTCAGGTTAGATAACCAGCCATTGCTCATTTTTCTCCTGACAGACAGATAGACTTCTAATGTTTTTCTTTTGTCATGCCAGAAATGACCAATTCCTCTCAAAAAAAAAAAATATTTTAAGAACATCTTTGTGAGCACAGTACAGTTTGTCTGAAAAGCAGCTTTCTCCAAAAGTTCAAAATAACCGAGCACAAGGAGCTAATGGACGGGGTTTGGGAGAGCAGAGAGAGCATTTGTGGTGCTATCTCAGTGTGCTCTGCTGTGAGTGTGACCTTGGCAACTGCGTGTGCAAGCTCTGTGGGAACTGCACAGAAATGAGGTTAGTGCGAGCTGCAGGGGGGAGGGGCTCTAGGGCAGTGAGGGATTGCAGCAAAGATCTCTATGTTAGCACATTAGCCTCAGGCTCTTGCTGAACCAGCCTCTGAATCTTCAGTGCAGTTCAGAGTGATGTTGATTGATGTGGGTGTTTCCAGGGTGCTCTGGTGCTTCCAGAAGAGTTCTCTGTACTCCTAACCTGCTCCTTGCTGCAGCAAGTTCTGAATTGGTGTTCTCTCTCTCTCTCTCTCTCTCTCTCTCTCTCTCTCTCTCCCTCCCTTCCTCCATCCCTCCCTCCCCCTCCTCCCCCCTTCCCTCCTCTCTTTCTCTCCTCTTTCCTTTCTTTCTTTGCCAAGACAGGGTTGCTTTTCTGCATGTAGCTCTGGCTGGCCTAGAACCTGCTCTCTAGACCAGGCTTCCAGGCTAGCCTTGAAATCATAGAAATCCACAGGTCTCTGCCTCCTAGAGTGCTGGGATTAAAGGCATGCACCACCACCGCCTAGCTTGAATTGGTATTTTCATCTTATTGGTATGTGGGAGTTGGTATATTCACCCTAGGGCTGGGTTTAGAAAACCTTTCTCCTTGTGCCCAGTTCCTTGCCACATGCTTACCCTGCTTCTCATTATAAGAGTTCCTACAAACCTCATAATCAAATCCCATTCTGAACATGAAAGAAGTTTCTAGAAGCATCTTTTCCCTGGAAGTGGAGGGAGGGGGTATTCATACACGCTCTTTAAAGGAATCTGTAATCTTGAAGCCTCACCAGTTTTTATGCCATCTGGATTATTGTGTGCATTGGGCTTTGAGAAGAGCTGTAGGCCCCAGTAGATCTCACTGCCAGGAACGGCAGCTGGCCTTTGCCAGCACCCCATTTCCAAATACTGTCCCCTTCAGTACAATGTAGCAACTGTGAGAGCAGCCAATGTTTCTGGTGCTCCTTGGATCCATGCAGTGTCTAAGTAGGGAAGGCTGGGACTTTAACCACCTTCTCTCTTGCCCAGCCTGGAGCTAGGGTGTGCTGGTGGCTGTCCTCTTGGGTGGGATGTAAGTTCTGTGGGCATGGAGCGCTGTGCAGAGAGAAACTTGTAAAGAGATGGCGTTTGGTACCTTATTCTTTAACGCCGGAAGTAGGTCAGGGTACAACGTCCTTACAGGGTTCTCTACATGATGGTTCCCACTCGGCTACACCCACCCCCTCCCTCCGCTGGACTTCCTGCAGGAGGCGTGCTCCATCATGGGGCAATCCACTCATCAGAACAACATGACTCTAAACTGTGGTGCAGCCACTTCCTGGCTGCCTTTGTAACATTTCTCACTTTCTCTTAACATCTGTTTCCTCCCACGGTGGCATTAGCATCTACTCTGCAAAGCCATTGAGATTAAATAGAGTGTCACATGTAAAGCACCTGCCACAGGGGAGTACTCCAGAAATGGCAGCTGATCATAGTATTAACGTGCTGGAAGAAATCCTTTCAAGTTCAAGCCCAAAGCCTTTCTCTGGACCCTCCTTCCCTGCCAGTGACTCTCTTGTCCCGCACTCCTGTAACATAAAGGTCTTCCTGAGTGGGTTTGATTTTTGTCAGTTTGACAAGGGCTAGGGTCCTGTGGGGAGAGGGAGCATCAAATGAGGAAATGTCAGCATCTGATTGGCCAGTAGGAAAGCCTGTGGATATTGTCTCGATTGCTGGGTAGGAGGGTCCAGCCACTGTGGGAGGGGCCACCTCATGGCAGGTGGTCCTGGATGGTATATGGAGACAGGCTGAGCAAGCCAGGGTAAGCAGTGTTCTTCCACGGCCTCTGCTCCACAGACACACACACACACCCCTTCATGAGCCCCTGCCTCTGTTTCTCTCAGTGATAGACTGTGGTGGGGATGGATAAGCCTTCCCTCCCCAAGTTGCCTTTTTGCCATGATGTCAAACCCAGTGACAGAAAGTGACCTGGGACATGGATGCACACGTACTGCCTCCTTCTCTGTCCTCACATTTGCTCCTAAGCCTACTTCTCCAGTGGCACTTTTGTTCTTAGTATCACCGTGGCCATGTGTGGTGACACTAGCACACAGAGTGGCGTTTACCAGCGACTAGGCCCAGGAGGAATGCTTGGTAGAGGCCACACCTCCTTTGAGTGGCTGTCTTCTTGGCTTCATAATGACATCTTTGCTTTCCTACTAACACGCCCTTGCTCTTGAAATAGTTGAGAGACACAGAACATCATGGTACTTCTTTTCTGACCACATTTATTACCCCAGTAAATGTAACCCATTCACTGACTCTTATAGCTTCGAACGGTACTTACTGGCTTAGACACAGCTTTAAACCCAATCCCCAATTCTAGGGTCATAGCTGATCCTTCCCAAGATTGTTTACTTGAACACCTACCAAAGGGCTCTCAACTCAGTGTGTGTGTGTGTGTGTGTGTGTGTGTGTGTGTGTGTGTGTGAGAGAGAGAGAGAGAGAGAGAGAGAGAGAGAGAGAGAGAGGATAAGAAGGGCAAAGTGCGCCTTTAATCCCAGCACTTGGGAGGCAGAGGCAGGCAGATTTCTGAGGTCGAGGCCAGCCTGGTCTACAGAGTGAATTCCAGGACAGCCAGGGCTACTCAGAAAAACCCTGTCTCGAAAAACCAAAAAAAAAAAAGAAGGGCCAAGTGACCATTGGGGAACATGTAAGTTCCTGCTCAGCCACATCTTTAAATATCTCTGTCACTTCTGACTAAACAATAAAGTCTAAAGAGCAAGGGTGTGTTTTGTATTCTTCTGGCCATTTGAAGTTCTCAATTAATATTTATGATTGGGAGATTTCTTAATGTATTTTCATCCAAGTGATTTCATGGGGAGTTTTTATTATAATGCTCAATACAAAATGATTCAATCCTTAGTGTAAATACCCCAGGAGTAAATGGCCTGGGTCTCAATGTCAGAGAGAGGTCCTTCATAGTGGCTTCTCCATCCCTTCATTCTAAGCTGGGACACCTGTAAGAGAGGTACACTAACAGCTGCCTGCATGAGCTGACCCCCTGCCTCATTAGAGCACCCAGAGAAAAGGCTCCTGCTCTGGCAAATCTGCTGACCTAATTTTGGAAACTAGAAGGCATTCGGGGTGCCCCACATTCTTATTCTAGCTCATCACGCTTCGGGAGAGCTGGGATCTCTGACCTCTCCTCCCCCCAGGTAGCAGTAAGGCTGGAAGATGTGTCCCCCTGCTCCCAAGGCAATGAGAAGGGATCCTGCTGCAGGAAGTAAGGCATCCCTCCCCTGAATCCAACAGCTGTTCAAACTTCTCACAGCTCCCAGGAGGAAGGAGACCCAGCACCAGGCCTGGAGCTATAAAGGGAAGACTCTGTGTGTTTGTTCCCTGCTAACTGAGATTTATGGCGAAGTGCCCTGACCTCGCCCTGGGCTTATCTCCGTGGTACCTTTGAAAAAAGGCCAAGCTGGTAAAGAAGTAAGGCAGAGCGGGGGATCGGTGGGTGATGGTTTTCATATTCATGAGAGCAAATGTTGCAGGGCATCACAACCCATTTGAATTGAAATGCTGCCGATGCCAAGTGAGATGCCTGTCCCAGGACAGAGCACAACCCCCCTCCTGTGAGAACTCAGTATAAAGTTTGCTGCTCTGTGCACTTGAAAGAAGCAACCAGTGCTCCACATACTGGAAGTTCACTGGTGTTTTGGGCACTTTCTCCATGTAGCCAAAGGAGCCAGTCATTGCTGGTTAAGACAGGCAGCTGCACCAGGAACCTCAGCTGCCCCCATCCAAAGGTCAGTTTGCATTGCCCCTAGGATGAATGAGATCCCTGCCCCCTTGTGTCATCATCTGTCTTTCCCAGAATAGTCAGCGGCATGGCCTCTGGCCAGTGCTTTCCTCCTTCCCAGTGCAGGAGGCTCTGATCCCTGGCCACAGCTCTGCTGGGCTCCCAGCTGGCTCTTGTTTCCAGCTGCCTCTGAGCCCCCTGGCCAGGAGGTAATGCTGCAGAGTGATAATCATTGTAAAAATAAAACCCCGTTGCTAGCCAGGACAGCCAAGCCGCGTGGGAGGAGTGGAAAATTCAGGCTATGTGTTCTTGGCGTGACAGATTGTCAATAGCCTGGGTTCTGCGTGGAGAGCTGGAATGAGCTGTCCTGTTTCAAGACCCGATCTGTGTGATGTCATTCAACATCCCTTGGGACATCTCCTCAAAACCAGGCTCAGAGGGCTGAGCTATAGCCATAGTCTAGCTCTGCAATTGGCTACCTTCTTGATTTGAGCCACCCTGGGAATCTGGTGTCACCCTGGGAAAATTTTCTTGCATCAGAAATCAGGTGTGAAATCAGCCCTTAGCTGAATTCCAAGGGAAAGCAATACTGGTTTTCTACAGGAATGTGGCCCAGCTCACTCCCAGCCTGCCCCCATCAATGGTACATTTCTCTCACCTTGGGGAAGCTCTGATACCAGCTCGCAGTTAGCGCTTGTCATGTGGAATGGCTGTCGATCTAGAAATCCCACTTAAAATCCAGGTGCTGCTTATTTACGTATTTGTTTGGAGGGGGAAGGGTCTTCTTTGGAGACGTCTATATAGCTTTAGAACTTTGGTTTCCCGAACCCTTTGTCGTGTGGTTGGATCGAAGCAAGAGAAGAAAGGGAGCATTGCTTCCCCACCCACAAGGCAGGCAAGTCTCCATAGTTCAGGTGAACATTTCCAGAAAAAAATATAGTGTCATGTCTCCCTTTTGTTGCTGCTGATGTCCCCCTTCTATGCTATGCGTCTAGAGATTAAGGGCAGTCCCTCTCCCTCCTCCCAGCCTATGCCTTCCTCCCCCTTCTTCTCCCTCCCCCTCCCCCTTCTTCTCCCTCCTCTCCCTCCTTCTTTTTTCTCTTCTCTCTTCTTTTCCTCTTCCCCTTTCCCTTCTTCCTCCTTCTCCTCCTCCTCCTCTCCCTCTCCTTTCTCTTCCTCCTCTACCTCTGTTTCCCTCTTCTTTCTTCTATTCTTTTCTCTCCTCTCTCCCTTAGTACCCTTGTCTTTAAACACACTGAGGACCGCTCAGGCTCGGGGCAGGGGCATAGGCTTCAGAGAGCATCTTTGTGAAAACTGCTCCCAGCCATTGGCATGGGAGTACCGTGTAAATCCACTAGACATGTTGCTGTAAACCTTTCTTATTATCAAGTGGTATTCACTACTGTTTCATTTTATGAATGCTTCTTTGTCTTCTAAGAAGCATTTCAGATTAAGCAACGGTGTTGAGGATGTGGGAGGTTACTGCCTGTGTGTTTGGCTGACTGATTTGCAGATGGTTGCTATAAATACCATGCCAGATTCCTGTGAGTATGCTACAAGTATTACCCTGTAGAGACAGAAATGGAGGTGTGGCTTCCCTGATACCCACTGGAGCCAATGGAATTGTACTTTCTAATAGAAGAACCCTACAAGCTCCATGGGACTCAACTCTTGGGTTCAGAGTTAGACTAAACCCTTCCAGTTGCATCTCTTGAATGTGTACAATCAAATTACAAAATAATAATTGCACACCCTGCTTGTCAGTCCTGTGCTGGACATGGGTGCATACAAACTACTCATACTGTGGAGTTCACCGTCTCATGAAGGCCCATACATCTGTATCCATGCAATGAGTCTGTGAGCACTGGTGTTGCAGTCCAAGGCTCAGCAGGTGCATGCACAAAAGAGAGGCAACTGAGAGAAACTGATGCTGTGGTGCAGGTGAGTCAGGGCATCTAGTGCTTGGTGCAGGCCTGGGGCTAAAGCTGGCTCTTCCTGCTACTAAGTGGGTTAATGCTGTTCAAAGAGAGTGGAATGTTGTAGAAAGTGCTCAAGGCCATGTTTGACACCTAAAACATGCTACTCAGTGACAATCTGCCATGTTGCAGACTTCCTCGGGAGTTAGTGTCAGGGGCAGGGTGGACTGAAGCACCAGAGGTGGGGGGCTTGGGCCTACCTATGAAGTCTGTTCCTCTATAGTTGGGGCAGGAGTGAATGGTGAGACCTTCCAATGTGTTGAAAGGCGAGTTGGGCCAGATCGGAAAGCCACTGACAAGGTCGGCTTGACCTTGAACGCGGTGCTGAGTTAACTGCCTGTGAGCAGAGAGGAGTCTCTGAAATCTGCTCTTGTAGCTGTGAGAGTTGTTGGTTTGGAAATGAGGAAAGTTGCAGAAGAGAAACCAGGTCACACTTGCTTGGCCAGAGCAGCTGCAGGCCTGCCGTGTCCCAGGTGCACCTGCCTGTCAATGAAGACCAGACCAATCACAGTGACGAGAGAAGGGAAAACAGTTTAATAAAGGTTTTCTGGGGTGTGGTGGTGCACGCTTTCAATCCCAAAACTTAGGAGCCAGAGGCAGGAGGATAGTTCTGAGTTTGAGGCCGGCCTGGTCTACATAGCAAATTCACAGCTATACTGAGATCCTGTCTTAAAGCGTAAGCCCTGAAAACATATACATGCAAGTAATATTCTATAGATTGAGCAAGAGATAGATAGATAGATAGATAGATAGATAGATAGATAGATAGAGATAGGCAGGTCATGAATTTGAATTGGGAATAGAAGTTGACGGGAGTAAGGAGAAAGAGGAAAATGATGTTATTCTAATCTCAAAAAAAGAAAATGTATATTTTAAAAATTAAAAAAAAAAAATTAAGCCTGGAGACCATTTAGAAGTGGAGTCAAAGAAGACAAGTGTAATAGAATGAGCCCTGGGGATGCTGGGACTCGCGTTTTATCAGGCATGGAGGGAAAACAGCCTCTTCTTCCCAATCTCCTCTGTGCTTCCTTCCTCGTTCTCTGGGAAAGGAAGCTGCAGGTGAGCAGGTGACCGGCCTCTCTTCAGCTCAGACAGTCCTGTGAGAGAGAGGTCAGGGCATGAGCCAGATTCACTTCCAGAGAGATTCTAAAAGTTAAAAGGTGACGACAAAGGGACCAGCAGCTTTGGTCGGAATTCTTGCAGCTCTGTGTGGCACCTTGAATGGTCAGCCTGTTCTCTTGGTAAAACGGAGACTGGCATTTGACTTTGGAAAGTAGCTTTTCCTGTTGAAATGGAAATGTTATCAGAGACGGCATGAATCATGGAAAAGAGGAAAATGCTGTACTGTTTGATGAGAGCTTGTGGACGGGCTCTGAAGGCCATCTCAGGTAAACAGTAGGCGAGAGTGGTGATGTGTAAATATTGACATGGAGCCAGCAGGAAACAAGGATAGGGAAGGGGCTCTGGCATCAAGTGACTTTGGCTTATTGGAAAGAGGCTGTTCATGACCTGAAGGAAAAGACAGACACTAAGAGATGGAGTTGCCATTGCCTCTCACTGTGCTGATCTTTCCAGAAACTACCAGAAACATCTTTATTGGAAAGACAGCTGTGGACTGTAGGCTAATTTCTTGCCAGGGTGAATCAGCGCCCATCCTTTATTGCATGGGAGAGATTCTAATGGGATAAATTTAATAATCCTGAAACAAAACGCTCCACGTGTGTTGAGCTAGATTCTTAATAGGAAGCCTCCTTCAGTGCACATTGAAGAAGCATGCTACATACGAGGCACAAAGAAGGTTGCATCCTTCTTTTTTTAGTTAATTCTGCAGAAAGCCCGTACGCCATATTAGCAGGTATGTTAGTGTCTGAGTTCAGAAGAAATAACCCCGTACATGTGAGGGTTAGTTCAATAAATTAGGCCACAGAGATCAGCACAATCAAAGGCAGTAGTAGCTCTCTCTTTGTCTTTGTTATTCAGGACTCTCCAGGGCTTTCCCAATTCCCCACTCTGAGGTTTTACAGCTCTAGGCTGTACTTGCACCTCACCGCCTCACGGTGGCGCTACTTAACAGGACCCAGTACAGTTCTGTGCTGCTGGTAACCACGCCTATCCAACTCCGGAAGCGATCAGGGTGGCCCCAGCTGTGCTGATTGGAGGCCTCTTATACATTTACCACCTACGGGGCTATTTCCCTCCAAGTCCCTTCATTCAAACAGGGGGCCAGATTTTCTATAAAATCCTTAAACTAAAGGATCTTGAAACTGAATTTTCTGATATTTAAAGTCTGGTAGGTCTCTACCGTTAGAAACCAACACACCAATAGTGTGTTTGAGGATTGGGTTTTTTTGTTTTGTTTTGGTTGTTGTTGCTGTTGTTGTTGTTAGGTTGGTTGTTTTGTTTTGCTTTGCTTTTTCCCATCCTATCGGTGGTACCGTCAAAGCTCACAGTATCATCTGACTCTAGAGAACCTGTCACCACCGCCGTACATTTTCACTGGTGAAAGAAAATTTCACTTTATGTCCTGAGTCACCATACATGCAAGTTCACAAATACCACAAAGGCCAAAGGTAAGTGCCTAACCCCAAAAGGGTAATTCTTCCTATTCTGTGTACAGAGGGTGTTAATCACTCGTCGAAAAAAGATTTGGGCCTAGAATAACAGCTAAACAGAAGGAGCGATGCTGTCATAAAGTTCCCCGACTTTTCCGTTTCTGCAGGTGAACTTGAGGATGTAGGATGCAGCTGGCAGGAGCAGCTGGGGAACAATGAAGGAAGGAGAGATTTGGATGGAAAGGAAGAGGCTGGGGGGATGGTAGATCCAAGAGTCGGGAGAGATGCATCATGGGTAGTGTGCTTCATGAGAAAGTTCTCTGTGTTCCAGCATTGGGCATCAGGACCGATGGCTGCCAGGTCCATTGTTTTCCAAAGGCAGCTGTTCCGGGTGTAGCTAACGGGGCATAGCTGAGCAGGCCAAGCTGAGGGCTTGTCTATGCGATAAACATGATGCATAATTTATCATCCAAATTGGAATACTTTTAGAACAAAAGGAGCACTGTAAAAATAAAACCAGGGCACAGGTGTAAGCAGAAAGGAAACCAGGGGCCAGAGTCGACTGAGCCAATAATTGTGAATAATAAATTATTCTGGTTACTAGGGAAGCTGGGGGAGGGGGGCAAGCTGTGGCACCCAACGGTGACATGATTGGAGAGGGAGGAGTCATACACAAGGCAATTGCCAGCAACCATTCGAGGTGAGGTTTAGCAAGCGCTAACCAAACGGTATTCACAGAGCGTGGCAGGAAAGCCTGGGTGAAGAAACCTCAGCTCAGTTATATCCGGGAACTGACCTTGTGCTTATGCGAGGTACTTAGTCTGAACATCCACTTACTTAGGTCTGGTTTATTGATTGATTGATTGATTGATTGATTGATTGATTGATTGATAACTCAGCCAGTGAGTGAACCACGTGCTCTGTTCAAACTACTGCATCATGGTGGTAAGAACTCTCCTCTCTCTTCAGAGAGTGACATGCCCCGGTTCAGGCAGCTGCTCAGCCACCTACTTTGAGACCTTTGACCTCTTAGCTTCTGGAACTGTAAGGAATGAATTTGTTGTTGATAAGCCGCCAAGTTTAAGTTTTGTTTTGGGTATATCTGCATAAATGGACCAAAATAATTCCTACAGGACTACCTCATGCTATTGTAAATGCAGAAATTAAGCAAGATGTTGTCAGCAGAATGTTCAATGGTTCCTGACATAGAAGGGGTCAAAAGATCATAGCTGTGGTTCCTATTCTAGGGATCAAACTAGAAGCAAAAAAGAGGACCAGAGAGAGGACCATGCCTGGGAGAATCCAGAAAGGACATTGGGTAATAAATAGCACTCCTTATGTTGTAACTAACCTCACAAAAGAAAGACTTTATGTTACTGCTGGTGGTTAGGGTGTTTAGGGCATCCGCTCCCCATAGAATACTATCAACTGAAAAGAGGAGACAGCCCTACTGTCTTAACTAATACATGCATGTGTCATCTCACAGAGTGAGTGAAGGACAGAGGGGACTGCTTCCAGGACTGGTTACGTTGTGCTTCTCACTATTTCCTAGTTCCCATTTGGTCACATATGTCACCTGAAATGTGGCTAGCCCAAATTAGATTGTGTCATAAAATATATGCTAAGTCGCAAATATTTAGAATTTTATCAAAAGATTCCCGTAATGATTTTTCTAAACAGCACCATGTTGAGATAATAATGCTGTTAGATACATTTTGGTTAAATAAAATATACTCTTAAAATGAACCCCAATTCTTTTTTAACTATGTAATGTGAGTGGAGTATTACAAGAATCCTGGCTCTGCTCGGAAGCTCACACTGTCCTCATGCACTTAAGTGCTGTCTTCTGCCCACTGGAGGCTGTGTCTGACCAAGCCAGGGCTCCCACCTCAGCTCCCTCCTCCCACCACAAAATCCACCAGGGCTACAACTCTAGCTATCACTTTACTTAAAATGCAGTTTAAGCTCTCAATCACCAGGTGTGGCAGCTCACGCCTTAAATCCCCGTAATCTAGAGCAGAGGCAGGTGAATCTCTGAGTTCAAGGTCTGTGGAGAGGCTCTGTCTCAAAAAACAAACAAGCACAAATAATTCTGAATCTGAGGATGAGCGAGCCCAAGGAAAGTTCAAGTCACCTGCTGACTCTGCCAAGTCTGATGGACAGGTGTCATGAGACTGCTCGGGTTTCATGTCACCTGAGGACTCTGGCGGGGCCACTTCCTGTGACTTCTGGTAGGACTGAAGCTTTTATTTTTCTGGCTTGCTAGACTGGAAAGCACCCTCTGCTTCAGGCACTTTGTGCCCCTAACCGGTTACAGGTCCAACTGAAGGGAAAGAAGAGAAACAGTGAATGTCTAGATTCTAATTAAGGTCATTCATTTCCATCTTCATTCTGTCTGGTTCTATATCACCAACAAAGTCAATTCTCCATCTCAGAGGTAACACTGTCTCCATGGCTACAACCTCCAGAATATTTTAGTTATTTTTGTCATCATTAGGCATAAAGAAGCACGTTTAAAATTGTTTTTCCTATTTAGTTCTGACTAAAGCTGGCAGTTGTATTCTTTCATGGATGATATAGATATCATCTATATATATCATCTATATATATGTGTGTGTGTATATATACACACATATATACACATGTAATACATATATATTGTGTACATAATATATACATTATATATTGTGTATACTATATATTATACTATATATACTTATATATAATATATGTAATATATTATATATTTATTTGCATTATCAGCAAGAATCATTTTGAAGATCATGAAAATAAGTAAGTTTTCAAAACTACGTAAGAAAACCTACTTATGATGGCACAGTGTGGTCAGGCAGACACTTTCCTTTATACTCAGTGTAGAAATGAGGAAGTGCCCAGATATAGCCTGTCCTCCTCCCCACAGTCCCTTGTTTGGAGAAGGTTGCCTCTTTGCCAGAAATACCTGGTGAATTTACAGCTCCAATTCAGAAATCAATACTATCCATGGTCATAAACTATAGCATGAAGGATGCCACAGGATTGTTCAGTCTCTGCCTGATGAGAAGCTCTCAAGGCTCCCTGTCTTCTTGAATAAATACAAATAGTTATGACACCCACAGTCTGGAGTGACACTGCTTTCAGCGGTGTTCTCTGCCAGGACTTGGGAAGAACCTGGTTTTCATTGACTTTGAAGTCATCTTAGTCACAGGGGGAAGTTCTGCCCCAATGTCAGGTGGATTCTGGGAAACCTGGTAGAATTCCAGATTTTCCCCAGGAGAGCTGGGCTCCCTCCCTTCTTCACCTCATCCATACAACATGGGCATTTTCTGTGTAAAATGGCATCTTTCACAATCATAGCATTCATTACCAAATGATTTTTTTGTTACCCCAAACAGAACCTCTGTGCCCATAAAGTATAGAGTCCCCACTCAACGTTGTTCTTCAAGCTCTTGGTAAACCGCTTACTCTCTAAGAGGTGGCCCACTGTAGGTGCCGCAGGAGAGTGTGGCCATGCAATGTTGAACCTTCTGACTAGCTCCTGTTAGGCAGTGGGATGCTGTCAAGGTCTCTCCATGTTGAGGTGTGAATCACATGTTTATTCTCTTTAGGATATAGTATTTCATTGTATGTATAAGCCACATTTTGGGGGTGTTTTCCTGTTGACTATTGGGATGTTTCCATCTTTTGGCTACGCATAATTTTTGCTTGTCTGTGTGCTGTTTGTTTTCTTGTGTTGGAGATCAAATCTGGGGTGTGTGCATGCTAAGCAGTCACTACCACGGAGCTTTGACCTCTGAATGACTTTCTGAAAGGATGAGTTCTTTGCAAAAGCTCATCCATTCTCAGCGAGTAGAGACCATCCACACAGCCTGCGAGGAGGCTTAATCTAGAAACAATTGAAGTGATAATGTAAATATTTTAGAAAAAAAAAAGACCAATGGCCTCATTTCAGGACAATATAGTTAATCCAAGAGCTGCTTTCTAGTCAGCCATGGAACTGTGATTTAAAAAAATAAAGCACTAGAGAGTAAAGCAGTAACTTTGTAAGACTGGACTGAGGGGTTGTGAAAAGTCTGCAGTTAGATGTCCGCATGCACGTATGCACACACACATACATACACGCGCACACACGTATGTGTCTTTATGTGTTGGGGGAGGGTGGGCAAAAGATACCACCTTATGTTACATGACACTCTTTGGTGGAACCAAATCCCATAGGCTCGAGAGCCCTCAGAGAGGCTGGCCTAGCTCTGCCTCCCGGCATACTGCTTGCACCTGTGTTTTATGCCTAGCACAGCATGAACCATGATGGACTTGCTCAGAGCAAGCATTCGCTAGTATGCCCCTGCCCTTTAATCCTGACTGCCAGTCTTACCTGTGTGACTTTGGGGAGCTAGCTCACCAGGGTCTCGGTGCTTCACTTTCATTTTCTCTCTTTTTTTTTTCCTTATACTTAAATATTTCATTCTCTTAAAAAAAAAAAAAGTTTCAAAAAGTTATATACAGGAAGTGGGGACTGGGAGCCCTGCCCAGGGTCGGATGGGAGAAGGGCAGCAGCCTGCCAGCCTGCTGCATGGTTCCAACCCTAGTCTTGCTGCCTCTTGATCTTCATGTTCTTAAAAGCAAACGCTCTACACAGGCATTCCCTTCCTCTCCCCCCCACCCACACACACACAAATTCTGCCACACTGCAAACCTGAGACCCTCACCTGCCCGCAGGAGCACTGCTCTCTTGGAATGTGACAGAGGCTGTCACAGAGGGTCAGTTCTAGAGCTTATCTAAGCCTTTTGGACTGGTTTCCTCAGTTTGTAAAGTGGACAATACCTCTTGGCCTCACGTACCCCAGCCCCATGGTGCAGAGACAGATGAGAGGGACAGGAAGGCACTTTTGGAGTCATGGAAGCACTGGGGGATGGTGGGAGGGGTCCAGAGAACCTCTGGGCCCATGGAGTCCAAAGCAGCCACAGTGAGGGGCAGGCTCTCCTTGAGTCCTGCCCATCCCCTAGCTGGGTCTGGTACTGGGAAATGCCTAAGATGAAGGGGAACCAGGGCTCCCTGTGAGTGTTGAGGAAGGTCAAAGGTCTCACCTGATGCCTGTCCTCTCTTGACCCAGCCCAGCTTGCTTTAGGGAAAAGTGTGGAATGACAAGGAGGCAGAGTGGCTGGGAGCATGCAGCACCCCTGCAGGTTTTGGGGAGGGATAGACAGTAGCTCCTCACTAAGGTGAAGAGAGTATGTGTCTGACAGGAGGGAGTGTGACATCCATGGGAGGGTCCTGGGCAGGTACTGGAGGACCTCCGCTGAGGGAGCTGTCTGTGTGGAAGCTGTATTCTCTGCCTACCAATTTCTGCTCTTCCTCATGGTCATTGAGAAAGGTGCTGTAGGCACTGCCCCCTGCGAGATACAGCAGCTTGGCCATGGTCAGCCAGCTCTTGTATCTGGATAGAGGGCATGGAGCACCCCGTCACAGACCCTAGGGAGGGACAGACAGTAGATCATGACCAGGTAGGTGGTAGGTGGACATGTGTGATAGGAGAGGGAGTGTGACATCTGGTAAGGGGGTGTCACACCTCAGCTGAAGGGCCGGCCTCTCGTCATCCTGGCTGACTGCCTCAAAGCTGTGTTCCATGCTCATCATGTCCGGTTCTATCTTGCCAGTGTCACAGAAGAAGCTGCTGTAGTTATCACCCTCCACCAGGTACAGCGGCTTGGTCTCGGGCAGCCAGCTCTCACGTACCACTCAGCGAGCATTGGTGCACACGTCAGCTGCGATGGCATTCATCTCGCTGTCCTGAAGTTGGGGCAATGCTCTGGCAGTAGAACTTGGCAGAGTGGAGGACATGACTGTCCAGTGGCTTGTGTCTGGGGTCATTGGTGGAAGATCAGATGCCGGTGCCACAGCTGTTGGCCAGTGTGTTCCAGTCAAAGAAGGAAGCCTGGAGCCGCCGAAGCCAGACCTTGTGCCGCATGCCTACATTGACATGGTCGTTCATGAGTTGTACCCTTGTCATGTATACATTGGCCTGTCATGAGCTCCAGTTTCTCTGAGGGGTCACCTTTATCATAAAGCTTTGGGTTGCAGTGACTGCCAGTCTGGTTGATAGGTTCAGCTGGGAGAGATACCAGGTCTTGCCAAACTCGAATGTGACTGCGGGACTCAAAGACCACCTGCTCAGGGAAGGCCTCTACCTTCTCAGCCGTCTGGCCAGTGTTCAACATACGGTACAAGGTATACATGTTGCAGATCTGACGGTACTGCTCATCTGTGACCTCCTCACCCTCATCTTCATCCTCTTTGTTGTGATGGAGCGGAGGCTGTCACTGGTGTAAGCACTGAAGGTACCTGGGCTGCTCTGCTCTGACATGCTGAGTGCACTCACACCCTCCACACATGTACACGGGCACACACACACACACACACACACACACACACACACACACTAACCACAGCCACTGCTGCTGCAGCTGTGGCCACTGAGACTGGTGGAGCATCTGGTTAGGGGGGCCAGATCTGGCGTGGAGAACTTGGCCATCTTGGAGCTGCCATTTTTGCCATCATTGCCTCCAACCTCCTCCTGGTTGCTATCCCACAGCCTCTTGGCCATGGGTGTGCATTGCACTGAGTCCAACTCTTGTTCTGTCTTGACCACAAGGGGCAGTGGTGAGCTACAGGCTGGCCAGCCCAATGTCTGTGCTGAGCTACAGGAAGCTCTGAGGACGGGCCTCCTCTGGGAGCAGTCCCCAGGATTTGCAACTTGGAGAGCTAACTTTGAGAACTCAGTGCCTTTCTCCATGATCTCCTGGATCTGCAGGCTGTGTGGATGAGCAGGAACTGGTCCCCCATGCTCCGCCGGCCCGTATGGCCAACTGTGAGGATCTGCTGGAATGACAGTGGCCGGCAGCTCTACCGCAGCACTGCGGCTGCTGTTGAGAAGGTCCAGGAAGAAGGAGCTACTGGTGGCCACACAGCACAGTGGGCTTTGAAGGCATGACCCTCAACCACCACTGACACATCACAGGATAGTCCCTGTAACCGCTGCTCATTGGTACACTCAGGGATGCTGCTGCCAAGGTCTGGAGTCTTCACCTGCAGAGCCTGCACCATGGCAGCACCTGGTACCCCCTGGTTTTAGTTTACCCCACTTCTCTCCTCTTTCATCATCTTAAAACTTATGTGATTGTAGTGCCAACCTCAGGGGATGTCGGTGAGGATTAAATAAATTAGTGCGTGTGCAGCATTGTTTCTTAACTGGTGCTTTGTCGGGTTCTGATCAGTAGCGGGAAGTTAGGCAGCCAACCAGAGCCTACCAAGTAGGAGGCAAAAGTGACTTTTTTGACTCTTTAATAAGTTGGGCCTCATTTTCACAAAAGACACATTGATACTTTTGTCACTATCTCCTTGTAAGTTGGTAAAGCAATTCAGTTAGTCTGGCCACTCCCATCATGCCCCCTAACCTATGGGACCCTGGGTATGACATGCATGAATAGTCTGTGAAGCCTACAGTCCAGTGATATAATTATAGTGCATTACATTCATTACATGCTCAAAAATTGTAAACTCATTAAAACATTAAATACTTATAATTTTCATAAATCTGACACCCCCCCTTTTTTTTATAAGCCAGCAAGGGGGTAACCAGGCTTTCCTTGAGCTCTAGGTTTAAACTCTACCCTTTGGCGTGTTTTCTAAAACAATCATGTATTGTTTAATCACAGCTGGGAAGAGCTGAGTGGATGGTGGCAAGTGGTTCAGATAAGTGCTTGCCTATGGCTTCATGTGGAACCAGTGCTCCCCCAGGCTCTACCAGAAGAGCAACCCTCTTCTGAGGGAGAGGCAGGCTGCGGAACTGGGGACCAAGGTGGTTGCTATGGTGCTCCTTGTTAGAATGTTTTCAGGCACAAATCTCAAAATCCACAGCCCCATCCCGCACCCCCTGGCCTGTACCCGAGAGTTCTTTTGAACCACCAAAGGTCAGGAAGGAGCCCAGCTGGCACTTTAGTAACATCAGCAGCCATTCCCCTGTCTCTTCTCTTGCTACTCAGTCGCACCACAGACCTGTGGCCACTTGGATCATCTGGCTGTAAGCACTGTCTGATCCTCTTGAATGACAATCTGGAAACTACTAGAGACTTGAAGTCAGCTTGGTAGTTTATGAGTGAAAGGTAACTGTAGGCTGCTCCAATATTTCTCATCCTTTGAAAATGCAACTATGACAGAAAGGAGTGGCAGTTCATGGAGAAAGGTGGGGTCAAATGACAGGGTTCTCTTGGAAACCTGTCTTCAATCATATGTGACATGGAACTCCACAGGGATGGACGCTTAAGAGTCCCTGAGACTCTTATTCAACTCTGTCCCCATTTCATAATCTGTCCAATCTTGAAGAAATTACTCATATCCCTAAGCCTCGGTGCCCTTGTCTGTGGACTGAGGTGGACTGTTCTCTCCTTGTGAGGTTGTTATAGGATCAAATGACATAGTGTACAGGAAACAGTGAGCAAGTGCCAGGACCATCCTTAAATGGTGGTGAAGTGAAAGAGACAGGCTTGGGGACATAGTCTCATGGCAGGACAGGTGACTGTGGTGACAGCATCCAGCAGTGTAAGACTAGACCAATCAACTCTCCACTGCTCCATCTTGTTCTCCCACTCCTGCTGAGCCCCTTCTCCCAAGCTTTCTTGTTCACTTCCTTTTGTGTGACCCACGTGAGCTAACTGAGATTATCGGCATGAGCGTGGAGATTATCTACTGGGTTGTGACCAGCTTGCCACTGTCTCCATCACTGAAGATGATGCTATCTCCTCTGAGCAACCTTACTAATAGCTCTTCGGGGAGCAGTGAGCCCTCATGAGCTCCACCCCATCTCTGACGGACTGTTGATGGTGACTGGCTTTTTGCAGTGTAGGTTCTGGGGATTGAACTCACATCCTCTAGCTCGTAAGGCAAGTATTTTACTGACAAAGCCGTCTCATTTTATATTTTCAAAGAAATCCTTGCAGAGTTTGCATGAAACTATGAGTTAAAAAAAGAAAGCATCGGCTGACTCTCCTTACCTAAGTCTCCGCTGCCAGGTTTAACGCTCCACACTGTTGGAATTGCTTGGGCCCATGGAAGTCTAGGCTTGTGTATTTTAAGCAAGAGATGTATATTAGGGTTCTCTAAAGAAACAAAACTGATAAAATATATACACATATATATACATACACACATATGTATATACATAATATACATATATATGAGATAAACCACAGCCTTTAAGTCAATATATATACTTAAGTCAATATATATATATATATATATATATATATATATATATGTGTGTGTGTGTGTGTGTGTGTGTGTGTATCGACTTAAAGGCTGTGGTATAGCTAGTGTAACAGTGGCTGTCTTCTGGCAGGAAGGCCAGGGATACGATAGTTGTTCAGTCCCTGAGGCTGGCCGTCTCAGCAGTCCTAATCTGCTGCTGGAGTCCTGGTCTTCAGTCTGTGTTGGCATCCGGATGAATTAGGTTCTAGCAGCAGTGAAGGGATGCCTGCCTGGTTCTAGGATGAGGAATTGCCACTGAGAGTAAAGGCAAGCATACACAAAGCAAAAGCTTCCTTTTTCCATCTCCTTTTGTGTGGGCTGCCACCAGAAGGTGTGACCAGGTGGGTGTTCCCACCTCAAATGATCTGATCAAGAAAGTCCCCCACAGAGGTGTCCAGCTGCTTGGGCTTTAGTTGATTCCAGATGTGCTCAGGCTGACAACCACAATGACGGGTTAGAATAGTGAAGGGGATCCATTACCCAAAGAGAGACAATAAGTTATTCTGAATGAATGGAGGGCATGAACAACAGAGCTGAGATGTTTTCTCTTACATAATTACTAGATTTTTTTTTACTATTTATTTTTATCTTATTATTATGTGCGTGTGGGAGTATGTGTACAGGAGTGTAGGTGCCCTCAGGGCCACAGGTGTCAACTCCTTCCCTGGATCTTAGTTACAGAGGCTTATGAGCCACCCAGTGTGGGTGCTTGGGTAAAATAGGGTCTTTCCCAAGAGCAGTGTTTGTCCACTATTAACCACTGAGCTGTCTCTTCAGCTCCAAATTTTCTTCTGGTGGTTTCAGTCAGGGCTTCTCATGCTGCCAATGAGGGAGGACTCCTAAAGGAGCCAACTGGGACCCGGATGTTCATCCCTCAATCAACCCTGGGCAGCCAGAAAGGCCTGGCTTTCTCAAGTCCTCAGTGGCGTCCTCCACTTTCCCCAGCACTACACAAACAGAGCCTTTTTCCTCTATAGAAAGGCAGGAAGTGGGGCTGTGGATGCTGGGAGAGACTGACTGCTTCCTGCTCCCACGATGGGGATGAGAGTTAGTAGAAATTCTCATAGGCAATTTCCTGATTGACTTTGACCCTGGCAATGAAGATACACAGCAGATAAACTAACAGCAAAGCAGGATCCTGCCCTACCTGAAGCTCAGACCCTAAAAATATTTCCAAGCTTTAGTAGTAGAGGTTTTCAACAAAGTGCCCAGGCTAAGGATGTGATGCTGTGGGTAGAGGGCTAACAAAGAGAATGTGGTTGGCCTTGTGCTTAGCATGCCCAGGCCCAGGGCTTAAGTCCCAGCACCCCAAAACAGAAACAAAGACAAAGACAATCCATTCAAACTTGTGCCTGCACTCTCTTCTGTGTAAGCTGCCGATGGAGGCTTCTTGGTTATGTTGATTATTCCTTGGGTTATAAACAATACCCAAGGGAACTTTGAATTTTTGTTTTGTTCTGTTTTAGTTTGAGACAGGATTTCTCTGTAGCTCTGGCTGTCCTGGTACCCACTCTGTAGTCCAGGCTGGCCTTGAACTCACAGACATCCACCTCTGTCTCCCAAGTGCTGGAATTTAAAAGCATGCACCACCACAGCCCAGCCCCAAATGAACTGTCAATTACATGTGAAGCTATAATTTTCTTTGAATATGGAGTTACTTAAAATGTCCCCATTTCTAGAAGCTAACCACAGTTCTGCTCAGGATTGGGGTGGGGTGCACCTCTGCAGAGGTGGAGCAGGCTCTAATTCAGGACTAGTAAGCAGAGCACGCCTCATCTCCTCACACTGACTCCTCTGAGTCTTCCACAGGCTGGAGCTTTGTCAAGGACGATGAAAGCTGAAAGCTGATGAAAACAGAAAGGAGCCCTGAGAGGGGCAATGGCTGGGCTGAACCTCCTTTAGTCTTACTGTTCCCAAGGTCCACAGGCCCTCCTTCCAGTCAGTGCCACATGCTTTGTGCGTTTGGATGTTTCGCCAGCTTCTCTTAAGGCTATGTGAGAACACTCTTCCGAGTTTTCCCATCCTGCCTACTGGCCTGAAGGGACCCCTGAATCCGACCTTGTCATAAGATGACTCTTATCCTTATTGTAGATTTAAATGTTTTCCTGTTTTAGAATCTTTTCTAGCCTGTGCTTTTAAAATACTATCTGGTCTACCACCTGACAGAATGCCTCAGCATTCCATTCTACCTGGTTTCAGTCTACTACTCTATCCAGGTACACAATGAGCTTTTAAGAAATCAGTGTGAAGTAATTCAACTGGATACAGCATCTCTTTAAGAAAAAAAAAATCATACCATGATTTTTTTATGCAAATCATAGGACATTGTTTGCACTTTTAGTGTAAGAATAATATTCATTCTAACTTTTTTCAAATAAAATTTCTATCAATCCTTTGGGGATTTCATACATGCATATAATGTAGTTCAATTGTATTTAGCCCCAGTTCTTCCCAGCTCCAGCTCCCACCACCATTCAAGTTAGCATCCTTTAAAAAATATTCACCCCACACACACATGCACACAAGTGCATACACATATGCACATACATGTATACATACACATACACACACATACAAATACACATATACTCACACATATATGCACACATACATGCACACACACACACACACACACATACTCCCATAAATATAAAACTCTCTGAGTCTAATTTGTGCTGTCTATAAACTTATAAGTGTTGTGTATAGTTCTTAGTTACTCCGCTTTAAGCTCCTGGTGGGCTGTGATACCAGCCACCCTCCCAGGGTCTCTCTGGATCCCTGGATGAAAGACACACACACACACACACACACACACACACACACACACTAGCTTATTTTTAAATGCCTTGGTTACCTCAAAAGCTGGGCACTCCTTAACCTTCCCTGCTACCCCAGGCCCAATCGGGGAAGTGGCCAGTGGCCACCCACCCAAAGTCTCACATGGTTGGGTGGCTTTCTCTCCTGCCAATCCTGTGTCATCTCCTTCTTATTCCCCAGTCCAGCTGAATCTCCCTGCATCCTACCCATGCAACTCTAAGTGTTCTGCCCTGTGCCCAACCATTGGCTGTTGGCATCTTTATTGATAGATCAAAAACCAATTGGGGACAAGGACCATAAGCATCTAGACATGCAGATTCAAATTATTAGCACCAATCTTCAACAGTGTGGGGCCATCCAATGGAATATGGTTGACCTACCAGGGGCTACATCCTTAAAGAAAACTAACTTTCCCTTCCCCAGAAGCTGGCAACTGTCAATGGTGCCTTCTCTAAGGGCGAGAGCTCCTAATCACCTCCCCCGTCAGTTGACTTACCAAAGACAAACTTAATGTATAAAAACAGCCTTTAACCTCATCAGAATCTTTGTAAACTAATGAGGAATAATGATCAGGTTAGTATGCTATGTGAATATCACTGTTAAAATACAATTTTTAAGACTTTGAATAATCCATCACACATGCTTACCCATAATCCATCACACATGCTTACCCTTTGTTTTGTGCTGAGCTTTGATATCCTTTTATTATCGGTTTCTCTGTGAACACAATCAAATCTTCCTTTTGCATAATTTTATCACGATGGAAAGTGCTAGTCTTAAACAAGTAATTGGCTTGGGAAATAGGAACAATGTTCCCTGTCATTTCATACACTGTCACCCATCCCTAGGGGCAGAGTATTGGTCAATCCATGCCCCCTTACTCAGAGTGCTTGCTCCCCATTCCACACCCTGCCTTTATTGCTTTCTCCTTCGACAAAAATGTCCACTTGAATTTCATATTTTATTTCCTCCTGGCATTCTTTCGTTGTGATCATCCTCAGAGTCTGAGTTTGGCTGTGAAAGCAAACATATTGGAGTCTTCAAACAGACCCTCAATAAGGAAGAATTAGGCTGTCAGTTCCAGCCATTTGCACGATGGTTTTATGGGTGCTTCTGAGTATATGCTGCGCCTGCCTCATAAATTTAAGGTGTTTACTGGTTATGCATGACAGAAGCACAGCTCTGATGTCCCTTGGCTTAGCTCGTCTGTGCAGCTTGCCACAGAGGCTGGCAGCACCGTGACTGCTAGGCTGCGCCTACTAATAAAATCTTTGCAAGCGAGATTAAACCTGACCAACCAGAAGTCACATTAATCTAGAAAAGGCAGAAAATGGTTTTCTTTACATGTGACTCTAACAGGGTCAATACATTTCCAGGTCCTGCAATGTGGGCATTTTTAAGTGGGTGACTATCTATATGTGGGGGGCACAGACAGCAGGGTGTTTTTGCTTGTCCAGGCCTAGTTAGCAGAGAGGCAGGTGTTAAGGTTTCTAAGTGTGTCCCACAAGCTCATGTGCTTGACCGCAGATCATGGTAATGTCTCAGATAACTGTGGAACTTTACAGACATGGTTGCTACCTGCCAAACTAAGCTGCAGGCAGCTTTAATGATATTTGCTTCTGGTTTCTGTCTGAGCTCTTTTGTTCTTTTTTTCCCCCATTAATTAATTTATTTATTCACTTTACATCTCTATCATTGAACTCCCTCCTCCTGGTCACCTCCTCTCCTTCTCCCCTGAGAAGGTAAAGAACTCCCTGGATATCCCCCAACCCTGATGCATCAAGTCTCTGTGGGGCTAGGTGCTTCCTCTCCCACCAATGCCAGACAAGGCAGCCGAGTTAGGGGAGCAGGATCCACAGGCAGGCAACAGACTTAGGGACAGTCCTCATTACAGTTGTTGGGGGACCCACATGAAGACTGAGCTGCACAAAGGCTACATATGTGTGTGGGGGTGGGGGACTAGGTTCAGCCCATGTATGTTCTTTGGTTGGTGGTTCAGTCTCTGAGAGCCCAGAAGGGTCCATGTTAGCTGATTCCGTTGGTTCCTGTAGAGTTCTTATCTCCTCCAGGGCTCTCAATTTTCCCCCCAATTCTTCCATAAGAGTCCCGAGCTCTATCCAATGTTTGGCTGTAAGTTTGCATCTGTTTCAGTCAGCTGCTGGGTGGAGTCTCACACTTATGCTAGGCTCCTATCTGCAAGCATAACAGAGTATCATTAATAGTGTCAGGGACTGGTGTTTGCCCATGGGGTAGGTCTGATGTTGGGCTAGTTATTGGTTGGCCATTCCCTCAGTCTCTTAAGTTTTTTATTTCTAATCAGCCTCCATGATGTAACCAGTCACAAGCTCCACTGCCATGGACTGCACCACTCCATCAGGATGGACTGTCCCTTTGAACCATAAGCAAAAAAAAAAAAAAAAAAAAAAAAGAATCCTGAAATTTCCTCTGTGGAATGTTTTGTCACCACTGTGAAGAACGTGACTAATACTGTATCTTTATTGATACAGCCTCAGCTGTCCCCAGCTCAGGTATAAAGTCTGAGAGAAATACAGAAGCTTGTTTGACCTACTTACAACACTTGAAAACACATTTTTTTTTTCATTTATTCTAGTGCTGTTCTCTGTCTAATGGCATTTACTGTGATGTGAAGACTAGAGATATCAAGGGAAGTTAAGTAGAATAAACCACTCTTATCAGCATCGAGAAGGAGCAGGAAACATTTTCAGTGGTCTCTGGTGTGAAAGGGATGAGGAGGGCCAGAATGGGGAGGGATTCCAGGATACATTTTTAGCATAATCAGCCATTCAAACACCAAAAACAGCCTGGCCATAGATACAACAAGGTAGGAGGTAGGAAGGGTAGATTGGGTCGTCCTCCCCTGGGACTACAGCTGCATGAACTCGTCACAAGTGTTCATTTCTTCATGACTCTGCTACTTGGAGTAAAATCACAGACTTTCAAAGAAAAATATCAGTGAACTGTCTATGAATTTATATCCCAGGTCCCAGATTCTTGCTACTTCCTTACCCCATGTAGGATTATTTTTATAGAGCTGTCCCTTCTAAACCCGGAAGCAGTATGCCAAATAGATTTTAAAAATTATGAACTATTTTTGGACTCCGTGGGGCCTGGAACCATTTACTAAATGCATTTGTGACCCCAGAGGAAGTCTAAAATTGGGGACTTGAGCCTCTGGTCCTCCAGCTGCTGGTAAGAGACGTGGCACTGGGTGGCTGAAAGTGATCTGTTTTGCTGCCCTGGTCTAGCTCTGTGCTGTGTCTGCTGTCACAGTGATTACTGTTAAATGATAGTTTATGGTTTAAAATAAGAATATTTCATGTCTTAAGTTGAACGGACATTTATTGAGATCAGAATTCCAAGCAATTCCATGTGGTAGGGCTGTGGCAGCCCTGAGAGACTACTGAGGTCACAGAGCACCCCACTCTTCTCCAGCACTAGCCCCTAACATGGCTGTAGTCAACTGTGGTGCAGCAGTTAGGAAGCCATGTCTGTAAAGACTTTGTCCAAAGCTCTTGACTTCTGACACTCACACGATTTCTTCACTAGGTCAGTCCTGTAGTATAGGCTGGGGGCAGTGACCATCTCGTGTGAGGCCTGGCCAATAACTCATGGGACCTTTAGGTGGGCAAGGTAAGTGCACTTCCAACTGCTGGCTATGTATAAGGGGGGCTAGTGGGATTAGCTGGACTAGTGGTTGCCAGAAAGATACCATGAAAACTCAGCTATTTTCTCTAACATGGTATCAGAGTCAGAAGAGTCACTCTCTCGTTTTTACAGCCTCTTTTTCCTTAGATTTTTTTTTTTCCTAAGACAGTTTTTCAACATATGATTCTGGCTAGCTGAGAATTCACTAGTAGGCAAAGCTGTTCTGAACTCAGAGATATACCTGCCTCTGCCTCCTGAGTGCTGGTTAAAGGCTTGAGCCACCAAGCACAGGTTGTTAAATGTTTTAGAGCCAGCCTCATTGTTGCCTCCATCTTACCTGAGGGCTCCCTGCTGGCAACTTCAGTTACCCATGCCTAACAAAAAGGGATAGTCCGAGGAAAATTCTAACAACAAACAGTTCAATGACCTTTATTTCGATACAATAATGGTTTTATTTTCCTATATGTTATTGTTAATCTCTTGTGTCCACGTTATAAATTAAACTTTATCATCGATATATGTGTATAAGAAAAACAGCATGGTTATATAGAGACTTGGCATCCACACAGGATATTAGAACATACACCATGCAGACAGCAGGGTATTATCAAAATGATGCAGTCTTTGGTGATGAGCTTAGCCAAAAGCGATGTTTCTCTATTTTAAGAGAGGAGAAGAATATTGTTAGATGATGCCCTATCTAGATCTTTTTTTTTAATCAATAATGCATGTTTTATAGACATTGATACAAAAAAATAAAACTTTGAAAGGCCAATCCTTTGCTAGCCCAAAATCATATGAACAAGGTCTCCGATGTCTTAGAAACTGTAACCCCTGAGCTCACACAGGGCAAAGCTGGGCCTCATCTAATGCTGTAGGGAACACAAAAGAAGAGCTGTTTATCAAGCCTGGAGCTCGACAGCATTTTCTGTGCCAGTTCAGTTTATTCAGGGAAAGAGTGTGGGTGTATGACCAGCACCCAGAAGTACTGACCATTCTCCTGGGGCTTCACTCGAAGTAGCGGCTTTGTACAATTATCCAAATGACTTCAACAAGCCACTTAAATTTTCTTTCTCTATCATTTACAAGTATGTGCCTGTGTGGATTTATATGTACCACCTGTGTTCAGGAGGCCAAGGAAGCCAAAAGAAGGCATCAGATTCCCTAGAACTAGAGTTAACAGACAGTTGTGCCGGGCGGTGGTGGTGCATGCCTTTAATCCCAGCACTTGGGAGGCAGAGGCAGGCGGATTTCTGAGTTTGAGGCCAGCCTGGTCTACAGAGTGAGTTCCAAGACAGCCAGGGCTACATAGAGAAACCCTGTCTCAAAAAAACAAAACAAACAAACAAAAAAAAACAAACAAAACAAACAACAAAAAAAACCAGACAGTTGTGAGCTGCCATTTGGGTGCTGGGAACTGAACCTGAGTCCTCTTTTAACAGCAAGCTCTTTTAACTGCCAAGCCATCTCACCAACCTCTTCAGGAAGCTATAAGTCCTATGCCCATACCACAGGCTACAGGAGAGAATATTCCTTGGTTCAGAAAAACATGGTGTAAAAATATTACACAGCCTCCAAGCCTCCCTCTTTCATATCTAACTCCTCCCTTGATGTCTTACCGCTCAATTTCCTCATCTGCCTGAGTGGTCTCCTGTCTCAGTCCACGGTTTTGCTGAAGGGAAGTTCTGAAGCAACATGGCTGCCTCAGGTTCCTGCTGAGTCATTGCCCCTCCCCCCCCCAGGAAGAATCATAGACAACCTAGAGATGAATTTGTGGATTTGAACTGTCAGATGCAGGCTTCTAAAACAAGTCGTGGTACAGGTCACATCTCTCCGTTTATCCGTTGTGTTTGTGATTTTCTTCCTGATGTTTTTCTAGTTGTGTTTTTGTAATTGAAACAGAAGAGCCGAAGCAACATTTAGTGGAGACGTTAGGCTCTCCACAGGAGGCAGACGTTTTAATCACCCTGCTCTCTTATGGGGACTACGGAGGGTTCTGTGTTCTTCACTGCAGTGAGCTAGACTTTGGCCGCTAGCACCTTGTAAATTCCATTTTAGGAGACCTCAGTACAGCTTAGATTGAGACTTCTCCTCCAAAGTTAGCCAGGCTGTCTAGGGTAAGTTATGGGCTTTTCCCTGGAAAATCTAATTCTGGGAGCTGAGGAATGAAGCTATGGAGTTTTCGAAACCTTTTGGGGAATCACAGAAGAGCAAGGTTTCCGCCTTCCCTCCACAGATGCAGAAAGGGAGGATGGGAGGTCGCGGCCTCTGAGAGAGCATCCATGAGCCGCCAGTGCCTTTAGTGGAGGTGTGGTGGTGTTTTTGTTTGTTTTGAATTGTGATTTCATTTCTTTTTTGGTGGAAAGTTGGCGTCTCAGCTTTTTGAGTCTGGTTCTCTGTTGATAATTTGTTGTTTTCCATCTATGACCAAAACCTACACTTCTTTTTTCTTTTCCTTTCTCTTCCCCCTCAAAATTGGGTGTGGCCCAAAATAAGTTTAAAAAACTTCTACACTGCTGTTCATGGAGTAAACTATTAAAATCGGACGCCAGTGTTTAAAGCATCACCTGAGGAATGTGTCTGCCTGAGGAAGGGAGGAACTGAGGCAAAAGTCCTTAAGAAGTCAACAGGTCTGGAGTGGAGAGACTGCAGGGAGGAGACCACAGATTTTCACAGCTGAGGGCAAGCAGAGGAGCACAGACCATATCCTGATGGTGGTTGTGGAGCCCTGTAGGATTTTGAAGAGGCAGGCATGTAGCACACAGAGCATTTCAAATTTGAAACCAGTTTCTGCTCCTACACCCTGTCTCAAAACCCAAAGCAAACAAGTGACCTAGCAGAGGTGGGAGATGGCGTGGCTTGTGTTTGAAATGAGGGTGAAAAGTAGGGCTCAGGAAAGGAAAGGCCTCAGACATCAGGAAGGACCCGCTGCTGTCTCACTGGGGTGGTGATGAAGATGGTGGTAGAGTGGATTTGAGATTCTGATTAGAGAATCAATGTCCCATGCCGAAGGCATGAAAGCAAAAGGAATCACAGGCAATCCTTGTGTCTTGAAGTGAACCACTGGAGGTGAGGGGGACTCCTTTACGGAGATGGAGCAGACTCAGATGTGAGAAAGATGACAGAAATCGGGCAGGACGCAGGAGCGGCAGTCCTCGTTCATCCTGAGATTTCAGGGTGCAGCCTTGAACTGGGCTTGAAGGACCTCTGCAGAAGGAGTGGGCTTGACCTCTGTGCTTTCTTACTACCTGCCAGCTCTGTCTTCTTCTCCTTTGTTGGTTCTGTCCCATTGTCTAAGGTCCAATGTCAGCATCTTTAGACTCATTGGCTTTGGAGACGGAATGAGTCTTCAGCTGTAGGCTCTGTATACGGACATAGACTCCTCCTAACACCAGACCTGTAGGTTCTCAGCTAGCTGCTTGTCTTCTGCAGCTGCATAAATAACAGACATCTCAGGATTACCACATGCACAGTTGGGCGCTGATGTCCATGACCCCCTAATCACCCCAAAGCCCTGTTTCTGCATTTTTCCAATGTCTGTGTCAATCCTTGGAGCTACTGAGGCCAAACACTTGGCATCAGGCTGAACTGTTCTGTGTTTTGTTTTGTTTTGTTTTGTTTTGTTTTGTTTTGTTTTGTTTTGTTTTGTTTTGTTTCTCCACCTTACAGCCCAAGTACTCTACCATCAAGCTGTGCCTGGAATCCAGCCACATGTCCCTTCCATGGGCTGTGACTGTCACTGCCTGTGCCTAGATCACTTCAGGGTCTCCCTCGCTGTCTCCCTTAGTTTCCCCTCTTGGCTTATCTCAGCACAGCAGCCCTAACAGTGCTGATGGAAACGAGTCACTCCTCACTTCTGCAGCTCACGGCCAACTTCTTGTAGTCTCCTCTGGGACTCACGGATGATCTGATCCCTTGTGGCCCCACTGGCCCCATTTCTCACCTATTCATGCCCTCCACTCTGCCACATTCTGGGTCATGCCAAGTATGCCCCTAGTTCAGAACAACTTAGCTAACTGGTCTCATCCACCCACACAACTCTGGCCCATGGCACTTTCTCAGTGAGGCCCGTCTCTGGCTTCTTACTCAAAATTCTAACTCTCCTGGCCTTCTCCACTCTTTCCTCTTTTCCTTCTCCATGCACATGTACACCTGACATTCTGCTTACTGTTCTTGTCTCTCTTGCCACTGACTATAAACTCCATAAAAGGGGGGGTCTTTGGCTGTTGTCCCCCGGTGGATCCCCGGAACTCCCTTCTCTCCCCTCAGACGTTTAGTACCTATTCGTGGCATCAAGGGGTTACAACAGGGGACTGTCTGCTCTCTCCATCCACTTCCTTCTTAAAAATTACAAAGCTGTTATAATTTCTACATATGCTTTGTTCACAACAAAATAGGGCATTGTGAAAACACTGGACAGCAGTCCAGGCTCGCATGCTGGCTTCTCTGCGAGCTGTGTGGCTTGGGTCATGTCGGTTAGTCTTTCTGAGTTTTAATCTCTCTGCTAATAAAATGAAGACCGCCTGCCCTGCCCATTCCACAGGGCTGTGTGAAGATTCCTTGGAGTGCTTAGTGTATGAGGGGCCATCATCTTAGCCTTTTATTTTGCTAAAACAAAGCATCTGGGGCTGTATTCACACAGGAAGGATGTTTATTTATGTCACAGTTTTGGAGGCAGGACAACTATGATTAGTTGGGCTGATGTCTGGTGAGGACCTTCGGATCATATCACATGGTAGGAGCACATATGACAGAGAGAGAGGTCACATGGCAAGACAGGAAACAGAAATCTGGGAAGAGGCCAGGCTGGTTTTTCTGTAATAACCCATTTTCTCAGGAACTAATCCATGGGACTCACCTCTTTCTCTCTCAAGGCAGCATTACATCATTTGTGGTGCAGGAACCTCGTAACCTACTACTTTCTACCAGGCCAAGCCTCTTAATGGCTCTTATACTTCAGTACCACTGGGGACCAAACTTGCAACACACCAGCCTTTGGGGTTACCATGACAACCATTCCTAACTCAGTACTATAACTTTGTATATGTGACTACCTCAATGAATTCCCACATCGAGTCAGTAAAATGTGAACTTGGAATATTGAATTTATTCCACTGAGGTGCACCCCAAATTAAATGATCTGCTCAACAATTCAACAAAGGTAGCCTTCAAACCCAAGCATTCTCTTTTTAAAAACAAAAAATGTATTTATGTGTGTATATGTGTATGCATGTGCAGTTACCCATGGCAGATCTCCTAGAGATGGAGTTACAGGTGATTGGGAGCCTCCCCAGTGTGGGAATGTGGAGGTGGAAGTGAACTCAGGTTCTCTGAAAGAGCAATGCACACTTTTTCCTGATGAACTCTCTCCAGTCCCTGAACCCAAGCACTTTGTCCTGGTCTTGAGCAGTCGTCCCATAATATTCAAAATCACTTGGTTACCGTGTGAAGCAATGAAAAGGATTTGACCGAAGATGAAACTTTTGCCTCTGCACTGGTTTTCTCCTGACTGTTAGTTAATGTAGTGTTTTTCTGGTGTTATTCTCTGTGCCCTTTTGACTCGAAGAGGTGCAGGGTCCTGTTTTCCAAAAGAAAATCTCTTCCCCCGTGAACAAAAGCCTATCAGGGCTCTCTCAGGCTTTTGTTGTCTGTCAGACCAAGCAATGGCAGATGCTTCATCAAGGTCAGGCATCAGTCAGTCCTTAGTCAAGTCTTTGTTGAGAACTGCAGAAAGGAATAGGGACTAAGCCACAAATACCCGCTTCCCAAACAACTTCGCATATGTTCTTCTTTGTTTGTGTTCCAGTCTTTCTGTGCTAATGAGTTTAATTAGTGTTTACTGAAAAACAGCTGAACACAGATCAGCCTTGTGAGAGACTTAGCCAAGATGCTGAGGCAATGGGTACCTTGTACAAATAAGTGAGAAGGACTTTGTAAAGTCTGGGGAAGGACATTAAGTTGGTTTTGAAGAAATAGACCTGTTTCTACAGGAAAAGAAATGATTCTTTAAACAAGTAGATTTAAATATTAAAATAGCAATCCCTCCTCCCCCGCCCTGCCCCCCTTCGGGCCCTGGATGATTTGCATATAACAAAACTGTAATGGTGGCAATCTGATTAGAAACCGTGGCAGCAATCTGACTGAATACCAAACAAAAGAGCTCAAGTCACAGAGCTCCTACAAGGGGAAGGAACTGGAAATCACTTGTAGATTTCATTAAATGTTTTTGGCCCTCAGCAAACCTATGCATTATGTATCCACTCTTGTTTCTGAATTTTGGCCTCAGGCAAATTGCCAACATAGCAACAAAATGAGGGTTTTACAATTCCGATAAACCAGTCTATTGGGGAAGGATTTTTACTTCCAGAAGAGGGAAGTGAACATTATTGGAACACTTGGTTTATAAATTCGACCTGGGCTTCATTTGTAAGTTAAGTTTTCTCTGTATAAGTAGATTTTGCTCCATGTCACATTTACACAGACCTCTGAACTAGGCCTCCTTGCAGCTGCTATGGCTCATGCTAATAGAAGGGAAGTCCTCAACCTACCCCTCAGAGGTTGCCTGCGCGTGAGCCAGATCCTGTCCTCAATGCGGAACTCAGATTCTAAAAAGGAATGAGACTGGTGTACCATAGCCAGATGGGAAGGCGGATGGGCTCTGCTGTTTGGACAGTAGGAGTTATCATTAACAGTAGTGCATTGTGTGTTTCCAAATAGCTAGGAAGGGTGAATGTGCCAGATGATGCATATGCTAATTAGTGTGATTAGATTATCACACCACTGTGTGTCTATAAAAATATCACATTGTAAGCCATATAAGTACAACTATTATGTGTCAATTTTGAAGAAAATAAAACTTGAGAAAGTCAAAACCAACCAATCAGGTAACTGATAAGGCTCCCTCATGTTTCCTATTCTATGGATTTTATAAATGAAATTTGAGCTCTGTGAGCTGCAAACACTGCCCTGTAGGGATTTCTTGAGTGAGGGGCTCAGAGCCAGTTAAGTACCAGAGGCCCTGGGACACTTTGTAACTCTAATCACTTGGTAGTTTCCAGTGTGACAAATAGCATTGGAAAGCCAGTCTGCCTTCTGGTAGAGTCTTGTCTTCCATGACCAGCCTGCATAGCCATCTAGTCATTAGTCATCTTTCTGTCTACTGATGATGTTTCTGCCACTTGTTCCTTGAGCCTTAGTTCACAGTGTGCCCTGTGGGATGGGCCCTAGAGAGACAAAGCCTAACTGCCATTAAGATCTGCCTGCAGGGTAGACAGCAGCCCAGAAGACTGATGTAAATTGTAAAGATCCCTAAGTGGAAAATCAGAGACAGGATTAAAATTAGGCTATGTTGTCCTTCAGGTAGTCAGAAATACAAGGGCAGAGCCCTTACTGTGTAAAAAGATGTGTTCTGACTACGTGAAAGGGTACGTCCTGACTATGTGAAGGGGTGTGTCCTCACTATGTGAAGGGGTGTATCCTGACTATGTGAAGAGATGTATTCTTTCACCCCAAGGACCTAGAGTCAATTGAGAAAGGAATTCCCTAGATAAGACTGGCCTGTGGGCATATCTTCGGAGCACTCCCCTGATTACTCACTGATATAGGAGGGCCTAGACCACTGTGGGCAGCACCATTCTCTAAGCAGATAGTTGGCGTCTTCTAGAAAGCTAGCAAGCAGTCCTACATGGTTTCTGCTTCAAGTTCCTGCTTAAGTTCCTCCCCTGGCTTCTGTCAATGATGGGCTGTGATCTCTAAGCTGAGCAAATCTGTTCCTCCCCCAGGTTGACTTTTTGCTAGAGAGTTGTATCACAATCACAGAAAGGAAACTAGAATATTACTCAGTGGTCTGAAAGCCCAAGACTAAAGTCAGAAATACAGGAATGTCCTGTGATGGCACCCCACCATGAGTGTCCCTCCTCCCTGCAATACACTAGTCACTCTCTTCTGACCCCATGTGACCCTCACTACCACCAGCACCCTGTGTACCTATGGATGAGTGTCCTAAGGGAAAGGTCAGGTTGGACTCCATGATCCAAACCAGGGGACGCACTCCCCCAGAAGTACGAACAGCGGATTTGAAGCAATAACATGAGGTTTATTGATAACCAAAACCGATGAACGGGGATTCCCTCGCATGCAGGCAAGAGGAACCCCGAACTAAAGCTAAGGACAGTTTATATACCATTACCACAGAATTGGAGAGGGCAGTTTTACAATTACCTCTTAAACAATAACCACAAAGGCTGAACTCCAACAGCTGTTCCCAGGCCCTGTTTCTAGGTAACTCAGATTTGCACATTATCTTTATAACAATGAGTGTTAGCTAAATGGCTTCTGTTTTCCCAGGTTTATTACGTTAAGGGGCTCAGCTTCCTGATTACTTCTTATCCTGGGCCCTCTTCTGGAATGTATGTTTAAGTCTTTGGAATGTGCTCCTCCCGGGATGTGTCCCTGGGGGAAGTTAATGCTTGAGTTTAAACCAAAACCCAAACGTGAGGCTCTTTTAATTTTAAGTTTTAAGCTGAGACCTGAAATTCTTACATTAAAATTCTTACAGTCACATCTTACTCTTTGCATCCACATCTCCAGAAGTCTGAGAACAGCTGAATGAAGACTAAATGACTATGTGAGTAGAAGTCCGTATTTGCAGCTATGCCCCCACCCCCATCAAAGGCACCTCCCATCCCTGCATCATGTTAAGAAACTGGTAACACAAACATGTGCAGTTCTGTTTTACAAATGGAAAGACAGGGCTAGGGAGACGGCTTAGCAGGTCAGAGTACTTGCTGTGCAGTCATGATGATCACAGTTTAGATCTGAGCATCCATGTGATTAGTTCACACCCAGTGCAGATCTGTAATCCCAAGTCAGAGAGAGGCAGAGACAGGAGGATTGCTGGAACTTGCTACCTGGTTTTGAGCCTAGCCAAGAAAACCTGAACCCCAGATCCAGGGGAAACCCTTTCTCAAAGACATAGGTGAAGGGTAGTGGTAAGGAACATGTGATATGCTCATTTAGCCTCCGTGTATGTGCATAGACACACATATTCAAACATATGTGTACACATAGTTGCTGGGCTGTGTGTCTGCCTCATCACTGGGGTGCCCAAGCACCACCAACAGGCTACTCGAGGGAGGCAGAACACAGTCTGTAATATGGATCCCAGCCCATGTTTTCCTGGGTAAGAAACAGCGGGATCTAGGACGGATGCTGTGGTTCCTGGCATCTTGTGTGCTCAGATACTGCTGGGGACCATGGGGAGTTGGGAATAGGGGTCCGAATGTCCATGCTTTCCCTGTGCACCAGGCTGGAAGGGGGTAGCTGAGCCCAGGACAGGGGTAGAATCCCATATGGTTTTGAGTAACTGCTGGGAGTACTGAGGGACTGGAAGAGGGAAAGTCTTCTCCAGATTTAGGTGTGGCTCTTTATGATAAAGGCCCCCTTCCCACCCAATGGCAATCCTTGATAAAGGAGACAGTCCTTGCTTGTTCAAACTATTTTATTTGATGATAGATATAAATGCACACACCTTACTCAGAGTGAACCTGAAGGGATTAAATACTTTTTGTAGAAAGGAATGATCAGGAAGGGAAGTTCATTAGACACTCAGAGTCTATTGAGACACCTCGTTAGCATGGAGAACTCCAGGTTTTTATGCTGTGACGATTGTCACAGTGGGGTATCATGGTTACATGTTCCAGATCAGATAGTTTGCAGGGAGCTGGCTCCATGCCTGCTGTTCTCAATTCTGAGATTTTCTGGGGTTTGGTTCAACCTTGCCAGTTCTTCTGTCGGGTTGCACAGTCTACTTAGCCCACACATATTCAAACATACATGTACACATAAGTGAACAATCATGGAAAAAACATTAAAAGGTACAAACACCCCTTAATTTATGATGGGGGTAAATCCTGCTAAACCAATGTAAATTGTAATATTGTGGTTTGTGTTGAAAATGCATCAAATACAGCTAGCTCACCTACCCAGAATCCTAGCAGCCCAGCCCACTGTAGAGCAAAGCTTTCCACTGTAGGTCAGGTCTCCACATCAGATCCCACAGGGAATGGAGGAAGTTTGGCAACAGGTAAAAGGTTTCTGAACACTACAAGTTAATTCAGGGCCTGAGGAGATGGCTCATGACCTGAGGAGATGGCTCATGGCCTGAGGAGATGACTCATGGCCTGAGGAGATGGCTCAGGGGTTAAGAATACTTGTTGCTATTGCAGAGGATCCCAGTTCAGTCCCCAGCACCCACATGTCAGCTCACAACTGTTAATATTTCCACTTCCAGGGCATCCAATATCCTCCTCTGACCTCAGACCCTAGGCACACATGGGTGCACTGATATACAGTCATGCAGGTAAAGCTCTCAAGCCCATAAGTAAATCTAAAAATAAATTTTAATTAACTCAAAATCAAACACATAATGAATCTGAGATACTTCTGGTGGGGCTTGATCGAGTTGCATCATGGGACTTCACTGTAGCATTGACTTGGAAGGCACTAAGTACACACTCTGTAACACACCCATGCTTCTGCACCACAGGAGGTCAAGGAAGGCTGCCTGAAACTGTTCAGCTCAGATTCAAGGTGACTTTATGTTATGAACTGCAGGTGTCTACTCTGTATGCAAAGGGTTTCACTCTGGTGAAAACAGAATGGTTTGACCCCAGAAAACAAAGACACCTAATATTTCTTCTGCTGTCCTTCCTCATATCCATCTGGAATCTCTGGGTTAGCCTGCATTAGACAACAAGCATAGCCATCTCATTAGACAATTCTGCCATTGCCTTTAACACATGGAAAGTGGGTATGTTTATAAAAGAATTGTTTTAAAATAATTTCTGGTTTATTGTCAGCAAATGTTTCATTTGTGTATCTGTTTTATATCCTTGTGACCCAGGGTCACATAAAATTTTCTTGAGCTAGAAGAGTCACAAGTAGAAGTCCCGCTGAACCACGTCTGTGGCCATGCAGCCCACAGAGCTGAGGCCCAGCTGCTGCCAAGCAGTTGAGAGATTACAGAAACAAATGTCACTGGCCTGGACAAGGTCCAGTTCCTATGAGACATACATCACTTTTGTACCACGGTTAGGTTGAAAACACAGTTAATCTGGGAACTAGATATTGATAACGTACTGAAATAAATCCACACATAATCCGGAAGAACATACACCAGAATACTAGCTGTGTTTATGAGGATTTGGAAGTTGCTAGTATTTTCTCGATGAGTCACTGCAGTATTTTGCTGTTTGACTGTGAACGTATGTTACTGTTAGGATAAGAACACACAAGGTAATGTGTAACTTAAGAAGTTAACTCGACCTGTTCCCTGAGCCATAGCCCATGAACAGCTCTCTGAAGCATCTTCTTTACCATCTAAACCCAAAGTGCTCAGTGATTCCCTCTGGCTGTAACTAACTGGATTAGCCTGGCAGAGGTTCATGGTATATCCACTGTCCTTCTTCCTGCACTTACGGTGTCCAGTTATATGAGCCACACTTTATGTGGAGGAAAGTGACAATGAAACATGTTGATTTCTCTCTCCCTATCTCCCTTCTTCCCTCCCTCCCTCTTCGGTGCCTTTAGTTCTACTTACAGGATCTGAAATTAGACCCTTAGTTTTCTTAAAGGCATGCCTGCTCTCTTGCAGATTGATAAGCCCAAAACAAATCATCTACCTCCCTTCCATCTGTCTTCTATCTGACCATCCATCTACCTGACCGTCCATCCATCCATCTATCCATCTGTCCATCTACCCATCCATCAATCTATCCATATATACATACATCTGTCCATCTACCCATCTATCCATCCATCCATCTATCCATCTATATGTCCATCCATTCATCAGTCCATCCATCCATCTATTTATCCATCCATCTGTCCATCCATCTATTTGTTCATCCATCCATCCCTCCCTCCATCCATATCTCGTTTTCTGGCTGGTCTGGTTAGCAATATGGCCATTCTGCATCTCTGACTGGCCTGGTTTGTCATCATTTTGTTTAGCCATTGGGCTAGTAGAGAGTTTGTTAGATCTTCCCTCTTCTCAAGGAACAATACATGATCACATGACCCTAAAGGACAGCTCTAAAAAACATATGTGTTTTCTTTTCTCTCTGCAGTTGAATTCTTGCTACCAGAATGGGGAAACAGAACAGCAAGCTGCGCCCCGAAGTCATGCAGGACTTACTGGAAAGCACAGACTTCACAGAGCATGAGATCCAGGAGTGGTACAAAGGCTTCTTGAGAGACTGCCCAAGCGGACATTTATCAATGGAAGAGTTTAAGAAAATATATGGGAACTTTTTCCCTTATGGGGATGCTTCCAAATTTGCAGAGCACGTCTTCCGCACTTTCGATGCAAACGGAGATGGAACAATAGACTTTAGAGAGTTCATCATAGCCCTGAGTGTGACATCAAGGGGCAAGCTGGAGCAGAAGCTAAAGTGGGCCTTTAGCATGTATGACCTGGATGGTAATGGCTACATCAGCAAGGCGGAAATGCTGGAGATTGTACAGGTAAGGAGCCTGGCCTGTTAGAGAGAGAAGCACTGAGAAAGACCAGAAGGCACCTGGGAGAGCCTGGGACTAAGTCTGTAAACTGTGTGTTAGGAGGGCAATTAGTTTGACCCACTTGGTAGTTTTTGAAAAGTTTGAATTCACATGCACAGAAATTGTGTGAAAACCTATACTGGTTGTGAACTCTTGAACCTCAGGAGCTCAGCTCTCCTGCCTGCACATTCTTGTCTGTTAGTAATTGTCCATACTTTGGTGTGATGCCCACACTGCAGAGAGACAGGGCTCTTCTGTTGGTCATCTGTGTTACATTCTTCCCATTGATCAATGTAAAAACCTGGATGGGAGGGGGTGTAACAAGGAGATGAAAAACCTCAGCTGTTTAGGTAGAAATGGGGTTAGGGTAGAGTGCAGCTAGCTTGCAGAGAACCTCAGGGAAGGTGACAATGGAAACCAGACAGAGCTGAAAAGACTACTATAGAGCTGTGACTGAACCTTGCAGGAGGATGGAGGAAGGAGCCTACATGGGCAGTTAAAGGGACAGTGTAACTGTACCTTTTTGGTTACTTTATTGGGTCCTTATGTCTACCACCCTTCTCCACCCATATTCCACCCTAATCCCTTCCAATCACCCAACACTAGGTAGGAGAAAAAGAAGGATAGATGGGAAAAGGGAGCATAAAATTCTTTAGACCACCTCCTGCTACGAGGAATATCAAGTTTGTAGGGAGTGGTTCTGATGCTAAGATCCTGTTCCCCAATTGGTTCCAGATCCATCAATAAAGATGCTAGCAGCCAATGAGCTGGATGGAATAGGTGGGACTTCTGGGTACCTGCAAGCAAGCTAGCAGACACAGGGGAGGGGTTGGGCGGGGGCGGCGGGGGCGGGGTGATTTTCACCATGCTTCAGAGGAAGAAACATGACCAGCCAGGTGAGATTTTGGGCAGAGCATCCATAGGCTGTTTCTCCGGGAGGGAGATTAGAAACACAACTAAAGTTGAGGGCAGCTTTGGATTGCTGAACTAGGAAAAGGTAACTGAGCAACTCAAGTCGAGGGTAGATTTAGGGTGCTGAGCTAAGAGTATTGGGAAGGGCACACTAGCCGTGGGAGATTAGAAGCACCAAACAATTGAGCCATAATGCAGGTTAAAAATTAAGTTAATGTGTGTGTTGGTTTTTTATCTGTGGATCTGAGGGGACCTGGGCAGGGTTGGTAGAATGGTCTGCCCAGATCTTAAAGCAAGGTAGCGAAAACTACACACTACAGAGTTCTTTGGGGCAATTTCAATCTTCATCAAGATATCCAATTTCTTCTTCTTGTCTCTTTGCTCTCAAGCACTTGACAAATTTCAATAGCAGCTGCTGCCCCAGGCCCTCTCTGGGATCTCACAGTTATACCTTCTCCAGAGTCCCCAGAATTCCAAATGTAAACTATCTGCAGCTGGCAAAAATCATATCCCTCTTAGAGCATGAGACAAATCATAGTTAAGAGCTGTGGACAGACAATCTGAAGCAGCCCACATCCCACACCTGGGATGAAAACAAAAACATAATCACATAACATAACTGGGTTTTTTAAGAAACCAGAATACTCACTACCTTTCCCCCTTTTGGTCCAATAAATGGCTTTTTCTTTAACATCAATCAACTATATGCAATAAGAACAATTATGAGAACTATCAGGTAAGAATTTTATTTACAATGTCCATTCTGTTTGTATTTGGCAACCTTGCAGAAAATATTCTACTATCTATCCTATCTTGGTGGGTCCAAAATTTTGTACCAAAATCATTTTTATCATAACTTGGATTTATCAACATGAAAACATTTTTTAGACCCTAAAACATTTTTTTGGATCCTATACAACTTAAACTTTTATGTCTTTAATCTTTAGTAGGGAAAGCTGTGAGACTATAACTATCTAGTCTTCAACCCTATCAGAGCCCTGAGAAGAATAAATCGGGCAGTGGTGGCGCACGCCTTTAATCCCAGCACTTGGGAGGCAGAGGCAGGCGGATTTCTGAGTTCGAGGCCAGCCTGGTCTACAGAGTGAGTTCCAGGACAGCCAGGGCTACACAGAGAAACCCTGTCTCGAAAAACCAAAAAAAAAAAAAAAAAAAAGAAGAAGAAGAAGAAATACTACCTTGGTAAACAGAATGTGCAGAGCAAGCATCTTCCAAAACTGTAGAAATGACAGAGACTGATGGCTACCTGGTCAGTCACTCGAGGTTCCTCTGTGTTGGTGGGGCATTCAATCACAGACCCAAATTATCCAACAGAATTATCTGTGAAGCGGGAATTTTGAAGGACTGGCCTACTTTGTTTCAGTAGGGTGAGTCAATCAACTTCCCAGAGCCTGCTTATACACACCTTGGACAGTGTGCTGTTGCAGTCAAGTTAAGGAGCAGGTATCTCCCCCCATACACACACACACACACACACACACACACACACACACACACACTCCAGTGGCCATCTTGCCACAACTGAAGCAAGCTCCATTCGAAGGTTCTTAGGTGACCATCTTTTTTGAAGTAGATTGGGATGCTGCCAGGAACTGATATCTCTCTTTCTCTCTCTCTCTCTCTCTCTCTCTCTCTCTCTCTCTCTCTCTCTCTCTGTGTGTGTGTGTGTGTCTTTCTCTCTCTCTTTGTCTCTCTCTGTCAGTCTCTGTCTGTCTGTCTGTCTGTCTCTCTCTCTCTCTCTGAGAAGCCTTTTATTATTAAAACATCTTAATTGCTATATTCTTCTGATCTCTGAAGTGTTTTAGGACTTAAGTATATCTGAATAGACAAGCATTGCTTGTTTCTAGCTATTTACTTTTTGTTTAACTTTGAAAACATGTACAAGAAGGTAGATAAAGTTTATTTCTAAAATTAACTAAACTAGTACCTAACAAGACTACAAGTTTGATTACTTATAAGTAACTACTAACTTGCAATTCTTAATTATCTTGAAGAGTTTACGCTAGTAGCTTTCAAGGACTCAAACTTTACATCCAATTTTTTTGTTTGTTTGTTTGTTTGTTTGTTTTTCGAGACAGGGTTTCTCTGTGTAGCTCTGGCTGTCCTGGAACTCACTCTGTAGACCAGGCTGGCCTCGAACTCAGAAATCCACCTGCCTCTGCCTCCCAAGTGCTGGGATTAAAGGCATGCGCCACCACTGCCCGGTTACATCCAAATTAATATATATTATTATTAATATATATATATTAATCCAAATTAATATATATATATATTATAGCAAATAAAACCTTAAATTTCTATCAATATACAATAATACATAACAATGTAAAATATTTGAAACTAGTTGTTTCTTTCTTAGTCTTAAAGGAGATACAATCCTTTTATCCTCTCATGCCTATACCCCCTTTATCCTTTTATCCCTTTCCCCTCCTTCCCCTAACACTAGACAGGAGAGAAAGGAGGATAGAAGAAGAGAGAAAAAGAGATGTCTGATTCTTTTTTTTTAAATTTTTTTTATTGGATATTTTATTTACATTTCAGATGCCAATCCCTTTCCCCATTTCCCTTCCCCAGAAAACCCCTATCCCATCCCCCCCCCCTTTTCCATTTGGCTTTTATACAATTTTTTAAATGTTAATCAAGGGCTTTGTAAGTATGGTAATGCTCAATCAGAAGTGTAACCTAATACCCAATCTAGCTATGTAAACTATCTTTGACTAGTGGAGACACATGAACTTCTGCCTCCATGCCCCCTCTCTCTTTCTCTCTCTTTTTCTCTCTCATTATCGAGCTTCTCATCTACTTCCTCTTCTCCTCTCCTTACTCCATCTTTTCCTCTCGGTGCTCCTTTCCCCTTAGCTCCTCCTACATATTACCCTTCCTGTTAAAATAAAGCTTTTCTCTCAGAATACAATTAGAGCACAATTATTCCTATTTGTACCAGTGAGGTACAAGATAGTCTTAATACCCAGTCCATCCTTTTGTTGACTAGCCAGAACCTCTGCCGTCTCTCTTGACTAGAACACTTAGTTTTGAACCTGGCTTTTTCTTGGCTTTAGAATGAATGTCAGCTGAGAACCCTCCACTCAGATCTTTTCTCTCAAGGTAAATAGCTTGGATTGGCTATGAGTCTATAGGTCTTCAATGCCGTCAGAAATCCAGAATGACTAAACTAACTGAATTTATGGGAAGCAATAAGCATATCTTCTAAAACTTAGCCAATTTATAGAGACCGCTGAACACCTGGACAACCCCTATACTACCGAACGTTGGAGCATCAAATCTTCAGCCTTCTGGCCCAAACTCATCTGACAGACTTTAGTGCTGCAGAATTATTAAGGGCTGGTTACTCTGTCTAAGCAGATATAATCAGTCGACTATTCTGCAAGTGTGTCCTTTTCTGTAGATGGAGAGAGGCAATTCTTGCCTGGTGGCTGTCTCACCACAACAGGAGTAACTCCAATGATGCTCAATTTCTTCTTAGAATCCAAGACAGGAAGCTGTCAGGAGCAGACAGGTCTCTAATCAAAATGAACATTAATATAGAAATATTTGTGACGTCAATTCTATGGATTTCTGACGTTTTGAAATCCAACTATCCATGTAAGGTAACCTGGACTGCTGTCTGTTATCTCCTCTCAGCTATTTCTAAATGAAATATAGAAAACACCCTAACAATAAACTCAAAGTCATGAAGTTGCTATAGTCCCTTAACTCACAGGCTAGTCATCCCAAGTCAGTTAAAAAAGTTAAAGAAGGACTGGGTCTAAGTCTTGTATTTCTAAATGTGTTATACAGGCACAATGCCCATGATAGTATCTATATTCATTTCTCTTTCACATCGATGAGAAGCTTATACCAACGAAAACCTTAAATTTGAAATCCAAGTGAATTTTGTACCATTTAAGAAATTATAACTTCATCTTAATACTAAATTATACAGATTTCTACCAATAGGTTATGGCTATGCCATAAATCCTAGCTAATCCTCCCTGTTCCAACAAAATCACTGCTGTTCCCCAGAGAGACAGCCCCATATTAACCACCTTAGTCCCCAAGCCCAGGGAATAGGGGCGCTGACTCTTCAACTTCTTCAAGCTGATTACGGGTGTCGAGACATCAGAAGAGGGGTGGGGGAATAGTAAATTGATAAGCTTCTGACTCTGTGTCCTCACTGCATCCAGATGGAATTCCCAGACACCGGAGGTTTGAATAGGTCTGCTCGTTTTCCTTGATGAGTAGATACACCAAGGCTGTGAATTCTGCAATATACAATTGTCTGGACAAGTTTTAGTATCAAGAAAAAAAAATTTTTTTTTCCTAGAGGGCTGACATTTTTTTTTTTAAAGATGTTGGTTCTAACAACTTTTTCCCCCCTTTTATGTAGTTGGTTATAATATTTACGTTTCAATTTTTATACTCTTATCCCATTTCCCCAACCACCCAGGAACCCCTTATCCCATCCCCCCTCCTTATATCCCTTCTATGAGGCTGTGCCCTCACCCACCCCCAACCCCCAGTACCCCCTCCTCACCCTCACACTCCCCCCCTTCTGTGTTGATTTTTCATGGGGTCAAGAATCTCCTCGCCCACCCATGCCCAACAAGGCCGTCCTCCCCTACATATACCACTAGAGTCGTAAGTCCCTCCCTATGTGCTCCCGGGCTGGTGGTTCAGACCCTGGGGGGCTCTGGATTGTTTGGTATTGTTGCTTTCCTCTTGGGGTCACAAACCCTTTCTGCTCCCTCAGTCTTCTAAGTTCTCCCTTGGGAAACCTTTGATCATATCAGTGGTTAGCTGTGAGCATCGTCCTCTGAATGTGTCAGTCTCTGGCAGATCTCTAAGGAGACAGCTATAATATGTTCTTGACAGCACGCATTTCTAGTCATCTACATCAACGTCTAGCTTAGGTGACAGTACATGGGATGGATGTCCAGGTGGAATGGTGTCCTGATGGCTCCTCCTTCAGTTTCTGTCCCATGTTTTGTTTCCATAATTGCTCCCTTGAGTATTTTTGTTACTGGTTCTAAGTAGAACTGAGGCATCCCCTCTTGGTCTTTCTTCTTCATGAGCTTCACGTGGTCTGTGGGTTGAGTCTTCGCTATTCTAAGTTTTTGGGCTAACATCCGCTTAACAGTGAGTAAATACCATGTGTGTTCTTTTGTGATTAGGTTAACTCACTCAGGATGGTAATTTCTAGATCCATCCATTTGACTATAAATTTCTCGAATTCATTATTTTTAAGAGCGGAGTAATACTCCATTGTGTAGATGTACCAGATTTTTTGTATCCATTCTTCCGTTGAGGGACATCTTGGTTCTTTCCAGCTTCTGGCTATTATAAATAAGGTTGCTATGAACATAGTGGAGCATATGTCCTTGTTATATGTTGGAGCGTCTTTTGGGTATATGCCCAGGAGTGGTATAGCTGGATCCTCAGGTAATGCTATGTCCAGTTTTTTGAGGAACCGCCAGACTGATTTCCAGAGTGGTTGTACCAGCTTGCAATCCCACCAACAGTGGAGGAGTGTTACTCTTTCTCTGCATCCTCGCCAGCATCTACTATTACCTGAGTTTTTGACCTTAGCCATTCTGACTGGTGTGAGATGGTATCTCAGGGTTGTTTTGATTTGCATTTCCCTGATGACTAAGGATGTTGAGCATTTCTTAAGGTGCTTCTCAGCCATTCGAGTTTCCTCTGTTGAGAATTCTTTGTTTAGCTCTGTTCCCCATTTTTTAATAGGGTTATATGGTTTTCTGAAGTATAATTTCTTGAGTTCTTTGTAAATCTTGGATATTAGCCCTCTATTGGATGTGGGATTGGTTAAGATCTTTTCCCAATCTGTTGGTTGCCGTTTTGTCTTATTGACAATGTCCTTTGCCTTACAGAAGTTTTGCAATTTTATGAGGTCCCATTTGTCAATTCTTGATCTTAGAGCATAAGCCATTGGTGTTCTGTTCAGGAACTTTTCCCTTGTGCCTAGGTATTCGAGGGTCTTCCCCACCTTCTCTTCTATTAGTTTCAGTGTATCTGGTTTTAAGTGAAGGTCTTTTATCCACTTGGATTTGAGCTTTGTACAAGGAGATAAG
>JANHMN010000012.1:60315654-60352485 GCA_030674055.1 Rhabdomys pumilio
GGTGAGAGTGGACAGCCTTGTCTAGTCCCTGATCTTAGTGGGATTGCTTCAAGTTTCTCTCCATTTAGTTTGATGTTGGCTACTGGCTTGCTGTATATTGCTTTTACTATGTTTAGGTATGGACCTTGAATTCCTGCTCTTTCCAGGACTTTTAACATGAAGGGATATTGAATTTTGTCAAATGCTTTCTCAGCATCCAGTGAGATGATCATGTGATTTTTTTCTTTGAGTTTATTTATGTAGTTGATTACATTGATGGATTTTCAAATATTGAACCAACCCTGCATTCCTGGGATAAAGCCTACTTGATCATGATGGATGATTGCTTTGATGTGTTCTTTGATTCGGTTTGCGAGAATTTTATTGAGCATTTTTGCATCAATATTCATAAGAGAGATTGGTCTGTAGTTCTCTTTCTTTGTTGGGTCTTTGTGAGGCTTTGGTATGAGAGTAATTATAGCTTCGTAGAACGAATTGGGTATTGTTTCTTCTGTTTCTATTCTGTGGAACAGTTTGAAGAGAATTGGTATTAGGTCTTCCTAGAAGGTCTGGTAGAATTCTACACTAAAACCATCTGGCCCCGGACTTTTTTTGGTGGGGAGATTTTTGATGACTGCTTCTATTTCTTTAGGGGTTATAGGACTGTTTATCTGGTTTATCTGCTCCTCGTTTAACTTTGGTACCTGGTATCTATCTAGAAAGCTGTCCATTTCATCCAGATTTTCCAATTTTGTTGAGTTTAGGCCTCTGTAGTAGGATCTAACAATTTTTTTAATTTCCTCTTTTTCTGTTGTTATGTCTCCCTTTTCAGTTCTAATTTTATTGATTTGAGTGCTGTCTCTGTGCCCTTTGGTTAGTCTGGCTAAGGGTTTGTCTATCTTGTTGATTTTCTCAAAGAACCAGCTCCTGGTTTTGTTGATCTTTTGTATAGTTCTTTTTGTTTCAACTTGGTTGATTTTGGCCCTGAGTTTGATTATTTCCTGCCATCTACTCCTCTTGGGTATATTAGCTTCTTTTTGTTCTAACCCTTTTCAGGTGTGCTGTCAAGTTGTTAATGTACGCTCTTTCCATTTTCTTTTTGTGGGCACTTAGAGCTATGTTTTTCCTCTCAGTACTGCTTTCATGGAGTCCTATAAATTTTGATATGAAGTGTCCTCATTTTCATTTAAATCTAAAAAGTCTTTAATTTCTTTATTTCTTCCTTGACCAAGTTATCATTGAGTAGAGCATTGTTCAGTTTCCATGTGTATGTGGGCTTTCCATTGTTTTTGTCCATGTCAAAGACGAGTCTTAGTCCATGGTGGTCTGATAGGGTACAGGGGATTATTTCAATCTTTTTGTATCTGTTGAGGCCTGTTTTGTGACCAATTATATGGTCTATTTTGGAGAAGGTACCATGAGGTGCTGAGAAAAAGGTATATTCTTTTGCTTTAGGATGAAATGTTCTATAGATGTCAGTTAAGTCCAATTGGTTCATAACTTCTGTTAATTTCATTGTGTCTCGATTTAGTTTCTGTTTCCATGATCTGTCCATAGCTGAGAGTGGGGTGTTGAAATCTCCCACTATTATTGTGTGGGGTGTAATGTATGCTTTAAGTTTTAGTAAAGTTTCTTTTATGTATGTGGGTGCCCTTGTGTTTGGAGCATAGATGTTCAGAATTGCAAGCTCCCCTTGGTACACTTTTCCTTTGATGAATATGAAGTGTCCTTTATCTTTTTTGAATACTATTGGTTGAAAATTGATTTTATTTGATATTAGAATGGCTACTCCAGCTTGTTTCTTGGGACCATTTGCTTGTAAGATTGTATTCCATCCTTTTACTCTGAGGTAGTGTTTGTCTTTTTCACAGAGGTGCGTTTCCTGTATGCAGCAAAATTCTGGGTTGTGTTTATGTATCCAGTCTGATAGTCCATGTCTTTTTATTGGAGAGTTGAGTCCATTGATATTAAGAGATATTAAGAAATAATGAATGTTGTTTCCTGTTATTTTTGTTATTATTGGCGTTGGAGTTATGTTTGTATAGGGGTCTTCTTTTAGGGTTGTGGGAAGATTACTTTCTTGCTTTTTCTAGGTTGTAGTTTCCCTCCTTGTGTTGGAGTTTTCCCCCAATTGTCCTTTGAAGTGCTGGATTTGTGTTAAGATATTGTGCAAATTTGATTTTATCATGGAATATTTTGGTTTCTCCATCAATATTGATTGAAAGTTTTGCTGGGTATAGTAGTCTGGGCTGGCATTTGTGTTCTCTTAGGGTCTGTATGATATCCGTCCAGGATCTTCTGGCTTTTATAGTCTCTGGTGAGAAGTCTGGTGTAATTCTTACAGGTCGTCCTTTATATGTTACTTTACCTTTTTCCCTTACTGCTTTTAGTATTTTTTCTTTGTTTTGTACATTTGATGTTTTGATTATTATGTGACGGGAGGTTTTTCTCTTCTGGTCTAAAGTATTTAGAGTTCTGTAGGCTTCTTGTATATTTATGGGTATCTCTTTCTGTAGGTTAGGAAAGTTTTCCTCTATAATTTTGTTGAAGATATTTACTGGCCCTTTAAGTTGGGAGTCTTCCCCTTCATCTATACCTGTTATCCTTAGGTTTGGCCTTCTCATTGTGTTCTGGATCTCCTGTATGTTTTGGGTTAGTAGCTTTTTGCATTTTGCATTTTCTTTGACAGTTGTGTCAATGTTTTCCATGGTATCTTCTGCACATGAGATTTTCTCTTCTATCTCTTGTATTCTGTTGGTGATACTTGTGTCTATGACTCCTGATCCTTTTTTTAGGTTTTCTATCTCCAGATAGAAATTTGTAATTTCTTTATTGTTTCTACTTCCGTTTTTAAATCTTGGGAGGTTTTGTTTGATTCCTTCTGCTGTTTGGTTATTTTTTCTTCCAATTCCCTAAGGGACTTTTGTGTTTCCTCTTTAAGGGCTTCTATCTGTCTGTCTGTGTTCTCCTTAATTTCTTTGAGAGTGTTATTTATGTCCTTCTTAAAGTCTTCTAGCATAATCGTGAGAAGAGATTTTAATTCTGAGTCCTGCTTTTCTGGTGTGATGGGGTGTTCAGGGCTTGCTATAATGGGGGAACTGGGTTCTGATGTTTCCATGTAACTTTGGATTCTGTTGCTTACGTTCTTGCGCTTGCCTTTTGCCATTTGGTTAATGCTAGTGCTCCCTGTACTTTCTGTCTCTGATTGAGGCCTCCCTTTCCAGTTATCTTGCTTGTTTCTGGTCTTCTTGGGGTCCCAATGTCTCTGTGATCTTCTCTAGCTGCTCTGAGTACGATGATAGCTCTAGGATAACTCAGAATATGGTGTCTCCTAGGTAGCAGTCCAGCTAGGTGTCCACTGTTCTGGGTGTAATGTCTCTTCTAGGATGTCTCAGGCTAATGTGTCCACTGCTCTGAGTGCCGTGGCTCCTCTATTATGTCTCATGATATGTTGTATGCCGCTCTGAGTTACTTTGGTCCTCTGCCACTCTGGGTTCAGTGGTCCGGGAGAGAGGTGGAAGGGGTGTGCTATTCTGCATGGGCGGGGTTTGGGGTTCTGCTGGAATCTGAGCACTCCCTGCACTCAGCTCTGGGCCTACTGCTCTGGGTTCCTTGCACCTTCAAGGATGGGTCAGGAAGGATCCGGTGCCCCCAGAAGCAGACAGGGCGGGTGTCTGCTTCAGGCCTCAGATCCGGGAGAGAGGCAGAAGGCGAGATCTCTGATTCTAATCTTTTTTACTTTGTTTCCTTTTTGACTATGACCATCAATAATTTGTGACCAACTCCCCTTAACAAGGACAAACATCCATCACTCACAAAATGTCCCAAAACCACCCACTCCACCTCTTGGGAACTGGGACATTGTATTCTTTAAATTGCTTCCTACTCTCTGGAAGTGAAGACATCTTTTGGGGACCCTAAGAAAATTGGGATATTGGCCAAGTCCTGGGGGAACTAGCTGTATTATTTGCTTCCAAGTCTCTGTGGGATAGGAAAGCGCAGGGCTTAACTGAAGTCCTGGCTGAAACAGTCTGTGAGGCTGAACCGTATGAGGAAAGTCACTTTGAAGTTGTCCTGGATGCAAAATTTTGAGGAAACAGCAGCTGAGTCAGTCTGTGAGGCTGGATCACCTGGAATGTACCTACAATATTACTTTTAAAAGTCTGCAAACACACAGACTTTTAAAAGTAATATTGTAGGTACATTTCTACATCAACACATGTATGTATGGAATGTGCAGTGTGCACAACTTAGTTAATGATGAGTCTCTGCTCTATGTTTGAGCATGTGAGAGGCATCTGTCAACTTTATAAGTCCTTTTAGATTATGTGACCAAACTGTAATATAAATCTCCATCCATGCTATGTGAAAGGATGGTGTGTGATAATAAGTCATGCGGACCAGGCAGCCAGAAAGATTAATTAGCTATGTAGAGATATTCATGTATTAGTTAGTAGGAGGTCTTTCCTGGTTAAATCTAATCTTCATACGTTTTGATGGTGCCATATCTTTTTGTTCCCTGTAGAAACATAAGCAAAACTATGTCCTCAATGCCAAACTATTGCAAGCTTCCATTATGTTGGAATCTTCACATCCTTATAGAATATAGGATGATTTAATTCTCCTATAGTTATTTCTATAACCCAGTGTCTCTCAGCTGCTGTTGTTCCTTTTTCATTAGCATTAAGAAAATTTAAAGTTAAGAAGCATTATTTAGTCTATCCCTGGAGGTCTTTACTCTTCCTTTTTGTTTTATGAGCATTTCTTTGAAAGTATGATTAGATCATTCTACAACTGCTTGTTCTGTAGGATTGTGTGGAATACTTTTAATGTGTTTTATATTATAATTTGCAAAAAATTGCTTGATCTTACTAGAGACAAATGTGGGAGCACTGTCAGTCTTAATTTATGTAGCTATCCCCATAACAGCCATTACTTCCAGTAAATGTATAATTACAGAATCAGCTTTTTCAGAACTCAAAGCAGTTGCCCATTGGGAGTCTGAATATTTATCAGTGGTATAATGTATAAGCTTTAGTTTTCCAAATTCTGCAAAATGAAACACATCCATCTGCTAGAGTTCATTTCCTTTGGTACCCCTAGGATTACTTCCAGTGGGTACTGGAGTTTGGTTTTATACAGAGAATAAGTAGGACATTCTCTTTGTTCTTTTCTCTTTTTTTTAAAAAAAGATTTATTTATTTCATTTATGTGAATATACTGTCACTTCTTCAGACACACCAGAAGAGAACACTGGCTCCCCATTTATAGATGGTTGTGAGCCACCATGTGGTTGCTGGGAATAGAACTCAGGACCTCTGGAAGAACAGTTAGTACTCTTAACTGCTGAGCCATCTCTCCAGCCCAGTAGGACATTTTCTTATAATTTCTTTGGCTTGTTGCCAAGTGATAATTTTTTTCTTTAAACATTTACTCTTAACATGATGATTTTCATGAAATTTTGAAGCTTCTAACAAATTTTCTATTAATAATCAGTCAGTTTCCTCATTTCTTTGTGCCAATGGACCCAGCAAACCTGTATGAGACTGAATATGAGTAATATATAATAGACAGCTCCTATTTTTGATTGCCCATTGTAGTTGCATAAATAACAATTTCTTAGCCATCAGGTTAATTCTGAACCATCAGGAAAAATTCAGCAATTTCTATTTTCAAAGTAATTCTTTCTGCATATTAAGAATCAGTAATTATATTCCCAACTTATTTGCATCAATATAGAATATAGATGATTCAGGAATTGGTGTTTACTTTACAATAACTGGGAGAATTCAGTTCGTTCTTTTTATAAAATGCAGATACTTGCTTTAGGATATATGCTATTAATTTCTCTCAAATAGTTACTACAAGCTCTTTGCCAATCTTCATTGTTTATCCATAAGGACATAATCTCAGCATTAGTAAAAGGCATTATGGTTTCAACTGGGTCTGTTCTCTTTGCATAAGGAATTCAGTAGGAGAATGAGTTGAAGACAAAATACATTCAAGTTTAGGATCAATTTGATCCACATATATATCTTATAGTCTCTATTCTACCCGAGTTAACACTTTCTCCCTTAGCTGTTTACCATCTTGGGCTGTTTAAATTAAAATCTCCTTGTAAAGTTTGAAACAAATTACTTAACTCATGAGTAGTTAATCCAATTGTTGGCCATAGCCATTTAACACCTCCCATTAATTTTGAAAATCATTAAGACTTTGCAACTGATCTCTACAGACCTTTTGTGGTTGAATTTTTTTTAAAAGATTTATTTACTTATTTAATGTATGAGTGCTCTACCTGCATGTACTTACATGCCAGAAGAGAGCACCAGATCATATGATAGATGGTTATAAGACACTATGTGGTTACTAGGAATTGAACTCAGAACCTCTGGAAGAATAGCCAGTGCTCTTAACCCCTGAGCCATCTTTCCAGCCCTATGGTCATTTTGTTGTTGTTGTTGACTTATTTTGTAACCCAAATAGTTAATAGAATCTCCTCTCCGTATTTTGTCAGGAGCAATCTGTAACCCCCAGCATAGTAGAATTCTTTATGGTTCCTTAAATATTTTCTCTAAAGTATCTGTATCAGAATCAGCCCATAAACTATCATCCATGTAATGATAAATAATAAATTGCCTATAAATTATTTCTAGTGGTTGTTGCACAAAATTTTGACATAAAGTTAGACTACTTAACATTCCCCGTGGAAGAACTTTCCAATGATATCTCCTTACTGGACCACTAATTATAAGCAGGTACTGAGAAAGCAAACCTTTCCCTATCATGCTCATGCAAAGGGATTGTGAAAGACAAAACAACAACAACAACAAAAAAATCTCTTAAATCAATTACTATCATAGGCCATGACTTAGGTAATAAAGAAGGTAAAGGAATTTCAGGCTGTAAAGGACCCATTGGTTGAATTATTCTATGACCTCTTAAATCTGTTAACATCCTCCATTTTCCTGATTTTTTTTTTATAACAAATACAGAGAATTCTATGGGCTTGTAGACTCTTCTATATGTTGAGCCTTCAACTGCTCTTGTACTAGCCATTCAAGTGCTGTACATTTTCCTTAGTTAAAGGCCTTTATCCATACAGGCTTGTCTGTCATGTCCCTTATCCACTCATTCACTGCTGCTGCTCATGCCTTTAAGGGTCTAATCACTCTTTTGCATTCTGTATTCACATTCTCAAATGACAAGGTCTTTGGCAACACCAGTCTGGCATCAGGGAATGATACAGCTTTGTTTACAGCTGAAAACAATCTTTACAAAAAATCTGTGAAGGCTTCCCCAGAGCCTTATACAATTTTAGTGGATGAAGTAAATCTATTACCAGACTCCTCAACTTTGTCTCAAGTTCTTAAAGTGGCCAAGTGACATTGCTCTATAACAGCATCATCAAATTGAATCTGTTCTTGTAGGTCAGAATCTACCCTTCACCAAGCAATTGATCTTTAACAATATTCATTCCCCTTGCTCTATTTCATTGTTCAATATTCATTCAAGGCTTCCTCCCTCCCATATCAACCACTGTTAACTGCTGACCAGCCTCTAGCATAGCTACAACCAAACTTTCCAGACTTAGGGAATAACTCTATTTTAGGTAGCTCAGTTACTTAATATTTGCTTAATATAAAGGGAATGAATTTCACAGAAAACCATAGCCTGTTTAAAATGCCTCAAACCTATCATTTCTATAGGATGCCTTGTTATCTCATCATAATTATGACCTGTACCATTAGCAGGCATGTGCTGCACAATTACTGGGAAAACCTATGGTGATTTTGTAAACACCAGCAGGACAGTTGGCTCAAGATTAATCCTTTCTCTTAAGACAGTCTGTTTTTCTTTAATCCTGTCACCCTGCATGACCTCCTGTCCCTCTTGACTCCTCACCCTGCCCAGGGTCTGTGGGAACTTGAAACTGACAGGATACAACCTGCTTTCTAGCCCAGTTTGCTTCCCTCTTTCATCTTTTGGGAAGGTCCCACCCTCAGTCACCAGGTCTGAACCTTTTTGCTCCCCTTTTTCCTGTGCTACTTACTTCTCAAGTGCTTTCATCTCTACCTATAACCTCTCCAGTGGCATAGCAACCCTTTCAAAGATGAGAGAATAGTGACCCTTCCGTTTTTCCCATATCATCCATTTTTTGTTTCGCAGGCCCCTCCATATCCATTTGCAACTTTTCCAATTGCTTAGCCATTCTCCCAACCTTTTTTTTGAGACACAATACAGGAAGGAGAAGAAATAATAATTAATAATAATATCCCCCTCTGGGAGAAAATTAAACTTTTTTGGTGACACTCTAAAACAGAATATTCCTCTCCTCTCCCCTGCTGCTTCCTGTATGTCATTAGAGATGGTTTCCCATTCATCCTACCTCACATCTGGGCACTATTGCAACCATTTTTGGCTACTTTATTGGGTTCTTATATCTACCACTCTTCTCCACCCCAATCCCATCCAACCCACCCCCCAACACTAGGTAGAGAAGAAAGAAGGTTAGAGAGGAAAGGGGACATAGCTCTCTTTAGAGCATTTCCTGCTGATTAGGGGTGTTGAGTTTCTTGGGTTAAGTCCAATCTTCATTGCCAGGATATCCAATTTCTTCTTGTCTCTTTTCTCACAAGCACTTGACAAACCTCAAAGCAGCAGCCAGCAGCAGCAGAGGGAGCAGCCGCTGCCCTAAGCCCTCTCAGGGCTCTCACAGTTATATCCTCTCAAGAGTCCCCAGAATTCCAAATGTAAACTATCTGCAGCTGACAAAAATCATATCCCTCTTAGAGCAAGAGACAAATTATAGTTAGGAGCTGTGGACAGACAATCTGAAGCAGCCCACATCCCACACCTGGGATGAAAACAAAAACATAATCACATAACATAACTGGGCTTTTAAAGAAACCGAAATTCTCACTGTAGGATATCACAAGCATTGGGAAGATGCAAGAGCAGAGGTCTCAACTGACCCTGCCTTACTCGGGAATACTTCTGCCAAGCACTTCTCTTCTGAACGGCCACCAGGAGCTTTCCTTTCCACAGGAGGGTAATGATATGAAAAGATTATATCAAAAATAACTAGCCGGGCGGTGGTGGCGCACACCTTTAATCCCAGCACTTGGAACACTCGGTGATATAGATCTTAAGCAGAAATAAAGGCTACGGCCCCTCCTCCACAGAGGGCGACATCTAATGTAAAATATGGGCAGATAATGGGGTGGACTTGAGAGATAGTTCAGCAGTTAAGAGCACTGACTGCTCTTCCAGTGAATCTGAGTACAATTCTCAGCACCCACATGGTGACTCATACCTGTCTGCAATTGCAGTTATAGGAGATACAGTGTTCTCTTCTGGCCTCCACAAGCATTGCAAGCACAGTACAAACATGCAAGCAAAATACCCATACACATATAATAAAATAGAAATATTAAGAGAAAATAATGGTATCTCATCCTACCCACAAATAAATTCTTTTTAACTTTTAAAAATGTTCTTTGTGGGTAGAATAATCTCTTAAATGACATACTTCTTGATATTTTTAATATGATAAATTTAAATTGCATATTTAAATTGCCCTCTTACCATACATTAAAAATATCCAATTAATTCCATAATCAACACATTTCTGTATTGTAATTTTCTATCTTGCAATTTTCACTTAGCATAGTAACACAAGTATCTCTGTGTTTATAAAGATGTCTTATGAAAATGTTTAATAATAGCAGGCAATGGCTACATAATAATTCTATAGTATATTATAATTAGTTTTCTACTGTTGGATATTTAGGCTACTTCCAGTTTTCATTATTAGACAAAATAGTTTATCTTTTAAAAATAAAATAAATCAATAATCTTTCTATACAAAGTGTCCCCCAAGATTATTTTTTTAGAATGGAATCCCAATAACTGGGTCAAAGAGCATCACCACTTCTAAGGTCTCCTGATACATCCTGTCAAAGGATTTTTCCTAATGCCTCCACAAGCGTATGTGGGACATCTCCACATCATTCCCACCTTAGCTTTTCCTTAGACTTTGCTAGTTAAACAAAAATTAAAATTCCAAGGTTATTCATTGTATTAACCACACCAAGTGTGAAACAATGGACTTGCAAAGACAATAGGTTTGCTCTGACTTGTAGGTTTGAAGATTTAAGTTGTATCTGTGGGTCTGGCCTGTGGCATTATATCAGGGTCGGGAGTATGAAGCAGAGAAACACTATTTATCTCAGGGTCAGAAAGCAAGAGAAAGAGAAAAAGACTGGGATCCCACAGTCTCCTTTGGGGACTTACCCTCCCTCTCACTACCCACTACCTCAATAGACTCCACCTCTTAAATATTCTACCACCTGTCAGGAGTGCCGCAGGCTCAGGACCAAACCTTCAGGCACAGGGCTTTGAGGGCACTTAATACCTACTTGTAGCTTTCCTCTTAATTAGGCTCTTTCGCTGTCATGCTTTTAAATTTTTTATTATTATCTGGTACTTAGAAGAGAACAAGAGGCTTTGTGCACCTTAGCTCTTACTTTGCCTTTCCATCTTGGAGGGCTGGGTCTACCCTTGCAAGAGTGCAAAGGGCTGTTCTCATTTTGGACTAAACTTCCTTGACTGGAATCTGAATTAGAAATGCCCATGAGCCACGGTGTTTTCTCCCGACATGGTTTTGCTCAAGTTTCCTGCTGGCTTTTGCAGCCATTATTGATGAACCTGTAGATACCAAGACTGGAAGGAACCTTCAAAGAACATGAGTTTAAGGAAATGGTGGTGCAGCTGCATGCTCATCCATAGCTCAGTAAGGACCCTGGTAAGGGGAACAGTGTTCAGGAAAGACACATTGTCCCTGGGCCTTGGAATGTGGTTTGGAAGAGAAAGTGGGAGGACCACAGAGACATGCAGAAGATGCCTGCAAACACCCAACCCTGGGGGTGGGGGGTGGTCTTCCACCATGTTCAGTACAGAACACCAAGCCTAGTAAGTGGCATGAAGATGTGCTCAACCTGGTAGAGATGTGCCCTTCCCTGTAAAGTGCCCCAGGTCATTCACAAGCCCTCTGTCATAAGTGTCCAGATCTGAACTTCAGGCAGGCCTGTGTAATCTTCAGATTTTTTTTTTTTTTTTTTTTTTTGGTTTTTTGTGACAGGGTTTCTCTGTGTAGTCCTGGCTGTCCTAGAATTCACTCAGTAGACCAGGCTGGCCTCGAACTCAGAAATCTGCCTGCCTCTGCCTCCCAAGTGCTGGGATTAAAGGCGTGCGCCACCAACGCCCGGCAATCTTGAGATTCTTTTTTTTTTTTTTTCCCAAGGGGGAAGAAGTTTATTCAGGAGATAGGGCAAAGGTGGGGGGAAGAAGGTGGAAGGATAAGAGAGAGGAAGAGAAGTAGAGGCCGGCCATGACCACGTGGAGAGAGAGGAAGGCGGGGAGGGGACAGAGAGGCAAGAGGGTAAGAGATCAAGAGATCAAGAGAGTAAGTAAGAGAGTAAGAGCCAATCTTGAGATTCTTAAGAAACCTGCCAACGAAAGGCTCAAATGTCCTCAACTGCTTTATACACCCCCATACCCTTGATGGTTAATATTCATGATTGCAAATACCATGGGCACCCTGAAGTGACTTCAGATCATCAAAGAGATTAAATTAAATTTCCAACCATTTTCATAGGAAGAGCTCCTTTGCAAGCTGGCAGTTCTGTATTCCGCCACATTCTTATGCTAATCCCTATTTTTCAATTATTTGGGATGAATTGGAATTCAGTGTAGGATCTCACTGAGCTCCACGTTGCCTTTTAAAAATCTTTTGTTCCCTCTCTTTTTGAAAGCCCATGCTCTCTAGGCCTTGTCACTGTCACAGGAAGCCCAGGGTGAGGATGTTCTTGTATTTGTGTTAGCTGGTCTGCACCATTTAGGAAAACCCATTTACTCCTAAGCAGTCACTGTTGAGTTTCTGTGGTGAGCCTGCACAAACAACTGTTAGGAAGCAGTGAGTCAAGGTGGGGCCAGCTGTGGCCCAGGAACACCATAAACAAACTAAGGGTTAAAGTCACACTTGTAGCTTAATGACAAGCTCTGAATGCAATTTCCTAGCTGAATCCCCCATCCCTTCAAGACTCAGTGATTCTCACACCATTTAATGGAGGGTAGAGGCTCAAATTTATAACCATTTACCTACAAACACTCACAGTTGGTCAGGGCGCAGAGCAAGGCGAAGAACAATTCTTTAAACTAGGCTTTTCAGGAGACTAAGGGAGGGGTGCTGTCCAAAAATCGTTCATTTGCTGTACTCAGATATTTCCTGTGACTTAGTTTCGGTAGCCACAGAATAGCATCTGTGACAAAAAGCTAGACTTCATTTGTTTTTCCTGATATTGGTAGGAAAGGCTAGAATTTACCACGCCACTATGAATTCCGTGTGGTGTCGAATTAGTCGCTATGGCTGCTACAACATTGAGTATCAAGCCTCATGGCTTACGAGCCCACACAGTTATCATCTTATAATTTGAACATCTGACCTCAGTTTCACTAGACTAAAAGTGTCCTTGGGGCTGCCTCCCCTTCTGGAGCCGTTGGAAGGAAAGATTTCTTATCTTTCCCAATTTCTAGAAGACGATTTCGTTCCCAGGCATGTGTCCTTGCTCATTCACCTTCCAAGTCAGCCGGCCCCACCCCCACCTCGGGATTGCTCCTCTGCCTGGCTCTTTCGTTCACGCATTTACTCATGCAGTTATGAATATTAATCACAGCTCCTCATATATCTGCTGGGGCCATGTGTGGAATCTAGGTGCACCCTTCCATCTCCATATCTGCAGTTGATTCCACCCATTTCATGAAATCTCTTTGCTATGTAAGGTAAGACCCTCCAGGTTCCAAGCGGTAGGATGTGGGCACGCATGAGGAAGCGCTACTCTGTCTACCACAGATGCTGGAGTATACTTGTGGCTCTCTTTTAAAGAACACTATTTTCACAATTTTTGATGGATCATCATCTGGACCAACAAGTAAAACCATCTGTGAATTTGGTTTAGAGCCTTAAATGAACATCTTTTTTTTTTTTCAGTTATGTGTCTGATTTCCTTTAAGTGACAAATTATTAGACTGTTTTTTATTATCATGATGAAGCATTTCCTTGAGTCTAAAAGCAGGCTGCAAGTGTACCTTTCCCCCATCATATACCAGATTCTCTCCTCTCAATGGGAACAGTCAGCCTGCCTCGTTATGAAGAAGGAGGATCCTGGCTGGCCTGCAGGGGGAAGTCTGAATGCCCTGCCATGGTACAGGCTGAGTGTAACAAAAGGGCCTATAGGTGACTGAGAGGCACGGCCAGTTCCCCCATGGCTGCATAAAACTTCTTGAGACTGTGGGAGAAAGAAGCAACGCTCATGATGTGGGAACACAGCATCCGATATAAGAGATGGGGTGACACTTACTCACCTCCCTTCTGTTCTCAGGAAGTCACCAAGCAAGATTCTAGCAAGGCCCACATGATATCAGGAGAGTCATTGGTTAGACGTAAAGGTGTCATGCTGCACCTGCGTTATGTGAATGTGAACCACAAGCCTAGACAACAGTCACATTTATCCAAAACAAAGATGGTGAATAGGCATCCTGACTAAAGTGGGCCAATGTCTCTGTCTTTTTACAATTTCAATCTCCCCTTCCATCTTTTCCCATCTATGATTGGCACCTTGCAGGTCCCTTAAGAAAAATTTTAACCACAAACCTACTTTAGTGGGGCGGGGGAGGGGAGGGAAGTCTGATGCTAAGGTCTGTTCCCTAATTGGTTCTTGATCTGTCAGTAAAGATGCCAGGGGCCAATTGCTGGGCGGAAGGAAGGAGGCAAGACTTCGAGTCCCCGCAGGGGAGGCAAGGAGATGAAAGGGAAGAGAGGAATTTTTGCTATGCTTCAGAGGAGGAAAAGGCAACCAGCCATGTGAGATCTCAGGCAGAGTGGCCTCAAACTGCTTCTCCAGACAGGAGATTAGGGTATTGAGCTGGGACTAAAGGTAACTGAGCAACTGAGGGCAGATTTAGGGTGCTGAGCTAAGAGTACTGGAAGGGCGAGCTAGCCACGGTAGATTAGAAGTGCCCAGCAATTGAGCCAATAAGGCAGGTTGGAATTGAGCAACGCGCGCGCGTGTGTGTGTGTGTGTGTGTGTGTGTGTGTGTGTGTGTGTCTGTGTGTGTGTGTGTCTGTGTGTGTGTGTGTGTCTGTGTGTGTGTGTGTGTGTGTGTGTGTGCCTGTGTGTGTGTGTCTGTGTGTGTGTGTGTGTGTGTGTGTGTGTGTGTGTGTGTGTGTGTTTCATCAGGGGATCTGAGGGAACCTGGGCGGGAGCTGGTAGCCCAGCCTGCGGAGCTGAAGGCCAGGTAGCAAAAAGTACATGCTGCATTTTAGTAATTAGACAGTGAAATGAACAAACCATCTAGTTCCTTCTAGAGTGTCCTTTTGTCTATCAAAATTTTGGTCTGTAGACTCATGGTTTTTATCAGCTCTGAATATTTTTAGTATGTGTGCCTTCGGATCTCTTTCTCCCCTCCTTCAGTCTTTAAGGATGGACATACTGTCCAGCCCAAAGCCCATTCATAATCCACCAGCATTGCTGCGTTGCAGACATTACATTTTCTCCTCCCTTTGATCTTGGGTAGCTTAGCCTCATGTCTACAACAGAGCTTGTCTCACTAGGTCTGATTCGCCATCCTTCTCTGTATTTTCCACCTCAAACACTGCAGCTTTCATCACTAGAGGTTCTACTTGGGTTCTTCTTAACGTCTTTCCCTGTCTATTTTGGGGATATCTGGAGCACAGTTTTTGTATCTGTCTCAGTGGCCTTCTGCTAATTATAATGTTTATGTCAGTTCTAGGTCACTTAATGGATTTTTCTCCTCTGTCCTTCTGTATAGAATGATACCGTTTCCATGCATCACTGCTCATTTTCTATTGGGCACCAGACATTGCGAATTTTACCCTGTTGAGAGTTGAATATTTTAAAAATATAACTATCCTTATGCTTTGTTCTGAGATGTAGTTAAGTTGCCTGGAAACAGCTTGAATTTTCCAGATCTTGCTTTTAAAATTTGATAGGTGACACAGAGCAGGGCTCACTGAGGACTAATTATTCTCCACTGCTGAGGTAAGACCTTTCAAAGTAGACTGGGCCTCACAAATCAGGAGGTTTTCCATGGATGCTGCAAACAGACACTCTGTCTGACCTTGGTTCGGGGGCCGGCCTTTCTCCTACTCATCATTTAACTCTTCCCACCTGATTCTTGGTAGCTCTCATCCATCTGCACAGGGACTCGGCTGAATACCCAAAGGGACTGATAACAGCTCTCAGGAGTTCTCTCTGCATGGCTCTCTCCTTTGTTCTAATCTGTCTTTGAACACTAAGCACTAAGCACTGGTCTGTCCAGCTCTTGAATTCTGTCATCAGGGAGCCTACCAAGCTCGCTCCATGTCAGTCCCTTGCATAGGTGTCCCAGCATCACACGGGAGCTGTCCAAGGCTTATCATTTCTTGCAGTTCTTGAGAAATCACTGTCCTTGGCTGCCTAATTTACAAGGCTTTATACACTGTGGTTCTATGTATATTATCTTTTTAAAATTAAATTATTCTTCATTTCATGCATGTATCTAATCCATTCTGATTACTCTGGAGTCTTGTACTCTCCTGTCTCCTTCCCAGCCTCATCCCCACCCCACCCCCAAGTTGTTTTCACATGTTCATGGCTTTTTCTTTTGTTTTGTGACCCATTGGGTTTAACCCACACCATTCATGCCTTTGGTGTTCCCTTTGGGGTTTTGCTGTTGACAGCTTTAGATGGGAGGTTAATCCCATGCCTAAACATCCTGGTTGGAAGCAGCATTGTCGTTCCCATTTTCATGTTCATTCTGACTACCTGTCCCTCTGCCTTCTGTACTGTGAGTTCCTTGACCTGCACCATACTTTTCTTTTCTAAATCTAAAGGATGTCATTCGGTCTCTGTGCTTATCACAAAACTAGCACACATTCATCAATGCAAGCAAGTACTAGCCTCCAAAGCATACACAGATAAATAAATAGCCTGAATTGATGCAATACAGACAACACTGGGAAGAAAAATCTCATGGAGAACCATCAGAGGTCATGAATAATTAGTTCTGCCAAGAAGAAGAGGGAAAAGAACAGAAGACACCATGAGAGGGAGCTAGCATCAGACTCAGTCTAGGCTCAAAGAGAATTTTCTTGGGGTGCTAATTTTATCAATGTTTTGTAACAGAACGATTGGTCAAACCAATTTGGGAAATGCTGGATTCAACGGGCCTCTATGGGTATCTTCAGTGCAGGAATTCTTGGGACCTTTTAACATGTACACTGTGCTATTTCAAACAGTGTTCCCCACCCTGTTTGAGTGATGGCTAGTCTTAGGGCATCTTGAAAGACACTTTCCTTTTTCCTTTTTTATTCCTCAGACACACCAGAAGAGGACATCAGATCCCATTACAGATGGTTATGAGGAATTAAACTCAGGACCTCTGGAAGAGCAGTCAGCGCTCATAACCACTGAGCCATCTCTCCAGTCCTGAAAGACACATTTCTTTAAAAGAGCTATAAGGGCCTGGTAGTATTGGTTCAAACCTTTAATGTCAGCACTTGGGAGGCAGAGGCAGTCAGATCTCTGGTTTTGAGGCCAGCCTGGTTTATATAGAGAGTTCCAGGAATACATAGAGAATATATAGAATAGTTCTAGGAATACATAGAGAAACCCTATCTTAGAAGAGGATGAGAAGGAAGAATAGGAGGAGGAAGAAGAGGAGGAAGAAGAAGAGGAGGAGGAGGAATGGGGGCAGGGGAGGAGAAGAGGAGGCAGAGGAGGAGGAGAACAAGAACAACAAGAAGAAAAGAGGTTTGGTATCCACAGTGTTGGTCTAGCCTGTGCTATGGCTTTAATTTCTACACACTTTCTTCTACAGATCATCTAAGATCCGTCACCCTTAGAATGATAAAAATTGTGCTGGGTCCTTCTGATAGTAAGCTGTTATGTAGGAAGCAGGGGTCAGTGTGTGAGTCCAGGCTTACAATCTTCCAGGATCTGGCTCATAAAGAGAAAAATATGCAAAGTGAGTTCAGTCCCTACTTTTAGCAGGAAAAACTTACAGGTTATTTTTTCTTAAGTAAAAACCTTCATGAAATGTAGTATACGAATGAGATGTCTTGATTGGAAAGGGAGAAAGAGGGGCTGAAGAAATGGCTGATTGGTTAAGAGTCCTGGCTGCTTTTCCAGAAGATGGAGGTGGATTCCCAGTCCCCACATGGCAACTCCCAGGATTCTGTAACTCTAGTTCCAAGGGATCTGACGCCATCTTCTGGCCTCCATGGTCACCAGGCAAACACTTATAGACATAAATAAAACCTTTTAAATAATAAAATAAAAGGGGGGGTGTGGGTGCAGCTCTCGTGACAGTAACAGAGAGCTGTGAAGGACGTGATTCATTTCACCTTTCCAACCGCACATGAGAGCTGATTTCTATCGTTCCAGACATGTATGCACTGACTGTAATTTAAAATATCTCCAAAAAAGATTCTTCATTGTCTCTTATCCTGGTATATAAATCTTTCTACGCAGGGTGCTGTTTCTTATCTATGATCTGCAGACAGACAGCACTGCTCAGCTTCTTTGACCTATTCTGCTGTCAGAGAGCCTTGAATGTCCAATTCTCTGTTGGAAGATCCTAAATTTTCTGGTGGAAAGAGTCACTTCAGTTCCCTTCACAGAAAATGACTTGACTTTTAAAATTGTGCCTGCCCTCAGTTGGCCACAACCCTGTCAATCAGATGTGATTCTTTCCTGTTAGCATCCTAAGAGATTGCTTCTTCAGGAAGGAAAGAGGGATGAATGGAGGAAGGGAGGAGGGAAGGAAGAGAGGTGGGGAGGAAAGACCACAAAGAAGGAAGCATCTAGCCACAGTGAGGAATTGCCCTGAGCCTGGCAAGGAACAACTCCAGATGGGCTTCTGAGCGTCCCAAAGTTCCACATTTACCAGGGACAAGAACAGGACCCTTCTAGCTTAATTAAAAACAGGCCATCTCTGCTAGGCCCTGTTGGAAGATCCTGACACTGCTAAAAATAAGATGTGGAAGTAGCTTGTTTCCTCTGCGGTTCAATCCCATCAAGTTTGGGAGAAATGTTGCTAATAAAAGACATGGTTTGCCCCAGAGACTGCCTGGGGCCGCGTCCTGTCTCTCTAGGCTCTAGAGGCCGAGACTGCAGCTCAGCAGGAGTCAGTTTTGGTTGTTCCTACTCTCAGGAAGGGAAGAATGGCTTTATTCCACAAGGGTAGACTTGTGAGACTGGCACCACTTGGACCAGTTGTCACAGATGTGCACTGCCCTAATGCCAACCACATCAGAAACTTGCTTTGTAGAACAGTCTGCTAATCCTATTCGCTAAGTGATGCAAAGAACCAATCTAATCTAATCTAATTGTCATAACAGAGCCATCTGGGAAAGCAGGCGTCTTAAAGGAAACCTCACCTTCCCGAGTTCACACACCTATGTGCCCAGTTTGCAGCTGCTGGTTATGCAGTCTGGGGAGGCTTCTGCTCGTGTGGGCCTGGTGGTGTGAAGAGGGAGCTGCTTATAGGTTGGCCCTATTTCTCTGAACTATTGCTACTCCTTTATCCTAATAGCCCGGGTGGAGGGCTGCTCTCTCATCATGCCCCTGTGTTTGCTTCATCTTTCAAGCCTCAGCTCAAACAGAAGTGTTAATAGATTGACATCTATATTGTCACTGGTGGCTGCCATCAAAGTCCCAAGAAGGGGGATTTCATTTAGGCACAGCCTTCCAGCCCTGGAGTTCTTAAAGGCTTCTAAGGAATCACTGGGAAGAATGGAGGAAGGGCTTTCATAACAGCTATAAGCCATTGCTGGGGTTCGGTATCCATCCAAACAGTGGGCATGGAAGGTGGGACACTTTCAGGGTTCAGTGTAGTTACCCAAGTTTTCTGCCTTTCTAAAGGACAGGTGAGGTGTGTGAGGATGAGCCTGCCAACTAATTTTCTTTTTAAGGCCAGGGCCTTTTCCCCATGCTTTGCTCCCTAGTCAGCCCTGGGGGAGGCCTGCCGTAACTCACCCTCCTTACAAAGCCCATCTTCCCATAGTACCATAGCCTCCTGTGCATCCCCCACAGTGCTCCTGGGTTCATCCTCCCCTGTATTCCTGCTTCACAGTGAGGCCCCCAGGACAAAGGCAGGGACAGTCACAGTTCCTGGTGCATCCAACTCACACAGAAAATGTCTGGTGAACAAGTGAGCTGGGAACTGGGGAAAGAATAATCTGAGAGGAGGGGCTTAGATGACGGGGGGGGGGGGGGTCTGTGGATGACCTTCCAAATCTCAAGTCCTTACATTTGTCTGCAGCGAGTGATACGTTCCCACAGAACATTTGCTTATGTCAAAGGAGACAGGATGTGGCAGATTCAGAACCTTTAGGGGGTTACATGAACGTTAACTTTTATGTCTAGATACACATTTACAGAGGGAGAGAGAGGGGACGGAACAAAACCTATGAGAGCAAAGATGGAACTTTGTACAGAGGAGAAGAGTAGAAGAAAACAAGGAGAAGAGATCTGAGAGAAGACAGCTGGGGCAGGGACAGTCACTCTGGATCTAATTCTCTAAACTGATGCTACCCGAGACCTTGCCGTAGCCAGCGGCCTGATAAGTAGCCAGGCATGGCTGCTAGTCATGGAAGGAGGGTGTCCTGGCTAACCATAGTTTGGGGTAAGTAGAATGAAGTAATCCTGAAGAGATTGCAATGAATCCGATTGTTTGTGCAGAGGAAGGGAGATCACACATTGAGATGACGGAGGAAGGGCATAGGCAGCTTCCTGTGGGAGGGTCACGTTTCCATCTATCCTTAGTACACGAGTAGGGTATGGAGTGGGCAGTTGAATACTCAGATGAGAAAGGGGTGAATGAAGCCACGGATCCAGGAAAACCAAGTGTGCATAATGAGCAAGCTGCCTGACAGAAGTCTCAGGAGAACATCTGGTTACAAGACGCTCCTGGGCCTGTCACGAACACAAGCCAGGAAGAAGCCTTCCAGAGATAAACAGACTCAGCAGAGAAACAGCCGTGTCCAAAAGAGATGAAGAAAGACAATTATAGTTTGCTGAAGTCTTCTGGCAAAAAGAAATCCCTCACTTGTCTATAAATACTTCTCAATTGATATCTCTGTGAGTCCTGAGACAGACCAATGCTTGCCCTGGAAAGAGACTGCACTGGGGTGAACTGCTGAGGTCCACATACTGTGCTGTTATTGCTGTTCTGACATTCCTGAGCTTATGAACTCATAAAGCATAAAGATGTTCTCGGTTCACTGTGTGTGCGCACGTGTATCTGTGTGTTGCCACTGGTTCCACCTTGCCTTGGTATGGACTTAGTAGGAAATCTTGTTGCTCTCAGAGCCTCTGCTTTCCTGCTTTTAAAAAGAGGACCACCTCTGTGGCCAGCAGCTTGGGCTATGGTACTAAACCCATATCATACATAGGTAGTGACACAGATGGAGGTTTGAGACAACAGTCAACAAGGTCCACGAGAAGGACTAATTATAACTCCAATCTTGACTGCAGGGACACTTTGGTGAGCATGTTTCAGGAAAGCTGGATGTGGCTGTGATGTGCCATCACCTTAAACGGGGCCAAGGTGCTAGCCTTGACTGTCCTCCTAACCCTGGAGTTCAGCAGGAGCTCTGTATATACTCTGAGTTTTTCTTCCCAGTGCCAGGCTCCTGGAATAACAACTCTGACACTCAAAATATATCTACAAACACTTTGGCCATAAGCTTTGGTTCTCCAATAGGTCATAACTTAATATCCCATTTATTCTAACCTATTTTCTTCCACCTGGCTAGTTACCTCTGCTCAGCTCCCATCTCTGTCCTCCTCCATGTTTCCAAGTTCCTTGCTCTCTGCTCTGTCTCACAATTCCATCTCCTTACTGGATGTCCCACCTCCTATTTCCTGCCTAAGCATATAGACCAATCAGCATTTTATTGACAGGTGCTGCATCCATTTAGGACACAGGAGGTTTTCTCTATAATTCCCTCTTTTACTTCAATAAAAGGCTCTTTATCTCACTATAATAAACTATATACAATAATAACAATTATGAAACAATTATGAAAACTATCATGTAAAAATTACATTCACAAAGCTCAGATATATTTGGCAACTTTGTAGAAAGTATTCTATTATCTATCCTATCTTGAGAAGTTCAGAATTTTGTATCTGAATCATTCTTATCATAACTTACACAGACCTTAAAACATTTATCTAAGTCTTAAACAACTTAAACTTACATGTGAGGCTATATAGTCTTCAACCCCATCAGAGACTTGAGAAGGAATAAATATCAGCTAAGTATGCAAGAAGTGCAGGCAAGCAGCTTCCAAAACTATAGAAATGACAGAGAAAGTTGGCTGCCTGAACAGCCCCCCACTCCCCACCAAATTTTTCTATAATGTTGGAGAATCTATTTTCAGCCTTCTGGCCTGGAATATCTGACAGACCTTTTTGTGAAGCAGGAATTCTGAAGGACTGATTATCTTGTCTTTCCAAGCTCAGCAGTTGACTTCCCGGTGTCTCATCTGTCCAGTTTAGACAGCATTCTGTCTTCAGCTGAAGCAATGGGAGATTTTTGTCAGGTGGCAGTTTGCCATATTTGAAGCAAACTCCATAAAGAGATTCTTTGATGCTCATCGTCTTCTCTGAAGCCAAATGGGGGTGCTGCCAGGAACTGACATATCTCATTGTCCCCTCTCCAAAAAGCCTTAAATTAATAATAATAAAAAAATCTTTAAGTGCCAAATTCTGTAGGCCTCTGAGGTTTTTGAAGACCATCTATCTATCTATGGTATATCTGAATAGGCAAATGTTGCTTGTTTCTAGATACTTACTATCTGTTCAACTTTAGAAACCTATTTTTGTAATAGACTAGTATCTAACAAGACCATAAGTTTGATTGAATAACTATTAACTTGCATCAGTTATCCTAGTTTATAATAGCAGATTAGAAAGAACTAGAACTAAACTTTGTACTTTTTAAATGTACTATATAGGTCCAATTCCTTATAGATACCAATTATATATACCAATTCCTTATAGAAGAGTTAAAACATAATATACAGTATGTTGTAACAAAAATAACCTCTACCACTACCACATCCTGTCCCGTAAACAAAAGCCCAGAGACAGGCCCAGCTCCAGCACAGCATGGCTACCTTCCCTCGGCTCTAGCATTTGATAGAGCTACTGTTGGGACGAACTGTGTTTCCATATCACCACCCTGTCACTTCTGTCCCCAGGCGATCTACAAAATGGTTTCCTCTGTCATGAAAATGCCTGAAGATGAATCAACCCCAGAGAAAAGAACAGAAAAGATCTTCCGCCAGATGGACACCAACAGAGATGGTAGGAGGCTAAGGGGCTTCGTGTGGGCCAGGCTGCTGGTGGAATCTCAGGCAGCTCTACTAGAGGACTGAATGCCAGCCACAGGTGATCCGTGAGAGTCACCTCTCCCAGGCACAAAGGAGCAGAAACTGGGTAGACCCTGGAGCTGGTTCCAGGCTTAGGGAAAAGCTTTATTTTCTAGGCCCTTTTGTCCTACTCCCAGGTTATCCTCTACTCCTTCCTTAGGATAGCATGGCTCCTCTGAAGCAAAAATAAAAGGACCTGAGAAGCCACTGAGTAGGGATAGGCCTTTCCCAGAAGGCTGGATCTAGTATGTGGTTGGGCTTGAACCAAGTATGTGAAAAGGCTCGTTGCTTCTTACAAACCCCAACAACTTTTATCTCAACCTGCCTGAGAGGTCTTATGAGCATGTTCTAAGATGCTGAGTCCAAGTGAAACCCTCAAATACTGGGGAGCAGGTAGAAGGTTGGAGTCGTCAGCAGGTTCCTAGGTAGAGGGTACAGCCGTGAGGTGAAATGCAACCAGCAGATGCACAAGCCAACATGGGAAAAAAAGTTGGATTTCAAACAAAATAGACAAGTCTGGTATGGTGACTCAGGATGGCCACAAGCTTGAGGGTAGCCTGGGCTATATAAGGAACCCTTATCTGTAAAAATAAGTAAATAGATGTGATTTCTGCATGTCGGGCTGCTAAGCAGAATACAGGAGGCCCAAACAATTGAGAACTAATGACTTCTTTTTGGCATATTTATGTCTGCATGCAATATCTGGGACATATTCACGCTAAGGAGTTGCTGGTTATTCAGCTGAAATTCAAAGTTAATTTAACATCCTGATTTTTCTTGCCAAATCTTGAAATGCTATCCAGGAATAGAACCTGAGTCTTCAGTGCTTAGTCAAGGATGCCCCATGCTGCCCCACCCTTCACAGCTCTTTAAACAAACACAGATTTATCATTTATGGGCATGTATATACATACCTGTGTGAGTTTATGTGCACCACACGAAAGCACCCACAGAGGTCACAAGAGGACATACAGTTCCCGGAACTGGAGCTACAGGTGGTTGTGATCTACCCAACATGGGTGCTGAGAATCCAATATGGTCTTCTGCCAGAGGAGTAAGTGCTCTTGACCACTGAGCCATCTCTCCAGCAAACTCATTTTTAAAACATAACTTTTACTTTCTTTATTCTTACTGTGTGTGTTGTTGCATGTATTATTACATGACCTGTAGGACCATGGTGCATACATGGAGGTCAGACAACTTTATGGAGTCTGTTTTCCCCCTTCACATTTATCTAGGTTCCAGGGATCAAATTCAGGTGGCCAGGTTTAGGCAGCACATACTTCTACTCCCTGAGCCATTAGCAATTCTAGTCAGCAGTGTACAAACGAGCCAGGTCCCTTGTGATGTGCGTTACAGAAGGCTCCAATAGAGCAAGCCTCTTTGTGCATGCACATGTGGGGTGCCAGCTCCCTGAGAATCTTGGTTTGTGTGGTGCAAGTCTGTCTGTTGGCTGTCTTCTCCATGAACCTGCATGGCATCCTCTGACATCCTGTTTCCCACCAGGAGCCTCGATTCACAGAAGTTTGCTTTGCAAAGTTTAAACAAACATGGGACTGTTTTAACAGTTAATGGCCTTGCTGATGCTGAAGCTCAGGTTTTGATACTCTGGGGAACATAATGGCTTTCAGACACAACCTCCTCCTTAGAGGAGGACTAAAGGACGGGGGACAAGACACCTTCGGAGGTGTGGCTCACAGGGCCTCTCCACTAGGAATGTTTCTACAAATCGAAGGGCCTTGACTGGGTTCCCATTCTCATGGACAGCTGACTACCACTGCCCTGGGCTTTGCTAGAGAAAGATTTGTTTAAGTAAAGGAAGTTATGGGGATGAAGCAGTGAGGGAAAGAGGGGGAAGGTCTGTTGAACACCCAGGAGACACACTGCTTTAGCTCAGGGCTTGGCTTCAGGGCCTCAGATGTGAGGCCCCCATCCCTCTCACCAGAAGCAGAGCTGGCTTCATGTAAAGCTTGCTACCCTCAGAGTCTTGTTAGTTAACGGTCTTTGTATTTCACTGCTGGTCTGTGTCATGAAAAAACTGCCCCTACATAAGGCAAGCCAACATTCCCATGTGTGCAAGAGGCAGAGAGTACCTGTTGAGCACCGAGTGCTCCACAGCTTGTGGTTTCCGGTGCCTGTGGCTGCACCTGAGACTGTGAAGTGTTCAAATGGGCCTTCTGCCCCCATGCTCCCATTTCATCCTGCAATCCAAGCAGTATCTTGGAAGAGCAGCTAAGGAGATACTGAAGTGCACAGGCCTCAAGGAGCCTGACAGCCTGGTGCCTGTCTTTGGAAGAACAAATGTGACTACATCTCCAGGAAAGGAAAGAGGGCAGACCTAGGTAAAGGTGCCCAGCAATTCTAGTCTCATTTTATCAGTGTATAGGTCACTTTAACAGGTCACTGTGGAAGTACCAGGAAGAGGGAAGATCCCCTCACCCATATCTCCACAATGACAGTGACAGAGGACCTTTACCGGAAAACAGTTAAGCAGAGGGATATTGGGAAACAGAGGAGGCCTAAGTAAGAGATCTAGAGTCAAAAGGAAGCTTGGGCTACAAGTGAGACTCCATGTCAAAAAAAAAAAAAAAAAGGGAGGGAGGGAGGGAGGGAGGAAGGAAGGAGAGAGGAAGGAAAGGAGAAAGAAAGAAAGAAAGAAAGAAAGAAAGAAAGAAAGAAAGAAAGAAAGAAAGAAAGGGAGAGAGAGAAAGAAGGAAGGGAGAGAGAGGGAGGGAGAAAGAGAGAGAGGGAGAAAGGAGAGAGGGAGGGAGGAAGAGAGAGGGAGGGAGGAAAGAAAGAAAGGAAGGGATGGAGGGAGGAAGGAAGGAAGGAAAGAAAGAAAGAGAAAGAGGGAAGGAAGGGAGAGAGGGAGGGAGGAAGAAAAGAGAGAAAGAGGGAGGAAAGGGAGGGAGAAAGGAAGAGAGAGGGAGGGAGGAGGGAAGGAAAAAAGAAAGAAAGAAAGAAAGAAAGAAAGAAAGAAAGAAAGAAAGAAAAAGAAAGAGAGGGAGGGAGGGAGGGAGAAAGAGAGGGAAAGGGAGGGAGGGAGGAAAGAGAGAAAGAGGGAGGAAGAAAGAGAGGGAGGGAGGAAAGAAAAAGAAAGAAAAAAAAGAGAGAAAGAAAGAGAAAGGAAGAGTGAGTGAGCGAGCAGCAAGAGAACAGATGAGGGACCAGTGGGTCACTCTGTCTAGATCACACTCTTTTATTCTCCTGGATCCTGCATTTGGATGAAGATGCTGCCATCTTCAACAAGTTGTTTAAAAAGAACTTAAACTTTTGTTCTGTCCACACAAGGAGAGGGTTGTCTGTGAACCTGAGTACAGAGTGGCTGAAGAGCCTGTGGGAACACTCAGACAAGCTAGAGCTAACTCATTCCTCAGATACTGAATGGGACCCTCCAGGGTAGGTAGAGGCAGGGCTACTAGAGCAGATTCAGGCCAGGGTGAGCTAATACCCTCCCCAAGCCCAGAGTCTTGTCTTGGAAGCCCTGTGCACTGAGCCAAGTGGGGGATGTCATGGTTAAGAGAGAAGTAGAGTTCCTGCCTCGTGGTCCCCCGGCCTCTACCGAGGGAAGCCATGGGCTTCTGCTGCTCCCAACACAGGGGTAGAGCCACTCATTGGTCTTCTTGCTTCCTAGGAAAACTGTCCCTGGAAGAATTCATCCGAGGGGCCAAAAGCGACCCATCCATTGTGCGTCTCCTGCAGTGCGACCCCAGCAGCGCCGGCCAGTTCTGAGCCCTGAACCCTCAAAGACGCTACAGCTGCTTGTGTCTCTCCTGATTAGCTTTTAAACTTACTTCGTTTTTGTTTTTGCCAAACAATATTGTTGGTGACACTGTCCCCTCTTCAGTCAGATGTGCCCTCCTGTGACACTCTTACCCTTTGCTCCTTTCATAGTGGACGTGAATGCCCAGAGCCCGTGTGCTTGTGGAGAGCATGCAGACTTCGTACTGTTCCCTGGTGGATGACTTTTTAAATCATTATTTTTTTCCTTTGATTCTAATGTCTCTATCTTAAAACCCAAGACTTGAGGGGCAAGAGAAGGGAAGTGCATCCAGCCCAGAAATCCTTCCACAAGCTTTGAGGGGCTTTGTTTGAAATACAAAACCTAACCTGGGTCTGTTGTCAAACATGCCCTCAGAGCTATAGTGGACACCTGAGGCTAAGTTTCCTGAGAACAGGTTAGCCTCTGGGGAAAGGCTATTAAAAGGAGCTGGGACATTTCCCCCCAGAGGCCCACTCCCTTCCCCACCCCACTCCCAGCAGGCTGTAATTTCTAAGCTGTGAACTTTTTAAGGTAAATTAACAGAGATGGGAAAAGACGGCTCAGCTGTTTGGTTTTTTTCTCCCACAGGTTTACACGAGTTGAGCTAATATTGAGTTTCTTTAAAAAAAAAAAATCAAACACATATTCAAAAACCAGACCCATCTTGCTGCCTACTCGTGATTTATAAAAAGACTGCTGTATATAAAACATTGGGTATTGCAGACCAAATTAAGTGTTTTGCCTTGTAAATGCATGTTTAGTGAGCGCTAATACAGTCTTACTGCAGAAGACTGTTTAGTAGCTTATTGTGAAGCCAACTACAATGAATGTCAATGTCTTGTTATAAAGTCATAGTTGTCGTTGCACAAATGTACCAGTTAACAAGTATATTTTATATACTCCATAAAATCACAGAAGAACGGTGACAAGGGCCCTGCTTTGATTTCAAATGGCTTTCTGGAGTCTAGGTAGCTGGAGGACACAAGGAAGCCAGCGTTCCAGGCGTCCTGTCCATCAGAACAGCACTGGGAGCTCCACAGTGATGAGAGGCCAAGGCCCAGCCGCACCGAGGCAGCGAGTGCAGGTGCGACACTTGTCTAAGCCGATGAATGTTCTACAGATGCAGAAAAACAAGTGGAGATTTCCTAGCAGTTTAACCCACATCCTCGGTGGGGGCGCCACATCTAGAACATCCGTTTCTCCTGCCCCCAGGTACTCTTCAAATAGTCAGGTGTGGGATAGCCAGGCAATTCACCCATTATTAGAGCCAGCAAAGGGACCTACAGTGTCCAAGGCCTGCCATGGGGATCCCAACAGCATTCTTCCTCACTGTGTTCTTTGAACGCAGCAAAGCTGAGCCGCTGCCAGGGCCTACCACCTCATGCACACTACTTTGAAATGGGGATGGAAACAAAAACTCCTGGCCATAGGCAAGCCAAAGCCTCACAAACAGCTTGCATCAGAGGGTGTAAGTACTCAAGAATGCTGGTGGCAGACCCTGTCTAAGAGCGGGCAGGAAGGTCTCTGTCTGGCAGCAGCCAAGCCGTGTCCAGTAGAACAAGAACCACAGAAAGATAAACACAACCAGAAGGAAAGGGTCCCAGCCAGCCCTCAGGTCCCCCACAGTGACACTCTTAACTAGCAGAAGTTTAAACTTGAGTGGTGGATTAAAATGAATTACTTAGAGGGCTGAAATTTCGAGACCTAGATTTTGTAATCTTACTTTTTCCTGGTGTTATTTCCTTACATTTTGTACCAAGGCTTGCCAATCCCTGTGGACCAAACAGTAAACTCTGTTTCTGCAAAGAAGAATTAACTCAAGTGGTTGAACACAGACAGGTAAAGGGAGCCAACACGCTGGTGTTTGCAAGGTAGACTCATCTACTTGGGCTCTGCCCCAGGTTGAGCCAGATCCTGTGTTTCCTAGAACTTAGAGTTGATGTAGGAACTAGAGATGGTCTCCAGCTATCTGGAAATAAAAAAGCCAGATACAAAGGTTATGAACCCCGTGGTCCCCAGAAGACACAGAGAGTTCCAGAACTGGTTACCCCACAGACCTATTTGTATGTGTTCTTCCTCCTCCCCACCTTGTCCCAGGAAGGCGTTGGATATGTGTAATTTTTATGCATGTACGTTGGACCAAGGGACTTCACAGCATCGAGAGGTTCAAGTGCCTGAAGACATCTGTCACTCCTGGGGCTAGGCATTGTTTTTGCTGTGTTCAGAGATCTCTGGAGGAAATGGAGCCTGTTTTGTTCCAAGTAAAGGCAGCTTGTGCTGTCCATGGGACTGGACTAAATGGCTTATGACTTGAAGGATGTTTCAGAATGCTTGACTGTTCATACCTCGCTTAGGATGGAGAAGGGATGCTGTGGGTACCAGCCCACCCCAGCAATACTCCCTGGGGAGCCTTCTACAGATGAATTTAATAATATATATGTCATACTATGTGGAGTGGTCCCATTATCAGTTGATTGTGTAGCTCTTGCCTGACATTAAAGCATGTTTATTATTTAATATCATTGTCTGGAACATGAGACTTTCCTTACTAAACTGCCCCCAGCCAGCTGTGTTTGGCGATATTCCAGGTTGGGGATGGAAGAGTTTTGAAGTATCTTTGGTCCATGTATGCCTTCCCTTTTGTTCCCAGTTTGGCCTTCACTCCCTCTCAGTTCCTCTCCTTCCCAAAACATGAAGCACAAAAGCAGAATATTAGGAAAACTGTTCTTCAGAAGGATCTGGGGAAGCCTAAAGGAAGCAGTATAGTTGGGTGGTAGTGGCACATGCCTTTAATCCCAGTACTAGGGAAGCAGAGGCAGGCAGATCTACATGAGTTCAAGGCCAGCCTGATCTATAGAGCTAGTTCTAGAACAGCCAAGGCTACACAAAGAAACTCTGCCTCAAACAAAGCAAAGCAAAACAAACAAAAAGCAGTACAAGCCTCTTCCTTCCCACTCTCTCAGAGATTTAGTGAAAGAGATCACAAGACAGAAAGCCTGTCCCTCCAAAGGATCCGCATAAAGCTGTTCTCATTCAGAAGCTACCGCGGGCCTTGACTGCAGCCCCAAAGCCTAATACTGTATGAAAGGATACTCTATTGCTCCCTAGATTAGGAGCTACGACAGGCTCCTCATAGGCCAACCTATGACCTTTGAGTCACAGACCTTTGAGGTGAAGATGTGGAGGAGGCTTTTCCTACTGCACACGGTAGTCTCTCTGTACAAGTATGTCTGAAACACATCAAGTCATCCATGATGGGGATGGTGGGAAGGTGCCTGGAGTCCCTAAGGAGCCTGTATACCTACAATCCAGCCATCTCCCCACATTTCTAAAGTCAGTGTGCCTGTTGCCTGGACATCTTTCCTACCAGGTGTTAACGTGATGCACGGTCCCAGACATCCCTAGGATGCAAACACAGTGATAGTCGGGAGTTAACTACTGGGCAGCTTGGAGCACCCAGGCCATGGGAGCACCAGGCCAATCATTCATTAACTGCATGAATTTTCCAGGGAATAGCTGATGTTTCTCTCAGTATTTCTATGGAGAAATGGTGAAAACACTTCAAAGTACAATGCAGCTTGACTTGCCAACCCCAACCCATAGTTAAAGATTCACTATTACGCACAAGAGTGGGCCCATGGACATTCTGTCATGGACGGGAGAGTGGGGGGATGGAAATAGGAGAGACTTACAGCTCTGCCCCTCCCCGAGGAGCCATTTGCAGTAACAGTCGCTGGAGAAGGAGAGACATTCCCTTCGGTGGTGTAACTTGGTGTTAACAGTGGTCCGTGCTCACATGAGCGACTCTAAACTCCACTGTCTCTGTCACACACACACACACACACACACACACACGCACGCACGCGTACATGCACATGGGAGACATATGAATGAAGTGGACTGGTTAGGGAAAATGAAGGTGACCAGCAGGAAGTGGGTAAAGACAGGGTTAACCAGGGATGAACATGACCAAATTATACATGCATGCAAACATCTGAATGAAATTAGTACATGCTAATAAAAACTCTCAGCAGTACACACCATCTCCAGGAAGCCAGGCAAATGGTCACTCAGCCCTCATGCAGCTGCCCTTCAACAGCAGTATCTTATCATGTGGGCAGGCTCGTGCTGAGTGTCCGCTGGTGGCCCCCAGTCAGTGTAAGTGTGGTAGGCTTGGAAGTCTGTGTGTGAGGTGGAGAGGCACTGTCAGCAAAGACTCAAGATCAGCTGTAAACTTCTGTGCCACCTTGAACATCACTGTAAACACTTTAGCTCTTACCAATGACAAATCAGAAAAACTCTTTTCCTGGTGGTATGTGATGGATATTTGATGCTGGCGAGCACAGGGGTGATGCTCACCTGCAGTGTCTTTTCATATCTTCTCGTCTGCTTCTGGTTCATCAGAGGCCTCCATTGTCTTTCCTCTAATTCCTGATTTCCCGGTACTAACCATGCACTCATTTAGAAGAGCCTGGAGAAACACAGAGCTGAAGAACCCTTGGGAACAGATGGGATATGGCACCAAGGAACTCCCCCAGTTCAAGGAGCACAGTTCACACTAATATCCACTGTTGCGGGACATATTTTTAAAAAGCTGCTGCGTGGGCTGACCATCTAAGCTGTGGCAGCTCTGCCTAGCTCAGCTGCCATGTTCCAGAGGCCACATGCGTGCCGCAGCTAGAAACGGCCAGCCAGAAACACCAGCCCTGCCACCCATGAGATGCCAGCATGGGAGATGGCTCTGTCAATCTTCCATGTTGTCCCTACAAAGCTGGGCAGTGTCCAGACCATCTTGCCATCTATTCGGGCCTGGTTAAAAAAAAAAAAAAAAAAAAGACTCTAATGCTTAAATATTAATCAAAGGCTTTATATGTTTGGTAATGCTCAATAACAATATGCCCATACAATTAGAGGTGTTTCCCAATTAGCTAATCTAAATATAAGCTGTTACCCAGGACTGCTCTCCATACCCTCATGGCTCTTCATCCTCCTCCTTCTCTGCTCTCTCTAGCTCTTCCTCCTCCTCTTCCTCTCCTTACTCCTCCCACCTTAGCTCCTCCTACAGTCCACAAGCAAAAGGAGTGATGTGGTGACTCCTCACATCCCCCAAACAATGCATTCAGGCAGGTGTGAAGAACAGTCAGACCTGTGCACGGAGAGCTGGGATCCCACTGGGCTTAAAGTCAGCCAGGGAAGGCTTTTTTGCGGCAAGATTCTAGTGCTGTGCCTGGAGGCAGGGAGGGGTGCTGTAAAGAATGGCAGCATGCTGGTTGCTGGAATGGATGCTCTTGGGAGATCACTGAAGACCCAGCTAGAGCAGTTTGGGTGGTTACCACAGGAGCCCCAGGATAGCCTCACACTCTGAGATGAGTTTGAGGGTCAGAAAGTGTGGAGATGGAATTGAGGGATAAGCCATGTGGCTTTGGGGGTCTCTGTAGAGGTTGGCACAGATCTAACAAAGCAGAAAGAATCAAGCAGTGGTAGGAAGAAGAGAGTGAACAAAACCCACCTGAAGGACCAGTCAAGAGCAACTGTGCTCAGAGCCTTCCAAAGTCACACTGGAGGTTTCTTGCTGGCCTTTGGCCCTTTTCCCATATAGGCCTGGTATAAGATTGGGGATGGGGGTGTTGGAAGAGCAAGTGTGTATTCCATTGTAAGCAGGGCCTGAAGGGTCAGGAGCAGCCCATACCCCATCTATGGAGACTCTTCCTCGAAGGCAAAGAACACCAGCCGTTACCACACAGAGAGTACCAGGCATAGCTGTTTGACTCATGTTGTGAATATTTATTTTTTCTTCTTAAAAATGTACAAAAAATAAAATAACATATTTATAGTTTATAGATTCCCCCTCTCCCATTTACAAAACTATTAAGTTACATTTACTCTTTTTTTTTTTTTAATGTGGGAGCAGATTGTACACATTCCCCTGCTTGTCCTTCAGAAAGGGCCATTCTTAGAATTTGGCACAAACCCTCTTTTCCTGTTGCATTTTCATGACTGTTAAAATATGAGGGAAAATAAATGTTTAATTCATTTCAAACTTCCCAGGTTTCTGCATTGGGATGTGCCTTAGTCTTTTAGGAACCAATTTCAAGATGACAGCCCACTGTGTATTTTTCTATTGGTTCCAACTTCTAAACACTGAGGAAGTTTCAATGATGTGGGGACACAGGACAAAATACCTGCTTCATGTGTCCCCCATCTTTTATGGATTACTAAAAAATAAAAAAGTTCTTTGTTTGGATGAGATTAATTCAGGACAAGGCAAACTTTTCTATCTTTCTGGAGTGTTTTTTGTTCAGGGTATGATGCTCACAGCCAACACAGTGAGCACTGAGATGCATGGAAATCCACCAACAGACACTCCTGGACCTGACACTATACTGCTCCTTTGTGACTTCCTATCCCTTGTTCTGGCAATAGCTATCTCATGGATTGTAGGGACTCAGGACAAAGGGAAAGCTGGCTCTGGTTTGTCTTCTGTCCCAGAGCAGACCAGCAATTTTCCAGAAAGACTAGAGAGAAGAGCTGGTAGCCTGTTTGGTTGCTACAGCTCTGTCTCCCTGATCTGAAATCCTGAGCCCACCTCTAAGGTCTGCCAATCATGTTTGCAGCTAGCCCCAAGTGCTATGGCACAGGCAGCGCATAGAGCATGTATTTCCAACACTGAGTTTGTCCGTCTTAGATCAGAGACCCACTAGTACCCTGGAGGATCCCCAGGTTGCTAGTTTCAAGGCGTGGCATTTGGAATGCAAGGCTGGAATAGAGCAGAGCCCAGGACGCTAACCTTTGGCAACACAAAGAAGGACAAGGAGTCCAGTGGGCTCTCAGAAAGGTGCCCCCTACTATCCTTTGGGATCCTCTTGGTTATAGGCACCTCCTCTCCATCCCATTCAGTTTCTCTGCAGCTTTGAAGAGCAATAACTAGGCTGGAGTCAGCCTCAGCTGCTCTGGGCCTTGGGGGCAGGTAGAGCAAGAAGGCAGAGGCCGGAGAGCAGAGCCTCCAGGTAAGACATCAAAGTGCTTCACAGACAAATTTTAGACCTTCCCATAGAAGCTGTTCCATTATCCAGGCCTTGGGGTGGGATGTGCCTTGCTATCCAAACTAGTGCTCAATGACAGGACACATGCCAGTCCTTAACCCTAACAGAGCTACCGACCTGTTCTCTCAAAGAGAACGGAGGTCCACAATGGGGCATGCTTTCGTGACTGTTCGGGTAAGGCATTTTCTCTTGATCTTCCAAGGGCAAGGAAAAGATGAAACAGCCTTGGCTCTCCAACGCACCTCCCAGAGTTGGTTTCAGAAGTGCAAGGGCTCCCATGCTCTCCACTGCCAGGGTGGGTAGCCTCACTTCTTCCCGTCAGAAGCAAGGTAAAGCACTGTCTGCTGTTCACGGCCTATCAGAGCTGCTGGCTCAGTTCACAAAGATGCAGTTGGACTGTTGAAGGGGCCACTTGAGATGAAGGACACGCTTGTAAACCATGAGGCACTGCAGTGTCCAGGGTCCCCATGTCAGTCAAGCAGTCCTGCAGCAGGTCCCAGTGACAGGGCCCCAGTGCGAATCTTTGCAGAGACTTTGCACAAGGCTCAAGAGATGCCCCATACCAAAGCTAGAGAAGGCACCGACAGTATGGTCTTTCCTAGACAGCTCAAAGGACGGGCTGAGACAACTTATCACTGTGAGATAAAACTTGATGGCCTCAAGGGAGAGTGGTGTTTGAGAAGAGAGGGCTCTGGGGGAAATAAGTCCTCCCAATGGAGAGTCCATCCTGGCATTCTTCACCATCACCGTCACCGTCACCGTCACCATCACATGACATCCCAAAGGCCACTCTCCTAACCTCCTAGAACACAATGCTCTGAATCTCCAGGTATGTCTCTTCCAGGCCAATGGCAGTAAACATGCCCACAAACCATAGGTAAAATATATTATTGCAATATTATGTACAAAGTATGTACAAGGTCATCATACTCCTGTGTTCCTTATTGCTGACATGGTATCACAATGTCTTCCGTACAAGGCCCAGTGGCTATTTGCTGAGAGTCTCCTGGAGGTATTTAGCAAAATGACCTTCCTCAGAGCAATCTGAAGGTTTGGGGCCAGTAAACTGGCATCCTTCTTACCCTATCCATGAAGACTGCACCAAGAAGCAGCTTGTCTGGTCCATTCACTCAAGAAATGTGGAGAGGTAAGGAAAAGGACACATCAGTTCCCCAGGCTCGAGATGAGTAGACTTGCTGTTTCCCTTGAAGGGGAACTCTGGAAGCCCCACATGGAGCTGTCAGTAACTTTCAGAGTCCTGGAGGGCTCTTGGGGGGAAAAATGGGCAATAAATAAGGGCCTACCAGGCTCAAAGAAATTTGCTGAGGGGCTCAGGCTTCAGCTCCATAGGGAACGAGTAGAAGAGCCGAAGGAAGTCTGTTACCGGGCCTTGGGCCCCACCCCCTTCCCAGCAGTCTTGTAACAGTCTTGTGAGGTGGGTGAGATGGGTCTCCAGGTTCTGGGGTGGCAGAGATGCCATCTCTCCCAGGAAGGAGTGCATCGAAAACTCCTGTCGCAGGGACTCCGGGCTCAGATCTCCATCAGTGTGATCTTGAAGCCTTCCACCATGCTCTCCATGTTGAGAATGAAGGTGTCCTCATTTGAATAGTGTTCAATGATGTTGTCATCCATGTTGACCAGGATGCTGCCACGGGTGGGTGAGATGGGGTGGGGTAAGAAACAAAGCCAGTGAACAGAGAGCTCAGTGCAAGGGCAGCCTGCAGGATACGTGGTCCCTTAACCTTCTAGTTTCTTCCCCCTCAAAACAGGTTAACTCGTTACTAAACGTGAAACCTGAGGGAGAATGCCCAAGCAGGCCCTGGCTCCACGTTCTCATTAGTAAGCTGATAGATGAGTGAGAGAAAAGAGCTGAAGCAAGGAACCCAGAGCCACCTGGCCACCCGACCAGCAAGGGCTGATTATTCTTCACAATGTGGGCAAGCAGGCCTACGAACAAGCAGGCCCGAGGACCGTTTGAGATTTCACTAATGATTACATTGGAATAATTTTCTTTGACCCCAATTAATTTTTGTTCCTACTGTCACCCAGAAACCAATTTGAAGAGCTCCATGTGGTTCTTTGACCGCCTTTTCCCCAGTGTCCCCATCACGTCTAGGCCACTCCAGCCCACTTATAACACTGTCACCAAATGAAAGCACCTCAGGGGACCTCAGGAGAGGCACTGTGGGCCACCTTGCCTCCATCACTGAAGGTCATTAACTAGCATCATGGGTCACAGACATCACAAAAAAATAAAGCCATTTTAAAAATGCACCTTGCAGACATGACAGTTAGCTGAGCTTAGCTTCCTGCTTACCCCTTTTTGCTCTTCTTATAAAGCTTTGTGATTTTCTCCACCGGCAGCCCATACTTCTCAGACAGCTAAAAATGAATGACAGGGAATCAGGTCAGCAGAGAACAGGGCACAGGGAGAAGCATGTTCACTCAGCACAACAGTCTCCCTAATGAGACACATTGGAAATTTTTATCTAAGACAAACAAGAACCTTGGTTTTCCTGAACTACCTCCCGAGATCATTCAAGCGAAGCCATTGGCTTTCTAGATTAGCGGAATGAGATCCCAAGAAGTGAATGGAGCCCCAAGTCACCGTTAGCAACCCAGAGAGTCACAGCCTAACTGAGTCTGCCTCCTGACGCTTTGTATCAAGTCATACTCCTCTGCCCTCAGCCCAAAGAAACAGAAAGGAGAATCGCAGCGCATGCTATGAGCAGATGCTCTGTGCGGGTACCAAGAGTTCAGCATCACCCGACTTTGATTCTCCCTTTGGACAGATCGGAAATCATTCAGCAAAACAATCTTGATAAAAGTAGCATTTCTGATAGGTTTTGTAAAAGCTTCCAATCACAATTAAATAGGTAGCCATACATCAGAACAGATTTCAAGTGAGTCAGGTGTAGTGGCTCACACTTGTAATCCCAGCACTAAGGCAGGGGGCCTGTGAGCCTCAGATCAGCGAGAGCCACAGTGCCCTCCAGACCAACCTGCAGAGATAGGTAAAAGAGATAGAAAAAGGACAGGTAAACGAAAGATTTCCATATGAAAGGAGAGACCATGAAGATGCAGGAACAAAACAAACATGAGTCAATTCTTTGTGTAACTATCACCCTAAAGTTCGGGTTTTCCAGGGAGACAGGAAACCTGCAAAACAAGGTTAACATTAATAACAATGTGCAATTTTAAAATATCAGGAGATCAGACACACTACAGAGAAAAATAACATGCCGGGAAACGTTTTAAAATCCAAACAACAGATGAGAGCAGACTGCTCTGTTAAAAAGAACGAGATGGGGAACAGGGCAAGATGGAAAACACAATAAACGGCGTTTCCGAGAAGAGAAATATAATGTGAAAACTGTACTGCACTTTTATTTAAAATTTTTCAAAAGAAAACAACAGGAGGATGGTACTTTTAACTATCAAGAATGCAAATGAGGACCAAGAGATGGCTCAGCAGGTTAAAGTGTTTTCTGTGGTTGGTTCATAGCTCCAAGGGCCCTGGCACCTTTTCTGACCCCCTGAGT
>JANHMN010000012.1:60352885-60364481 GCA_030674055.1 Rhabdomys pumilio
AAGATTCTAGTGCTGTGCCTGGAGGCAGGGAGGGGTGCTGTAAAGAATGGCAGCATGCTGGTTGCTGGAATGGATGCTCTTGGGAGATCACTGAAGACCCAGCTAGAGCAGTTTGGGTGGTTACCACAGGAGCCCCAGGATAGCCTCACACTCTGAGATGAGTTTGAGGGTCAGAAAGTGTGGAGATGGAATTGAGGGATAAGCCATGTGGCTTTGGGGGTCTCTGTAGAGGTTGGCACAGATCTAACAAAGCAGAAAGAATCAAGCAGTGGTAGGAAGAAGAGAGTGAACAAAACCCACCTGAAGGACCAGTCAAGAGCAACTGTGCTCAGAGCCTTCCAAAGTCACACTGGAGGTTTCTTGCTGGCCTTTGGCCCTTTTCCCATATAGGCCTGGTATAAGATTGGGGATGGGGGTGTTGGAAGAGCAAGTGTGTATTCCATTGTAAGCAGGGCCTGAAGGGTCAGGAGCAGCCCATACCCCATCTATGGAGACTCTTCCTCAAAGGCAAAGAACACCAGCCGTTACCACACAGAGAGTACCAGGCATAGCTGTTTGACTCATGTTGTGAATATTTATTTTTTCTTCTTAAAAATGTACAAAAAATAAAATAACATATTTATAGTTTATAGATTCCCCCTCTCCCATTTACAAAACTATTAAGTTACATTTACTCTTTTTTTTTTTTAATGTGGGAGCAGATTGTACACATTCCCCTGCTTGTCCTTCAGAAAGGGCCATTCTTAGAATTTGGCACAAACCCTCTTTTCCTGTTGCATTTTCATGACTGTTAAAATATGAGGGAAAATAAATGTTTAATTCATTTCAAACTTCCCAGGTTTCTGCATTGGGATGTGCCTTAGTCTTTTAGGAACCAATTTCAAGATGACAGCCCACTGTGTATTTTTCTATTGGTTCCAACTTCTAAACACTGAGGAAGTTTCAATGATGTGGGGACACAGGACAAAATACCTGCTTCATGTGTCCCCCATCTTTTATGGATTACTAAAAAATAAAAAAGTTCTTTGTTTGGATGAGATTAATTCAGGACAAGGCAAACTTTTCTATCTTTCTGGAGTGTTTTTTGTTCAGGGTATGATGCTCACAGCCAACACAGTGAGCACTGAGATGCATGGAAATCCACCAACAGACACTCCTGGACCTGACACTATACTGCTCCTTTGTGACTTCCTATCCCTTGTTCTGGCAATGGCTATCTCATGGATTGTAGGGACTCAGGACAAAGGGAAAGCTGGCTCTGGTTTGTCTTCTGTCCCAGAGCAGACCAGCAATTTTCCAGAAAGACTAGAGAGAAGAGCTGGTAGCCTGTTTGGTTGCTACAGCTCTGTCTCCCTGATCTGAAATCCTGAGCCAATCATGTTTGCAGCTAGCCCCAAGTGCTATGGCACAGGCAGCGCATAGAGCATGTATTTCCAACACTGAGTTTGTCCGTCTTAGATCAGAGACCCACTAGTACCCTGGAGGATCCCCAGGTTGCTAGTTTCAAGGCGTGGCATTTGGAATGCAGGGCTGGAATAGAGCAGAGCCCAGGACGCTAACCTTTGGCAACACAAAGAAGGACAAGGAGTCCAGTGGGCTCTCAGAAAGGTGCCCCCTACTATCCTTTGGGATCCTCTTGGTTATAGGCACCTCCTCTCCATCCCATTCAGTTTCTCTGCAGCTTTGAAGAGCAATAACTAGGCTGGAGTCAGCCTCAGCTGCTCTGGGCCTTGGGGGCAGGTAGAGCAAGAAGGCAGAGGCCGGAGAGCAGAGCCTCCAGGTAAGACATCAAAGTGCTTCACAGACAAATTTTAGACCTTCCCATAGAAGCTGTTCCATTATCCAGGCCTTGGGGTGGGATGTGCCTTGCTATCCAAACTAGTGCTCAATGACAGGACACATGCCAGTCCTGAACCCTAACAGAGCTACCGACCTGTTCTCTCAAAGAGAACGGAGGTCCACAATGGGGCATGCTTTCGTGACTGTTCGGGTAAGGCATTTTCTCTTGATCTTCCAAGGGCAAGGAAAAGATGAAACAGCCTTGGCTCTCCAACGCACCTCCCAGAGTTGGTTTCAGAAGTGCAAGGGCTCCCATGCTCTCCACTGCCAGGGTGGGTAGCCTCACTTCTTCCCGTCAGAAGCAAGGTAAAGCACTGTCTGCTGTTCACGGCCTATCAGAGCTGCTGGCTCAGTTCACAAAGATGCAGTTGGACTGTTGAAGGGGCCACTTGAGATGAAGGACACGCTTGTAAACCATGAGGCACTGCAGTGTCCAGGGTCCCCATGTCAGTCAAGCAGTCCTGCAGCAGGTCCCAGTGACAGGGCCCCAGTGCGAATCTTTGCAGAGACTTTGCACAAGGCTCAAGAGATGCCCCATACCAAAGCTAGAGAAGGCACCGACAGTATGGCCTTTCCTAGACAGCTCAAAGGACGGGCTGAGACAACTTATCACTGTGAGATAAAACTTGATGGCCTCAAGGGAGAGTGGTGTTTGAGAAGAGAGGGCTCTGGGGGAAATAAGTCCTCCCAATGGAGAGTCCATCCTGGCATTCTTCACCATCACCGTCACCGTCACCGTCACCATCACATGACATCCCAAAGGCCACTCTCCTAACCTCCTAGAACACAATGCTCTGAATCTCCAGGTATGTCTCTTCCAGGCCAATGGCAGTAAACATGCCCACAAACCATAGGTAAAATATATTATTGCAATATTATGTACAAAGTATGTACAAGGTCATCATACTCCTGTGTTCCTTATTGCTGACATGGTATCACAATGTCTTCCATACAAGGCCCAGTGGCTATTTGCTGAGAGTCTCCTGGAGGTATTTAGCAAAATGACCTTCCTCAGAGCAATCTGAAGGTTTGGGGCCAGTAAACTGGCATCCTTCTTACCCTATCCATGAAGACTGCACCAAGAAGCAGCTTGTCTGGTCCATCGACTCAAGAAATGTGGAGAGGTAAGAAAAAGGACACATCAGTTCCCCAGGCTCGAGATGAGTAGACTTGCTGTTTCCCTTGAAGGGGAACTCTGGAAGCCTCACATGGAGCTGTCAGTAACTTTCAGAGTCCTGGAGGGCTCTTGGGGGGAAAAATGGGCAATAAATAAGGGCCTACCAGGCTCAAAGAAATTTGCTGAGGGGCTCAGGCTTCAGCTCCATAGGGAACGAGTAGAAGAGCCGAAGGAAGTCTGTTACCGGGCCTTGGGCCCCACCCCCTTCCCAGCAGTCTTGTAACAGTCTTGTGAGGTGGGTGAGATGGGTCTCCAGGTTCTGGGGTGGCAGAGATGCCATCTCTCCCAGGAAGGAGTGCATCGAAAACTCCTGTCGCAGGGACTCCGGGCTCAGATCTCCATCAGTGTGATCTTGAAGCCTTCCACCATGCTCTCCATGTTGAGAATGAAGGTGTCCTCATTTGAATAGTGTTCAATGATGTTGTCATCCATGTTGACCAGGATGCTGCCACGGGTGGGTGAGATGGGGTGGGGTAAGAAACAAAGCCAGTGAACAGAGAGCTCAGTGCAAGGGCAGCCTGCAGGATACGTGGTCCCTTAACCTTCTAGTTTCTTCTCCCTCAAAACAGGTTAACTCGTTACTAAACGTGAAACCTGAGGGTGAATGCCCAAGCAGGCCCTGGCTCCACGTTCTCATTAGTAAGCTGATAGATGAGTGAGAGAAAAGAGCTGAAGCAAGGAACCCAGAGCCACCTGGCCACCCGACCAGCAAGGGCTGATGATTCTTCATAATGTGGGCAAGCAGGCCTACGAACAAGCAGGCCCGAGGACCGTTTGAGATTTCACTAATGATTACATTGGAATAATTTTCTTTGACCCCAATTAATTTTTGTTCCTACTGTCACCCAGAAACCAATTTGAAGAGCTCCATGTGGTTCTTTGACCGCCTTTTCCCCAGTGTCCCCATCATGTCTAGGCCACTCCAGCCCACTTATAACACTGTCACCAAATGAAAGCACCTCAGAGGACCTCAGGAGAGGCACTGTGGGCCACCTTGCCTCCATCACTGAAGGTCATTAACTAGCATCATGGGTCACAGACATCACAAAAAAATAAAGCCATTTTAAAAATGCACCTTGCAGACATGACAGTTAGCTGAGCTTAGCTTCCTGCTTACCCCTTTTTGCTCTTCTTATAAAGCTTTGTGATTTTCTCCACCGGCAGCCCGTACTTCTCAGACAGCTAAAAATGAATGACAGGGAATCAGGTCAGCAGAGAACAGGGCACAGGGAGAAGCATGTTCACTCAGCACAACAGTCTCCCTAATGAGACACATTGGAAATTTTTATCTAAGACAAACAAGAACCTTGGTTTTCCTGAACTACCTCCCGAGATCATTCAAGCGAAGCCATTGGCTTTCTAGATCAGCGGAATGAGATCCCAAGAAGTGAATGGAGCCCCAAGTCACCGTTAGCAACCCAGAGAGTCACAGCCTAACTGAGTCTGCCTCCTGACGCTTTGTATCAAGTCATACTCCTCTGCCCTCAGCCCAAAGAAACAGAAAGGAGAATCGCAGCGCATGCTATGAGCAGATGCTCTGTGCGGGTACCAAGAGTTCAGCATCACCCGACTTTGATTCTCCCTTTGGACAGATCGGAAATCATTCAGCAAAACAATCTTGATAAAAGTAGCATTTCTGATAGGTTTTGTAAAAGCTTCCAATCACAATTAAATAGGTAGCCATACATCAGAACAGATTTCAAGTGAGTCAGGTGTAGTGGCTCACACTTGTAATCCCAGCACTAAGGCAGGGGGCCTGTGAGCCTCAGATCAGCGAGAGCCACAGTGCCCTCCAGACCAACCTGCAGAGATAGGTAAAAGAGATAGAAAAAGGACAGGTGAACGAAAGATTTCCATATGAAAGGAGAGACCATGAAAATGCAGGAACAAAACAAACATGAGTCAATTCTTTGTGTAACTATCACCCTAAAGTTCGGGTTTTCCAGGGAGACAGGAAACCTGCAAAACAAGGTTAACATTAATAACAATGTGCAATTTTAAAATATCAGGAGATCAGACACTCTACAGAGAAAAATAACATGCCGGGAAACGTTTTAAAATCCAAACAACAGATGAGAGCAGACTGCTCTGTTAAAAAGAACGAGATGGGGAACAGGGCAAGATGGAAAACACAATAAACGGCGTTTCCGAGAAGAGAAATATAATGTGAAGACTGTACTGCACTTTTATTTAAAATTTTTCAAAAGAAAACAACAGGAGGATGGTACTTTTAACTATCAAGAATGCAAATGAGGACCAAGAGATGGCTCAGCAGGTTAAAGTGTTTTCTGTGGTTGGTTCATAGCTCCAAGGGCCCTGGCACCTTTTCTGACCCCCTGAGTGTCTGCACACACATGGCAGACATGCTGACACATTAAAAAGAAATCTAAAACAAAATGAAACAGAAGTCATGCTCTAACGTTAGTGAGGGCATTCAGGTTCTGTAGACGGGACAGTGACCCTCCGCCTCCTGGAAAGAAAGTTTGGCAGAAGCATAGTTTTTAGAAGTCTATACACTCTGACCCACAGACTCCACATTTAGTAATCTGACATACAGAAATACTCTCATACCCAAAGACATTCAGAACGTAACTGTTCATAACAGAGAAAATGTTATAATCAACACACATTACATTTCTTGATATTTTCTTCATAGACTCATTTAAAAATATGGGGAGCTAATATCAGCTTATACTTTAAAAATCTTTAGTACGTTAGATGGGGGGAAATAAGTGACTATTTGTCTATGTAGTATACTCATGTCTGCATTTTTAACCTTTACATGTGCTTAAGTGTACAGAAAATACATAAATGGCATAAATTACTACCATTACTTACTAGCCAGACTCAAGTTCCCTTTACTCTGTGTAATTCTGCAGTGCTTGTTTTTTCAATTGTGTCTTTTTTTTTTTTGGTTTTTCGAGACAGGGTTTCTCTGTGTAGCCCTGGCTGTCCTGGAACTCACTCAGTAGGCCAGGCTGGCCTCGAACTCAGAAATCCACCTGCCTCTGCCTCCCAAGTGCTGGGATTGAAGGCGTGCACCACCACCGCCCGGCTTGTGTCATTTTTATAAGTACAATGTGACAAGAGTTGAGAGATGAATTCTGGAAAGATCTATCCCAAATATGTACCATGTTCTCTCTACATTATTACTAGTGGCTCACAGGCAGCTGATGCAGATGAGGTTTGGGGCCAGACTTAGAAAGTACAACAGAGGCTGAAGAACCTTAGTAGGAAACTGAGATCCTGAGAAAAGTCTGTTCCACAGAACCCTAGGTTCCTACCCTCCCATTCCTACCAGGGGGGATGAAAGAACTCTATGTATACCCAGAAGCAATACATCTGGATTGAGGACAGAGAGGTAGGGTGTTAAAGGGAGACCAGACAAGCGGCCGCCTGCCTGTGTGGAGTACACCACTGGTGATACAAGGAGGGTTCCCCACAGCCACAATAAGCCCCAATGAACAAAAGAGTTAGTTAGTTAGTTAGTTAGTTAGTTAGTTAGTTAGTTAGTTTTAAGAACAAGAACACACTTCTTGGATAGTGACATGGCTCAGCAGGTAAGGCCCTTGCACCAAGCCTGGCAACCTGAGTCCAACCCCCCAAAACTACAAGGTAGAAGGCAAAAACTTTGACTCTTTTAAGATGTTTGCTGACCTCCACATGCATCATGTAAATAAATGAAAAAATAAGTGTTTCTAACAGGAACCTGGAGGTAGCAAACAAAACGGACAGAACTAGGGCTGGAAGTTCCCGTTTGAAGGGAATGTAAACAAATGAACGGGCGGATAAAATGAGAAGCCCATGAGCAGCAACCACTCATCACCAGAAGCAAAATCCAAAAGCAAGACACAGCAGTCAAGAAACTGTGTCCCAAGAGCAGCACCAGAGCACGATCACAGACCCCAGGAGGCTGTGAAACCAGACATGCATGGTGGAAGGCTTACCTGATTCAGAATCGAGAAATGGAATAGATAAATCAGAATGGCGTGATTGATCTAGCTTATATAACAAAACACACATACACATTTTTTCATCTTGCAAAGGACCTGGGTTCTAGTCCCAGCATGGAGGCTCACTACTTCCTTGGCACAGAGTACAGATGCGATGCACAAACACTTAAAACAATACAATGCATCTTTTATATAAAAGAATCTGCGTGCAGGTCATGGTATTGCTCTCATCCGGCGTATCCCGTGCTTCATCTTACCCTGCAGCATACTGGATGTGGAGGAGTGGCCATTCCTATTTCACAGACACTCTCCGTTACCTTAGTGACTGCCCATCACAATTCATTGCCTCTTTGTAATTCTATGCGTCATTGTAGATACTTAAGAGCACAATTCTTAAAGATCTCAAGTTGCCAAAGGCATCCATGAAACAAAAAGGTAAGAAACCCTGAAGAGCAGCCCTTCTTACAGGGTGCCTGCTGCGAGTGTGGGGTCCCTGGAGTCCACAGTATTGACACCTAACTGTTCTCTCAGGCAGCCTCCAAGACTTGGCTGTTAGTGTCACTTGCAATTTTTTTTTAACTATGAATGAAAAATGAGAATGTTTGCTTACTCAACAGCGGTAGACTCTTACATCTGTTCAGTCCCCCTTTTCTGAAAGAAAGGAATCCGTTCCTGGCACTTCTCTCTTCAGCAATTAGACTCTCCACTGTCCAGAGCATGAACAAATGCATTTCAGCTCATAAATCACTTGACAAATGTCAGAACTAGACAACAGGCACCTTCACACTCTGGTCTGCTGGGAAGGAGAGCTGCAGCAGAGGCAGTAGTAGCCCTCACATCAGCAAGTGGCCAGGCCATCGATCAAGCACTGTGTGTCCAACACCGGTTACATGGAACGCCACACTTGCTTACGCTCTGTGAGCCGTGTCTCACATGAGGCAACTTGGGGCTTCCAGTCATTTATGGAACTGTCCTGGTGAGTGATGAGACACACCAGGTAGGCTGTGTCTGTGTCAGATCTTGAGCTCAGAGCACGTGGGCTCCATCCAGGACCCAGGAGCTACTGAGACGCCTGCAGGAGGCTGCGTTGGACTGGCAGTTAGACGATGCCATCTGATTTGCCACTGTGTATTAGTTACTTCCAAGTGTGCCCCTTTGAGCATCACACATACTAACTACTGTGACCCTCTGAGGAGACTGGCATCCCTTTATGGGATGGCTTACAATGTTATCAGTCTCATTTTATCTGTCCGAGGTCATACCACTCCTGATGGAGAGAACTGGATCTGACCAGGCTGATCAATGCTAACCTGCCTCTTGCCCAAATGCTTATTATTCATTCTTCTTTTCCCCCATTCTTTGTGAGACTTACACTGCCTATCTGTCTTAGATATTAGCATATGGACATCTGTCTACCTAGGTTTAAGTTGGCTGAGAGCTTAGGGTAGCTCCAGAATTTTGGGAAGAACTTGGGGAAAGAGGCACCTATCTTGTCCAACCTCAGTTTCCTTATCTGTAAAATGGTGCCATTTCCATCCCATGTACACAGGGTATGCTGATAATTAATGAAAGAATGTGTGTGAGAAGCCTGCAGCACTCAGCATGGCGCAGACTCTGCAGATGGCAAATGCAGCAGACAAGCATTTGTGCCCAAGGGTCTGAGGACACAGAGCTGACAACAAGAGACAAACACCTCTAAACTGTACATCCTTCTGGAGAAGACATAAGAACATATAACAAGTACTAGCTATGCCAGGTGGTCTGCTCTGCTTTCCTGTTGCCATGGTAAAACATGCTGACCAAAAGCAACTTGGGGAGAAAGTTTATGTCAGCTTACACTTCAAATAACGGTCTATGAGTCAACAAACTCAAGCAGGAAGTAAGGCAGAAGCCATAAAGGACAGCTGCTTACTGGTTTTCTGACTGGCTCTTGTTCAGCTGACCCACCTGCCTATGGATGGTGTCACCCACAGAGGGCTGGAACCTCCCCTCATCATCAGTCAAGACAATCTTTCACAGATATGGCCATAGGCTGACCAGACTGAAGCAATTCTTCAACTGAAGATCCCTCTTCCTAGGTGACTCTAAATCATATCAAGTGGACAATTATAAAATAACAAGACACCAAGTTGAAGCAAAATACAGCAAGAGGAGGCACAGATCTGAAGAGATTTTATTTATGTAAAAAGCCCTGTGGTAAGCCGTGTGTGAGCATATCTAGAACCGTGGCCCATGGAGACATGGGGGAAAGCATTTCTGGCAGACAGGAGAGAAGGCAGAGGCCCTGAGGTGTGAGTGGCTTCGCTGGCCTCCAGAACAAGCTATGAGGTTCAGAGGTCAAAGTTCACTCTGTAAGGTTACTGGGTTGTGGTGGTTTGAATAGGAATGTGTAGTGAGAATTTTAGAAAATTGGCTTCTTTAAAAAGCACAGAAATATTTTAAGAATATGTTTCCATTTGAGTCCCAGCTGTGGAAAAGTCAATCTGAACACCCAGCACTAACAGCCAACACCTTGCTGCCACAACCCCACTGCCCTGAAGATAAAACTTAATGATGTCATAATGAGTCTTCAATGTCATGCAGCTCAAATAGACAGATGAAAAGAAAACACCGTGTTTCCTCCAAATGATGCTTCAGTGGCATCAGGCTACTGGAGAACTCGTCCCCCCTGTCTATCTTATACAGAGTGATTTCCTGCAGGTGAAACAAAGAACTGAGCAGGTCAGGGCCATTACACAAGGAAAACCTTTCGGTCAATCTATCCCACAGAAAAGTAGCTTCATTCCACAGGCACAGGCTAAATGATAATTCAATTCCTCTTTACTGTGGTCGGAGATCACGTCAAATTCTAGGGCTTCCATTATACTTAAGACTGCACAGCCATGGTTTAACTCCAGTGGGGTTGGGCCAGCTCGTCCAAGGGGTTCCTTGCTCACCTTGCTGCTCTGCGTGCTTGTGGTAAAAGCCGGGCAAACTCTGAAACAGTCACAGGAAACACTACACACCAAGAACTTCAGGGCGGGGGAGATGGCTCAGTGGGCGGAGTACTAGCCACCCAAGTGCGAGATCCTGAGTCTGGGTTTCCAAACTGTGCTTGTAGCCAGATGCTGCTGTGCACGACTGTAGCCTCAGAGCCCCACGGATCTGTAGCACAGTGTGTGAGCAGCAAACCGGAGACTGACCCTGGCTCAATCTGGGGAGAAGGGATCTCAAGGTCGTTCTCTGACCCTCACAAATGCCATGGCCCATGCTTGCACACAAAACCACACGTGCGTGCACATACACACTCACACACAACACACAGCTGTTTCTTGTTTTTTATTTTAAGTAAGCATACCCTGTTCTAGCTATCAGAGCTACCCCACCCATCACATGGCCTGGCTCACAGGCTGTAGGAAATCTGTGTGGGCTACAGAAACAGGCACCATCCATAAATGGTTCATGAGTCTGCCTGGTATGGCACCTTCTGACTCAAATGTCAGTTCACACCTGCAGGAAGAGAGGAACACAGTTCTCTTCTTTCTAGATGACAAATCCATATCCCATCATTGTCAATAATTATTTTCTTTAAAGAGAAAGAAATTTTAAAAAGACCACTAAAAACAAGAACAAAAAAAAAAACCAAAGGAAGTTACCAGAGAGGATGGAGACAGGAAGTGGGAGATGCTGGGGGAGAATCTGCTAAAACTTGCTTTGTTCAAAAACATTTAAATGACATCTAATGTGAGAATAAAATTTTAAAGCAGCTTGAAACAGACATGAAATAATAACAAAAATTCATGGTCAGCAAAGACCACCAACAACTTGTTAAAATTAGCCATAATAAAAATATCGAGCCCCTCCAGGGGCAAGGTGACCAAAAGAAAAATAAAAATACATGCCCCAGACAAGTCCAAACTAGCCCAAGTGAGTAATGGGCCATCCAGTGTTTACTTCTCTCTCCCTCCCTTTCTGGGAGGTCCGGGGTTTCACGGTCAAAATAACTAGTCATCCTGCCAGCTCACACGTAGCCGCCTCTGCAAGTTGCTGATATTTGAAATAACCAATTGTGTGTAACCGTGCCAAATTTTCCCGCCTTTCCCTACCCCCATAAATAGCCCAAGCCTCTGGGGTTGGGGGTCGAACTCTCTTGTCTCCTCCGTGAGACGGGTTTCGATCCAAGGGCCTTTGCATTAAACTACCTCTTGCTATTGCATCAAGCAGGTCTCTCGTGTGTCTTTGGGTGCGCGCTGATCCGGATTTGAGTGAGGGTCTCCTATGGGGATCTTTCTTTCACTAACATCTTGTTTGCTAATGCCAAAAATCGTGCTAAAATAAGTAAAAGGGTTTTTCAAGGCCCTTTATACACCAGTGCACATATACCCAAGTAATACATGGCTGAGGACTGGGAATCTGGACAGGGAAGCAGGAGCAGGCTCACTATGGAGGCTAGCCCAGTCTCTGTTATCTGCTCTGTGGGAGGGTTTACATTGCGATTCGTTTGGTGCCTTTGACGGCTCCATTTTAGAGGTGATGCTGAGGCCATGTGGAAACATAGTAGGGGACTCTATCAGGCAAGTGCTCCTGTCTCAGAGGTTAACGCGGGCACACAGGGACCTACAGGGGTCATACTTCTACTCTTGGAGTT
>JANHMN010000012.1:60364491-60404494 GCA_030674055.1 Rhabdomys pumilio
CACACACACACACACACACACACACACACACACACACACACACACACAGTCTGCCTTCTGTAACTGCAGGTTCAGGACCCACAGATCTAACTGACCAAGGACTAAAAGGATTTCATAAAAGTTGTGTGTTCTACTGGATGTACAGATATTCTTTTGGTCATTATTTCCTAAACAATGCTACTTACTTACTTAGCTTTTTACATTCTTTACGTAGTGTAAACTAGGTATAGTTTAAAGCATTTGGAAGGACGTACAGAGATCATAGAAATACACCATTTTATATAAAAGAGTTTGGTACTATGGAGTATTGTGGAATGAATTCTAGATATAGAGAAATAAGTGTATAATTTATATGTTATACCCACACACACAAGAATACATATTAATGTTATATATGTATATTATACATACATGCACATGTATATTATAATACCAAACATGTACTGGTAAATGTGTGTGTAATAAAAAGTCCTCGTCCTCAGAGGATCCACATTCTAGTGGTTTCTTACCTTACAGAGACCCAGATAAATTTAGGCTAGAACTATATTAGCAAGATCTAATGTTCTTCCAAAGACAAGCTTCATAACATGCTGAATTCTGTGGTTTTCCATGACACCTCTACAGTCTATAAAGGTCCATTTAATAGCTTACTGCCAGCCCATATCTCCTGAGAGCCCTGAAGGGTTCTTCTTGACCACCTTTCTCAGTGTTGGGACTTTAAGGAAGGGGAGATGAAGTCAGAATGGCCTGAAGACTCTGCCCAGAGCCATGGCGGGAAGCTGACCACACCTTGCAGCCCTAAGGGCACTCACTAGCCAGGGCCTTACCTTGCCTGCTGTCACCATCTACCAAAACAGTGCGGGTGTGAGGAGCTCCCCTTGAGGGGATCAAGGGAAGTGTAGGCCTGCATTGCATTGGAGAGTGAGGTGACCTATGTTCCACAGTGATCCAATGTGAGCACTGTAGAGCATTTTTAAAACTGGCCAGATGTTTTGGAAAGAAACAGAAGACACCAAGGACCAAGAGCGGAATGATCCCAGCATAGCACAACAGTTCAGACCTGGTTTAGATCTGTGCTACCCACCCCGCAGAATATCCCGAGGAACTGAATAAAAATGGATTCCTGTGAGGTCTAGTGGTACGTGCCTACAATCCCATAATCCCAGTGCTCGGGAAGCTGAAGCAAGCATCAAGGCCAGTTTAGATCCTTAGTGAAATCTGCATCTCCAGCAGGAAGGACTAAGCACAAACTTGAAATAACCTTCAGACAGTCCCATGAATACCACTTTCATCTGCTCTTAAAAGCCAAAATGGGGTATAAAAATGGCCAATACTGTTCAAAGGCATCTCAGTATTTTACAGGCTTTTGTAGGCCATGTGTTCATCCTTTAGCAATTGCAAAGTCATTTAAAAAAAAATGTTGGTTCAGCCAGGTGGTAATTAGGTATATCTTCAATCTCAGCAGTTGGGAGGCAGAGGCAAGTGGATCTCTATTGTAAGTTCGAGGTCAGCCTGGTCTACAAGTTCCAGCATAGCCAAGTCTACACAGAGAAACTCTGCCTGGGGGTGGAGGGGGAGCAGAATCCTGGCTCATCCCTTCCAGGCCTTTTGTAATATCTGTTCCTTATCAGTATAAAATCAGAGCCCTGTGGTGTTGGTGACATAGCCTTTAATCCCAGTGCTCTTGAGGCAGAGGCAGGTGGGTCTCTGAATTATACTGGCCAGTCTTGTTTACACAAGAATTATAGGCTGGCTGGGGCTACATAGTGAAACCTGGTCTCAAAGCAAAACAATAAGAAAAATAATGTTTCATTAGAAGGGAGATATTCCAGATCCTTCCTTGCGTTTACTTCTGGGTTTGTTTCTGGTTTGTGTAGAACAGAAATCGATGCTCCCCAACAAGTCATGACAAGAAGCTACCAAGCCCTCCCTCTGTGCTCTCTGGAGGGTGACATTGCTGCTCTTGCTCTGAATGACCTGGGGACATGAAACACCGATTCAGGGGCAGCATGAAACCTACTGCAACCACATACCCATGCTTATCAGTAAGAGCTGTAGATGGACAGACAATCATAACACATTCAGTGTTTTACAACTGTTCGCTCAGGTTCTGAAGCACCCGTCAGTCCCAAAGGACACGCAGGTTCTACCTCCTGCTCCCCAGCCCATTGGTGACCACTCGCTTTCTTTCTCTCTATGAAGTCACTGATGCTGGATATTACTGACACACTGAAACATGTAATAAATGGCATTTTGTGTCTTCTTGACCAATTTTACTCTGTATACACTCCCAAAGAACTGGAGACAAATACCCAAAGAAAAGCTAGCCCCTAGATGTTCATGGCAGTGCACCCTCAACAGCATCCCCAAAGGAAAAAGACAATAGTCCGTGAGCTGAATAAATGAAAACTACATGTTGTATCCACACAGTTAAAGACTGCTCTGCTGGCTGGAAGAAAGAATGAAGTACTGGTTTATAACACATTCCACCATGGATGGGCACCAATGGAAAGTACAGATGATTGGCAGGCGACTGCATGGTATGGCTCTATGCATAGCAACTCCCTCACACGCTGCAGTGTTTGGCCATGAGCCCAAATGTTGTCTCATGAGAACCTGTCTCAGACCAGCTGTCATCAGAGAGGCAAGAGACACTGCTGGTGTCTCCATCACTGTAAAATCCTTATGTTCTACTACACGGTCATACTGAGGCAAGTGAGAGGACATGGCTCAGCCCCAGGGCTCGATCAAAGCTGGGCCAAGAGCTTGTGGATAAAAGTTTCCCCACGGCTGTACTACCAACCCTGCTCTAGGTCAGCCGAGAATCAATTCCGGCCACCAGAGTTCTGCAACATATCTTCCCCCCAAACCAACATGTCCTCTTCATGTTGGAATATGATACCATAGCGTGTTGGTTTTGTAGTTTTGGTTTGTGTATATTTGGAAGGCACATGCACCTAATCTGGCTGTGTGCAAACAGATAAATAAAAACCCCACGTTACCCCTCCACCACGGCATCTGACTGGGAGAATTACTCTGAGAACAATCAAGAATCTGTCTGAACACGCTCACAGGCTCTGACCCAGACATGGTGGGTAAGACCCAAACATCTTAACTTTTTATTTTCTTTCAAAAGCTCAGTCTGGAGCCACCCTGGTAGCTGTGTTGTACTAATAAAGTTCTGCCCGAGTGAACGGGGCAGAACTCCTGGAGTCTGCAGGGGCTTGTGTCTTACCGCTTCCATCAGGCCCTTCACCGTGGGTGATTTCAGCATCAGAGCATCGAACACGTCATCATTCTCCTTCCTCACATATAAAAGCACTGCAAGAGAAGGGAAGAACCAGAGTGAGCAGAGGCCTGGGACTGCTTCCTGTCACATGGGGCATCAGGCTGACATCACCTGCTCTGCCAACAGGCTAATGACTACCAGGACATAAATGCTCTCGTGGCTATCTATATCCATACTTGAGTTTCTCGGGGTGAGCACGCGGTCTCTTTATGACTGACCACTCTTTCCTGTAACTTATATTTGCATCTTTGCTCATTCAGTGAATACCACTGAAGCTTGTAGGCGCCAGAAGCTGTATATACCAAGAGCTGAGCTTGCAGCAGAGAGCTAGTTAACCCCAACCTCTGCCTTTAGGGAGTTTGTGGTCCACTAGGAGAGGCAGGCAGACTTGAGAAAGTAATGAAGGGAAAGTAAGAGACATTGTTTCCAGCCAGGTCCTGCCACAGTAAGGTGAGGAAGAGTGCCCAGAAGTAGGGGCTCTGGGATCTGAGTTGTGAAGACCGTAGGAGCAGCTGTCTCAAAAGGAAAGCCATCAGAAGGGTGAGACCGACCGGCAGACAGCCTCGGGTGCATGGGCCTGGAAGGATAACGGGGTACTGCCTAGGACAGTCCAGGAAGAACTTAGGATATGGAGAATTCCAGACCAGAGGGTAAGTCCAGCTCAGGCCCTGCTGTGACCCTAACGATTTAATCTCTTCATACCTGGATATCTGTGAGACAGACACTAGGAACTACCACATAGGGTTGCCTGCCAGGTCTGTGAAATAAGGTTCATGTGGTAGGCTTGGTATAGGCCCAGCACACAGATAAATACCCAGTCTTCACCCTACAGAAGCCGCCAGAAAGTAGTTGTGGTTACTGAATCTTCAAGTGGGGGGCATAGCTTTTCTATTCCCTTCTCTGTAAAAGTTCTGAATTGAAGAGTGTACAAACTAAGACAGGATGGGCAGAGGCCGCAGATCCTGAGCTATGTAAACGGACCTCAGGGAGGCTCAGATGTACCTGCTGGACCTCACAGACATGGCTACCCTTGGCACTGCTTCTCCTGATCACCGTGCCCTCCTACTATGCGATCATGCTGGGAGGTCAGCACCCAGAGAAACAACTGGCCGCCATCACTCAGGTACAGTCCTGCAGCCCCAGAGGGATAACTACTCTTTCTGTCCTCTGGCAGCAAGCATAACTTCCCTTCCAAGGGAAGAAAAAGCTGAAGCCCCCCATCTGTCCACACTAAGGAAAACTGCTCAGGACAAAAAAAAAAATAAGCAAAGAAACCCAAAACAGTGATGAGCCTACATCTCAACAATAGTCCTGCTGTTAGCCCAGCTACCGACACCATCTGCAGAAAAACAAAAGCAGAACTGGAAAATGAAATCAGCTAAACCCAAACCCCTCCTCCTCCCCTCCTTCCTCCCTCCCAAAGGCTTTTTAAATCTGTGCTTATAAAGGCCACATTGACAGGGATTCTGCCCAAACCCCCTTCTGTGCCAGTGAGTGTTCAGCTGGAATATGAGGGAAGAGGAAACAGAGAGGAGGGAGGTAGAAAGACTTGGGCAGTGCAGTGCTTTCTCTTTATCAAATATAAAAAGTGCCAGTTACACATGTAGACTGACTATATCACCAAAAACTTACAAATTTAGTCCCTTGAAGCGATACTGTATAGCCTGCATGTCGGTTGACGACCTAGTAACCCAAAGGCTATCGTAAACAGAGAGAATGCGAACAACATACAGAAAAATACAGGATGCAGATCCCAATTACATCTAGATAAAGAAAATTAAATTCAAGAAGACATAGCTGATGGCTATTATTTGCTAGAAATTCTGTAATTTCTTCCGGAAGCTCTCAACAGCAAAGAGAGTGGAAAAAGCAATTTCCATGCGGCTGACCGTTGGGAAACCCGCGATTATATTCGATTAAAATGAGCACTACTTATAAACAGCCTCTGTTCGAGCTGCTGTCTTTGATGTTGCTTGGGGGTAGAAAGTGCTCAAGTCTGTTGGTTCTTTTTTGGAAGGAGGAAGGGGAGACAGGCAGGGCAGTTCCAGCTGGGCTTGCTGACAGCTATCCTGGAGGGTGTGCTGGGCTCCACACACTTAGAGGGCTTGCCCAGAGAGTCAGTTTTCATTAGCTCTGTTCTGTGGTGTGGCAACGATAATAATCACCCTGTCAAATGCAGCAGAAACAACCACCAAACGTTCCAGACTCCATACAGCCAAAGGCAGGCAGCCTCTTGTGGAGCCCCTAAATGATTGTGACCCAGACGTCCTGACAAGTGGCCACAAAGGAAAAACAGCCAGTAATGATGGCTTCAAGAAACTGACAAATGACCAGTAGGAGTCACCATTGACCCTAGAGCAAAGTACAGGCTCAGAGTACCAAGCAAGGAAGGGCCCAGTAACTTCTCTATCCTTCCCCAAAGAAAATCTCTTAGGGGGAGAAAAAACAGAAAATTTCTTACTACTTGTAGGTCACAGTGCCCTCCATGTCTGTGTTTGAAGGTTCAGAAACCTTACCTTAACTTTTCATTACAGCCCAAGACAATTTCTAGTGGCAATGTGGGTGTTCCAGTTTTACACTCTGAAAAGTTGTCGGACTGGCTCCCAGCCAGTTTGGAGGACAGGTACAATGGCACACCAGTCACCAGTGTGACTCTTGGTTTCCCTGTGACTCTGCCCTAACCCTAAGTAAAGTTAGGGAGGAAGGGACACCAAGGAATGGAGGTTAAAATTCATGATGGCAACCTGGGAGCCACCATCACATATGGGTGGGCCCAACAGAAGTTAATCGCTTCTGTCTACACAATAATTCGGAATCACTGGTCCATGGCCACGGTACAGTCACACACACAGCCAGTCTGCTCTGAACTGTGAGTCAGGAAACGAAAAGCCATTCCCCCAAGGCAACAGAAAGCCTGTAGCCTCCAAATGTGAGGAAAAGCCCAACAGGGTTAGCAATGATTCTGTCACAGGGAGTGAGTTCTTCTTGACAAGACACCCCCCCAACCTTCACACCAGGACAGCCTGACTTAAGCCCTGTCAGTGGCGGTCAGAATGGAGACATACCTCGTTTTACGTTTTCTTCTTTAATCTGCTTAGACGGTGTTGGACCAAACTCCTCTTCCATGGGCCTGAACATCCGTTTAACAAGGACGCTGCTTCTGGAGAAGAGGAGCAGAAATGATTAAAGACACAAAGAGTCACAGCAAGGGGCGTTCTCAGCTAGAGAGTGCCTGCCCCCATCCCCCACCCTCTGTCACAGCAAGTCACAGCAGCCCCTTCACATCCATCTGAGGCCTGGCTATCCTGTGTGCTGTGTAGCACACAGGAGATGATACAGGCCACCCAATAGACCTCTGTTGGGGATGGTCCTAACTGCTACAGTGAGAGGTTCAACCCAGCCTCCTGTCCTTCCCTCTTCTCACAGAAGAGTCCAGGCTGGAAGATGGTGGTGTTGATCCCTGAGCACCCTCTGTGGGCTCAGTCCTGACAGTTGTGCATTTGCTTACAAAGTCCCTATGCATCCCAGATGCGCTACGGAAAGAGAAGGACTGTTTGAGAGGAAGAGAAATCAGAAGTGGAGATTTAATCTCAGCCTCATAGATCTCAGGTGGGTCTGTAGAAAACGGTGCTTTCTCTGGGGATTGTCTGGCCCAGGAAGCATTATCTGGCAGATCACTTAGCAGAATTGTTAGTACAGGACCTCAGGGGTCAGACTGCCTCAATTGACTTAGAATTCCTGTTTTATGGTTTCTTACTGTACAAATGTGGACATGTTTCTCAACGTCCGTGGACATTAGTCTCCTTATCTTTAAAAGGAGGCTGTTGACACAGAAATGACAATATTTGAGGAACTGGAAATATTAATTATTCCAAGTTGATCATTATACACTATGCACACTGTCAAGTGATCATACCATGCCCTATAAATAAGTACAAATATTATGTGTCAAATAAAATTAATTAATTTAATAAGATTTAAAAGGAGGCTGGAGAGACGGCTCAGCAGTAAAGACTGTACATTGGTCTTGCAGAGGACCAGACTTAAGTTCCTAACACCCGTGTCAGGTGGTTCAGCTTTCTGTAACTCCAGCTCCAAAGGATCCAACATCTCTCATCTCCATGAGCACTTGCTAGCATGTGTACACACTCATAGGCAACACACATGTGATTTAAAATAATAAAAATGTAAAAGAGGCTCTCAAGAGAACTCAGTGAGTATTGGGGAACAAGGTAACCAGCATGGAGGTGCTAGATCAAGACAATGAAGGTGACGAGGACCACAGACTGGAGAGGCTTAAGGGAAAGAAATGTGAAGAAGACGGCTTTCCATCCAGGGCAAACAGTTCAATTAATGCATCGTCTTACATGGGAGATGGACACTGTATTAACCTCGGTCTTGCAGATAGCACAAAACCCTGTGACTCCCAAACGGACTTTCTGCCAGAGAGTCACTTGTCACATCCCAGGTCAGGTTAGCAGAAATCCAGGTTATAAAAGCACAAGGCACACGACCTGTGGTCCAGTCCAGAAACATTTCTAGTCATGCTGGTAGCTTACATCACTAAAGCAATGGTGCTTAATTTACTTCCACAGAGGGCCTCAGCCCGTCAAGTTCTTTAATACTAGTCCAAGCTTTGAAGCACACTCCTAAGCACTCTGAGCCAGCTGAACAAGCACAATCTTAGTCCTTATGTCCACAATGACAGAAGGCTCAAAGGTGTTGTCGGCCTTACACAGGGTGATCCAGCTAACAGGGAAAGGCTATTCACCTGTGCCGCCTTTGAGACAACCGCAATCGGAGATGCTGCTAAGGTAGGGAATGAAGTCAAGAGACAGATCTCTTACTATATTCCTCTGTCTGTCAAACAATGAAAGCAGCGAAGAAAAAAAATCTAAACCTCAAGTCCCATCTGAAGGCGGTAATGAACTTAGAACACGACTCCCTCTGTCTTGCCTTCTGCTTTGTGGTAACAGCAGATCTTGGTTCTCTGTCTCATCTGGGAACTGAAGTGACCATGAACTTAGAACTAGGAGATGAAAAGAAATCCAGCCACACGGTAGCTAGGCGCCATTAAGCTAATAATTGGTAAGTAGCCTCAAATACTCCCACTTTCTCACGCCGAGTGAGTCAAACTCCTTCACCAAGCAAGATTCACTTATATTTTTTTCCAGTTCAGTTAACTTTTGAGAACACCTTATTCCAAGCCACAGGAGACTCTGTCATTAAAATAATATCTCAGATAAACCACCTTTCTCTTGGGAGACCACATACGCTTCCCTACACTTTCAAATCTATAAGCCCAGTAGGAGTCAGTTTTATGTGTTCTGAATTCAAGGCTTTCATTTACTTTTCAAAGCAAAACCAAACAAGGAAGCTCTGACCTGCCCATTCTCTAATAAAAAGAGCGCAGGTTGCAGGCTTCTGGTGCCCAGTGATACTGTATGACACTTTTCAAAAAGACCAGCGAGCAGCAGAGCATTGCTCTCTCTGGCCTCATCGCCATTGCATAGACCATCAGGTAGAAACACCCATGGCCAGCAACATATTCAGCCATGGGCTTGCGGGATCCATCACAAGGTAAACAAGACGCTTGATATCAGCAAACGACATTAAGACTCATCAGGAAAGTACTGCTCAGGGTTAGGTCTGAAGTAAGATGAAGGCTCAAGGCTACAGAGGTACCCAGGACTTAGAGTCAAACTTCCAGAGAGCAGAGAGATAACAGAGAAGCAGGCCAAGCCCTTGGCGGCACTGCTGGCGTATTTACCAGCTCCTTTAGCACCACACGGAGTGGGATACGGAGCTAAGTCAAAATCACAGGGATAAAAAGCATGGCCAGATGTGACAATGCCACTGAAGATGGTACCTCCTCAGGGCTGGGTGAACACACGGTGTCCTCGGAGCTCAGAGATCTGTCTGCTCTGCCAGGATCACTCATGAGATGAAAAGAAGCTGGGCCTCTGTGAAGGTCAGAGAGCTAAACTGTAGGATCTGTCCACTCCCCACCTGCCTGTCTTCTTTACAGCCATAGGTTAAGAATTAAGGCAAGTGGGCAATAGGGGCAAAAGGGTGAGTGCTGGGAATTGTGGGTAGGCACTGGTTCAACCCCTGCTTCTATCATGTGCCAGCTAGATGACTTTGAAGAAGTTTCTTCATCCTCAAAGCCCTTTTCCTCACTGTCAATGGCAGATGATGGGAAATCTGGGAGAAATCATGGACATGATGCATGCAAAAGCATTGAGTACCCAGGTACCCAGGGAGTGCTGTTACTTTCACATATAGCAATACCCAAGTACCCACCATGCGTTAATGGAGGCACCACAACTGCCCACATCGCTCAAGCAGAAGACATATGAAAGTATGCGACGTAGGTCTTGGAATAGATTACTATTCAACAACACAGGCACCTCTGACAGAGAGACTCAGCCATTGGGGTCACAGGTAGGTCACTGGCCACTTGGCCTTAGTCAGCTTGCAAAGCACAGGCTGAGATGAGACACTGGGCCAGCACAGGCTCTTCACACTCTTCTAAGGCTTCGCAGGAGCTTTGTCTCACTCAGGAACACTATGAAGAGAAATGCTAAGTGCCGAGGACGATAGGAGATTTGTAGGATATAGCCTGCAACAGCATCCTCAGTATAGACCTAAATACTAAGGCCAGGGACCCAGAGGCTGGCATGAGGTCTCATGTGGATACAGGGCAGTCCAGAGGACAGACTGGGTTTCCTGAGCTCAAAGCCAACATCCTTTTCACGACGCCATGCTGTCTCTTATAAAATATGTGATTTAAAGATTAGAATTCATAGGTCTAATCATTTCTGTGTGTTCCAACCACTGAAATTTAATCATTTCTATTTCAAGATGAAAAAGAACAAACTAATTGTTTTGAGCACTGAGATAGAATATTTACTGTGTACTCAGCCTAGGCTGGTCTCAAACTTTTGATCCACCTGCCTCGGCTTCCTGATTTCTGGGATTATAGGTATGAGCCACTATGCTTGATTTTCTAATCAATCCTTAGAGAATTTATAACTAACTTTAGAGGTTTCATCCTGGACAAGTTACAGCCACAGCAAAGTTGTTTAATGAATTCCTGTGAGATGGAAGGTGGCAGCTGTCGTCTGAGAAGGTCCCAACAACATTTAGGTCTTTCAGATTTCAGATTCCTGCTGCAACCACTCAATTCTGCTGCTGTGTCATCAAAGAAACCATAGACAGCACATAAAGGAACTAACATAATACAGTTGTGTTTCAGAAAAACATTCCTTTTTGTTGTTGTTGTTGTTTTCAAGACAAGGTTTCTCTGTGTAGCCTTGGTTGTCCTGGAACTCACTCTGTAGACCAGGCTGGCCTTGAACTCAGAAACCCTCCTGCATCTGCCTCCCAAGTGCTGGGATTAAAGGCGTGCGCCACCACTACCCGGAAGAAAAACTTTCTTTACACATGTACCATGTGTTGTCCGTCTTCACTGGAGTTTTTTAAACTATTGAAAACCATTCTTAGTCAGTAGACCATTCAAAATTGGTGATTGGGCTGGTGTGGTGGCCTTTATCTCCAGTACTCAGGAGGAAGATGCAGGTAGATCTCTGTGAGTTCAAGACCAGCCTGGTCTACATAGTGTATGTTAAGCCAGCCAGAGGCCCCATCATTACTATTACCAGCAAGAAAGATCTGACCCTCTTGCCACTTTTGCTCAAGGAAGGAGATCAGTAGCATGTGCTATAGACTTCCTTGACCAGCCATGAAGTGTCTTACATAAGAATGAGGAGGCCTAGGTCTGACTATGGTTTGGAGGGAAAATGACCTAGGGATGTTAGATATACAGTGAATGCAAACGAACATAAAATAAATATTGACAAATAAATGTAGTTTTAACTTGCTTTAAGAGAAAAATACAGCATCTAGCTTATGAGAGAGTTCCCAGCATAACCTATAATTCATGTAGTCCTAAACACAATTATTCTGAAAATCAATTTTCAGAAGATATAAACAAACCAACCAACAAACAAAAAACCTTAGAGGTCTAGCTGGAGAGAACTGGCTGAGAACCTGGGTTCAATTCCCAGCATTCATAGCTCACAATCATCTGTAACTCCAGTTCCAGGAATCCAATGCCCTTTTCTGGCCTTCATGGGCAACAGGCATGCAACTGATACACAGACGTGCACAGAGACAAAATGACCATATGCATTTTGTTTGTTTAAATTTAGTAGTCTCCCATGAGGGAAATTAAGATAAAATGATATTTTAACTAAGAACAATTGCAGGGAAGAAAAGTTTGAATGCTAAGGGAGGAAAAGGATTCTCTCCAGAGAGCAGAGCAAGAGCCAACGGACAGAAGTCAAAAGCTGTTCATCGGAGAGAAGATGCTATGAGAAGGTCAACTGTTAATGTATTTAGAATGAGAGCCCACGAGGAGATTCAGAAAGCACACTTGGGGGCATGGCACGGGGTGTCCAAAAAAAAAAAAATTAACCAACCAGAAAAGACCATACGTTATTCAAGGGGCTGAAACCCTAAATGACATATCAAAGGGCAATCTCAAGCTAGCAGAGGTTTGAACAACTTTGACCTCTGCCCCTGGTTGTGCCCATGATCTGCTTTGCACAGACCTAAATGTAATGCAGCCAAGCCAGCACACTCAGTTGTGCCAACACCATGAGCCAAAGAACAGTTGTCCTCCCTTTAAACTCTAAAAGCTGAGATTGTCCAGCTCTTAGAGACAATGTAACAGCGTCCTCCTGTGCAGAGAGCACTCCATCACTGGCAATACTCAAGCAGATGGCAGCTCAACATCTGCTGCTCAAGAAAGTGGTATAGATGCAACTGTGGCCTAGAAAAGTCATCTCAGTGGCCTTAAGCTCTTTCATAGATGCAAACTTCTGAGTATATAAAATGAGTTAAGGATAAAAGCACATTGAAGAGTCAACTGCCCCTAAAAATCTATAGGTGGGCATATGTTCTCCGCAAAGATGGAGAACATCTCCTCTCCCTGTTATACAGAGACACACGCAGAAAGAGTGGAAGAGAGCTTCTTATTTAAAAGCCACAGGACAGTGAACAGGCTCTCAGGCTACTCAGGCCCACTCAAAGCTGTCTACCCAGAGTGAGGACTACAGGAGCTGTCTGTGTCTCAGGCAGCATTGAAAGCAAACAGTGCACTAAAGAGATGGGCCACTTTGGTAAACTTAGAATTTATTCAAAAGCAGGTCATAGGAAGAAGCCAGGACATAGAAAGAGAGCATGCAGGGAGAAAGGTTGTCACCCGGCTGCCACCCCAAAGTTCCTGTCTCAGTTCTAAGTCACAAGCACAAGGGAAGGTCCCACTCCTGTCCAGGGTGGCCCTGGGCTAGAAGGTCCATTGCTACCCACACAAAGAAACAGTAAGTGCTTGAGAAGGAAATGGCTGCAGTCTTACCCTTCTCGCTCATCATCTGTGTTGTAATAGACCTGTGGAAAACAAAAACCACATGTAGGAAAGAAATAAACCATGGAAACCTGCATGAGTTAGTTGTCTTAACAGACAAACTGTCTCTCAAGAAGAAAAAGGACACGTTTGATTAGCAATGCTGTGTGTGTGTGCTCTATCAGTTTATCAAAAGTGACGAGGCACCTTAGCCCCAGTGGTAACTGGAAGCAGGATAGTTAGACTCAACTATTTCTCTTCTGTAAGATATGGAGAAAACCTCATTCCATAGAAAGCACAGCTACATGCTTGAAAGCTTTTTAAACGGAGGCAGAAATAAACACACACACACACCCTTGCTGGCTGTCCTTTCTGGACAAGATACAATATTCACTCTTTCCTCTTATATCTTAGTTCCTCCAAAATAAGACAAGATAGGATTAAAGTAATTCTTAGTAGAAATCTACTCCATGCAAAAAGTAAGTATGGGTTTATTTATTACCACCTTATAGCATGAACATGGAATCACTCACACAGAGACGCATGTGCATGTACACACACACACACACACACACACACACACACACACACACACACACACACACACGCCATAATCCTCTGGCTGTACAGCTACCTCCTTATCACTACACAGAACATTCACCAGAAAGAGAAGCAGCAGCTAGCAAGATCTCTCTTTCAGATGACATCAGTCCCAGCACTCAGAATGGGAGGGGAGTTGAGTTTGCCATTATGCTAGTTATCAGAACAGACTTTTCATCCAAGGACTCTGGAGTCAAAGGAAACCCCATCAGTGCAAAAGTAAAACCCCAGTGTGTGGCTAAAACCAGCTGTGGCTGATGGTAAGAAACATCTTCTTCTCCACAGTTCTCCCTACTTCCTGGGAGAGGAGACCTTAAAGAGGAGAGGAAACAAACCTCCATGACAGAGTTAGTGTGTGAAAAGCCCTCAGCAGGTGGGTAGTTCGCCCAGTCAGTACTGGAGTTTGAGTTAATGACAGAGAGAAACCTTATTTTTTATTTGCATTGAGCAATATTGTAATTAATTTTCCTGTGGATACATAGTTTTCACCATTAAACTTTTAGCATTTACATAATCTTTTGCAAAATTACACTGTCATAATTATATAATTATTGAACATTTATTTGGTTTCTAATCCTTCCTTTCATTTGTAGATCATAACCATAGATTAGTTTTTGTGTGTCTGAAGGAAGATCCATTTCTCTTTTTCCTTCAGATGAGAAATGATTCATCCATTCAATGAGAGCTATTTATTTACTAAGGAAACATTTGCTGACAAGATCTCCATTTCTCTGCACCCGGCAAATGTATGAAGTTATTGATACAGTTCCATCTCTCACCACTAGGTGGCAGCATGTGACCTGATAGAGTCTCCTTGACACAAAACAAAACTGTGATGGGCTTTCTCCCCTGGCATTGGCAGCAATTTTCTAACAACAGCTTACACCTCTCTTTGCCTTAGAGTGCCAGTATTCTCTCCCAAGGCAGTCAGTCTTTTCTGAAAAACTCTACTTTTTGTACGGAATGATACTGACTTTGCTCTGTGGTCTGCTCTGTCGGGAGGGTGTGAGAGCAGGAGTCTTACCTGTCCAGTCCTCTGCAGGTTGGCAAAGTGAACATCTGGTATGAAGAGCACAGGCTGTGAGTGCAGGTCGGGCATGGTTTTGAAGTAAGTGATGTCACTCTTCTTCTGTAACGGTATGGCGGCCATCTTCCCATCAGAGGCTGGATGCAAGCACAAAGCCCACGCACGAACAGGGTTATGCACGCCTGAGAACTCTCAGCTATCAGCCTCATCTTAGCCAAAGTCCACGATTCTCCCTCACAGATTTCTCAGCACCCTAGACGTGCTTATGCTTTAAATGTCCTTCCTCAGGCCCAAACAAGCAAAAAGTACATAGGATTCTAGGAGACTCCACCCAATGTGGATGGAAGCTCCCTCCGCTTCCTGCTGACTGACCTGTGTGTACCCTGGGGTCCCGAGTCACGAGGGTCCTTCTGTTTGCTCTCCATATGAATGCTCCCCTGTCTCTGGACAAGAGCATGTGCCTTGGGATACATACATGTACCTTCCCCTGCAGTCCGCTTCTTTCTATCTGTCTTCTCAAAGGACCCTGCTGACTGCAGTCCCCCCACTTAGCACAGGCAGTATGGGGGACAGGGACAACTTACAGTTGTTGCACTGGGTTTGGGAAGCCTGGCCCTTCCCTTTCTTCCTGTTCTGCTTTCTCTCTTCATCTCGGATTTTTCTTTCTGCTCCCTGATAGGGAAAACAAAGAGAGACCAACCAAAGGATATTCTCAGAGAATGCAAGAATATTGTCTCTCACACGCACATGCATGCATATACATGAACTTGCACACAAACACACATGCACACACACCCACACATCATAAAGATGGGAAATAAACTGAGGGAATCCTCAGCTTCCTCCCTGGAGCGCAATGAGAACACGCACACATCTGTGCGCTGTGCTCTGACCTTGGAGTGATCGCCTCCTCTTCCTGTCTCATGCCTATTTCATGAACACGACTTTTGAATCCATGAGGAAAAAACAGGCTGAGTTCTCTACCTCAGTGTCGCCTGCTGAATAACTCAGTACCTTTAACAGAATGTCCTTCCCCTATGCAAGTTTTCCTCTGCATATGGTTATGAACTTAAAAAAAAATCACCACAGGAAGAAAGAGCGTTCTTCTCCAAGTTGTGGCCACAAAAAGATGGGGAACTGCTCATCAGATGAAAGTATTGATCTTCTCCTACGTGCTGAGAGATGGTACCTACCACACAGAAGAGCCGTGCATCTGCTCCTGTTCTTTGTAAATTGACTTATATATAGTTTTATCTAGTTACAACCCTGCTTCACTCACTGAGCAGCTGTCTGGGCGCCTGCACCAGCCCTGCTCATCTTTTTTTTTTTTTTTGGTTTTTCGAGACAGGGTTTCTCTGTGTAGCCCTGGCTGTCCTGGAACTCACTCTGTAGACCAGGCTGGCCTCGAACTCAGAAATCCGCCTGCCTCTGCCTCCCAAGTGCTGGGATTAAAGGCGTGAGCCACCACCGCCCGGCCCTGCTCATCTTTCCTTTGGACCATTTGTTAACTGATTTTCCCCAGTTAGAGACATCCCAGCACAGTTTCCTCTTGCATTCTCTCTCCTGGCTTCAGGAGAATTCACCCACAATGTGCTAGACAAGTGACACTCAGGACACCGTGCCTAAGCTTCTTCCCTAGGTCTTGGCCCATGTTAGCAATCCCTTTCCCTGCAGTAACTACTTAGGGAATTTCCACTGATGCAGAAGCAACCTTCAGAAATGGCCTGAAACTGTCACACAAAACACATTTGACAAAATAAGATGCATTCCTCTCTGGGGGAAAAAAAAAAGAAAGAAAAGGAAAAAAAAAGGTAAGTCAAAAGGAAAAGTCAAAGTTGCTGAACATCTTTGGAACATTTGACACATAAAGTATCAAATTCCAACTACATAAAAAAAAAGATTTGAATCTATTCAAACACATGCACTGATAAATGTGAATAGTTTGCACCAAGAATATATAGATGGTTTGGTTTGAATTAAAAAGGATGAGATACACGTTTTGGTCACATTGACTCTTATAGGAGAGTCCCAGTTCTGACCAAGGCTAGGATGCAGTGGGGATTTGTTGTCAAGAAGAGAGAGCACCATGGCTTTGAGGGAGTTCTCAAAGAACTGGCCATGTTCCATGTTTCACACAGATGAGACGCAGACAATTACAGCATACCTGCTACACACAGCTCCCAGAGGGGAGGGACTAGTGACTTTACTCTGACACGAAAATCTGAGGTGTCATTGATACTTCCAGGTCATGGAAATTCACAGTGAGAAGGACAACATTTAGATACATCCTCTGTATAATACTCACCAAAACACCCTAAAATTTTGTAGAGCCTTTGCCGTGAACAAAGAGAAATGCTAAGTGTCCCAGCAATGCCTCACTCTATGCTGGGAAAAGGCAGCATTGATGCTAGATGCATACAGGGCACTTAGCTGTGTGTTGGAAGCTCTGATTAATTCAGTATTTCATATAAATAGTGTGGGTCTTTATCATCTACCCACAAAGTATGACTCACTCAAGACATACCCCAAGGTTATACAAATTCCTTTTTATTTTTTTTATTTTTGCATATTCAACTTTTGTTTTATTTTTAAATGTCACTGTCATGTGAAAATATAGACTTGTCAGGCTGAATACCGCCCTGGTTTGTTGTTTGTTGGTTTGTTTGTTGAGCAACTTGACACAGCTCAGGTCATCTGAGAGATGACCTGTAGAGCATCTTCTTGGTGTGTCTCATCTCACCCCTAAGCCCAGGGGCACTGGCATTGTTTCTCCGCCTGTGTCAGCATCCATGGCTGCTACACATCAGCCAGAGGCTGCACTGCCACCCTGGGCAACCTCATTGAGGCCATCTCTGATGCCATCCCCAAATCCTACAAATATTGGACCAGGGGACTTCTGAGAAAAGGCTGTGTTCATCAAGTTGTCTCATCAGGAACTCATCCTGTGAAAACTCACACCAGAGTCTCTCTGTTCAGGGGACCCAGGCTCCAACTGTGGCTACCACATATAAGGAAAATAAAGTGAAATAAATCTACTTTTAAAAAAAGAATTATATATGTGGAGTAATAGTATTCAGGAAAAAAGACACAATACTCTCTCTTGGGGGAACTGTCACTGTCATTTCTAAAATAAAGCTGTGATTTCAATAAGATACACAGAAGCATCAAACATTCAATAAAGACAGAGAGATGCCCCTCCAAGAGATCATTTTATTTCCTAGAAATATTTGCAGCCCAAATTTCCAGAAAACATTGCTCCTATACGTGTGGAGGAAGACTATTTCATCAAAGAGGACAGATTTTCTGCAGTTGGTGCAATTAGGGCTCACGGTCACAGAACTCCTCTTCATTAGCTCCCAGACATTCCCAGCCCCTAACACTGGGATACACAGGAACCCACCAGGGACACTGTCACTTGCTGCATGGAAAACATGCCAACCATTTGCCTACCGCCTTTCAATGACGTTAGAGCATGTAAAACAGGAGCTATTAGGAACGTGACATAGCTTCCAATTGGCAAAGTTTTCAATGTTACAAGCATATCTACACAAGCAAGCTGTTCTTATAGCCACCTTTTCAGTCTGAAGGCCCTGCCACAGATGTTAGGTCTGGTAGGGACTGCATACACACGCCTTCCCATCCTCACTCACTGAAAGGAAGAATAACGGAACAAAAACTCCTTTCTTTTAAACTGGCAAAAAAATAGTATAATCAACCACTTTATCCTCTTAAAGACCCTGGGACATGGGCTCGCAGCCACAATGAACATCTCTTCTGAAAGTCTGGGTGTTTGTTTGTTTGTTTGTTGGTTTAGTTTTTTGGGTTATTTTTTTTTTTTTTTGCATGATCAGTTGTCATTCTGATATTCTGTGTATCAAGTCATTCATTCATTCATTCAAGGAGTCTGCTGTGTGAGTCCAGCCACGCGCCTTGTGCCTTCTGACTTACATGTATGTATGCATTCACTGTGTATGCTGAGTCAGTTGGCCTCTGGGCTCTGGAGGCTACCTAACTGTCCCTGAGGTCTGGGGCTGTACGCCTGTACCTAGATCCCTGTGCAGCAGTGTGGCTGTGTCCTCCTTTCTCTTCTGATCATTTCCTCTCTGGTGTCAGTGTATCAGCTCACAGAGACCCGTTTCTCCTGGTGCTACGTCACTGCTGAAACAGGCATTGTCATGCAACAGACTGCTGTGCCTCTGAGATTGAAGGGCAGCAATGAATTGGCTGCTGGCCTCTTTTCCTTCATCTTCCCCTGACCCGTGTTGTCACCAGTCCATGCCTATTGGCATCCGGTGAGATAATTGCATCTTTGTTACCCAACTTTGTATGTAGGTGTGTTGCATGCATGTGTACCGCCATGCATGCCAAGGCCAGAGAAGCACACAGAATATGCCCTCCTCTTTTACTCTTTATTGCCTTGTGACAGGGTCTCTCACTGAGCCAGAAGCTTGCCATTTAAGTTACAGTGGCTGGTCAGGGATCTGTGGGGACCCACACGGCTCTGAAACAGCGCTGAAGTCACAGGCACACACAATATGCCAGATCCTTAAATGGGTACTGAGGATTTGAACTCAGGTCCTTGTGCTTACATTAAAAGCACTCTTATCCAGTGAGCCGCCTCCAGCAGTTACTGAGCTTTTCAACAGTCATCCTTATCAGGCCGAATGCCCACACTCTCCCCGTCACTCACGGTTTATAGGTAAATTTGTGCTCAATGCCTGCGTTTTCACATTCCGTGTCTAAAGTTTATTCTCTACTGGATTTTCAAAGAAGCACTTCAGTTGTTAAATTGTTGTTTGTGTTTTATTTGAAGTTTGTGATTTTTCTATATTCTTTACACTGGAGTTAATTTGGCTAGAAATAAAGTCCTTGGCCATGTTTACTTTATTCTAATCAGGCAACTGTTTTCTCCTGGCACATAGTATCACTGTTGAGAGCTTTGATGATAACTATTGTCTCTAATTGTTAGTTGCCAAGAGAACAGTTTTCTGTCTTTTCAAGGTCTGAAAGCTATTCTTTCTTTTTTCCCTCCCTCCCCCCCCCCCCCCCCCCCCCCCCCCCCCCCCCCCTTCCTTCCTTCCTCCCCCTGAGATAGCATCTCACTATGTACACCTGGCTGTCCTGAACACAAATGTAGCCCAGGCTGGCCTCTGCTTCCCGAGCACTGAGATCAAAGGCTGATAGCTGTTACTTCACATTGTTAGCCTGAGCGGTTTCTCCAGCACACGGCCAGCCCTCTCACTCGCGGGTGGTCTGCTGTGGCATTTTTCACTTTTGCTCCATTTTGGGAGTTTGCTGTTGTTGTTTTGTTCTTCTCAGTGATCACAGGTCTGTGAGTTCTGGATTGTCTTTAGGTCTGTCCTCTGATGTTTTCTATCTTCTCCTGCATAAACTTCCTTCCATCTTTGAAGTCTGTGTTTTCTCCACCTGTACCTTTACCTGTCACATTGGTTGGCCATGGTTGCTTCTAGTATAATCTTCTGAAATAGTTCAGTTTTCATTTCTAGTTCGTCCCCGAGTTCCAGCACATGTTGATTCTCGGGTACAGGCCTTTCATGTCCCTCCCTGTTGACACCAGCTTCTCCTGCTGCCTGACTCACGGGCTCACCTTGAGATGCAAGGCTATTTTTCACCTTCGGGATGGTCACCGTTTTGTGTGTTCATTCACTATCCATAGGGAAGCTGGTCTGATCTTAACCTTGTGTTTTTAACGAAGTGGGTTCTTTGTGGGGGTTAGCTATTTCCTGAGTCATCTTCAGGTGACATGAATGTTCCTTGCTAGTTTGCTCCTGAAGGCTCACTCAGCTGGCTTTCTTATACACCCCAGGACCACCTGCCCAAGGATAGCACCACCCCGTAAACTGGACCCTCCCACATCAACCATCAGACAAGACAGTGCTCCACAGACTTGCAAACAGGCCAATCTATTGTAGTAATTTTCTTGGTTGGGGTTTCTCTTCCCAGAAAACTCCAGCTGTGTCAAGTAACCAAAAAAAAAAAAAAAAAAAAAAAAAACAACAAACAATGAGAGTGTGTCTTCCCACCAACTTTTCATTTTCTTTTGAGCTTCTTCTTCCTGGCCATCTGTCTGCCCTTTCCAGCAGCTGATTTCGCTCTCACCAGTTTTTCTCAGAAGAGGATTTTACCCTGGACCGGAACTTGTACATTCTCACAGGAAACAACACAACAATGTACAGTCTATTTGCACACAGCAGCCAAATGGGGTCTTCAGAATCAGCACCTCAGTCCCGTCTCCAGCTCAGTCCTCAGAAGGCCCTACGGTGCTTTCCCGTGAGTAGCTCAGGCAGTCCTTCTGTAACACCGCACTCGTCCTTACACTGGTGACAGTCACTTGCACCTGACGTGCAGGGCTTAAATGTTCTTATTCTGACTCGTCTCTCTCTTTTACGGTAGCAATCACGGGCATGAGAGCACTGTGTGCTGAGTGTGCAAGAAGTAGTGAACTTCTTCTGTAGGTGTGATTTCTACTCCCAGAAGTTCTAGCCCTCTGCCATACGTCGAATGGCAAAGACTACCATGATATATGTTCTAGAATGGTAGCCACACCCAGTGAAAGTTCTAGATCTGTCATTTCAGCTGCATGTTCACAAAGCACAGGATGCTTCAAACTGAAGCTCCCCTCATTCTGCCCCCGTGTGCTGAAGTAGTTTAACACTGCTGAGGTCGTGAGGCTTATCCCTCATGATATGTCAATGTGCTTATGAAAAGACACATGGGAGAGCTCTTCTCTTTCTCCTCCATGTGAAGACAGAAAGTAAGATGGCTCCTGTGCAGCCAAGAAGATAACCCTCCCAGGGACTGAACTCACTGATCTTAGGTTTTTATCCCCGAGAACTCTAAGTTTCTAATATTCACACCACCTAGCCTGGGGTATTTTATTTTAGCAACCTGAGAGAACTAAGACATGGAGCAATGCCAGTCACTAAATTAATAGTTAAACTGGAAGGAAGAAAACAAGAGCCAAAACAAAGGGCAATGGACTGGTGGCTCCCTAACACACTCCAAGACTTGAGAATGAAAAGCTTCTGCCTCCATGTGAGAGCCAAATGACTCCTTAGACACAGCTAGACAAGGACACATGCCAAGGGAGGTCGTCCATTAAAGAGATCAGCTCGTCATAACAGTCCCTTCCTGACACACTGTCATGCTGGCTCACCTTGTCGCAGAAGACCTTGATCTGGCAGTACGCTCTGTGGATGGGTTTATTGCTGCGGTTGTTATAGCTGTACGTGTCGATTTGAATCATCAGGGGAAGTCCTTTCACACCCTTCTGGGAGGAGAAATCTGTACTCAAGCAGTTCACGGTGATGAAAATCTGAAGGCGGGAGAAAGGGAGGTAAGTTCACAACTGCCACACAGAGGACTCCCAGGAGAGATGTGAGCGGGCACATGAAGTGAGAGTGCCACGTGGACCTATAAGGACAACTGACAAACGCCCAGCGCCCTCCCACAGAAAGCTGCTAGGTGCACAAAACATATTACATGACTGTAAACTTGTAAGCAATTCGCTTTCATATATGACTTGAAATAGACAATTACAATGTCCTCCCAGAGAGTTCACCAGCAAAGGCTTATTCTCTTAATCATAAATGAGGTCAGTAAAACGTTATTTTCTCAATATATCAAAACTGTCACTTCTGGGCGAGAGAAATGGCTCGGCAGTTTAAGAGCACTTGTTCCTCTTGCAGAGGACTAGAGTTTGATTTCCAGGAGCCACAAGTTGGGTCACAGCTGTTGTCACTCCAGTTCCAGGGGATACAGGGCCTCCATAGGCTCCTGCATGCACATACATACACTAGGCACACACACACAAATTAATCAATTAATTTAAAAAGTTGTTACTTCTAATAGTTACAACTTTCCCTAACCTCTGACGTTCAGGATAAAAATAAAATAAGATAAAAGCTTCCTATTTTAATACACTAGCACCAAAACCTAGTTATATTTGTATAAAACTCTCTTCCCTGACTGAGAAGCATGGTGCCTGGATTAATTTTGTATTATTTAATATTACTGCACCTAATACAACGCCTAGCAAAGAAGAGACACTCGCTGAGCCCTAGATAAATGGACCAGTGACTTACCTTGCAGAAAGCCCACCAGACTGCAAGTCAAAAGCCCTGACTTCAGCCTCTGCCCTAGCAACAAACAGCAAAGGGACCTTATACAAGTCACTGTCAGCTCTCAATGTCCACACTAAAGTACCTGCAAGCCCTCTTGCTGCAGGAGAAAATCTAAAAACTAATCTATTCCAAGTTATAAAACAGTAAGAAGCTGGCAAAGGCAAGAAATGAATTAGGAGGGATTAAGCAACAGTGTCCACCTCCTCGGGTAACCGGAAGTAGTGGCCCACACCTGTGATCCCAGCTATCAATCAGGGGTGAGTTAGGAGAATCATGGGGCCAAGTGCAACCTGGGAAATATAGCAAGGTTATACCTGGGGATCTTGGAGGGGACAAACAAACTCCTCATAGCATGTAGCATCAAGAATCGCAATAGAGAGCTGGAGAGATGGCTCAGCAGTTAAGAGTGCTGACTGTTCTTCCAGAGGTCCTGAGTTCAATTCCCAGCAACCACATGGTGGCTCACAACTATCTGTAATGGAATCCAATAGCCTCTTATGGTATGTCTGAAGACAGCTACAGTGTACTCATATGCATAAAGTAAATAATTTTTAAAAAAAAAAAAAAGTGCAATAGAAAAAAATTTAAAACCTTCAAGCAAAACCAAAACTGAGACCAAAAAAACCATACACTAGAAATGCCATCATCCCATAGAGTAGAAATTCTAATTGATTTTTAAGGGTTCTATTTGACTAACAGAAAAAGCAAAACCAAGGCTCATTGTAAAGAACTGGCAGAGACTGAGGGTGGAGGCACAGGAGCTGAAGTGGCCCTCCTGGTACAAAGTGCTGGGTCACACTAGAAAGATGCCATTTGTCGTGGTTTGGATCTACAATGCCCCAGAGACTTGAGTGAGTGCTATTTGAGGCTGTGTGGTCTTTAGGAGGTGGCCTGGCTGGGAACAAGGTCTCTGGGCCTTTGAAGGTCATAGCCAGCCCCTGGCTCTTGGTGCACTGTCTGCCTTCTGGCCCACCTCAATGTGAACAGCCCCTGCCACACACTCCTGCTGTGACACCTCCCCTCCACAGTGGGCTGAGACCTTCCAAAACTCTGGGCAAAGAAAAAAACAAACAAACAAACAAACAAACAAAATACTTTTTTCTCATTACTCTGTTTTATTCATGTGTTCTGGTCACCAAGACACAAAAATAACACTGGTCAATGGTAATCCTCACAGAAACCGGAAATGAGAGGACACTGAGGAAAAGTGATCACAGGAAAACCAGGACATATATTATTATGTATAATACAACTTTTCAAAAGTGTTGTCCCCTGGGCTTTTAAAAGACCGTCAAAAACTAGAGCTTTTGCACCACTGTGAGGATTGTCCTGCAGGAAGAGAGGCCATAGATCCCTTCCGAAGTCCTGATGTGTTTGAAGCCCTGCAGACTTTTGGTAATTTATACTGCCAGGCATCTAATCGCCAGTGCTTTACCACATATCTTTCTATCTGTGAGCTCCTCCTGGTAATCTTAGCTGCATTAGTAAGACACCCATCAGCTGTCCAGGGTAGTTGACAAGTGTCAATGATGTGCTAATTACAACAGGTCTGCCTGCCTGACCACCGGCTCCACCTTTCCAGCCATCAGGGAAAAACAAATACTAACGGTCCCCTCCGCAGGAGATAATGTGCAGGTGCTTTGAGAGACATCGGATTCGTGTCAAATACAAATTTTTCCTGTTTGTTTGGCTTTGAGGCAGGGTCTTTCTCTGTAGCCCATGGTTGCTGGGAACTTGGAATTCACTATTTGACCAGGCTGGTATTAAACTTGTGGTGCTTCGCCTGATGAAGCCTCTCTAGAGTTGGAATTACAGGCATGATCTCCCAAGCCCAACAAGAATGAATAAATTTTAGTTCCTTTACACCCAGACACAGGCATAGGATATATGAAGGGAAAGAATAAACATATAAGGCAATGCATGTTTTAATTCCCCTATCTCACTCTTTATATATACCCTGTAATATCATGTTAACACAAGATACCTTTAAATATATATACTCATTCACGCACTCATTCTTTTCCTTCATTTATTCAGTCTATAGCTATCCACAGAAGCATACAATGGATCAAATGGTGTTAAGCATTAGAAATAAGAAAGAAGCCAAGTCCACCTCATAGAGCTAACAATTCAAGACAGATGCAACAGGTTCTCAGCAATGACTGTCATACGGTGGCCAAGTCCAAGAGGTGTGAGGAGAGAGGCCCCAGGAACACAGAACAAAGTCCTCAGCCTGGAAGATACTAGTGAAATATAAGCCACAGAGACTCTGGGCTTGAACGGGGGCCTCACAAATTCTGGGGAAAGGTGGAGATGGGTGAGAGATGAGACCAACTGAAAATGTAAACACCTCAGTGGTGACAACTGCCAAGAAAGTCTACGGCACAGGACGCCGTCTTCCAGACCTCCAGAGTAGAAACATTTTGTCATTAACAGTCAGAGTAACAGAAAATGCTACCTCCAGCCTTAGAGAGTCCCTAAACGGCAGAGAAGTTTTATTTAACACTCATTCAAGCAGCAGCTATTTTCAAATGTCTTAAGTTTTCTGAGGCCAAGGCAGCACAAATATATATATAAGCTCTGGGCCCTGCAACTGCGGAAGACAGGGGTGAGGTGGGGGGAGAGAAAACCTGGTGTCTCAATGATGACAATAGCTTCATTGACCACTGATCTGAAGGTCAGGAAGGAGGCGTCCTTTTCTGGGAACATCTGACTTGTTTTATTGCTGGCAATGGGATGATCTTGGCCAGAATGTAGTTTCGTGTCAGCAAGTCGAAAGCTCACTCTGCTGAACTGTGGCTGTCCCTATCCTGGCCATGCATTTCACAGAGATCTTCCTGATAATCCATGGGGGCCTCCATCCTGACTGCTCCCACCTCCATCCAAAGGTCTGCCTAGGAGAAAAGGCAGTGTTCTGATGGATATGTCCCACCTGACAGAACTTCCTGGCTAACTCACTGATTTGCATGTCCATCATTCAGTGTGGGTCTATATGATAGGTAGGAAGAAATGCTAATTATGGTCTGTCGGCTCTTAAGTCTGACCTAAGAGAGCTAAAGCAACAGGTCATGACTATTCACAAGGACCACTTAAGTTGCCTAGTCTTCTAAAGCCAATGAGGTAACAGACGCTCACTGGCAGTGTACTACAATAAATAGACTCAATCGTCCTTGGAGTAGCTATAAAAGTCAGTCACCCAGTACACAAGGTTCCTAAAAGCCAATTGAGTTCCATCTGGAGACATTTAGATTCAAAGCTCTTAAAAGAGAAAGGGTCTCCCCAGAAGGCCCAGTGTGGCATCCTGATGCCATAAAAGGTAAACCACAGGAGTCTGTTTTCTGTGTCTGCATCTCCCAGATCAGCATAGCAGGCAGGCAGGCAGGATGCTACCCTGGGCTCAGCACTGCTTCCTTCTCCTGCTGACTAATCCCTTGGCTAACCCCAGTTTCAGTGCCTGATGGCATCAATCATAGCCTGGTCATGCCACACTCCAAATCCAAATGGTTGAATTTTAACCAATACAGGGTGGGGACGCATGGAAGGCCGTTAACTAGAACCTTGGCCTCAGAACTGATAAGCAATCATTTGTTTCTTCTTGCAAACCCCACCAAGTCCCAGCTCCTCGGGAAGGAGGCAAACAGGGGAGCAACTTGCCCGGAAGTTTCTGTACGTGGAACCTGGTGTAAATGTGTTGAGGGGTAAGGATGGGATGACGTCACCCACCAAAGGTCCATCCAAATGTCAGGCACAGAAAGGGCTTTCTAGCTTCAGTGGGAGCTCAGACTACGCAAGAGAAGATGGGTAGTAAATATCTGCCTCTGAGCTCTACGCCCACCAACTGTGAGACCTCGCTCCCACACTTTCCAAACCTCAGGTGTGTTCTTCAAATTCTAGAAGTCCACCTTTCCTTCTTCCGGAAAACTAATTAAATTGTGTGCGTTCAAGCAAGTAACAGAGGACATTTCCTCCATGTGCTCACCGTAGATCAGATCATTTCTTAGTGTGCCTAGACACTGTTCCCAGAAAGAGCTGCCCAATGCACATGAGGTTTTAAAAACTAAAGTCCTTTGTTATAAGAGAATGGTAATTCCTGTTTTGTGACTTCTAACACAGAAGTGACTTTGCTAAGGTCTCAACCTGAGCTGTGCACCAGGCAAATAGAAGGTCTGTCAAAATGCACACACACCAGTGATCTGTAGAAGGAAACCAGGAGCTCGTGGTTAACTTCCACTGTGTTTCCTGGGCTTTCCAGTAAAAACAATTGACCCTACCTTTAACTGATTTAGAAAGCCATTTGAGACTTAAAACTAAATCCTCATATCCATGATTCAATGTCATGGATTTATTTAACTTCATAAAAATTGAATTTTCTATTAGTTTTATTAATTTTATTTCTGGCTGAAGGCTATTTATAGATTTTTGTATTTATAGATATTATATATATATATATATATTAATGTATTTCTAACACTCTGGATCCTAAAGAACTCATCTAAGGAATCACACATGCATCAGCCCCAAAATCACAGGTAGAGTATGTTCTGAGAAATAACTTTAACACCAGAACTCATTCATTCTCTCTTCAAAAGTGGTATATAAATACTTAAGTGTGGTGATGCCAATACCTCTCCCCTTTTGTTTTTGCTGTTGCAGCTGCCACTTCCGCCTCCTCCCCACCCCCAGAGTCTCACCATGTGGTCTAGTGGTCTATCCTGGAACTCACTATGTAGACCAAGCTGTTCTGAACTAACAGATCCTCCTGCATCCCAGGTCCTGAAATTATTTCTTCCTTCTTATTAAAGCCCTTTAGACAACTTCCTTACATTTTTTTTCCATTTTTTTTTTCTTCCACTTCAGTAAGATTGTGCTTGAGTGCAGATGGAATGACAAATTGAGACAGGCAGAAAAGTCAGAGTAAACTCGGGTAAGATGTTAAGGAGCCTCACAAAAGACAACACTGAACTGTGAGCTGTCGGACTCAGGTGTCATTCATGCACTCCACACTCCGATCCATCCAACAGTTATCCTCTGCTGGCACTGTGTGTGCGTGAAAGAGAGGCCAGCAAGCCAAGACCACTTACGCCTGCTCTTGGGGAGCTTCCTGTTTTGCTCAGGATTTCCTGAACCCGCCACTGGCACAGGCCTTTTGTAGATATGATGTCTGTATATCTCTATTTTTGTCTTACTTTTTATTTGTTTTATCATTTATTTTCTATACACACTATGGGTATGTCTGAATACACATAGACAGATGTTTGATTTTCTCTCGCATTCTACCATGGTTTTTCTGCTTTTCCATCACCCATGGGTTTTTTCGTCTGTTTGTTTCTGTTGTTTCAAGAGAATATTAAATCCTGTCTACTTCAGGGCCGATACATTCTGCTGTGCTTGTGGATCCAAGTCTTTCCTCTTTCAGACTTGAGTTCAGTGCTAACTCTCCAGACACACCAGCTCTGGCCGTCCGACCCAGAGGTATACTCTCTCAAGCTTCTCTTTTCTGTTTTCTTCATACACTTAATATTACTTGAATTTACTGTGTTGTCTGCTGTTTAGTGTTTAATTACCTGTCTATTTCATGAGATAAAAAAGCCCATAAGAAGACCTATTTGTCTGCCTTAAGTTAGCCACATAATGCCAGGCTTAGGTTCCTCAGCAAATATTTATTCAATGAGTTAAGAGAACATGAATTATTTTTCCAAATATGCATTTTCCCTTCTGTACACAATCATGCTTTCCTAAGTAATAGTGCCTAGAAGCTGAGATTGACAGAAGTAGCTGACGCTGTCAGGATCACACCATGGGTTAGCTGCTCTGACAGAAGCATTCTCTGAAGCTATCTGCTTGTCTGTAGAATTATTTACACACCTACGGGCTGAGGTACCAGCACACCTAAATTAAGCACCAACTACATACTCAACATGGCCATCTAACTGTCTATCCACCTAACCACCTCCCCATCCCCATCTTCTTTGGAAGAGCTACACGTGAGAAGCAGAGTACCTATAACAACGAGCCCTAGTCCCAGGACAACACTGCGCCTTTCTGGTGCTAGCCGGTGTTCTAGAGCAAGCATCATCAGACACTCAGCTGGACAATCCAGACCATTCTTGTGTGAGAACTTGGGAAGAAGGAAAGAGCTTAACTGGGAAGACTTCCTGTAAGAGTCATGGGATAAGAGAGAGGAGAAATAAAGAAAGAAGGAAGCTGAGCAGAGGGCAGGATGCTGATGGGGGAGGGCAGGAACTAATGTGAGGTAGCACATGGGCCGTGGAGAGTCACAACGGCTCTGCAGTCAGTGAGGAGGCCATCATCAGTGAGTGGTCAAGTGTGAGCCATGGCCAAGTGGGAATGAATAATCAGCACCGAGTTAGAGGGGATCAAGCTACTGAGGAAGGCCGCAGGGCATGGCATGGGAGGGTTCACACCCCTTCCAGAGGAGAGACAAACATTAAAAATGGAGGACTCATGTGGGCTAGGCAGGCTGGGCGTGTGAGGGTAGAGGGCCTGACAGAGAGCTGGAACTATCCATAACACCTCCAAATCAGGCAATAAATAGGGTTGTCCTGCATTAGGGGGCTTTCCAGAAGAAGCCAGCTTCCTCTACAGCTGAGAGCAGGGTGAGATTCACAACAGGGAAAGAAAGAGAAAGGGAAGGAAAGGGAAAGGGAAAGGGAAGGAAAAGAAGGAAGGAAGGAAGGAAGGAAGGAAGGAAGGAAGGAAGGAAGGAAGGTAGGTAGGTAGGTAGGTAGGTAGATCCTGCAGGCAGCCCTCCTGCATTCAAATCCTGTCTTTTAAGTGGCTCCAACAATCCACACTCCAGTGCTATGGTATTTAAATAAGGTCATACTTTTAAACTAAAAGGAGCCATGCAAGAAAATGTAAGGAGTTCCCCACCCTCGCCAGTAACGCCATGCTGCCCACAGCCAGCCTGCGGGATACAATGTATCTGCACATCCTTCCTCAGACCCCGAGCACAGTTAACCAGGCCACTGCTGGGCATGGGTCAGGTACTCCCTCTGCACCACAGGGAGCTCCAGCACTTCCCCCAAAGGACACTGCCTCCTCCTGGCCAGATTTTTCCCTCAGGAAATTTGTAAAGCCAATCTCAGATGACTCCAGTGTGGATCAGCTTATGAATCTCATTAATTGAACAAACATTAAATCAAGGTAAATCTATTTTTAAAAGATCAAATCTACTTCTCCTCAGACCGTTACAGGAGAGGTATCTAGGTCAGAAGACTCCATTGGTCTCCCGTTTGCACCATTCAGGTCTGCCACCCCAGGAGATTTTGCACAGCAAGCAGCCCACTGGGACTGGGAAAATGTGACACTGTAACAATTGGCTGGCTGCTTCATGCAGTGCAGTGAGAATTTAAATGCAGACTGAAAGACTCATTCACTCAAATTCTTTCTTGTCTCCTCCCTCCTCCTTCCCTCCCCCTATCCCTACCCACTCCCTCTCCCTCTCCCTCATATTCCTGATCTACATGAAGCCAGAGATCAGAGCCAGGGCTTTGTACAAGCTAGGTGAGCAGCCTTCCAACATGGCCACACCCCCAGCTCTTAAAACTTAAGTTTGTAATTCGTGAACCTGGCCCAAAACTCAAAAGGCACAAAAAGCAAACCTGCGAACCTTCTCCCTCCCCACCTCTGCTCCCCAGTTAAGCATTTAAGTGCTGTGTGAACGAACTTGTGCTCGGTCCTCTTTGGGAAGCCGCAGAAGAGAACTCGAGCAGTCCTGATGTTCACCCTTCCTGAAATCTGATAGCTCTGCCTCGTTAAAACATGCTTAATATAAAAATAATAATTTCTCCCCATTAGGCTGTTTCCAGCTTTTTAACTTATAAACAAATCCACCATGGATGTCTTTCTGTGTAGGCATTATATACGATGGTACACAGGAATACAAATTTGCTTCTGAAGTTGTTCTCGTCAGCTGGGCTTCCTCAGCGGCATCTTTTGATAGCCCATGCTATGCTCCCTTCTATCTTGAGGAGGCCTTATTAAAAGCCCCGCTTCCCGACCCCATCCTGCGACCCCATCCTGTGTATTCCTCTTTCTAGCCCCTGAAATGCAACAGCTCACTCAGCCCTCCCTTCTCACTTTCTCTGATCCCACAGAATCAGCTTCCTCTTTCAAGGGAGGGGTGGGGACGGGGGAGAGAAAATCTGGACAAATATTGGTAATGAACTGACTTTAGTTTAGCCTGTGTGTCGTTCATCACACTGTTCTAATTTCTTATCTAAATTTTTAAATTAAAAAATACAGAAATGACAAGAGGAAAGAAAAGAGTCAGGCATAGTGGTTCCTGCCTGTAATCCCAGGCAGGGGCACTCGAAGTTCTTCTTAGCGCCAGGCCTGTCCTAACTTCTCTGAGAACAGGGACTGTGCCTGGCCATGAATCTCCTTAACTGGCACCTCCTGTGCTGTCTCAAACCATTGTCTCACTGTCTGTGAGAGCAGGACTGGTCCTCCCAACATGAGGCAGAACTGTGGGAGAATCATACTCAGTCTCTGCTTGCTCGCCTCTGTTATGCAGTTGCTGTGTTCCTGAGGGAAGCTAGCTAACTTTAAATCACTCCTTAGTTAGATGAAAACTGTCACCTGCTTAGAAACATGAATAATTGGATAATATATATATATAAAGCCCTGGCTGGGTGCCTGAGATATAGTAATTACTGAACAAATATTAGTCACTGTGCACACAAGCTCACACCATTATGTCATGAAATCCAAGTGTGTAATCCAATTCTCTGCACAACACAATGGTCCATAGCTTTAGGTACAGAGTCATAAGTAGAATGAGGGGCAGAATCCATGGCTACTCCACACACTAACAAAAAAGATCAACTGATATCTTCAGTGAGATGCCATCTAAAGATTAGTCCTTGTTCACAAGCATTAGCTTCAGCCTCATAGTTTTTCCTGTCAGCCCTTGCCTTATAAAAGGGGAACAAAGGCAAGGCTTTGTTTAAGTTCAATACCAAAGACTCCAGCAAATGTTTGCTTTTCCCTTTTAGAGCTCCCTCCGCCCACACCACGCCCAGCAAACACATAAAAACGCCGTTTGCCCTGCTTGGCAGTGTGTAACTCAATCTTTCTGAGACCTCTCCCAGGAGCCTCTCCCAGTGTTCTCTTTGCTTTTCAAACTATGGGATGCCCCATAATATTCTCTATCAGATAACCTGCTTAAATCGGGTCTCAGTCGGGCAAAGCACTAACTTAGTAAAAGTGGGATGCAAGGGACTTCTGTGCAAATGGCAATTTCTCTCAACTCCCTTAAGCTCCCTAGGCTAAGGCTCCAACTTACTAGGGGCTGTGGGGTAGATCAGTAAAGGTTTGAACCTCAGATATATCATCTCCTTTAGACAGTCCTTCGGCTCTCTCTGGGCATCCTGAAAACCAATATTTACACATCTTCCCCCGTCCTCTGGTGTCCAGGAGTCCAAGGGAGGGCGCTAGCCATTTAGAAACATAACCTAGGAAGGCACTTCCTGACTACCAAGGTTAACTTCCTGTAAATTACTTTTTAGATTGGTTTATTTTACTCTATGTACAGGAGTGTTTTGCATATATATGTGTGTGTGTGTGTGCATATATATGTATATGTACCGTGTGCGTGCCCCATGCCCTAAGAGTTTAGAAGAAAACATCAAATCCGTCCAAACTGGAATTACAGATGGTTGTGAGCCACCATGTGGGTGCTGGAAATAGAACCTGGATCCTTTACAAGAAAAAGTAACTAGTGCTCTTAACCACTAAGCCATCTCCAGACCCCCAAGTTTGGCTTTTTAGAGTCCTGTATTTGGCACACAGCATCAATAATGCAGGGTGTGATTGCACATGCCTGTAATTCCAGCACTGGGCAAAGGAGGCAGGGCGATCAAGAAATCACAGTCAGCCTCTGCTACATGTCTCTAAAGTAGCATCCACCAGACATTTCAGATGAAAAAGAAATACTGGGAAAGACATGGCTCAGCAGGTAAGTGCATTCACTGCTCTTCCAAGAGGACCCAAATTTGGTTCCCAGCACCCATGACTGGTGGTTCCCAACTTCCTGTAACTCCAATTTAAGGGGAATTAAGGGGAATCTAACATCCTGTTTTGTCTTCTGTGGGAACTTGTGGGAATTGTGTGCATGTGCTCGCGCACGCGCACACGCACACACACACACACACACAGAGACTTAAAAGAGAGGAGGAAGAGAAGAAATTTAAGATATGATAAGATTCACCACAATTAGGTACTGAGTTTAAGCTAATCTTTTAATTAGCATAATCCCACTTACTTAAAGTAACTATAAAGTTTGAAATGCACAAGATTAAAATAACTGTGTTCTCCCCAGTCCACTGCTTTCCTGTAGTGCAATGTTTCTGCCAGCATAGAGCTGATTGCTACCAAGCTGTCTCTTAAGATAGTAGAGAGGCTGTACCTTCATTCCCGGCTCATGTGCAGGTAGCTGGGAGGGGCTTGCTCACCACTAGCTGCCCCTTGAGAGGGGAACACCTCACAGAGGAAACCAACACACAAGGAGAAAAGGAAGACCTGGGGATTTCACATGGACAAAGGAAGTTGCTCCACTGAACACTGATCACCAGAGCGCACACCGACTCTGCCCACTGCTACCATACCACGCCTTGCTCTACAAGCAGTGTTCGGGCGTCCCATTGGCTTCTGGTTCCTTAAAGATGGATTTACAGAGGAATGAAGGCCTTCTGTTGTCATCAGCTAGCCATCTCAACAACCTCCTCAAACATGGCCTCAGCTCTTGGGAGACATCTTCTCAATATAGGAGCAAAACCACATCCTTACAACTAAAAGTAAACTATTAAGGGTAACAGGGCTCGGGGAAACGTCAGGATGCCATGCCCACATCTACCTTACAGGTTTCTACAGGTTCAACCTTACAAATAAGTTTCTATTATAAATCCCCCCCCTCTCTTTCTCTCTCTCATATGTGGGGAGTGTGTGTATGTGCATGCACACGTGTGTGTGAGTACATGCGTGTGTATGTGTGTGTGTATGTGTGTGTGAAGGTCAGAGAACAACTTGCAGGAGTCAGTTCTTTACTCTCCCATGTAGGTTCCAGAGCTGGAACTCTGACCAGCATTGTTGGCAAACGCCATTTCCCACTGAGCCATCACACTGGATTGAGAACGGATCCCTGGCTACCTGTTTACATGTGAGCATCACACTTTATTATCAATGAGTTTGGTTTCTTAAGTTGCACGTACCTTCGTCTTCTCTGAAACTAATCTCCATCTTGGTTTTCTTTGTTTGCGAAACTCTGGGCCTCTTGCATGGTATTGAAAAAAGAAAAGAGAAAAAAGACTCCACTACTAATAACAGGAAAAAAAAATATTAAAAAAAAATATGACCATAAATGTGAAAATAAATTTCAGAAAACCAGAGAGGTGGGAAGATGAAGAATAGATGTGTAAAGATAGAAAACAAAAAACAAAACAAAACAGAACAAAAACCCGGTAGATGCAGGCTGCAGGATTAGAGGGCACTGCTCGTAAGTGGGTGTGAGTGAGTCACAACTGTGACCAGCCAGCACAGGTGCATGCACACGTACACACAACATCGATGTTAAGTTAGTGTGCACACACACAAGCACTCCGGTGAAGAGGCAAAGCATCTTAAGTGGTAGCTATGTCCATGCTGGTCAATGTTTTCATGATACAAACAAGTAACATTCCAGGCATAAGGATAAAGAAATCTCTGGGTCTGAAGTGTTAAAACAGCACCCCATCTGCTGGGGGCTGAGTATGGTGCTGAGGGTGCCAAGGGTGTGGACAAGTAGGCACTTGTCTATGCTGCTTTGCTTGGGGAAGTAGGGCTGGACGTCCTTTTCCCCTCCGGGATCCATGTAAGTTGCACTCTGTGTTTCTTGGAGAGGGAAAGTTACGGCACGACTGGCCTTGCTTCAGTGGTGATTTGCTTCTGAGAGGATGGGCAACAGAGGAGCCTGGGGCAGTGTCCTCCCTTCCATTTACTTATCTTGCAGTGTTGGGATGCAAATCAGAGGCAGAGAAGCACAGAAGTGTCATAGGACATCCCTTAGCCCTGCACCTCCACTGGCGTCCTAAATGTGTGTTGACATGAATGTGTCCCTGAACCCATCGAAAACGACTGCCTAAGAGGTTCTCTTCTGGTCCCAGCAAACTGGAAGGACATTTCCTGGAGATCTAATGGAAAGGGAGTGAATGGGACACTGTAAGTCCTCTTCTGCATCTAGAGGAAGGTGTCCAGGCAAGCAGAACAGCCGTCATAAAACTGCGGTCTTGTTCTACCCTGGTAAGCAGAGATGCTAAGTTTAAAAGCTCGCTGAACCAGCTTCATATTACTGAATTATTCTGTTTTTGTTTTTAATTTTTAATTTTTAAGACAAGGTTTCACTGTGTAACTTTGGCTGTCCTGGAACTCACTCTGTAGACCAGGTTGGCCTCCAACTCAGACATATGTGCCTGCCTCTGCTTCCCAAGAGCTGGGATTAAAGGTGTGTACAACTACCGCCTGGCAGGGCTTTCTTTAAAAATTGTCTAAAGAAAGGACAACAAAACGCCTTTGGTGGGCAAAAGCACTCGCCACACAAGCTGGAGAATCTGAGACCCATCTCACAATCTACACAGGAAGTTAGGTATGCTGGTATATCTGCAATCCCAGCATCCTCCTGGGAGACAGGAGGCAGAGACAGGCAAATGGCCTGGGAGCTCATGTCCTACACTATGAAGGGCGGCAGAGACAAGAGGCCCTGCCTCAAACCAAGGTATGAGGAGAAACCCTGAAAACTGTCCTCTGACCTCTTCCTGGCTCCTGGACACCCATGATCACACACATTAATAATAATAATAATGATAATAATAATAATAATAATAATAATAATAATAATAATAATAAATGATAATAAACAAAATTTCTAAAGAAACATAAAAGTAATAGACTCATATCATTAATGATAATGAGGGGAAAATATTTTTTTGCTGAATCAAGATTCTTCTAAAACCACAGAGAGTTTTTTTTTTTTTTTAAAGAATGGGGAAGTGGGGCTGGGGGGTCCTTCATCCTAGCATTTGATAGAGTGCAGGAGGGGTAAATACAGAAGTAGGGATGTGGGTGTGCTGCTCTCCTGATAGGATAAAAAGACAAAGAGGAGACTTATCCACAACACCTGCGTAAGGCACTTAGCCGATCTCTCCCATGTGGTTACCAGGACAGACACTTTAGCACTCCGGGGTTAGGTTAATTTTGGAATCATTGTGAACAGAGACAGCAACAGTTGAATGGGGGGTGGAGGTCATTTCAAGACTCTCCTTGGAAACCTGGGAAATGGTTGCACTGTGTGGGTGACATCACCACTGCAGAAGAGAGCACCCCACCCCTCTGAGCTAGCCACTCTTCAGCAACTCAATAGTCTTGTGTGGGAAATTACCATCTTGGAGATTCCTGCTTGACAAGCCTGCTTTCTGAGTACCAGTGTTTGGCTACAAAGAGAAACTTAAAGATAGAATATCCCTGCAAGTGGGAGTCATGTGAGAGAGTATGGCACAGAAGCTGCCCCAACCCATAATCCTCTGCGTGAGACTCGACTCAGGCCATCTATGAAGTGCTAACCCTCACTCCTGACCACTTCACAGATGGGCAAACTAAAGCTGAAGAAAGAGAAGTCAGATGCTGGAAGCTGACAATGCCTGTAATACCAGGATTTGGAAGGCTGAGGCAGGAGGATTGTTGTAAGCTCACAGCCAGCCTGAGCTACACAGACAGGCTCTGTTTAAAAACCACCCCACCACAAGAAAAAAGAAACACAGATGCTGGCTACTCTGGTGCCAGGACTAGTCTGTATCTCACTGCAGGCGTCTTCTGCTGCACTGACCCAGACCCACGCCACACCCATTTCCACGATCTGGCAGTGGTAACCCTTGGAACTTCACTGTCTACACACCAAGGACCAGAGACAATGCTCACAGTCCTCCAGACTGCACAGACCCTGAGGGGAACAGGTCCATTCCAAGACTGTTTGGCCTGCTTGAGTCACCTAAGCAGAAAGCCGCTATGGCACAACCGGAAAAACCGGCTCTGAGAGGTGGAACCTGAAGCCGACAGGCAGCTTGGGACGGCAGCCAGAGTCTGAGACACAGGCACACAGATACACAGACAGACAGACAGACACACACACACACACCCCGCAGGCACTGGGAGCTGGAGCAGCTTCCTGGATAAATGTTGTTCCCATAATTAAAGGAAGCTAAATGACTCGGGGCTGATGCCTCTCCTTTCTCCTACTCATTCCAGAGGAAAGACAGATGCGGCAAGCAGGAAAGGCAGCCACAAAGACTCTCTACCGAATAAGGTAGTGAGAAGCACTAGCCTAGTACACCGGAGGCCCTGGGTTCAATTCCCAGTGACACACAGAGGCGCGTATGCACACATACTATATAAATAAATAAAATTTTATGAGAGGGATAAGTAGAAGGTCTAGTGGGTAAAGTTCTTGCCATACAGCATGAGAACCATTTTAATTTTCATTATGTGCCACTTCCGGGACACTGGAAGCTAGGGAAGACCTGAACCCAGGGTTGATGTCATTGTGCATAAAAATTCAAATGTATACCCACAGCTGGGCAGAGAAGCTTCCAGAACAGAGAGTGAGCACTAGGAAAAAAAGAGTGGTTACTCATCATGAGAGCCACTCAAAACCTTGCAAACACTGGGGCCCAAATTAATCCAGAATTAATTGTCCAAAATAATTCAAAATCCTACAATACAGGGAGATCCTGTCTCAGAAACAAACAAACAAAAACAACTCTGTTTTTAAACATGAGTGAAAACATTAAAATTTCCACTGATTCATAAATGCACAATATACCTACATTTGCTCTGTGAACCACAAGTCTGTGTTCTTCAGCAGCAAGAAAACAAAAAACAAGCATCCTGTGAAATGGACAGAGACACCGAGACCCCCACTCCCCAAGCCAGCAAAGACGGACCGACAGGTGTGAATCCAAGTGGAACCCTGAAGTGCATGCTTCCTGCAGGAAGCCACCACCCCTCCCTGCTTTGCTGAAACTCTTACCCACAGCTACTATCCTATCTTGTCTTTTGCAGTCTGCTTACTATAAAATCAGTAATTTTTTTAAAAAAAACTGCTGAAAGGCTCTGTGGACTTGAAGGTGAAACCTCAGTTCTGCTCAGCACCCCGGGCTGAGGTGCTGAGCTTTTGGAATCTGCCTTCAAATGCCCTTCTGTAGTTTGGAGAACCATTTACAACCTTTTAAAACTTACTTCTTGGTTAACAAAGAATGATAGTCACTAAAAATAGATGTTAAGGAAATAAAACTAAACTCTGCTACAGGAAGTGTCATGAGATACTGAGGAAGGCCATTTGCCAACCAGAGAAAAATCAGTGTCTGTCCAGAAGTACACCTGTACATATATGTGCAAATGCACACACCCAGACACACATGTGCACACTCACGAGCACAAGTGTACATCCAGACACATGTGTACACAGCCAAGCATGCATGTGCAGACACATGTAGATATCAAGTGAGTACTTGTACCAGGCAAGAGAGTGGTATGGAATGAACTGGCTGCAGGGCCAGCTAGCTTTGCCCAGTCACTACCCCACTCATTTCCATGGAGTCTATCTCTTCTGATTTCCACAAGTTCTTTCAAAGGTCCCTACTAAAACAGTCTTTAACATGTTCATTCACGTCTAACACCCATTACTACAGACTGTGATGCCAAAAAACATGGTGAGGTTTCATGAGGCTTTCACACTGTGGGATACCTTCTGTGGCAGAATCTCACTCTCTTCTCAGTAACTATGAAGTGGCTCTGTCCTCTCCCTGGTCACACTATTGTTTGGTCAGTGTTTCCCTATAGGATCCCTCGCCGGATGGCCATCACCCCTACTACAGCAGGATGCTTTGGAGAGTCATCTGGAAGTGCTGACCTGTTAGAGATCCCACCACACCCCAGTACTGCGCCCTTACAGACTGCTCCTTGTGTAGTAGTTTAGCCTCAAAGAGAAACATAAAAGAGCCAGCAGGGGCTAAAGCAAGGGAAGCTTGGAATGGCATAGACAAACCTCTGTACACTGTGACAGTCCCAGGAGGAGGGACAGAGCTGAAGGGGTCTCAGGCCACCAAGAACACTGCTACAATGCTAAGAGCATAATATGTGCAGACCCACCAGTGACACAATTTGCCTGCTATTCTGTGGGAAGCTTGACCATGCATCTTATAGAAAGGCCTATTCCCTTCTCTGGAACATTCTCCTGACTGCATTGCTGATCTGTCACTTTGTGCCCATTTGGGTCACCTTTCTTGGGCCTAAAGCCAGTTTCACCTGCACTGTTTTCTACATGAGTGGAAGGAGACACTGAGCAATTCATTTTCTTCTGGAGAGCCTACTTACACACTCCCAGGCGGTTTCCTCTCTCACCCAGCCTTCCCTCTCAGGACAATGAGGCTTTGACAGGCTTGTTTACATTGACCTCCTCCTGAGATCGGAGACACATCCTCCTAACCCTCCACCAGATGGTACACAGCTGAAGCAGAAAACAAGCTTAGGTTTTATCTGAAACATTCCTCTAAATGCAAAATGAGGCTGAAGACTCACAGGGACCCAGAATGGGCTTCGGGGCCTTCAGAACAGACTTGCGGCTGGAAAACAAACACAGCTATCTGTGGAAACACTTCCTTACCCAAACCCAGGCATGGCCTGCATCTGTCCTTGACGCCTGGTTGTCAGAGATGTTATTTACCCCTGCACATCTTAACCACACTTAGATTCAGAGTATCAGAAAAGGGTCAAAGGGTCAAGCAAGAATTGTTTCACAGTCACCGGTTGTGAAAGGCCATTGGAGGCCCTACTTCTGGAGCGCCACCCCCTCCCCAGGAAGACTCAAGCTGCCTGAAGGTAGCACAGAGAAGCCCAAGGGCTTTAGGCAACTCTGAGTGTTACTGGGGAGGGAGGTGGTGGCTTATCACAACAAAAAGAGTTTGCTTTAAAAGGGGGTATGTTAATTTTCTTTCTTCTGACTCAAGTTTCTGGGAGAGTACTACACAAGGATTTGGAAAAGGGTCTTCAGTGGGAGCCACCCGTGGCAGGTCCGCTCACCTTTGCCTCCTCGTTCACATCCCAGGTGAAGGACACAGCATTGTAGGCTATCTCTTCAATGTTCCCGATGGTGTTGAAGCTCTCCTTGTAATCAGCTGTAACAGGGAAAGAGAACAAGACCTCAGCAGAGCAGCAGCCAGGGGACCCACGGCTGTAGGCCCAGCACGAGACCTCAGCAGAGCAGCAGCCAGAGGACACACGGCTGTAGGCCCAGCACTCGGGGAGTAAGGACACGAGGGTTGGGGTCATACTTAGAACACAGCAAGTCTTAGACCATCCTGGGATACGCAACACCCTGGTCCAAAACCCACACCACATGCAGATTAAATACATGCATGCATACATACATACATACTGCATATAAACATGCATCCATGAACACATGAACACACGCACATGTACTT
>JANHMN010000012.1:60404504-60421540 GCA_030674055.1 Rhabdomys pumilio
CATGAACACATGAACACACGCACATGTACTTACACAGCCAAGGAAGACTCTCTCAATAACACATTATGTCTTAACGGTCAAGTTTTAAATTTGCCTATTGTTTTCTGGCTACAAGTGTGACAAGCTACAGATGCCTGCTTGTACTATTCTACCACTGACAAAAAAAAAAAAAACAAAAAAACAAAAAACAACTTACACATATCCTTTTCCTAAAAGGACTCGATCTGTTCGACCCTTGTCTTCACCTGATTTGACTGTTAATTCAAATTCATTTCCTTACCCACTTTCTTGACAGGCACTCCACAATGACTTTTTTTTTTTTGGAAAGTAAATTATTCTACCAATCAGGCAATGTCACTAGGACTTGAGCAAAGAAACTACAGAAGAGTCAAGGTTTTCCATGTGCAGTGATGGTGCCAGGGGTCAAACACGGGGCCTCACACATCCTAAGCACATGCTGTACCACTGAATTGCACCCGCATGCCAAAGAAAGGCATTTGTAAGCTTGGTTTTATACTCCAGTGAGCTGTTAGTCACATTCTGGCTGTTATCACCTGACCACTCTGGGCTGTGTCGTCTTCACTCCTCGTGTAGGATGTATCTACCCCGTCCATCCCATCAGACTCCCCAGACAGACAACAGCCATCAGCATGGGTCTGTGTACTACTGTGGGCTTGCTGAGCTACAACAGACAAGCCATTATTTGCTTACTTCCTCTCCCTAGTGATGAAACTGAGACCTGGGCACTGCAGTTCAGATTCCTTATTGCTGGGAGCTGAATGGTTGCAAAAACAAAACAAATTACCACTGTGCTCTTGGGAATGGTTCCCTAGACTCCCTAGGATAGGCCAGTTGGTCTAGCCTCAGGCTGAATTCTATTTCCCTTCTTTCTCAGAACACCTCTACTTTCTACACTCCCTAGCAAGGTAATTTTTTTTTTTTTTTTTTTGCCATTGTTTAAATTTTTTTTTTCTGTGCCTTGAGACAGAGTCTCACTGTGTAACCCAAGCTGGCCTTGAACTGGAAATGCCTTGTCCTCTGAGGGCTGAGAGGACAGGCGTGAGTCACCAAGCCCAGCTCCAGATCTTTACATTGAAAACAAAACACATAAACTTTTAACATAAACGGGTGTATATTCAACATAGGAAAGTCAGAGACCATTAAATAAATAAGAAAAGGAAAATTAAAGCAACCACAGTCTACTGACGCACAGTTAACTGCCTTTAAACCTCATCTGTGTTCTCATCTCTCATCTAGCTCCTTCTCTACAAACACGTAAATATTTTTATACAGCAATATAATATCTTATCATTGCTGTATTGTTTGGCCAGGCATGTATATAGTATCTTCTCATATCTAAAACCTTCTATAAAATTTTTGTTAATTATTGCTAATAACCATTAACTGCAAATACCATCGAATCAGACCAGTAAGACTTTATACTCTTATTGGTCCCTCAGTCCAATAGTTTGTCTCCGCTTACTTTTATAGCTATATTTCACATAAATTTAATTATATTTCATTCAAGTAAATTCTTGGAGGCAGAGGTGTGGCTTGTTGGTGGAGCAGGGGCTGGGGAAAGAGGAGCTGGGTTCATCACTCCACACAGAAACAAGACATTTGAAAGAGTATGTTCTCAAGCATAAGGTTGCTTCTTACTCCGTTTTGTCCTGTAGAGATGAGACGGCACTGTGTAGCCCTGGCTGGCCTGACACTGACAGAGGTCTGCCTGTTTCTGCCTCCCAGGATCTGGGGTTAGAGATCTGTGCCTCCAGGCATGGCTATAATTTTCAAGCTGACTCCTTTTGTCAAGCTGTTCCAGGGATTTATACTCAGGGTAACCTCGACCTTTCTTCTCAGGTGGTTTCTTTCCAAACTGATGTTCAGAACCCGGTCCCTTCTTACTCTCATTTACAATCCCTTGATTGGTAAAGGGTTGAATTCTTGGGTCTCTGGCTATTTGTATTTCTTCTTATTCTTTTTTATTTTTGTAAGACAAGAGTTTCTGCTGGTTTTTAAAATAAATACTCAAAGGTAAATAAGAAAGAAAACCAACATTCCACCCTACAGTTTCTAATGAGGCACTACTGCACAGACACAATGGGACAGCTGTGAACGCATGCCTGTGCTTTTGAAAGGCAAGCAAACAAACTCTCCTGTTTCTAAGAGAGAAGAAAGCCGAATTAAAACTCAGTTTCTTGATTCTTCACTAAGTGCCTTCTGAGATGACCTTGCTGTTGAGTAAAGAGCAGTTTGAAGGTCAGCTGTGAATAAGACAGCAAATGTCATTTCTAGAAACTAAGACAAACCACGGTGGTTAGACTGAGCACTTTGACATGATGTATTCCTACACCACAAGGTTTTCGTTTTCCAATCTTAACTCTTCCCACACCCCACACCCCACAAAGGCTGAAAAAAGGAGAAGATTTCATACCACCTGTAATATAAACACACCAGAGTCTTCTAATATGGAACTCAATCAACAAACACGATAGCCAAAATGTTTACTCTGTGCCAGGAACTATCCTTACTAGGTCCCCGATCTTACAGCTTTGGCAATAGAGGAACCAGAACACAAATAAACACATAAATATAAATAATTATCTTAATCTGCTTGCTTTTTCAAATGAATCTTGACTTTTCTCTAATGTTCCTTGCCCATCAAAAACAGAAAAATAGAATGAAGGTAGTTCTTATTATAACTTATATAACACACAATAGAACTAAATATGCAGCTAGCAAGGCATACTGAAAGACTTGGAATGGAGAGAGGGAGTAATTCTAACGAAACTGGCCCCTCTGATGCTGTGGTGTTAGCCACAAAGGCAGAATCTCTGGGCTGAGGTTACCATGTCCTGGATGTACAAGTTAGGGCAGGTAGTATGGAAATACAAGTCCACGGACATTCTCCAGGGTGTGTCAGGATGCCCCAGAGCAGGATGGGAATTTTCAGATTCCCAGGGCTTACTTAGACTATCTGACAAGCACATCTTTAAATGCTGGGGGCCAGCAGAGGCAGCAGAGGGCTTTGGTGGGAGGCAGGCTGCTGCCAGAGAGTCTCATTCCATGAGCATGGAATGGGGCCAAGACATTTCTGCCAGCTCTCACATGGTGTTTGTGAGTTTTTTTGGCTACCTCTTTTCTACACTTGAGAGGTCTTGGCACCGTGGCAAAATGGAGAGGATCTTTTGGGTACTTTCAGCCCACGCCACATGTGGTTTTAGAAAGCACATTCGTCTCTATTCATGAGGTCCATGTAAGAGCCCATACTTCTCCAATAAACACTTCCCCTCTTGATGGACAGACCCTAGGCTATATAAAGGAAGACCAGTGATCTAACCAGGGCCACTCAGACATGACTATCTTTACACCTAGAGTGGACTCAGAGTCCGTTTCCTCTGATAAAGCCACTTCCGTCTCCTGGCATTCAAACCCAAAGGTTCTTGGGATGATAACTGTGCTCTAGTTGAGGATACACAGACCTTATGCCAACAGTGAGCTCTGAGGCCTTTTGTCTCCTCCAGTTCTTACAATCGCTCCTAGGGTAGGAATCTGCATGTTCTCGCCTAGAAAGAAGCCTAGCTCTTGTGGAAGTCACAGAGCTGGTAACTAACCAACAATGATCTGAACTCAGGTCTGTCTGCCAAACTTTTTAACTACAACGGCAACCATAAATCATTGGCAGATGTTAATAGCACAGCACTTGTTTCAATGGCAACTGTTTTATGAGGTACTGAGGGAACATTTGGTGAAGGAAGCAGAGACCATGGGTGTTTGGGGACCACAGGAAGTTACTTAACAAAGGAAGGCAGGGATAGGGTACTTCAACAGGGAAAAGACAAACAAGAAAACATTTCCAGATCGTGCAAGCATGAAAAGACTAAAGGAGAAGTTCAAGCTAGCCCATCTAAGAAAATCAAAGGCACTGGTGCTATGGAAAAACGATGCTTACATTTTACCATGTCTGCCAGAAGGGACTGAGGATGCCTACACACACACTTTCCATATTCATTCCTGGCAAGTTATATTCTACACAGAAACTGTGGGCTACAACCACTTTTAATTTCGAAGGAGGTATGAGAGTGAGTGAATCCTTCTGCTATCTTTTACTTTTATCTTCTGCAGATAATGAGTGGTCTGTTAATTGGGTGTTTTGTTTTAATTCAGACTTTTGAAGGCTCAAGGCTTCCTCACACAGACGACGTAAGAACACCGTGATGCTGGATTGCAGTCAAAGGAACCACCAGCTCCTGTTCCTTAATTAAGCCCCGTGTGCTTGGGGAATTATAACTGCCCCCCTTTAATTATTTTATATATATTGCTGGAGATTAAACAGACTGGTGTAATTAATACAGAAGATGGCACTCTTCTAGAAGCTGTAGATTCTGTCTGGACTAGTGAGATAATGAGGGTGGAATGCTGGAGACAAACCCAGGAGCCAGGCAATTCTGTGCATGGCTGCATCAGCTTCGTCACGCACTTGCTTTCTTAAAGCTAAGACTGTGGCATGGTAGACAGATCCATCTTCAAGGTGACAGACAGAATACAGCAAGCAAGTACATCATGTAGACACCTGGGCATATGAACTCTTCTCCATGACCCTCCGTGAGTTACCTCTGAGAACAGAGACAGTATCTAAAGAATCCACAGCTGATCCTCCATAGTGGACAACAGCCATCCCTGACCCTGCCTGTCCCGATCATCTTTGTCCCCCATCAGCAGCCTGGGCAGGTAAACACACAAAGGAGAGTGTCTCGTCTGAGGACACGAAACTCTGATTTGAAAATGACAGAAGAAGCTCAAAGCTTTCTAAAGGAGTTGAGGTCCCCTCTCCCCTGTTCTTCTAAATCAAAAACATCATTTTAAAGTGTGGGTGACTCATGTAAGAATTCACCAAAAAGCTTGTTATTTTCCTCATAGTACTCTTAACAAGTCACAGGTAACCCAGGTGTCCTCGATTAAGGTGACACTTGAGCTGATTTTTGACAAGCACTAAATCATTTCCATCATTTAGTCCTAGTCCGTGAGCAAATAATACCCACCAGTTTTCTTTCCTTTCTTTCTTCTTCTTTTTCTTCTTTTCTTTTCTTTGAGAGCCAAGAGTGAGCTGGGCTCTGTGCTAAATACACATGCATCCTGCACATACATGACCATGAGCCTTTGTCTGTAAACCCCACTTACAAAATAAGAAACACATAAGCATACCCAGTGCCTCTCTAACTCTGTCACTTGGTCTGTGTCTTAGTCTTTTGTTTTCTGTTGTTGTAACCGAATACCATCGGGTTTAGTAAATGGCTTTAAAAAAAAAATAGCTTGTGGTTTTCAAGGCTGAGCCCAACCAGTTTGTTGGTGGTAAGAGCTCTCTTCTCATCGTCGTGTATGGAAGGTTATCTCATGGTAACAGAGGGAACATGCCAGCTCAAGAGTTTTACTCTCTTACAGAGTCACCAGTGCACCGGACTCTCACAACCTCCTCACCTTACACGCTAGAGATTGGGTTTCTAACACATGAACTCTTGGGGACACACTATAGCCTCAGCAGGGGATAAAGAGCTGAGCTGGGCCCAGCACCTACAGAGCTCCGTCTACACACAAAGACAAACCAAACCCCTTTGGCTTCTGTGATATGAAATCTTCCAAGTGTGCATCTTTTCAGTACACAATCCAGAAAATTGGTGGTAAGAGTATGAATATTCAATGAAAGCAATACTGAGTGACTCTTCGTTGTTCTTAAACTGTAGTAATCAAAATATTACTATCTACACACTGTGGTTTATATAAGAACCTTCCTGGTGTTAGTTAGGAGGACATCCTTCTTAGGATTCTCTTTGCACTAAGGCTAATCTTCTTCTTGTGTTTTGTGGTGGTTTGAATACGCTTAGTCTAGGGAGTGGCCCTATTAGGAGGTGTGACCTTGGAGGAAGTATGTCATTGTGAAACTAGGCTTTGAGACCCTTCCTCCTAGCTGCCTTCCAATCACGATGTAGAGCTCTCAGCTCCTCCTGTGCCATGCCTGCCTGAAAGCTGCTGTGTTTCCACCATGATGATAATAGACTGAACCTCTGAACCTATGAGCCAGTCCCAATTAAATGTTGTCCTTATAAGAGTTGACTTGGTCATGGTATCTCCTCGCAGCAAAAAAAAAAAATCCTATCTAAGACATGTTTGGTCTCATATTTAGGGCAGGAATTGTATAGAACAATGTTACAAATTTCAGGCTATAACAATATAAACAAAATTAAGAAAAACATTTTGTATTTGAGACTATTACTATGTTCCACATATGCTATTCTTTGTACTATTTGAAGGCTGGTCCTGGGGCTCATGAGTAAAGTGTATACTATGTAGAACATGAAGGCTGAGTCTGGACCATATACACATACACACATACACACAAGTGTGTCTTTGCCCCCAAACTTGACTTCAAACAGTAGTAATAAATCAGCGACAGCTCATATCCTGCGCATAACCATATAACTGCACAAACATAAGAGCCTCTGTATATACCCTGGCTGTAACTATACATATACTTAATCAGCTTGGCTAGACATAAATTTGTCTGACTGGTCTAAGGGACTCAGAGAGTTTTAACTATTTTGTTGCTGGCAGACAACATTAATCTGTGGACCACACAAAATCACCTGACACCTAAGAGTTATCTGAATGAATAAAGATACAAATTGTGCTTTGGTGCTACTTTATACTTCTGTGTGATGGGAACTGTTCATCATTTGCCCCAGGTTTCCAGTCTCCATTTCATCAGTTGACAGTCTGCTGCTTTGCGAGGTAGAAATGGGAACAAGCAGTCATCAAAGCTGAAACCAGAAGCTACTGCCGCAAATGGTTGATGAACAGCTACCGCGTTCCCTTCAGCACAAACTCTAGCCTGTTCCCACCCAAAATCAAGTAGTTTCAGGGAAACCTGTACGAAAACCAACTGACTGGTAAAAAACAAAACAAACAAAAAAACAACCAATTTTCTCAAACGATAGTAAAAAAATAAAAACAATTTTCTCAAATGATGGTACTTTATATTATTGTTAAGAATTTCAAGAATTAAGGTCCTATGAAACATTTCATTGTCATTTTCAAAACTTTGAAAGGGATAGAGATAGAGACAGAGATAAAGAGAGAGAGAGCGAGCGCTGTGGTTCAGAGCTGAATCGAGCAGATCCACATAGCGAAATGACATCCAGATCACTCGTGATGAACCTATCACTAAATTGAACGAGCCTAATTCCTTCAGGGACTAAGGATATGTTAACATTAACTTTCCCCTTCCAGCATCCCACAACGCCCATGCTGCAGTCACATGTACCAGCCTACCTTGCAGACATGGCAAGATGAACCTGTTCCCTGAGACAAGAGGAGGATGTGCTCAGAGAGTCTCAATGGCTGACCACAGGGGTGTTGCTATTTATGTTTTTCATGCTGTTTCTGCTCAGTTTTACTCATTTTCTAATGTTATTACAAGATTTTGATATTATTTCAAGATTGAAATGCTATTCTTTTAAATGCACTTTTGGTAGATTTGTCTTCCAAAAGAGGAAAACTGTTCCTAACTTTTGATTCTTATAAGGGTGACCTCGGTATCTAGGGACCTGAGTGCCATGGCCTTGGAAAGTTACTGACTTGTCTGAGCTAGCCCCCTACCCATAGGGGAATGGCTATGATCAACACATGCCACAGGCATCGAAATCAATCATAATCAAGTCCTTTTTCTGGAGAATTAGTATCTCAGAGAAAGATCATAGTTAACTCTGAGAGACTGTTTATTAAGCCCTTGCCTATTTCAATATACATATTTTAAAAAAGTGGAAACACTATCTGAGGTCTTATTTAAAGCATCTCCAAATAAAGTCACACCATCAGGATTCGGGCAGAACACAAAAAATTAAATCAAATGGAAGTATAAATCCCATGATGGAGTGAGCTACAGCCATGCACATGGAAAAGGCACCTTCGGGGCAGTCAACTCAAGAGAGGGAAGGAGAGAGGCAAAGAAGCAGATTATAGCCTTAAACATATGAGTCTGTTAGGTTAGCCTGAGGGTGGGGGCATGGGGTGGAGTGTGTGCACGTGTGCATGTGTGTGTGTGTGTATGCATGTGCATGTGTGCATGCGTGCGTGCGTGTGTACTAAGCTCTCATTATCTAGCACAGTCTGTTTAAAGAGCAGCTCCACCCTCTCTAAAACGTGGGAGATGAGGGGGTGTGTCTTTAGGAATCCACTACACCCCAGTACTCCATGGAACATTCCTTCTGGTTAGCCATTTGGGCTCCAATATTCCCTGGAAAAGAAAAGCTGTTTATCAGAAAAGGCTCATTAAGCAATAATGATTGGACCGGGAAAAACAAGACTCCTCAGAGCAACAAAGAAAGCTACAGAAGTACAGCCTTGAATTTCCAAATCTAGCCTCTTTGTTTTGGTTTGCTTTTAAACAATTCCCCATTTGTTTGATCCAGTAAAACTAATACTTTCTAGCTAGGTTTAAAAGGAGAATCTCCCCTGGCTTATTAGTGTGCATTACGTTTTTACACTAAGTAATTAAATTGTTACCTTAATTTAAAAAACAAAACAAAAACCTGGTGTGTAATAAAAGGGCAGCTTAATACAAGAAACCACATTGCTGGGCTGGAGGACAGCTCACTTACTCAGATGCTTGCCTTGCCAGCATGAGGACCCAAATTTAGTTCTCCTGAACCACAATTTTAAAAAAAGAAAAGACAGCCTAGTGTGGAGACATGCTTGCAATCCTAGGTTCCTGGAGCTCTCCAGTCATCCTGGGCAATGAACAAATGCTTTCTCAAAACAGAAAGGTGGCCAGCGCCTGACAGCCAAGGTAGATCTCTGGCTTTCACTTGCTCTCTCTGCCTGCCTCTCTCCGGCTCTGTCTGTCTCTCCTACCCCTCCCTTTGTCCCCGCTCCCTCCCAACAGAAAAATGACACCAAAGTGAATCCACATGAAAGAGAGTCCAACCCCAAGTACACTTCCTTGTTAACTGGACAAACTGGGGCTGACCAAACTGCCTTAGATACTCACGCCCCTAACCCTTGTTCAACTGCTCAACACTGGTTGAACACCTACTATGTACCAAGAGCTGGATACTTAAATGAAATTCTCAGTTCATTCAAATAACTGGGCATCAGGTAGACGGACAGAATAAAACTGACAGCCAAGTAAATATTTCGAAGTTGTAATGGCTGACTCGATCCTGATCCAGGAAGGGCTGCCTACTCTACAGAGAAACTCAGGAAGACTCGCCCGAGTGGGCTGGGTCAGGAGGTTTTAAGTGAGCTGTCTTGCAGGGGGAGATGGGAAGGCTTGAATCAAGAAGAGCTCTGGGGAATAAGGAAGTTGGGAATAAGCTCGGAAAGGCAGAAAGGTGAAAATACCCCTACATTCTCAGCACTGAAGTTTCTAGAAAACATTACTCTGGGTTGAGACGTGACTAGATTAGCATCTAGTGTGAAATCTGGGATGAGGAAGACCTGTGAGAGAGATGAAGGCTGGGGTTTGGGAATGAGTCTCAGGCTGTGTGCTACAAATCCTCATCTCGACCCTTTCATGGAGGGAAAGGGGGAGCCCAGGGCCACTCATATCAGGGAGAAAATGAGAAATGGCTCTCCCTGGGGAGGCTGACCTAGACACAATGAGTTGCTGAGATTCAAATTGAGACATGCATGCAATAAACAGAAACCCACAGCGGGTCTATTATTACCAAGAATTATTTTCTGTCTGCACAAACACCAAGCCTTAAGGAGTACTTACATTTTATAACTTTTAAATACCCAACCTTCACACCTGATGATGCTTTTATCACATCAGTATTTCCCAACCAAAGCTAAAGATGAAAAGGAATTTCCAGAAACCGCAGCTTTAGCACCGCCCTCTGAAGCAGAGCCTGCCTTACACAGCATGTAGATGTGGCAAAAGAACAGGAAGGTTTGGGAGGTTCCTGGCCCTCACCCCACACACCCCCTCACATCTGGATCTACAGAGGAAACAGGGATCTGCTTGCTCTCTGGCTTGGCGCTCAGAGCCTCATCGATCTCAGTCCTCATAGGTTGTTTTCGAAGCAGGGGGATCTATCTCATGGTTTGATTTTATTTCGTAAGCAAGTTTAAGTATGTTCAGAAGTACGGAAGCAACCTAAAAAAATGTCCTAAGATGAACTTAATTTATTGCTAAGAAGACAAGCTGCACACTGTCCAGACTGTGGGAGAGGAGAGGTCTTCATGTTCTGAGGCTAGGACAGCCCTGAGTTCAGATGAATGAGGAAGCAGCCAGTTGCTATAGCTTCTCATGTCCAATCTTCCTTGGGCCCTAAATCCACCTTTGCTGAACTCTGCACACCCGATTGCCTTTACTCACTGTTCGACAAAACCTCTCAGAGTAGCCAGCACGGAATTCCTTATAAAACCTGCAAGGAGGCATATGAGCACAGCACCCTCCTCCAGAAAACCCGGGCATGGAAGAGGAGCAAGTGAATCCAATTCCTATTTGCATGAGTCTAGTGCAGAGGCTCCAGGCTACATGATCCAGTGTCCAGCAAGACTCTGGGCTTGAGTCACTTCTGGAAGACTCCTCTGGCCTTCAAACAGAACCACACAGAATTGAGCACACAGAATGTCTTCATGTCATTACAACTGAGGCTTCATACAAATGCCTTCCTCACAGGAAACTATTATAATGGGACACAATTTTAAAATGGCTTTTAAGAAGAAATTGGATAGGCAGTGATGGTACCTTCCTTTAATCTCAGCTCTAGGGAGGCAGAAGGAGGGAGATCTGAGTGAGTCTGAGGCTAGCCTGGTCTACAGAGTGAGTTCTGGGACAGCCAGGACATACAGAGAAACTCTGCCTTAAAACAGAAAGAAAGAAAGAAAGAAAGAAAGAAAGAGAGAGAGAGAGAGAGAGAGAGAGAGAGAGAGAGAGAGAAAGGAGGGAAGAAATTAATTTGTATTGGGACACACACATTCACAAATCCTATAATGACATGCTAATAACTGAAAATCAAATATATAATTACAGGATTACTATAACACTACACATAATAAACTCAGACAGGAAATACGACGGAGAACCAAAACTGAAGTCTGAGATCGAATTAAAACATGTTGGTTTGACAACTACCTATTGGCACTGAGAAGTTTGATGCTCCCGTGGACATCAAACCCTGCTTCCCCGCCGGGAACAGGCAAACGAATTGTGATGCACATTATGTCCGACCATTCGAGCTATATCACAGTGAGAAATTCGAGTCGTGTCCAGGAGAGATCGTATGTGAAAATGGCACATACTATTTTTATGATGTTAATATGAATTCCCTATTTGAAAGATAACAGAAAAACACTCACATTCAGAGATGGAGATATTCACTGAGTGGACTCCCTGAGGTTCAGTTCAGTTGATCCACTTCCAGTATTTTTCCATGGATCACACTTAAGAAATCTAGCTCTTTTACAAATGAGCCCCAGGACCTGCTCTGTATGTGAACAGTTGCCCTAATACGCATCCACTGGTCTGAACTCTGCACCTGGCTGACCTCCGCTCCCCTCCCCACAGCCTGGCAACATGCTTCTCTTGGTACCACTGCCCCAGGAGTAGGGCACAGTGATTACTGAGCTGGCAGAGCTGAGATACCCTTTCGTGGCCCTCTCCTCCTTCATCCTCACCTCCTGTCGGTTATCAAGAGATGGCTCATTTCCCATTTCCAACTCTGTGTGCTGGTTTTTTCCTTACTCATCACTGGCCTCCCAACTGCCAGTCTCTTTCCTCCTGTGTCCCTTCCCCTCAAGCTAGCCCAGAATTTACTCTCTCTCATTACAATTCTGACAGACACTCACAATTCTTATCCAATGCCTCCAAAATCAAGTACTACAACTCACTAAGGAGAAATCCTGCAAAGTTCTGTGGCCCTCAAGGTGTCCTCTCCAGTTGAGACTACCCCTATTAGGCTTCAGTGTGTGTCACCTGGGACAGCTTGACTCAGGGGCCCCGTTAGAAGTGGAGATCAGCAAGTTCCATTTGCAGATCACATATCCATCACTCTCATCACCACGGATCTCCTTCAAAAGCCTTCCCACCACATCCTCTGTATCCTCTGCCTCCCCTGACCGTTGAACTGGTCCATCAACCCTCTCTCACTAGCATGCATGAGAGTTTGAGCCTCTTCTATCTTTCTCAACAGATGTATGAAGTAGTTTTCCAATATCATTTTTTTTAAACTTTTGGCCATTTCATCTGGGCAGGTACCACTGTCTGGCTTGCAGGGTCCTTCAGTTTGTTTTTTGACTCTCATGGCCTTGATATCCCTTCAGAAATATCTGCCCCAAGAAACTCTCCTTTTAACATCTTGGATGTTCATCTTCTTGCATCTAGGTGAGGGTAAGGCCCTGCCTTAATCACATTTTAATCACCATGACTGAAAAAGGCCTGGTCCACAGAAGGTACTCTGTAACTATCAGCTGAATAAACGCACGCATGCATTTCCTCAAGCTGGTGTGGAAAAAACATGGGCTCGTCAGTGACTAAATGCCTTAATATAATGAGGTTTAAAGACACTCAAAGGACAAATATGATTTAAATGGCTTCTCCACGTGGGAGGCATAGCTGACACGGAATGCTTGGGCAGCAGAACGGAAACTTATTTACAACCTGAAGTAATTGCCATTATTCAAGGAGCTCGAGAAAGAGCTGTGCTAGTTGGAGAACTCTGAATTTGTCTGTCTGACTTCCAGGGAGCTGGGGCAAGTGTTAGGCCTTCCTGCTCCACCCCAAACATTTTATAAACTAACATAAAGAACCACACACCTGATCTGGCTCTCAGATATTCCAGACCTTCACAACCCAGCACAACGTCCTCAGCCCTGGATGGCAAGTGATGGCATCCTCTGTCGCTCTGTGCTGCATGTGACCAGAGACAAGGGCCAGCCAGGCCCTGAGATACAGCACAGAACCACAGAGAGTGGGAGCAGCCTCAGGCATTACGTTTCCATCCATCCACATGCACCAAGACTTAGCTGGAGTTCTTGCCTCTGCTATCTCCCTTCTCAGCTTTTAGGAAACACAATGGTTGCTTTGAAGATGATTTTTCATTTGTTTTGTTTTGTTTTGTTTTGTTTTGTTTTGTTTTGTTTTGAGACAGCATTTCTCTGTGTAGTCCTGGCTGTCCTAGAATTCATTATGTAGACCAGACTGCCCTTGGACTCAGAGATCCACCTGCCTCTGCCTCTGCCTCCCGTGCATTCATTCAGACATTCACTACATCTCTGGCTTATGCAAGCACAGAGCAGAGGAAGGAACAAAACAAGACAAGACCCTGCTCTCAGGGAGATTACCTTCTAGAAAAAGAGGGAACAGAAATACTAACATATGAATGAACAACAAATAAGCTGGTGATACATGTTCTGATATGAAGTAAAGACAACAGAGACAGACAGAGTGGTAAGACAGTAACAGGGATCTTGTGGGGGTTTGAAGGAAATGAGGAAACAAGGCTCCCAAGTGCTCATCCCAAGAGTTTCCTGGGTAGAGGGGTAGCCCATGAAGAATCAGCTTCACTGAAAAAATACAACAGAATCTGGGAACCTAGGCCCAAGCTGCCAGCCTCCTGCCCTTTGTTCTGACCCTGAGTTCCTTTTCCTTCTCATAGAACCACAGACTGGACCCCTGGGGTCTCTCTGAGCCTTGGAAGTACAAAACCCCTTTCCACATAAAGAATGAGGCCAGGAGACAAGAGGCAGCCTCAAAGGATGGTTGAAAACCTAGTCTAAGTAAAATAAGCTTGTGTAAGGAGAAGCAAAAACATTCCCCCACCATACAGAATGCAAGCTAGTGACTATTCCTAGGCATGAGTGTAGGGGCATGCTGGGTACTTACTTAGGAAGGCCTAGTGGGAGGGGCAAGGTCTGTGGCCACAGGCAGAATAGGAGTGGAGGTGGAGAACAGAGAACAGGGTTGGGGACTAGTCATCCCATCACTCTACAAAGTGAGATGAAGACACTCGTGCCCAGCCTCCCAGCTCTGGCAGGTATAACTTAGAAGCTGTGAGTCCTATGATGCCCAACTCAGAAGATCACTGATTCGCTGATTAAGAACTAAAGCTTGCTGAGATGGTGGCCCACACCTTTAGAATTCCAGCACTTGGAAGACAGGCAGGTAGATCCCTGTAAATCTGAGGCCAGCCTGGTTTATATAGTTAAGTTCCAGGACAGACAGAGCAGCGGTGAAACCCTGTTTCAAATTAAAAAAAAAAAAAAAAAAACAATAAAAACAAAAAAACCTAGGTCAACAAGATGGCCAATAAAGGCTCTCGGACCCCAAGCCTGAGGACATGAGCTTAAAACCACACGGTGAAAAGAAAGCCAATTCTCACAAGTGCCCTCTGCTTATCTGTCACATGGACACTGTGGCAAACACATCCATGCATGCCCACACACATGCACACTTTTCTTTTTAACATACAATGAACTTTAATTAAAGAGGCCTTGCCTCTGTTTCTTATTCCAACTTGAAGGTCACTGTCTCTAGGCCCTGGATGGGAGCAGTCTTTTTGTGTTTATTGTTAGATTTACTTGTTTTGCATGTATAAGTGTATGTGGGATTTGCCTGCATGCATGTATATGCAGTAAGTCATATGTTTGTGTTTACGTGTGTGTGCACACACATGTTCGTGCACACACACTCTGCATTCACATATGCATGTATGTGGGACTCTCTGAGAAAAGTATGGAGGCAAATGGGAGGTAATTAAGAGAGATTTATTGGAAGAGCTAGAGAGGCGGGAAATTACTCCAGTCTCTGCAAACGTAACCCTGTACCATTGTCGGAGCTGGTGAACAGGCATGCCAGCAAGGTACGTTTATTACTTACCTTATTTGAACTGAGCCTATATTTCCATTTAATTGCTTCTCTCATTTTCTCGGGCAATAATTATAAGACTAACTTTTCAAATAAAATAAAATTGCTTCTCTGTTCTACACAGACGGTTATAGAACAGGTCAGAGCACGTTTTCCTAGTACCGTGCTGCAGCCTCGGGCTCTCAGCACACTGGCTTGAAAAACAGTTTTTATCCCAGCCCTTGAATTGATTTCCAGGACAACTTGCCTGACATGGAGACACTGCTCCTTGCCTCAGTTTCCCTGTTTATTAGATTAGTATTTGGCTAGTGTTTCTGTGTAGCCACCCCTCTGTGTGTGAGGGTAAGAGAAAGGAATGGGGGTAGCTTAACCATTCAGCAGGCTAAACCAACATTTAGTTTCAAAATGTTCTCTGGTGACTCTCTAATATTAAGCTAGATTACTAGCTCATCTCTGCCACTGACTCAGGGATCTGTCAAGGCTGCCATGAGGGAAGGAGCCTTTGTTCCACTGTATAAGACATGAAAGCATGTGTCCTTTTTGTCCTCTTACTGGCTTAATATTTTGTTACAGCCAATGAGAATCTGCCCTCTGCCTACATCTATGAGGACCACAGCCATAGTCTAAGGGGTTATGACTTTGATTATGAGAAAAGGAATTCCTTATAAGAAGAAGTTTCCTAGATACTGCCAATACTTTCAAGAAATTTCTAGAAAGTTTAAAATCTACTCTTCAGTTTCTCCTACTCTTCTCTGTGTCTAGGGAGCTGCAAACTCTTTGGGGGTTCTATGCTCCCCGGCCTTGAGTCCGATCCAGAAGCCCAGGCAGGGACCTTGGGAGTAAGAAAGCCTAGGTACTTCCCCGCCCCTTTGGCACTGAGCTTGTGGCTGACAGCAGTTCCTCTGGGGTTCCACCTCTCAATGGAAAACTGCTTCCTCTGTGGTCCAAGTTCCTACTGGGTGGTTCCCCTTTGAGTCCCCAGCCCCACAGGTGCTACCTGGATGCCTCCCAGCTCCATCTTTTCTAACCTTGGCAAGGAGCTAGTTGACTAGGTAGATAGTATCTGCCTTTCTGTCTGGACCCTTGATTGTCCAGAGGACTCCTTGATCTCTAGAGAGCAGATATTGCCTTTAGAAATACATAGAAAGAGAACTCGGTGGGTTTTTTCTTGACTGGCAGTCAAGTTTCTCAGACAGATATTTTCCTGACCACCAACTTCTGTTAGGACAGAACTACAGACTAGAGGTCACTAGAGTCCCAGGACCTTTGTGAGGGGCCTTCAGCCTCATGGCCCTGAGTTTAACCATGCAAAAAGGGACAAGAGTTTATCTGACCTGCTTACTGCCTATATGGCTCAAACACAAAGCATGCAAATATTTTAGAAACTGCCATTGTGTTACAAAGGCATTGCTGTTATTATTATATAAGTTGAATCTAGTAGAAAGAAAAGAAGCTTTCTTCTCTGCTGAGCCTGACTGATTTTCAGCTTGATCTGTGCCGAATGTCACAGATCACACATACAATTCAGTTCCTGGCATACCAGAGTTTAACACAGCCTCTGCAGTGGTCACTGGACTGGGCTGTGTTTGGCAACCGCGCCAGTTGCCAAAACCTAGAGGGATAGGCAACTTACCAATGTCAAGGACCCTCTGCTTGGCAGTGTGCTGCCGGGAGTGCCAGTACTTCCAGTATTTCAGCTGTTCATCTCGGTTTTTGTCTTCACTAAAGACCACCATCACCACACTCTGCAAGAGAGAAAAGCGGCCATTATCGTCCGCTGCCTCACAGGGTTCCACTTCCAGCAATTCTAACGTGGTGTGTAGCTTTTACTTAAGAGCCAGGAATGGTGGCTCCTGCCTTTAATCCCAGCACTCAGAAGCCAGAGGCAGAAGGATCTGAGTTTGAGGCCAGCTTAGTTTTCAGGGCAGCCAGGACTCAATAGAGAAAACCTACCCTCCTACCCTCAAATCTAGAGAATGCAGCAAGGAACTGCCTCAAGGAGTTGAGGTGTTTGTTCCAAGCCTGATGGCCTAAGTTAAATCTTTGAGACACATGGGGTGGAAGGAGGAGAATCAAATTCTGAAGTTATCTTGCTTGTAGGTATTTACGCGTGTATGCCTACACACACACACACACACACACACACACACACACACACACACACACACAC
>JANHMN010000012.1:60421550-60471237 GCA_030674055.1 Rhabdomys pumilio
CACACACACACACACACACACACACACACACACACACACACACACACTGGAAACAGCATGGACACAAACAAACCCCTTTATCATTCCTACCACAACATCAGGACAACCAGTAGCCTTTGGCATGGTTGTTATTTTACGGGGTTAGTTTGAAACCAAAAAAACATTTTGTTTGCATTGGGAATATACACATCTGAAACTTTCTGTCTTAAATGGAATTGATGCCATTTGTAAGAAGCAGACATCCGTCTCTCTCCCTTAGGGAGTGCCTCAAGCTGGAGCAGAGTAGGTAGTAAGAGAATTTCGCAGGAGACACAGAAAATGCTAGGAGATAAACTCATATTGATATATTTCAAATGTCACATAACTCATAACCCAAGAGTACAGGGGCAGGTATGCACTTCAACAAAATGTGGCTATACTTTACATGAGCTAGAGCAACCAATTCTATATTACAGAAATAAGAATTTAAACCTCACTTCAGTTCTAAATTACAAACTGACCTCATTTGCATAGATTTACATACATTCTCTGTCATTCTGGAATGCAGGCTGCCATGACCCTGTCTCAGGCTCTAGAATGATAGGGTATGAGGTGTCATGCCTGGTTCAGATCACATTTCCAGCAAAATGGAACAAAAGAAAATAAAATTCCATATTAACCAGTTGGTTTTGATTTTTTTGTTGTTTTGGTTTTTTTTTTTTTTTTTTTTTGATTTGTTTTTGGTGTGTGTGTGTGTGGTTTTGATTTTTCCAGAAAATTGTGTAACAACCCTGGCTCTACTGGAACTCACTTTATACACAAGGCTAGTCTCAAACTTTCAGATATTTGCCTGCCTCAGCCTCCCCAGTGCTAGAATTAAAGACATACAGCATGGCACCAGTTTTAAATTTCCATATTAAAAGACTTCCAAGATCCCCCTAAAGTGGAACCAATGAGGAAGCACAAACGGATGTCACTTAAGTGGCTGCCATCTTTTCAGAGTGACAGCTGTGTGACGCTCCTACACACATGATTAAACTGTATACCGTGTGTTCTCCCAGATACCCATATCTGGATTTCGACCTAAGGAGAAATCTCTCACTTTTCCTCCCTCCAGGAAGCTCCACAAAACACTGTTTCTAGTTATACTTGGTTTTCTTGGTGGTGCTAGAGATGGAACCCAAAGCCTCACCCAGACTAGGACTAGAGACCCCCCAGGCAAACATGGCACAACACAGCCCACCCTTGTGCCTAGAAGAGTTAGTCCGGAAGCCGACAGCCTGGTACCTACCCCAGCAATCCCTTCCATCTTAGTTACCTCACTTATTAGCTCCTGAAAGCAAAGTTTTCTTATGCATGTGTTATGCATATTGTAACAATGTGCTTTATCACCATTATTATTATTAAAAACGGTTGTGCAATCCCTAACACAAGGAAGACACCATCACTGTGTGACTCGCTGATGCAGTGCAGTCTTGTTGATACAGTGTGACCACCATGGTCCTGGCCACAGGGTTGGAACATGTTGATGTTCCTCACAGTGGACAATACCCTGGGCACCTTTGGACAGCCAATGGGCTCACCTTGCTTGGGAACTTGACCCATATGTGGTGGGGACACTGTGCTCTAGACATGCCATGGTTCCTGCTTCTCAAGCTGAAGCGCTTAGTAGGGTGTAACTATGGACAGAGTCTGGGCTGGGGACCACAGGCACAGTGGCATGGAGCAGTTTGTAAGAGAGCAGGCAAATCTACATTACAACAAAGAAAAGTCCTGCAACCCTTTTCTAACTCTGTTGTTGCTGTTGTTGTTTTTATAGTAGATGGATGACCTGTCACCTCCCTGCTGGCAGTAGCAGGCATGCCGGTACTCGCATGCTTCCGAAGCAGACAGTGACAACTCATGTCATTTCCCACAAACGAGATTAATACTCATGAATCTGAAATCCCTCCAAGCTACCACTAGTGGGAATGATACCTCGCCTTTTGAATCCTGGGTAAGGCAGGGGCTGCAGAAGGCTTTGTAAGGGCTGTAAATGGTCCAAGCCTCGGCAGAAAATGCTCTCTGCTACACTGCACCCACACACATACCCTGATCTACAGATCAGCTGAAAAGAACTACACAGTCTGCAAGCATGAAAGAGGCCAGCGGGATTCCTTGGTACAGTGAAAAAACATGTTCGGCCAAGTTGCTCCCCTGGAGTTTATTGGTTACTGATTAAAATGATAAACTATGAGCAATAGGCTCTCTTGCACCAAACTTTCTGAAATTTTCCATGCTATTCCACAGGTATGTGAGGGGCAATTCCACCCCCCTTGGACCATCTGGACTTTTATTTTGAGAAATGTGCCCCATACCCTGACTTTGCTGATGGGGTGTCGGAAGCATTTGTTGTCCCCAGTCTCACTGAGTGTTATGGCATAGAACTGTCCTTTGTTGAGGTAGGTCATGGGGCCCTCCCCCTGCTTCTGACGGAGAGATTTGGTGGCTTCCAGGGTGTACTGAAATGTACCACTGTGAAGAGAAAACACAGAGTAGTAGTCAGTTCACTGGACATCTCTCCCTTCCCAAGCGGCTTCATGTCAACAGTATTTTACGTGAACATTAACAAATATTGACTATTTTACAGACAAAATACACAATACAGCAAAAGCAATGAGTCCAAACCAAAGGTCAGCGCCGGTACAACATACATTTTTTAACTGTGACTTGTAAACCAGATGGTTCTAAGTCAGGAAAAAGTCCAGGATGTGCTGGGCAAATTCATGCCAGAGAACCCTGAGTAGATCTTGGGAACTCAGCCTTAGATAGAAGTTCCCACTTTTGTCCTAAGAACAGCAGCAGACAGCAGAGCTTCCCTTCAGCGTCCGTATTTGCCCACTTTCCTTTGTATCTAGCCACAAATGCCCTGTAGCTGGGTTATGACCGTCCACCTCCGACGTCTAACAGCTGACGTCATAGCATGCGCCCTAAAACTGGCCCATTTCCTGCGGAAACCTGCAGAAGGATTCACGGTGAGGCTACTCCAAGCCATGGGCTTGTGGGTGACGGCCCATGACAAATGGCGCACTGCCTGCTTTTACAAATAAAGTTTTATTAAGACAGCAGTGGCATCTGCTATTTACTGTCTTGCTCATTCCAGAAAAGGCTGAAGATATTTGCTCAAATGGTTCTTCTCATATTTTTAAGATGTAATTCATAAAGCCAAAACATTGATTTTTTTCTAATTGTTTAAAATTAATTATAGGTAGGAATCATGTCTTTTTATTCAATTTATTCTTTCAGAAATGCTTGTTTTGGTTACACTGTGGGATAAGCCATAGAAGGGGCCATTAATAAACTCTATACTTTCTGAGTCCCTCTCTGCTGGGCTCAGTTATTCACCTTGATCTTCAAGAGACATGGAGCAGATAAAGGAATTCTCGGGAAGATGGCGCCCTTAGTTTGGGCACAAGCTGACTGAGGGAACCTTTGACTGCACTGAAGGAACCTTTGATCACAAGCCCTAAATAAGACCCTCTTGTCCTCCTGAGCTCTGCCCTCGGATGTCCAACCGCCCAGAGTCTGCATGCGCTGTGGGGCACCCCAGGACCAGGAGCTGGTGGGTTGGAGGGCCCCCGGGGAGGGGAGGTCCTGAGCTCCCCTCCTTCCTCAGGACCCGTTGTCCTGGTGCTGGTCTTTCCCCCGGATCTACTATTCAGGGAGACCAAAGAAATGGACCCCGGCAGCTGCTAGCCCTCTACAACCCCACAGGAACCACGCTTCGCTTCCGAGTTCTGTGTACAGTACCTGCCAAATATACGGTATTCAGTGCAGAGGGATGTGTGAAGCCTCAGTCCTGCACTGACATTGTGATAAGGCACGTGGCCTCCATCCCTGGCCACTATGATGTCCAGGACCCTTTCCGAATTGAGCTATCTGAGGAAGGGGCTGAGGGACAAGTGGTTGGAAGAAAAGACATCATGTCTGTTCTTTGGGCCCCAGTGTACCCTCTGGAGCGTCAGGGACATTCTGAGCCAGTGCCCAACCCAGGGCCTCCTGTGTGGACGGGGCCAACCCCAGCCACACATCTTTAGGAGAATGCCCCCCAGCAGCTGGCCACCAGCTCCTTCCTGCTCTTCTTGCTGACAGGCGTCATCTCTGTGGCCTTCCTGCTTCTGTCACTGCAGGTCAAACTTGGCAGTCAACTGCCTCAAGTCCTGCATGTGTCCCTAGGACAGAAGTTGGTCCCAGCCTACGTCTTAGGCCTCCTCACCATGGTGTTCCTCCAGACCTTAGTTCTTAGCAAAACCTACCAAACCCACCCTCCTCTCCTTTGCAGGCAGGGACCTAAGGCAGCCACTGTGGTGATTGCACCTTGCTCCTTCTCCTTCCCTTCCACCCATCCATCGACTGTCAGCCTCCCCACAACAAACACCCAGGGATTTATTCTCATTTTTCAAGTTGAATAAAATAAATTTTAAAAATCAAAAAAAAGAGGGAGAGAGAAAGAGAGAGGGGGGCGCAAAGATGACTCACAAACAGGGTCTTTTAAAATGCCCTACTTATCGCCTCTCGGCCTTTTGGTTAAGATTAAGAGTAAAATGTCCCACTTACAGGATTACAGGGACTCTACTTTCTATGGTAGAAACTTTTTAAATGTTTTATTTATATTTTAACTATTAGAGTTAGAAATCATTTAAGGTTTAAAAAAATTCCTCCTATTTGATAAAAATCTGAGTCTTGGAGCTGTAAAGATGGCCTAGTGGTTAGAGCACTGGCTTTAGAGGACCCAGGTTTGATTCCCAGAACCCACATGACACCTCACAGTCATCTGTAACTTCAGCTCCAGGGGACCTGACACTCTCTTCTGGCTTCCATCTTGACCATGGTGTACAGACATACATGCAGACAAAACACCTTAGGCATAACACAATAAAATAAAAATGTTTAAAGTCTGTCATATATATGCATTTCCTGGTGACCTACCTCCCCGTCTGGTCATAGGTATACTCGTCGGCACCAACAGAAGTACTCCGAAATTTCTGAAAGTTTTAAATGGTAGAATTAATACAAATAGTCTGAAAATATTACAAAAACAAAAAGCAAATGTAAAATAACAACAACTGTAGTAGAAACCATATCCTATTCCCATTCCATCACTTTATCATCTCCAGAGAAAGGAAAATCAGTATGTTTCCAAGACACGTGCAGGTACATACGCTCTGCCTTCCAACATATAGACCTTTTTATTTTCCAATTCCTGGTTCCCTCTAACACTTTATTTCAAATGTTACAAATCAGAATTAATGGAAGACCAATTGCAGAAACAAGATGACACAGCAAGAAGTCTGAGGGAGTGGCTGGAATCAGAACGTCTGAGGGAGTGGCTGGAAGCAGGAAGTCTGAGGGAGTGGTTGGAAGCGTCATTTCTAGAGTAAGACCATCAGAGACCAAGTGATAGGTAACTTATCTGACACTTATAAAATTGTGAGGTATTTTCTCTGTTAAATGTCTACTCGTAGCTTGAGCACAGTAAACAGGCTAGCAAATGCTAAAAGCACCGTATGTACAGCATTGACATTTTATGTGTGGATTGAATATTAGTAAATAGTAACAACTTGACTATAGCAGGATCCTCTAAGCATCTCTGCTAGCAGATGTGCTGAGAGGAGGCTAGAAGGATAGTGTTACAGAAACAGCAGCCCGGTCCTGGTGGGTGGGTGTATGTGTGCGCGCACGCATGTGCATGTGTGTCTGTGTGTTTACATTTTAGACAGTTTCACAGTTTCATCATTTGATGCCTGCCGGGGTAGGTGAGATAGTTCAGCATGTGAAGGCTCTTGCCGCCAAGCCTGAGGACCTAAGTTTGATACCCAGAACCCTCAAAATGGAAGAAGAGGACTAACACCTGTGAGCTGTCCCCTGACCTCCACACATGCCATGGCCCATGCTCACACACAACATCACACACATGACTCTTGACCTTTAAGGCAAATACTGAGCAAGTGTTGGTGACGGGGCACACACACCGTTGTCCTACATGGAGATGTGGTTGTTCCGCCATGACCCTTCCTTTGAGTTCTGTCTGAGGCACCTCCCTCCTCCTTACTCTTATTTCCATTCCTAGCCCAGTGTTTCAAGCATTTTTTTTCCTCAGGAGAGGGTCTCACAGCTATTTTCAAATGTTCTTCACAAACCACCCCCACCACCCCCAGAATTCAGCATGCAGTTTCTGTTGACATATTCACAACTCTCATCTGCTTGTGTTCCTCAGACCCAAGAAGAAGGACTTCCCTCAGAGTTCACCCAGCTACATGACCCCATGCACAATGTACAAATATCGGTTGATTGAGTAATTGGGACAGAGAATCAATGCATTGGTTTGTGTCTCTTTTGCAATCAGTCAGTCTGAAAACCCTTCAGTGAGTCCTCTAGGGCTTTACCATTTGTTTGGCACCAGAAGAAACATAGAAAAAAAAAAAAAATGGGGGTCTGAAGAGATAGCTCAGCAGTTAAGAGCACTGACTGCTCTTCTAGAGGTCCTGAGTTCAATTCCCAGCAACCACACAGTGGCTCACAACCATCTGTGATGGAACCTAATGCCCTCCTCTGGTACATCTCAAGACAGGAACAGTGAACTCATATACATAAAATAAATAAATCTTGTTTAAAAATAAGGGGGAGCAGGGCTGGAGAGGCTGAGAGCACTGACTGCTCTTCCAGAGGTCCTGAGTTCAATTCCCAGCAACCACATGGAGGCTCACAACCATCTACAATGAGATCTCTGCCCACTTCTGGCATGCAGGCATATATGCAGGCAGAACACTGTGTACATAATAAATAAATCTTTTTCAAGAATTGGTTGAGAGGAATAAATTCACATAAGAAGCAACAACACAGAACACCAAAGTAAACTAAGACACTACTGAACATGGAAGTCCATGTTGGAATCATGCATCCTAGAGGAAAAGCAGAGAGTAAGTATTACCAGGCAAAACAGAAAATCTGTGGACTTTTATCATCCGTGGTCTTTGGTCTGATCCCAAAGTTAACAAGAACCTGGGTGGACAGAAGAGGCTGAGAGAAAGTAATCCCGGTAAAGAGAGGCACCATGAGTCAAGGCAAAGCCACAGTGCAAACACAGAACACACACAGAGCCAAGGACCCGGTCTTGGTCAAGATTAAGAAGCTGGTAACTGGTCGTCTGGGTCTCAGAGTACAGTGCTGTAGCCATGTGTGCTACAGCAGCTCAAGCTAACAAAAACTTAAACGTTCAGTTACCCAGTCAACTAACCACATTTTAAACAATAAGTTGTTAAATCTAGTTACCAACTTACCCTACTGGAAGGCATAAAATTGAAAATGTCCATTGTTAAAATAATTTTGAATTAAGAAATTTTGACTTTAATGGAAGGATGAATTTCCAAGATCTGTGCTTCTAGGAAGCTGCAACAATCCCAACAACCACTGCGAGTCCGTGTTACTGAGCAGGACTGTATGACCCTACAAGTTAGTGTTACTCAGGGCTGCATGAAGCTCAGAGTCTGTCCATGTTACTGCCTGAGCAGGGCTGTGTGAATCTCTCTGCGCCATCAAGCTTGGCAGCCTAAGGATAGGACAGTAGGCTTAACACATTGGACTCATGAAGGCCCTGTTTTTATTCTCTCAAATGACTTGAGTATATATGATACTGTGAGAACTTAGACTCACAAACACTGAAAATTAATGGAGACAAAACAGAATTCTGCTCCAGGACATAAACGTCTATGTGCAAGAAAAAAGAAGAAAAGAAAAAGAAAAGCCAATGCCAAGTGTGTAGGGTTGGCCTGGTGCCACTACATATTCAAATGCTAAATAATGGCCCCCAAGATGTACTGTGCCCCCCCCCACACACAGGGAGATTCTCATATCTCAGGAACGCCAGCTTTTATTGTGTAAACCTTGCCACTGGGCAGAAGAGAAGGAGGTGGGGCAGAGGTTCCAGAGCTGGATCTTAGGCAGGGATGAGAAGGAGAGAAACAGAGAGAAGGAAAGAAGTCACATGGAGTAAGTAGATCATGAGCTCACGGCCACGAGGGCTGGCCTGACGGAGTAGGAGCCAGCCAGACAGAATATGGCAAGTGATATCTCAGGGAACGCCACAGGGAAGTAGGCAAAATAGCATAGAAGGTTGTATCTGCCCAGCTCTAGCGCTTTTAAACTTATTATAGATTGAAAGGTTTCTGTGTCTTATCTGGGAACAATATGGTCTGAAGCAGGGCAGAAACCCCTAATAGATATTTAGACACAACAAAGGGGCTATAGCAAAGCCACAAAACAGTATTAACCACAACACAAGTGCGTGACTATCTTCAATGCTAATTTTTCCTTAATCCTGTTCTATATCTTTATAATCTTTTTTAAAACTAAGAGAAGCTAGGTGGTGATGGCACATGCCTTTGATCCCAGCACTCTGGACGCAGAGGCAGGTGGCTCTTGCTATGAGTTCAAGACCAGCCTGATCTACAGAGCAGGTTCCAGGACAGCCAGGGCTGTTACACAGAAAAAGCCTGCAATAAATAAATAAATAAATAAATAGTCCATTTAGAAAACATCACACTCATTTACATGGTGACTTGGTTGCATGAACACAATGATTTATGAATGAGAACTAGAATCCAAATGCTGCATTGGGGTTTCTGATCACAGTCGTCAGGGCCAACCACTCCATGTGAACTTTGAATACTGCTCACAGCATGATAAAAAGGCCATCACACACAGATCACTGTACCTCACCATGCAAAATATCACAGATTCCGCACTCATCTGGAGTTAGTAACAAACATGTGGGTGTGATAGTGGGTATACAAACCACACGTAAGTGCAGGCCCATGACTAACCACATGTAAGTGCAGGCCCATGCCCAGTCTCATGTAAGCGCAGGCCATGCCTAGCCTCATGTAAGTGCATGCCCATGACTAACCACATGTAAGTGCAGGCCCATGCCCAGTCTCATGTAAGCACAGGCCCATGACTAACCACATGTAAGTGCAGGCTGATGTCCAGTCTCATGTAAGCACAGGCCATGCCCAGCTTCATGTAAGTGCAGGCCCATGACTAACCACATGTAAGTGCAGGCCATGACCAGTCTCATGTAAGTGCAGGCCCATGACCAGTCTCATGTAAGCACAGGCCATGCCCAGCCTCATGTAAGTGCAGGCCCATGATCAGTCTCATGTAAGCACAGGCCATGCCCAGCCTCATGTAAGTGCAGGCCCATGACCAGTCTCATGTAAGCACAGGCCATGCCTAGCCTCATGTAAGTGCAGGCCCATGCCCAGGCAACTCAAAACAATTCAATGGTATTTTAGGGGATTTTTCTTTCAGAATGCTTTGCCTGGGCATTTTTAATATTTTTTTAACCTTATTGATACTTGGCTTAAATATTTTAATTTTTGTGTTTTTATGGGATCTCTCTTTCTCTCTATTCCCCCTCATATGTGTGTGTCTACATGTGTATGTATGCATGTGTACATGTATATATGTGTGTGTGTGTCTACACATGTGTGTGTGCATGTGTATATGTGTATGTGTGTGTATGTGTGCATATATGTGTATGTGTGCATGTGTGCATGTATATATCTGTGTTGTGTATCTACATGTGTGTCTACATATGCATATGTGTGCATTTGTGTGTGGATGCGTGTATATGTGTGCACATGTCTATGTATGTATGTGTGTATACATGTATATGTGTGTCTACATATGTGTGTGCTTACGTATATATCTAAATGTTGTGTGTGTCTATGTGTATATGGGTGTGGTATGTGTGTCTACATGTGTGTGTGCATGTATATGTGTTTCTTATGTTTTTTCTTTAATATTTTTCCTTCCCTCTGTCTGTTTCCTTTGTTTTATTGTGGTTTGTTTTATTTGATCCTTCTGTAAAGGGAAGTCATGGTGTCAGATGAGTGGGGAAGTGAGGAGGACATGAGGGAGGGAGACAGTGGTCAGAACATACTATATAAAGAAAAAATCTATTTTAAGTTAAAATGTGTAATAATGTATATTTGACACTTGCACATCAGTTATGTTTGTTTCTTGGGTGGGCGGGGAGGTTGTTGTTGTTTGTTTGTTTTTCAAGACAGGGTTTTTCTGTGTATCCCTGGCTGTACTCACTCTATAGACCAGGCTGTCCTTAAACTCAGAGATCCGCCTGCCCTTGCCTCCGGAGTGCTCATCCCAGCATAGTAAAAAGGACTGTTAGCATTCTAGTTTTGTTCTTAATGTGAGCAGCAAAGAGAACACACCTGCCAAGAATAGTCCACAGAGACAAGAATCCGTTATCTGTGGGGAAGTCAGACACAGCTAAACCATGCGATGCCTTCCCCACTTCGTTCAGTTTGAGCATCTGCCCATTTGTACTGAGCATTCTCTCCAGGTCAGCTGGTGAGCTACACGTCATAGGTACTGCATTGAACAAGTCCTGGGCTGGAGAGATGGCTCAGAGGTGAAGAGTACTGACTTCTTTCAGAGGCCCTGAGTTCAGTTCCCAGCAACATGGTAGCTCACAACCATCTGTAATGGGATCTGGTGTCATCTGTCATGCAGGTAGAACACTACATACTTAATAAATAAATCTTTTTAAAAAAAATCTAAAAGCTTAAAAAAAAAAATCTCAGAGCAGGTCCCATTTTAGTCCAGAAAGAAGAGCACTAATCATATTTGTAAAAATAATAAATAAATGAATAGATAATGAATAAATTAAATAGATTCATAAATGAATAGATGGATGGATAGACAGACAGACAGACAGACAGACACCGAAGTCTAGGATGTAGCTCACACTTGCCTAGCATGTGCAGGGCCAAGTTCAAGCCCCACTACAAACTGTGTTATGGTGCTAGAGCAGTCTGTGACAGTCCATCACAACCAAGGATTGGAGCCCATGCTATTTCTTGGCTTCCTAACATTGATGCTTCCAGTGTAACACAAACACAGCTGACATTAAGAGGCAACATCCTCAGCTGATCGCCACACTACAACAGCACAGCTACCCACAGAAGCCAAGGCTCTTCTGAGCAAAGACTCCCCAGTCAGCCATGGCAGACTCCTAGCTACCTCCAGAGCAACAGTTACAGAGATCCCCAGGTTCTTATCACATTTGACAAGATCCAACTCAACACCTTCCCCCCACACCCTTCACCCTCCCACCCCTTTCACCCTCCCACCGCCACCCCCTCCACCCCCACACTCTCCAACAGCAAATGGACATGGTCAGCCGAGCCAGAGTCACAGACATTTCTATGTAGTTTCCTGAAAAGAACTACTGGCTTTTAGACAAGGTTTTTTAAATCAACTTTTCCTGGTAAACAACTTCACACTCGTGCTCACAACCACCTAGCAAGAAGACCATGGGTCCGTAGACAACACGGATCCGTAGAGATCACAGGTCCACAGATCACCCTACTCGATTCCCTTCAGCAGAAATAAAATCTGCAAAGCAAACACTGATTTCTCCAAGAGGAGAGAACAGCTGACTGGGGCGAGCAGAGCTCCCTTTGGCATCCCGCAAGTTTGCTAACTCAAGGACTCCAAACCAAGCCCCCAGCAAAATAGCTTCCTCTCACAACCTTCTTTATCTAACTCACGCTCATATCTGATAACATACCCCCAAACAGTTCAACAGTGCCCTGGTCCACATCCACACACCCTTCCATAACTATACCAATGGCAATCCTCCCATGGAAAATCACCGACCTCCCATGGGACTGAATGATGGTTTCAGCTATTTGCATTTCTCCAACAGCACCCCTGAGTACTTGGGGGTGAGTCAAGTATTCGACACTATCAGACTACAAGATCCTTTACTCCATTTAAAAACTACAAAAGGTTGTTGTTGATCTTATATGATGTCACATAAGAAGCAGAATGGCAGATTTTTTTTTTCCCCTTTTTATTACAAGGTCATTAAAAGTGTAATTGTAAAACTACCAAATTTAAAGCAATATGATAGCCCCTAAGGGCAGAGAATTTCTTAGCTCTGATTGCAGTCACTCCAGTACCAGGCACTCATAAGCATCTGGTGCCAGTGGTAGGGGCGGGATTACAAGTGCCCCTTTGACAGCTACTGCTGCTGGCCAACATGTTGTGTCTCTGGTCCCCTCCTGAAAGATAAACAATGCCTGTAGAGATGGATAAGGGACACTAAGATTCTAAACAAACATTGGGTGGGTCATTGTGTTGTATAGTACAACTAATGAGACCACAGATGCTTCTCCAGGATTGAGAGGTGAGAGTCAAGGAGACAGGCGTTGGAGGGGACACTTCGCCTACTGGCTGCAATGACTAACATTCATGCCCTTTCTGCCTTACCTTCCTCACTAAGAAAACCCGGATGACAATCATGATTGTCACTCAGAATGCTGCTGTGATGGTGTGACATGTAAGAACTTGATCTCCAACACAGGAGTGTTGAGAGATGGGTCATGAGGGCATCCCTCATGAACAAACTAACCTCCAGAACTGAGTGAGAGTGAGCTTACTATTGCAGGGCAGAGGCTGCCATGAAAGTAAACTAACCATCACATGTATGTAGTCATCTATTACATGTGTATGTAGCCTAGCCATCTTTCACATGTATGCAGACTAGCCATCTATCACATGTATGCAAACTAGCCATCTATCACATGTATGCAGACTAGCCATCTATCACATGCATGCAAACTAGTCATCTATCACATGTATGCAGACTAGCCATCTATCACATGTATGCAGCCCAGCCATCTATCACATGTATGCAAACTAGCCATCTATCACATGTATGCAGACTAGCCATCTATCACATGCATGCAAACTAGTCATCTATCACATGTATGCAGCACAGCCATCTATCACATGTATGCAGACAAACCATCTATCACATATGCAGCCCAACCATCTATCACATGTATGTAGACAAGCCATATATCACATGCATGCAGACTAGCCATCTATCACATGCATGCTGATAAGCCATCTATCACATGTATGTAGCCCAGCCATCTATCACATGTATGTAACCTAGCCATCTATTACATGTGTGCAGCCCATTCATCCTTCTGCCCTGTTACAGTATAGCTATCATCAGATGTGGCCTGTGGCTCTTGGGTATTTCTGTCCCATTGGCTCTGAACAGGAAGCCAGATGAGGGCACTCAGCATCTGCCAATGTTACTTATCTCTCCTTGGGAAACAAGCCATCGCCCATACCCTACTTTTACAGGCATGGATAAGCTGAAAGTCAAAAAAGCCAATGCGATTTATTTCTTGTCTGGGGTACTGCCCCTGAATGACATAAAAGCACGTGTTCATTGCCCATTCTAGGTCAGGAATCGAAGAGGTAGCCCACAAAGAGATCATCAGTAGACATTCAACGAAGATTTCATGGCAAGTAAATGAACACAAGAATATCTTCTCAAAAATCAATAAATGGCACTGGAACAACGGCAGTATGCATCAGTTTACAATGGGACCGCAAGCCTTGCTTCATACTGTGAGATGGCTCAGCAGGTATGGACTACAAGTCTGACAAGCTGAGTTCAATCTCCAAGATCCACATGGTGGAAAGAAAGGACTCTCAAAAGTTGTGCTCTGACCTCCATCTACATGTGCACACATGAATGCACACACACACACACACACACACACACACACATATAACAATAATGATGATGATGAAGAAGAAGAAGAAGAAGAAGAAGAAGAAGAAGAAGAAGAAGAAGACCACCAGAAAATGGTGCTGCGCACACATTTAATCCCAATCCCAGCAGTCAGATCTCTGTGAGTTTGAGGACAGACTGATCTACAGAATGAGTTCCAAGACAGCCAGGGAGGGCTACACAGAGAAACCCTATCTTCAAAAATAATGATGATGATGATGATGATGATGATGATGATGATAAAATCTTAATAATAAATTAATAATGTTAATAATGATAAAAGCACATTTAGAGTCGGGTATATTGGTGTATACATGCTTTTAATCCTAGCAGTGGAGAAGAAGAGGCAGGTGGGCATCTTTGTGAGTCTGAGGACAATCTGGTCTACATATCGAGTTCCAGGACAGTCAGGGCTATATAGACCCTGTCTCCAAAAGAATAAATATAAAAATTTAGATTATAAAATTATTTTTTAAGTGGATCAGCTGTCTAGAAATGCACATACAAGAAAATTGTTCAGATATTGGTTTAACCACACACATGAGAAAATGGTTAATACACACAAATGAACAGACAAGAGAAAATTGTTGAGACACTGGTTTAGACACACATGAGAAAATTGTTGAGACATTGGGTTAGAAAAAATATTAACATTTAAAAGCATCAACTAGGGCTAGAGAGATGGCTCAGTGGTTAAGAGCGCTGACTGCTTTTCTAGAGGTCCTGAGTTCAATTCCCAGCAACCACATGGTGGCTCACAACCATCTGTAATGGGATTTGATGCCCTCTTCTGGTGTGTCTGAAGACAGCTACAGTATACTCATATACATTAAATAATTAAATAAATCTTTTAAAAAAAATAAAAGCATCAACTAGAAAAGACAAATTTGATTAGATAAAATAAAATTGGTTTGTTTATATACCTATACTCTTTAAAATGACCTAATTAAGAAAAAAGGACTTTGGGATTAAAAGCAGATAGATATGTTCCTGTTACCTAAAGAACCCTTTACAGCTTAATAAAAGAAACAAACTGCCCAGAGACTCAGACACTCCACATAAGATACAAAGAAAGGCAATCACATGAAACAACACACAGTCTCACAAGATATCAGAGAAATACAACCAACTTGAAATACACAGTCTCACAAGATATCAGAGAAACTGAAACCAAAACGGACAAACAGTCACTAAGATACCTGAAGTTAAACAGACTAATCATTCTACAAGTACTGGCAAGGGTGTGGAAAACAGAAATGACTGTTACACCACAGAATGAAGCTAACTTATAAACGCTATATGCATGCACCTGGGAAGGTACATATACACTCCACAGTCCAGCAGGTAACTCCAGCCGCAGATACCCACATGAAATGAACAAGTCCACTTATTAAAACATACACCAGTCTGTTTAGAAAAGCATTAAGCACAATAACACCAAACTGAAAACGAGCAAATAACCACCAATTAATGGATTCTTAAATAAATTGTGATATTCACTCACCTTGGAAGACTGACCAGCAATTGAAAAATATAAACTGTTTACCCATAAGAATAAACAAATAAATAAATCCAAAACTATGATAAATGAAAGAAGACAACGTAAAAGATTATATTTCATTCAAGTTACATGGAATGTTAAAAGAAGAAACACTACCTTGACAGATTCCTGACTGCCAGGAGCCAAGAGGAGGATGACTTCAAGGCCAGAGGCTTGTTTTAGGGAAAAATTTTCTAAGTGGTGTTCCAACATTGACTGCCCAGACAAAGATAATTATCAAAATTCTAAGTTTATGCATTTAGAACTTGTGAATCTAAAACAAGTGGATAAACGGAAGTACTTGTGTGACATTTGTGGGGGCTTGAGAGGAATTTGAACTCTCGATCGGTTAGAAAGTACACACAAATAAAAGCCCACTGGATGGCAAATGCAACCAATGTCAGTCTGCCAAAAGCTGCCAAGACCTATACTGTTTTTTAAAAAGAAGAATGGACATGTAACATTTTTAATGTCTACCATTTGGAAAGTTCAAAAAAGATCAAGGAGATAAACCCTTTAAAGCTTCTCCTAACCTCTCATAAAAACGTAAAACAAAATATCGCCTAAGAGATGAGACAGAAATATTCCTCCACGTGTTTCAAAATACCAAATTACCAACAAAACGTTAAAAATAACGAGAGTCGAGAAACTCAATCTCATTTAATCTCGTGAATGGAAAGTGGAGATTGGCGTTCTGGGCTTGGGAGCCGGGCTCACCTCGGAGGTGCTGTCCTTGAAGCTCTCGCTGTAGGTGCTGTCAGGTGTGCTGCGCTGGTCGTCCTTGAGATAGGAGCTGTGGCTGGCTATGGGCAGGTCATACTGAGTCTGTTCAAAGATAACCACGCGCTGTTCCTCACCATCCGCACGGGGATAGTGCACCGGGGGCGCCATGAACACAGGCGTGAAATCCTCTGCTTTCACCACCGTGATGCCTGACACGGGGATGACGGCAGGGCTCTCGGTGATGGACACGCTGTACTGCTCGCGCTTGGAATTCTCCATGTGGTCTTGACTTAGGCAAAGGTTCACTGGGACAGTCTTCAGAACCTGCACTCGGTTCTCGCCTCCGCTCAAATTGATCTGGGCTTCACTGGTGCCAAGGCAGTTTCTGTGTGTTCAAACCGGTAACAGGATAGAATAAGAATAAAACTCCACTTTGAAAACTGATGATTAAAAAAAAAAAAAAAAAAACAGTGCACGGACTAGAGAGAGCAGTTAAGAGCTCTCTTAAGAGGACACCGGTTCAATTCCCAGCACCCACAAGGCAGCTCACAACTGTCTGCAACTCCAGTTCAAGGGAATCTGACACCCTCCAACGGCCATGCAGGCAAAACATCAATGTACATAAAATAAAAATGAGTAAATAAACAAATAGAAACAAACAAACAATGCAGGCAGCCACTCTGTTGAATCAGAGCAGAAGGACTGAGAGGAACTTTACAATGGGGTGTCATGGATCTTTGTGTCACTAGAACTAAGACAGTTCAGTACATGTGTCCCTATAGAGAGAAGTTTCAGTCCTCTATGAAACAAACACAAGTTCTACTCTAAAAACAAAACAAAACAAAACAAAAGGCAGGAAGGTAGTCCTAACTTACTGACCTCTGACGTTCATCTCAGGAAATAGAAGCTGGGAGACTGAATATCAAGACCGGCCAGTAAGACACAGGGAGGGGGTTCCCTTAAGGACACAGGAAAGTTATCAACAAGGCAGAAGCACAAGAGGAGGAAGTGTGTGCCGGGCGGCGGTGGCGCACGCCTTTAACCACAGCACTTGGGAGGCAGAGGCAGGCAGATTTCTGAGTTCGAGGCCAGCCTGGTCTACAGAGTGAGTTCCAGGACAGCCAGGGCTACACAGAGAAACCTTGTCTCAAACCCCCTCCCCCCCAAAAAATCTAATAACCAGTCCTGCCTGATTGCTCATGCCATTAATCCCAGCACTCAGGAGGCAGAGGTAGGTGGGACCCTCAATTTCAAAGCCAGCCTGGTCTGTGTCGGAAGTTCCAAGCCAGCCAGGGTTTCACAGTGAAACACTATCTTAAGTAAATCAATAGAATGTGAACACCTAAACATCATAAGTAGGAATTATAGGGTACTATTTGGATCTTAACTTGAATAAATCCAAGTGATGTATGAGGTGCTATAACTTTTGAGGCAGATGACTATAGACTGTGAATTTGGTAATATTTAATATTGCTAATTTAGCTGCTAAGGTTTTAAGCTTATGTAATAAAATACATAAATTTAATGTTAGAAATTCAAATGAGAAGTAGACGGAATAATTTGACAGTGGGATTCTTGTTTGCATTTTCTTGTGGACTGTGGGGTTTGTTTGTTTGTTTGTTTGTTTTATTTTGTTTTTGCTTTGCTTTGTTTTTTGAGAATAGGGATTCTCTATAACAGTCCTGACTGTTCCGGAACTTGCTCTGTAGACCAGGCTGGCCTTGAACTCACAGAGATCAGCTTGCCTCTGCCTCCCAAGCGCTGTGATTACAGGTGTGCACCACCACTGCCCAGTGACAGTGGGATTTTGAAGGTGGTTGAAAGGAGCATAGTAGAGATCAAGGAAGAGTAGCAAAAGCCTATCACCGCCATATGCGCCTATCACCGCCATATGCGCCATGGGACAGAGGCCTGGAGCACTGTTCTCTGCACTTCAGTGTCTGGACAGGAAGCCTCAAAAGGAGAAAAAGACCACCCTGGCAGCTCATGCTTGCAATCAGAGAAGTTGGGAAGTTATGGGAGGATTATTCACATTTGAGGCTAGCCTGGGCTACTTACTGAATTCCAGGCTAACCCCCGGACTACAGAGTGAAACCTTGTCTCAACCAAAGAGAGGGAAGATAGGCATGGTGATTTGAAAAGTTGGTAGAAAAAAATGTTTTTCACTATTCTGTGAAATAAAAATAAAATAAGAAGTTATCATTGTAATATTTTCATCAACTGAGAGATAGCAGACTGTGGATGTTTCAGCACTTAACTGTTTAGGGTTACAGAAATATTTAAGTGGGCTTAAATAGAATGAACTCACTGGCTCCTTCTGTGGTACAGAGAAAGAAAAACGGTTTAGAAAGTTAAGTTTGGGCAGGATATAATGAAATACTTCCATTTATATTAAAGAATTTGGGAAGCAATCAGGAGTAACGAAGAATTGTGAGGTTACTGTGAGAAAGAGAGAAACAGAGAGAGAGAGAGAGAGAGAGAGAGAGAGAGAGAGAGAGAGAGAGAGAAAGAAAGAATACACATATTTATAATGATCTTAATCTTAACACTCAATTAAGGTGGGGGAAGGAGGAGCACTGTGAATGGCTCAATAGACCAGAGAAAGTACATGCTTTTTATTGATTCTCATCTTTGTTGTGAACTTGAGTTACTTTATGTAGCATGTACTATTTGGGGTCAATTGGCATATTTCATTGCGAGAAACCAATGTTTGAATGAAATTGGTTTTCTCAAGAATCAAAGCTCTCCCAGTTTCATTCGATAAAGAAAGAAATCCAACAGTCCCTGCGGTTACTACCAAGCAAGTGTTGGTGATTTTTGCTTTGATTTTCCATCTAGAACTTCAAAGTGATGCTTTAGAAAAAAAATGGGTCTACATAAAAAAAAAGATACCTGGCCATCTGAGGCTTGCAAACCTGCAGTGATGACTCTGAAAGCTAACGTCCCAAGGAATGAGATCTATCGTCTACACACCATGGCTTTAAGCAATGAGCTGTTCTCAAGGTCAAATAACAGAGTGGCTCACACAGAAGACACAGGGAGGAGTTGGGCATTATGTTTTATGTGAATCCAACGAGCCAAAGGATGCCAAAATGCAGACCACCCCGTTTGCATCGGCATTTCATAAGGCCCGCTGTTCTGAATACTTTATGGAATGTTAATAGATGTTCCCTCAAAAAAAAGAGTCCATTATAAAATTAGTGTTAAAAAACAAACAGAAAAAAAAAATGTTGCCATAACAGGACCACCTTAGTGGATCCAAACAAGATTAACATAGGAAAAGCCCTTGGGCATTCCTTCCTCTTTTTACTGACAACTCAGGACTTCCCTAACCCATCTTATCCTCGACCACCAATATCCCTGGATAACATCCTGCAGGCTGGCTGTAAATGGGTTCTTCCATGCTGACTGCTAAACACAGCAATCACCCACTAGCTACCACTACTCTTTACAGACAGTATTATATGCCAAAACATTCAAACTCCTCTTTAATCTATTTCAGGCCAGATTTATTCATTCTCTACTTAATACAAAAACATGAATTCTAAGTAAAACGTACAAGCCAAAATATCTTTCAGAGTTCTTATTACCAAATTAAAAAAGCAAACCGGAGCTGTATAAATCTAGTCAAATTATTAGTATAAAATATTCATAGATTCAGGAATCATACTGTATGGTAAACTATACTTCTAGAATTAGTATTAACTTTAGGACTTGATACCACAATTTCAAAACTACAACTCCCCAAATGGATAATTAGAACAAAGTGTAAATCTCCAGCAGGAACCCCAGTCCACCCCACTGCAGGGGCGGAGACTCGATGGGTGATTTGTGGGGCAGTAGCCGAGCAAAGCATTTCAGTCCCTTCTGGTCCTTTCCTTTTCTTTCCATGATCCTATCCAGAAGAGAAGGGACACTCCAGTCACTCCTGACCACAGAGCAAGCATGAAAGCCTGCTGAGACAGGATGGAGGAACAAACTGAGTCACAACTGAAGGGTGACAAGCTACATGTTCCAACGGGCTTCATCAGGAAAAATCTGTGATCACCTCTCTCTCCCCTTTCAGTCTTAAGTTCATCTGCGCTTCCTGCCACCCATCCTGTCAGGCAGGATGATATATGGTCTTCTAACATCTTGACGGTGCTAACAGCTCCCCAGTCTCAAACAGCTGCCCCCCCTGGATTCAGAGCAATCCCTCCCTTCAGGGCCAGACTCCAGGAAAGTGTGGGGCTGGGCAGAAAGCTACATTCAGCAGCAGGCTCTTACTGGCAATCTCCTGAGTTTTAACTCCCTCATCAGCTCCTCATCTGAGGGAACGTGCTAAAGACCCTCTGGATGCACAGGCAAAAATACGCCATTTGCTGTTCCTAGCAAGAGAACAAGTTTTGGTCCAGGCTGCTAAAAACTGTAGTTAGGAATGTTGTGAACCACCATGTGGGCACTGGGAATCAAACCCAGGTTCTGAGCAAAAGCAACTAAACCAGTAAGCCACTCTTCAGGGCCATGTTGGGGGTGGACAGTTTGAGACAAGGTCTCTCTATGTAGCCCTGGCTGCTTGGAATTCAATATGTAGATCGGGTTGACCTGAAATCCAGAGACCCACCTGCCTCTGCTTCCCAAGCCTGGCTTCTTTTTTTCAAAAACAATAGAAAGAGAGTTTTTCTAGGAGGCAAACAGACCCCCTAGTATCATACCTTTTATCCTGGTCTTCTTGGCTGTCACTTGCTTTGCTCACAGACAGAAGTCTCTTGTCTCGAGGAACCTGAAAACCAGCAGTAAACCATCAGACAGCTTTACTGACCATGTACAGGTGGAGACACCAACACAGGCAAAGAAACTACGGGGAGTGTTCTTTTAGAAAGTGAAGGTTGTGGGGGGGGGTGGCGTACACCTTTAATCCCAGCACTTGGGAGGCAGAGGCAGGCGGATTTCTGAGTTCGAGGCCAGCCTGGTCTACAGAGTAAGTTCCAGGACAGCCAGGACTACACAGAGAAACCCTGTCTCGAAAAACCAAAAAAAAAAAAGAAAGTGAAGGTTAATTTCAGAAAATGGTTAAGAGGGACCAGAGACAAAGCGCTGACCAACATAGACTCATGATCACCATGCTGCTGACCTAGGAGACTCTGCTATGTGCTCCCAGCCTTAGGAATGGGTGAGGGAAAGAGCCAAGTGTATGGGGTAGAGATGGGCTTGAAAGAGCAACCCACTGAGAACATGGAGGAAGCTTCCCTTCTGGAGCTGGGCACCAGGCTGATGAGGGTTGGGGAAGACACTGGGCAGGGCCTGAGAGTTCAGCTCCTGTGATACCCAGCATCTAATAGGAACACTCCCTAACCACTCCAGTCTTTCTGATGCACTCATCCCTAACCATGATGCCAGCATGCCAGCTGACACGTTATACTGAAAAGTCCTCAGGGAGAGGGGAGGCTCCACTACCTCTAGATGTATAGATAAATGGAATGGATTTGGTTGATATGTAGATTTTTTTGCATTTGCATTTGCTTTTGGACTTGTTTGTTTGTTTGTTTGTTTGCTTGCTTGCTTGCTTCTGGCTAACCCTAAAGAGTTTCTTTTGAACAAATACTCTCACTGTTTTGAGATAAAGACACATTTGTGGCAAACTTCCTTCTAAATTCCTCAAGGAAGTCCTATGGTTCCCATTCGGCCAAAAGCATATAAAACCCAAGAGGCTTGAAGGATGCAAGCAGCAAAGGCAGGGTCACAGCAAAGGTGGGGCCAGGTTCACAAACCTAGAGTCTGACCACCCAGGCTCCAGTCCAAGCTGAAATATGGGTAGTTGCTTACAGAAAGCTCTGCCAGCTTTGTTTATGCCTCAGAACAGACTCTCTGAAGAGCCCCCACAAGGTCCCTGGTGGACAAAAAGAACCATTTCACATGTACTATGATAATTCGACAGCAAATGTCAGAATAATTTAACTTCCAAATTTTATAGTTTAAAAAAAGAGAATTACCGTATTTCATCAACTTTGAGAAAAGGCATCCATCCTCAACAGGACAGTTAACTCTTAAGAGACCTGAAAGAGGCCTCAGCGTGATCACTAGAACATACTGTTCAAATGAAAACCAGTTCTAGCCAGGCTTGGTGGCAAAGACCTTTAATCCCAGCACTTGGGAGACCGAAGGCAGGAGGATATCTGATTTTTGAAGCCAGCCTGGACTACACAGCAAGTTCCAGGACAGCCAGAGCTATGTAGAAAGACCCTGCCTCAAAACAAATCAAAACAACAACAAAACAAACAACAAAAAGACTAGTTCTTTTCTTAGGCACTAAAATGTTAAAAGACAGCAAATCTTGCATGCAATGTAAGGAATCCTATGGCTTAGGAGACAGTTATTTAACAAGAGAAAGAAAGTAGATTTGGATATAATGTCAGTTTTGTGTAAACTTTCTACCTTGCATCTCTAAATATTACGGGCAGATCTGAGCTTCAATCTTGATGTTTGCAAATGTATACAGAGGAGAAAACGTACCCAGTACCACAAATCCCAGCATTCGACTGCCCATATTCAGTTGCTCAAATATCCCCTGCCCCTGTGGTAAACCAAATATGTTTCTTTGTAAACTAGTTACTTGTGTCTCAAGGTACAGTTCTCTTTTTCACTAATAGAAACCCAATATACCACCAAAATCAAGTATTTAAAATTATGGCCATTTCACAACAACAACAAAGTATAATTAAAATAACAATGGGGCAAGGAGAGTGACAGAGTGGGTAAAGGGGCATCACTGGCCTGGTAACCCCAGTCGGGTCCCAGAACGCACATCGAAGGCTAGATCCAGAGACGCACATGCGTAATTCTGCTTTCTTACTGTGAATCTGGGGTAGAGACAGGATAAGCAGCCAGAGGACCAAGGGCCAGCCAGTCTGGTATATGCAGCAAAGCGCACAAACGCGAGATCCACCCACCCCAACACACACACACACACACACACACACACACACACACACACACGCTAAGTAAATTTACTAACGAAAAAATTAAGAACAACGTATTTCTTCTAAATATATCGATACATTCCTTTAAGCCTTTTAAAACTATTAGTTGTCATATTGTTCATAAAAGTCAGAAAAAAGTTGTCATTACCTGTATATTTAAAACAGGAACATTTTAACGATGAGTCGATAAATTTTTTTAATTGCTAAAACTGTCAAATTTCAACTGCCATTAAAAAAATAGTTTTTCTATTTTTCTATGAGCTACGGACAGAAAACAAGAAGAGGCCTGGTGGTGCCGGGAATGGAAGAGGATGGGAATGAAGCATTTTGATTGGTGGCGCCAGAAATGGGCGAGGCCGGGAATAAAGCATTCTGATTGGCAGTGCCAGGAATGGGCAAGGCCAGAAAAATGAAGCATTCTGATTGGTGGTTCAGGAATGGGCGAGGCCAGGGGGTGGGGGGAATGAAGCATTTTGATTTCATGAGTTCTGTTTCTACTATTCTCTATAAACTTCAACATGTTTTCATTTCAGATTTCAAAGTCATTCTTGTGATTTTTCTCCCTTTCTTTTTTTTCCCCCCTTCAAGGCAGAATTTCTCTGTGTAGCGCCTCCCCACCCCCTTTCCTGGAATTCCCTTTGTAAACCTGGCTGACCTTGAACTCAGAGATCCATCTGCCTTTTTCTCTAAGTGCTGAGATTAAATGTGTGCCCACCTGTCTGTCTGTATTTGACAACACATCCTCTCCAGTTAAGGAGGGGGAACAACCTAGACCACCAGCAAAGGAAGCAGTGAAATAATCTAGCCCTTTCTAACAGGGAATAATGTATTTATCTGAGACAATAAGACCTCGCTTTCTGTCTTAGGTAAGACAATAGGAAATAGACCCAACGTCAAATTGTTCTCGGTGGTTGGTGGTTTCCTTCAAACCTGATTTCACCACAATGGAAGAAAAAGGGGGAGGGAGGGTGGGCTCTTGGGTCACTATCCCAGCACCCTGCCAGCTCCCAGCATTACCCAGAGGTATCTATCTATAGGACAGCAGCCAGTACAGCCCCTGAAGTGCTAACTACCACCTGTTGGCTTTTTACACTTCAGCAGTTCCCAGAGGGCAGGTCAGCATTCTCAACACTTAAAATCCACTATTGTTTCTTGTTTAATTTCCTGACACACACTTTAAAAACTACTGTGTGACCAGTATTTCTTCTCATGTTATATTGACTTTTAAGGACTTTTTTATCCAAAATAAAAACAAATGGATACAGTCAGGGCTGGATTTTCTGAAAGCCCATCACCAACACACTCACATGGATGAGCCCCAGAAGGCAGAGCTAGAGGCACCAGGATGGTTCTTATTAAACTGAAAAATCTAGAGGCAAGTAAAGCCTGGCGGCTGAACTGATTGATCGTGGCAGAGCTGAATAAAGCGAGCTCCTAACCACAAAGTAAAAAGACAGAAAGGAGGTAAGAAAGACTCCAGCTCATGGGGACCAGCCAGTCAGGCCATCCTTTTCTGGCTTCTACACACAGACATACACACAGACAGAGAGTAGGCAGATGCTCGCTGGCACGTGCGCGCACACACAAGAAAAAGAGAGAAAGAGAGAGAAAGAGAGAGAGAGAGAGAATCCCCTAATTACAATATGAAGTTGGGATTCATAAGGGGGTAGGGGAACCAAAAATGACCACCTAAGGCCACTGACTGAACAAAGATTGTTCTATCTGGCCAAAGATGCAGTGAGGCCTGGAGGCGAGCAGGAAGGGCTGGCCCTGCGGACCCACCTTGTAGTAGTCGTAGAGCAGGCCCAGGGCAGCAGCACTGTCCTCATCTCCATTGATGCTCATCATTGCCTTGGTGGCCGCAGTCAGCGGGTTCTCCAGATAGGATTTCCAGGCCTCATCCTCACTCGTGTAGGCTCGTCGGGTGTTGAAGGGAGGGTCACTGGGCATGGGCACTAAGGCCACTAGTCTTTTATTACTGTAGAAAACAAGACAAAGGTAAGGCTCGTTGTCGGGGAACTTCGCATGTTTTTCCACTGATGCTGCACACGTCACGCGGTTACCCTGATTTGTATCTGCCCAGAGTAAGGCATGTTAAAGCAGAAATGACCGCCACACTGCACTTTTAAAGCCTCAACTTACACCCTCCCTGTGCACGAAGAGTAGGAATGGCTTTTGAAAGGGAGCTTCGACCTGAAGACACGCTCAGGTTACGAGTGCTTCCTGCACTTCCAGAGGACCAGATTCACTTTCCAGCCCTCACATCAGGGAGCTTACAGCTGTCTGTAACTACAGCTCTAGATCAATCAGTCACTCTCTAGACACTCCACTCACGTGGTACACACACACACACACACACACACAAATATTTTTCAAGGGTAGGATATGTCTTAGGATTTCTATTGTTGCAATAAAACATCATGACCAAAAGGCAGGCTGGGCAGAAAAGAGTTCACTCAGCTTACACTTCCACAGTTCTGTCCATCAAGGAAGGAAGTCAGGACAGGAACTCAAGCAGGGCAGGAACCTGGAGGCAGGAGCTGATGCAGAGGCCATGGAGGGTGTTGCTTGGTTCCTCCCTCATAGAACCCAGAACCACCAGCCCAGGGATGGCACCACCCACAAAGGCCTGAGCCCTCTCCACATTGATCACTCATTGGGAAAACACCTACAGCTGGATCTCACGGAGGCATTTCCTCAAGAGAGGCTCCTTTGATGACTCCAGCTTGTGTCAAGTTGACACACAAAACCAACTAGGACAGTATATCTACGGTATTATTACTAGTTCATATTGGTCTCCTCCAAACTCAGTTCTCCATGCTAATCCTTCTGAGTAATTTAATTGTTCTTCATTAATGAGCAGTAGAATAGCCAGGCGGTGGTGGTGCACGCCTTTAATCCCAGCACTTGGGAGGCAGAGGCAGGCGAATTTCTGAGTTCGAGGCCAGCCTGGTCTACAGAGTGAGTTCCAGGACAGCCAGGGCTACACAGAAAAACCCTGTCTCGAAAAACCAAAAAAAAAAAAAAAAAAAAAAAGAGTAGAATAGAACCCTGTGAGGGAACGATTTTCATTTAACTAGATCCTAACTTAAAACATTGATCACGTATAGGTAATAGACTAATGATTTATTAAGTTTAATCTTGCTTAGAATTCTCAGTAAATTATAGACCAATATAAATCTCTTAATTAGGATAGCAACATAAGCTACTCGGCAAACAGAACCTGTTACATACAAATAAGACTGTGTCATAGAACTATAGACGTGCAGTGATAGAATGGACGCTGACGAATCCCGTGTCACTGTAGGATTCTACTATACTGCGATAATATGGAACTGTCATGACAGGAAGCCCAATGAGGAGACTGTTGGCCTACAGGGAGAATTTCCCTGAGACAGGGTGTGTGTGAATCAATTCTAACCAGGTCAACCTTGTGGAAAGCAGCAATGTCTTAAGGTCAATGTGACAGCAGTGACTCATAGACCCAAACACCACAGTCAAGGAACTGAGTCTGGAGAAACTCTTGAGGCTCATTTCTGAGCCCTTTTTTCTTACTCACTGAAAGGGAACAAAAGCCAAACGGTACTCTGTAGTCAAGTAACAACTCCTAACACACCATCACATGACATCTAAGTGGCAGTGCCAGCTGTGTTGTAATAACATGGTTTCAAGACTGTCTCATTTGGAATGAGACAAATGCCTACTGACAGATCTGGAGGTGACTGCTTGTTCAGTTCATGGTGAAGGAAAACTGAACGGACACCTGTGTTCTTAGGTAGGGACAGCAGTGCCCACCAGCCCGCCTCACAATATCACGGAAATAATGGTTGACTGGATCCTGGGGTGGATGCAGGGCTCTGAGAGTGAGTGGTGCTGCCACCACCATGCTCTGGTATTCCTATCCAGTTTCTGTGCCTTGCAGGCCTTGTTAGAGTTGATTATAATGTATTAATGGTAAAATAAAATCATTAAAGAGAAATAAGAATTATTCATCTAACCTGGGTGTGGTGGCACACACCTTTAATCCCAGCATGCGGAGACAGAGGCAGGTGGATTTCTGTGAGTTGGAGGACTGCCTGGTCTACAAAGGGAATCCAGGACAGCCAGGGTTCTGTTACAAAGACAAACCCTGTCTCAAAAACCAAACCAAGATTTGTTCACCTAGTGCTAGTCCGCAAGCATTTGTTGAGTGCACTATAGGTGGTACTGCTGTTGAGCATGGAGGGTGAGGGGCTCACCCTGTCACCCACAGTGCCTAGCAGGATGGGGAGCCACTGTAGCGGCCAAAAGTGTAAGTCAGAGACTCGTGCTGATCCTTGAGGAGGGAAGGAGAGGGGAAAAGAGTTTTTGAAACTAATACATTTCACCATTCAGAATTCAAGTGTTTTATAAAAGTATGTTTTGGAAAGACTACTTGGGGAAACAAAAACAAAAAACAAAAAAACAAAAAACAAAAAAACAAAACAAAACAAAAAAACAAAAAAAACCAACTGCCTTCCTAAAAGGAGCGTGGCGTTTCCACTCTGGTGTTGAGACCCGGACCGTTCGGTTCTGCCCCTCACTTGGGGGCCACTATGCTTCTGCCTTCTCTCTTCCTGGTTGGGGGCAAGAATGTAGTGGCCTGCGCTGCTGCTCTGGTCCACGGGTCAGGGTCTCGAAGAATGGAGACAAGACAGAGTGTGTAGTCAAGTCTGGTTACTCCTTTATTCCCCTCTTTTACTCCTCTCAACTCCTATTCACTCATATTCACTCCTCTTAACACTATTACAAGGAAATCCTGGGTATTTATAAGCACACGCAGGAGATCACAGGTGAAAACATTTTACCACGTGCACTATGCAGCTGGGGTCACTAAACAGCAAAACAAGCTATGTGGGATAAACAAGATATTTGTTAGAGTGTGCTCAGCTGTTGTAGGCTGTTGAAAAACAAGTCTCTATCAGGGTATATGGCTCAAGATGGCTGCAAAGCTGATAGCTGCTTTCTAGTCACTTTTTGCTTAAAGTCGGCTCCCAACACTCTGGAAAATGACTGACAGAGTAAGTTACACATGCAGGCTGGAAGTCTATAGACAGAAGTGAGGCCTGGCAGAGAGAGCTGGGTCCCAGGCTGTGACGATGCTGGCCTCGCCCAACACAGTTGTCTAGTGGGGCTGCCCTCACCCACATTTCACTGAGAAAGTGAAACAGGAACCGGAAGTCCAGTCATTCGTGGAGAGCTGGGCATCACACACGCCTTCGCAGAAACAGTGTGGCAGTAAACAGTCTCATAGCGTAGATGTGCCAAGACTTAGACAAAGATTCCAACATTTAAAATTTGAAGCATGGTTCTGGCTGTGTATCACTTTGGCGTCATCATAAGATTTACCTCTGAAGCTAAACCACCAAATCCTAGAAAGCCATATTTGAAGTGGCCTCAAAAGGCCTTGTCGTTGAAAGGAATGAAGATGGCTTTCTCTATCACTCCTGAGGAAGAGGATGCAGGCTAGAACACTGGCTCATTTCTAACATTTAGCAGGAAACGGTGGCCTGATTCACTGCAGAGATTTTTCTCGACTCTTTCTTAGTATTCCAGCTCCTGACCACATCTCTTCCTGGTTAGCAGTCTACCCAGTGTCAGCCCCAGCAGGAAAATCTTGGTGAATCCTTGCTTTACAAATAGGGGCAAAATCATGGAAGTCACAATTTCTCTCTCTCTCTCTCTCTCTCTCTCTCTCTCTCTCTCTCTCTCTTTCTGGTAGAGCAAGTGCCTGTTGTGCTCTCCCTGTTTTCACAGATTACAATCATGTAGAATACACTGAAATGGGAGTGGCCAGAGCAGCAGTTACCAGCTAGAAATACCTTCTGAAGGCGAGTTCACTATTCACCCGGAAAGACAATGCTAATTCTGCTTCACCCAAGACGTTTTTATTCCTTTTTTTTTTTTTTCCCTTTTCTAGTTTTTTGAGACAGAGTTTCTCTGTGGAGTTCTGGAACTTGTTCTATAAACCAAGCTAGCCTCAACCTCTTAAGAGATCTGCCTGCCTCTGTCTCCCAATGCTGGAATTAAAAGTATGTGTCACTGCTGCCTGGCTTGCTTCTGTCAATTAAGAATCTATCAATTCTTTTGTAACCTTCTAAACCCAAGGCTTCGAAATCTGGGTGGCCTTGCACACAGAACTCTAAGCAAATAGTGACCTGATCTCCGGGTCCCTCTGCGGGGACAGCAGAGCTCATGTCACTTCCAACACCTCTTCTGATTTCTCTGTACACAGGGCAGGCAGCAAGACAGGAAAGTGAGGAACTGGCTGCAGAGGTGAAGGAAACTCTATGACCTCAGCCAGCCAGCTATCAGAGCCTGTGGATCCCCTGTCAGGGACAGCAATCCCACTGCCTTGGAGAGAGAAGAAGAGCTTCATGCACAAAGACTTGGTTGGGTTGTTAGGAAGCTCAGGAAACAGCACATGACGTGTGTGCTCACTGCACTAAGTCGCCATATCCATCATGACAGCGTCTGTCTTAGCCCTTCACAGCATTCTCACAAATCTCTCCAGAACTTTCCTCCTCTTCAGATGGGTGGAAATCTGGTGAAATAATCTTCACAGAACACCATTTTCTAGAATGTAGTGTGAGCATTGCCTAGCTCAGGTCCAGACCCCTCCTCAGCTGATATTTATTCTCCATTATCTAGTTCCAGTTACTTTTCACATTTTGTGCCTTCTGCTTGCTTAATATGGGGAATGAAACCATCTTCTCTGCCATGACTTCAAGACACCACTCTGCCTTGAAGACACCCATTTTTCCTTCCAGGCCTTAGCCAGGGTGCCAGGTTTGTTCTCTCTCGTTCTCTCTCTCTCTCTCTCTCTCTCTCTCTCTCTCTCTCCCCTCCCACTCACCTCTACCTCCTTCCCTGCTCTTCTTTTCAGAATATGCTTCAGAAGTTTCCCCTATACAGTCCCTCAGAATGTCCCCTGGCCAGGAGCTCCAAAAACGTGTATTATTATTCCACGATCTACCTTTCATCTTTTGTGTTACACAAAGATTGCCAACAACATAAAGAGGACCCACCAAAGACAACAGTAAAGTGGCATTCCACTAAAACAAAACCACCCAGAAGCATCCGTGAGTGGTCCTCCCCGAGGTCCTCCCCACTTTCCTTGACCTACCTTAGGTTCCCAAGCCTTGTGGTGTCACTCACGAGCTTTGCCTCTGGCTTCCTTCCAGAAGCACCAATTTCCACTCTACTCTCAAGTACACCCCGCTGCAAATGCATATCTCCCTGGTAAACACTCCTAGAAGTCCACATGGGACTTAAGCAATAATGCTCAAGACACATTTAATATAGACCTTTTAAACTAATCTGTTTTAAAAAAAAAAAAAAAAAAAAAAAAGAATGGTGCAGGAGATGGTGGGATGGTGGTGGATTCAGATCCTAACTAGCTATCACCTGTCTACACCTCTGCTTCCTCGTCTGTGGTTCGATAGATTAAGTGAGAGAAATGCATGCTGTGCTCTTAACAGACTAATCCGACTGTGGCTTCTAACTGGATGCAGAGATTAGAAAAGGACAAGGTGGGAAAGCCAAAAATGTTATCTTCGGCCAACACCACACCCTTCAAGTCCCATGTCCTCGTCCTCCCCCACCCCCGCCCTTATCTTCATTGATAGCAGCTCCAGCCTGCCTGTTGTTACACTTAGAATCCATGGTTTCTTAGGTCTTGTGTCCACCTTATTAGAAAATCCACTAATTTCAGCTGCAGACTACCTACAGGACCTGCCCACTCCTTTCCATCCCCACTGCTAGCACCTTGCTCCAAACCACTACCACCTGATGCTTGGATTGTTTCACTGTCTCCCATCCGGCATCTGCATCCTGAACACGATTCACACAGGTATAGAGCCCCTCCCACACTACACCAGGGTTAGTTTATGAACAGTACTACATGGCAAACGTGATGGCTTGTCACATTTCTAATCAGGTCTCAAATCTGCCCCCTCCATCTTTTTATCTACTCATTAGCTCTGGCAAGAGAAGGACTGTCAATAACCGAGACTGTGATCCAGATGACAACCCGAGCCAGAGTCGTTGTGGGAGATGAAATTCAGTTGAAGGGTCTCCCACCTCCTCTCCTTCCCAGCCTCCAAGAGGTAAGCTCTGTCTCACGGTGTGCCCCTTGCCAGGATCTACAGCCTTCCGCAGGCTCACAGCCACGGAGCTAAACTGAGCTGAAAAACTTAGAAACCGCTTTCAAAGTAAACCTTTGCTGTTGTAAGCCGATTCCTCTGGCATTTTGTCACAGTGATGAAAGACTGACAGACACAAAAAAACTACGAACACAGTGGAGTATGTGCTCCATCCGCGTTCCTAATGCCCGGGGTTCAGCTTTAGTTCAGAGCTGAAAGGGCTAAAGGATAAAACTACAGCGCTAAAGGGGCGGCGTAGCAAAACCAATCTAACATACTCACACAGCTAGAGGGAACTTCTACGTCTGTTTGCTTTCTGTCCTTAAGCCAGTTTTTGGTAATGGTTTTACACAACTCGTGGAGTGCCTCCCACGATGGACAGGGTCTCAGCCACTGTTCTACTGCCGGGAAAAGACACCATAACCAAGGTAATTCTTATAAAAGAAAGCACTCATCCAGGGGCTTGCTTACGATTTCAGAGACGACTCCATCCATTATAACCATGGTGGGGAGCATGGCGGCAGGCAGGAGAGGGAGACAGAGAGGAAGCTGCTCTGGCAGGAGCTTCTGAAAACTCAAGACCCACCCCCAGGGACAAACTTCCTCCAACAAGCCACACCCCCTAATCTTCTAATCCTATCAAAGAGTTCCGCTCCCTGGTGACTAAGCATCAAATGCATGAGCCTGTGGGGCCATCTTTACTCAAACCATCACAGTATTCTAACCACCTTACATAGTTTTCAAGCAATCCTCCCTCTCTCCAAAAAACCTCTTGAAGCCAGATTCAGAGACCATGTTCACACAGATTTGAATCACCAGATTTGCCCAAGGTCTTGCAGGCAGCAGGCAGTGTGGGACAAGGGCTGGAGCCCACTCAAGGTCTCCAAAATAGCTTTCTCAATCCCAGTACTTGACTAATTAACTTAGAAGGTTAATTTCTGAGCCCAGTGTGGTGGTGCACACCTTTAATTTCAGCACTTGGGAAGCACAGGCAGGAGGATTTCTGAGTTGAGGCCAGCCTGGTCTACAGAGTGAGTTTGAAGACAGGCAGGGCTGCATAGGAAAACTCTGTATCTGGGGCTGGAGAGATGGCTCAGTGATTAAGAGCACTGGCTGCTCTTACAGAGGTCCTGAGTTCAATTCCCAGCAACCACATGGTGGCTCACAACCATCTGTAATGGGATCTGATGCCCTCTTCTGGTGTAAAGACACAGCTGCACAGAGCTGGAAGGGAGCAGTCACTGAGTGTGTAAGGACACACAGCTGCACAGGGCTGTGAGGAGCAGTCACTGAGTGTGTTTTAAGGACACACAGCTGCACAGGGCTGTGAGGAACTGTCACTGAGTGTGTAAAGACACAAAACTGAAAACAAGGGGCTCCGGATGGAACTGTGATTTGTGAATGTTGTTAAGGTAATGGATATAATTAGAATAAAGGCCACCCAGGTGTAAGAGAAGGGCTGAAGGAAGGCCCTGCAGGAAGGAAGTAGACTTCTGTTTCCACAGCAGGAAGCCGCCCTCACTCTGCTCTACCCTAAAACCTGGTCTCTTCCTGAGGAATCACACAATCCCGCAATGGCAGACTGAACACATTCCTCCCAGTGTGACCCCTTTAAAGAAGGGATTTGTAGTGCCCAGCATGATGGCTCAGCAATAAAGACACTGGCTGTCAAGACAGGTGAGGGGAGTTAGATGTCCCAGCTCCACAAGGTGGAGAAAACTGGCTCCTCCAGCTGTCCTCAGACCTCTACATGGTCACCTTGGTACCGGAACATGCACACACAATAAAGAAATAAGCGAACAAATAAACATTTTGACTTTGGGGGTTGAGACAGGGTTTCCCTGTGTAACCTCGGCTGCCCTGGAACTAGTTCTGTGGACCAGGCTGGCCTCATAGATTCATCTCCTCCTGCTGGGACTAAAGGCACATACAGCCATGCCAAGCTAGGACAATTTAAATGTTTTAATATTAGATTTCTACTGCCCAGACCCAAATAACCCTATAGGCCAGGTTATAGACCCTGGCCTATAACCAAAATATAACCAATATTTAGAAGGAAATGAAATTCACAAAGTAACTCACATTTTATGCAGCATGGATTCCCAAACTCTCTCGTGGTTGTTATTTACGTGTGTATGCATTTGCAGGGTCTGTTTTCATGCTTATGAACACAAAGGTTGTTGGGAGTTTTTGTGATTATCTACTCAAAAATCTCTCATCTTACAAATATCAAAAGTGAGGTCCGGAGAGACTGTGGCATTGTCCTGGGACAAATGTCATTTCTGTTGATGCTCAAATCTGAGAGGAGAGATCGTCATTGGAAGAAGCACAAGCCCTGGGCCAACTGTGCTTTGCAAACACGTGAGCACTCTGCCGTGAGAAGGCTGCAGACCACGTTCAGTGTCAGGAATGCCTCAGCCCTGAGTCTACCCATTCACTGAGCAAAGCCTATGGAACTTCCACAGAGCTGGCCTACGTGTGAGAGATCGAGTAAGCCATCCAGGGAAGGAGCCTACTCTATGAAAATCTTACTCTTCATTCATTCATTCACACAGTCTTATCCAGAGATTCCTCTAGATGGAAACCATGACATCCCGTTGTTCACACATTGACGCCTGGTTTCATACTGGAATCCAATCCTTTGGTCCACCAATTGAGGTGTAAAGATGTATGAACATCATAGCAGACATGACTTGCTGGTCTCATGTTTTGATGTGGTTTGCTTTATATGCTGGGATATGTTATTTTAAAACCTTGAAAAATCAAAATGCCATTTACCTACAGGTCTTAGGTGTGCAGCTGTGATGGGCAATTGGGTGACAGCAGTGACAAAGGTGGGTCCAGGCTCTGCCCTGATGACACCTTTCCAGGTAAACACACAATTGGAGGTGAGACAAGTGTAGATGAAGGTAGAGAAGAGAATACTGGAAGGGACTCTGTCGTGGGACAGAGAACACAGTGGACCAAGCTTCTGCTGCCTTGCTCTGAACCTGTCACATAACTGACAGGGAGGTCACACTTCCCTATGGACTCTTCCCAGCCAGTAATTGTGCAGGTCACTGAAGTAGGCATGTTCTTGGGAGACATGTTCATAGTCTGAAAGATGCTCTGCCCTGTGAACCTCCATGGAAGACATATTGTTTTGAGGTCCCACCCAACATTCCCTCTTTCCCCTTCACTTGGGGATAGGTCTTGGTCCAGTCTGATGTCACCTCTGACTTTTCCACTGGTGCTATCTCCCGGGTGGCTCTCTTTGTACAGTCCTTACAAGCTTCACCCAGAGGAACACAGGATCTGTTCTGGATTGAGATGGGGCTGCTCGGGATTGGTTGGCAAGGAAATGACACAAACGTAAACAAAGTGAAGGAAGATGGGAAAAATTGGATCATATGGAGGGAGGGGACCCTCTGAGGCAAGGAGGAACTTCCCTGGGAGAGCTGGACCCTAACTTTTCAAGAAAGAAGAAAGTAGCTTCTAGCCAAGAGTAGAAGACACACAGGAAGTGCAGGTTACACCAGGATGCGTTGTTCACTTTTCAGATTTCATTTAATGTCTGTTTTTTATCTGTGGGGTGGTCTGTGCCATGGAACAAACAGGAACAAGTTGTGGAAGTTGTTCTCTCCTGCTTCTTGTGAGCTCTGGGGATCAAACTCGAATTGCTCGGCTCAGTGTCAAGTGCCCTCCCTACCCACTGAGCTATCTCTCCAGCCCAATTTCTAGGATTGGGTTAAACTGGATTTTGAGTGCAAGGTCTTCAGCCAGGAAATAGTCCAATTAAATGTATTTTGAAAACATCTTTCTGACAATGGTGGGTGGGACAGAATGGAACAGAGGTTATAAGGAAGTACTAAGAGGGGCTGGAGGGGTGCTCAGTGGTTAGGAGTGTGTCCTGCTCTTACAGAGACTCAAGTTCAGTTCCCTACACACCCATCTGGCAGCTTTCCATTGCCTGCAAGTCCAGCTCCAGAATCCAGTACCCTCACTAGCCTCTGAGGTCCGCACTCACGAGTGTACCCACACAGACACACAGAAGCACCAGCGTCAAATGGTGGGAAATTAAAGTAACAAGAAAGCTACAGAAAATAGACAGAAAAGATAAATTCAGGACTATTTTCCACATAATAAAAAGAAATCATTCTCGCAGGGTCACGCTAACAATTGCATTCTAACTGTCTTTATCTAACACTTGATGTTTTAGTCTGTAGTTACTTAGATACAAATCTTAGCCATCATAGTTTACATACTATGTCTTGATCAATTAGTAGCCTCTTGAAATAAGTGAATAATAGTATTCAAACTTAGTAGATACTCTGGCAAACATGTGCTACACAGAACAAACCAGGGAAGCCCACAGAGAGGTCACCCAGAGCACAGATCATGTAGATACTCCTATAAAATAAGGCAAATAGCAGTGGTGGCACACACCTTTAATCCCAGCACTTGGGAGGCAGAGGCAGGTGGATTTCTGAGTTCGAGACCAGCCTGGTCTACAGAGTGAGTTCCAGGACAGCAACCCTGTCTCAAAAAAAAAAAAAAAAAAAAAAAAAAGGCAAATGAATGGACTTTATTGCATATCGAATCTGACCAGGAAACTGCGGGTTCAGCTTTGCAGGATCCTGTTAGAAATGCTGAGCTAAACTTTGGCTTGCTCTATGAAAATTTAGATAGAACTCTGAAGGAACTGTCCAAAATGCAAAAGTGAATTGTGAATCTCTCTTGGGGACAATAGACAGTAACATCAACCTTTAAAGAGAAGGGAGGAGGGAGCAGGAGGAAAAAAATTTCCCAGTAAACGACACTTGGGTGTTAAGGGTTTCCATGCACTAGTATATTAGCTTATTTAAGTTAAATGCTACCTGAATCTGTTAAAACAAATCTAGAGAAATGTTTAGTTCAGTTTCATCTTCAACCACAAAGATACAAAAACATAGGATATGTAGTTAAATCTTTACTTTTGATGTCAGATTCAGGAATTATTTGGGCATTAACACAGTAGAAGAATGTATGAAAATGGTAAATTTGACAACTTAGACATTAACATGAATAAAGACTTCAGGTGAAAGTCATCAGATGAGGTACTTTATAAACGCTCACCCATAGAGGTCTTAAACGAAGAAACAAGCCAGGTATGGACGCACAGGCCTTTGATACCAACACCTGAGAAGCAGAGGCTACCCGGTGATGGCACACACCTTTAATCCTAGCTAGCTTGGTCTACAAGTAAGTTCCAGGACAGCCAGAGCTACACAGAGACCTTTGGGGACGGGGTGTGTGTGTGTGTGTGTGTGTGTGTGGAGGGTGGTGATGGGGAGACAGAGAGAGACAGAGACAGTCTAGAACAGAGACTAATAACTAGTGTGCAATGCTCATATTTACTAACAGCAATAAGGGAAATAAACAATCCCATGTCACCCACCCTGACAGATGGGACCAGCAGCAGAGGCAACAGTGAAATCAGCAAGTACTGGAGAGTCCTTGCGATACCCTCACAACTGGTGTGAAGTCCACAGAAGGCATAGCTGCGTGGAATGCCTCTCAGGTAAGTCACACAGTTAGCGAAGGTGAGCAGAACCTGGGGTTTTTCTAGTCTTGGAGAAGAACAGAGAAACAACTGGAGAATGATCTGTTACTGGTTAGAAGTGACTCTGTATTGGTGGAGCATGGCTTTGGGGACCAAAGCCTTGTGAACGGCAGGGAGAAACAGGCAGCAATGGACAAGGTGGGGAACAGGAGGCAGCAGAATGACGGCAACCTCTAAACCGCATGCGCGAGAAGAGGCTATAGGTAAGGTGGAACCTACTGAGTGATAGAGACTGTGTGGGAGCCACTCCAGGAGGCCTTGGCCCAGGTGCCCCTTCTCCCACGGGTGATTTTATAGTGGAAAAGCCATATCCAGTTCAATCGGCCCATGATCACTAAGAGTAGGGGGAACCTGGTGAGCGTGTTTCCATCGTGGAAGAAAGTATACGGGAAGGTTCAGGAAGATGCTGTGTGTGAACAAACCATGAGATTATGTGGAATGAACCTGCATTATACAAGGAAGAAGCTGGTTTCTAGAACTTCTGGGACTCTGCAGACACACCAGCTCTTGTTCCAGACCTCTCAGCTTCAAGGACTAAGCATTTCTGTGCCCTGGCCCTCTAGACTGCAGATAACCCATATGGGACTCCCCAGCATCTGCATGTAAGCAATCTGAGGGATCCCCTTTGATAGTAAATGAATTCTATAAGCTCCGACCCTTGGAGAGCCCTTGCTGCTACCTTCGACAAACTCAATTAAGACTCTTCGTAGGAAAACAAACAAAACAGCAAAAATAAAAAAACAAACAAAACCCTTATGGAGGAAGGAGAAGAAGAAAGCTGAAAGTTCTCCGTGACATTTCAGTGTCCCCCCTCCCCCTCCCCCCCCCCCCCTCCCTCCTCCCCCCTCCCCCCTTCCCCCTCCCCACCCTGGGATCTTTCCAGGGATCTTTCCTTTGCACTCTAGTGACTGAGAGGCCTGAGGAAGAAAACTGGAAATGCAAACGACCAAAGAGATGGTCCCCAGAGAAAGCAGGAATTCAGGACTCCATAGTCAAGTAAGGGACACAAAGGCACGTACAAGCTCACTGTCCCTTGAGAAGACACTTTCCTGAAGACCTGGAGTGGACTCAAAGACCCATAAAGCCAAGCTTTCCCACGGTACCATATCTTCTCAAGTCCTGGTGTAAGCTGGTCTGGAAAGAGCATGCAAACAGGCCCTCACCTCAGCCTGCAGAATGACAGAAAACAACGTGCTCATACCAATAGTGCTGGGAGAACCTAACGTCCATGGCTCGGGAAATGGTAACATGGAATCCTGAGGTGAACTGTGACAGAAAGAGCCCAAGGAGTTGGCACATGTGCAAGCCGAAGATGCTGACAAACTGCTGCTGCTCCTCAGACCCTTTCTGGGCATCATCTCACATCTTAAACTAAACACATTTCTTTGATTGAAAATAGAACCAACAGAAGCCTGTGAGATGTTCTGCAGGTAAGGGCACTCGCCACCAAACCTGGCAACTGGAGTTCAATGCTCAGAACCCGTGTGGGAGGCCCTCTGACGTCCACACTAGAACCGTGGCACTCAGACCTCTGTGTGCATGCTCATACATGCACACACACTATAAATATATATGTGCATATATGCACACACATATATACATTTTTTTAAAAAATGAATGTTAACTATATTTTAAAATATCATGTGGATTCTTTATAACATACCTGCAGCCAAGAGACTGCCTGAGGTTGCCAGTTCCCAACCAAGAGACATAGGATCAGCGTAAGGAACAGTTCAGGATCAGACCAGCAGCTTTTGTTCCTGGCACCACAGCCTGTCAGCCCTTGCCCTTGGTGACCTGCTGACTTCTCTGTGTGTCATTCAAGCTGAGAATGAGTTAAAGGTGCAGTGTGTAGGCCAGTTTTACAAGGTAGGAATGCCCCTGACATGACCCTTACCTTTCTGGAATTGGGCTCTTTTGATCTACTCTTTGTGAGATCAGCACTTTGCTAAGGAACACATGCATGTCAGTATAAGGAACACATGCATGTCTGTCAGTATATGCAGACACCCTAGAAGACCTTACACAGGTGAACATTAGGTACTTTACCAAATTTTAGTGGATTAGAATTATCAGGAAGACTCTAAGAATTCTTTCATGTAATGTTTCAGTGTGTATAATGCATTTTATAATGTTCACATCAAGATAGGTGTGTGTGTGTGTGTGTGTGTGTGTGTGTAGGAAAGAAGGGAGGAAGAGAGGGAGGGAGGAGGGAGGGACAGAGGGAAGGAGGAGAGAGGGAGGGAGGGAGAGAATCTGAAAACCAACTCCAAGCCTTTGTCTCTCAGGACTCCATCAGGCTGAAGAAGTTGGAGGGACCAGGCCTTGTGCACTATTTTACCACACCCCACCCCCAAGTTTAAAAGGACCAGGACTGGAAACAGACCTAAGTAAGCTTCACTATCAAGGAAGAGTTACGACTAGGGGAGAGGAAGAAGAGGAAGGGATTCTGGGAGCAGGAGGAGAAGCATTGTGAGCTGCTTAAACATTACAAATTGATGGAAACGACCTTCCCACTCATCCCAACAGCACTTGCAATGTCCGCTTGTGTCTATGCACACCTGAAGAGGTGAGAGACAGGGAGATGAAAAGACATGAGGACAGAGGAGGATATGGGAAATGAGAGGAAGGAGGAAGCAGGAAAGGATGAGTGGCCAGGATGGAGGGAAAAGGAAGGGGGAAATGAAGGCTGAGGAGAGAGAAAGGGAGACAGAAACAGTGAGCAAAGGCTGCGCCCTGTCACTCAAAGTCCAACAGCACAGCCGGATGTCAGTGTGCATGAATACATAACAACACAAAGGTGCCACCTGACAAAGTTGGTAATTACTCTGGTCAAAATCTCTGCTGGTTCAGAGACTTGCACTCTGTGGCAGGAACTGGAGAGTATCCCAAAGCTCCCAGCTCTGGAGAAAGAAATCATGTAGGGACCAGGCATGCTAGGGACTGTTCCAAGCCAGAAACTGAAGTGACTAACTCCCCAGATGGTAGGAAGTTGATCACTAAACTTTAAGAACCTTTTGTATAGTGCTGGGCTGGACTCATGGTCAGATTCCCTAAGGGTCTGTAGATTTTCCCAGAGCCTTTCCTACACTGCTTCACAGGGACTTCCCAATGAAATCTTTGAATGTTTTATGTCACCTCTGTGTCTGCTTTCTGGAGTATCTGTAGTAAAACACACATAAGCTGCAACAAACATACCTTGGGTTTTTTCCCATCACTTCCAGTCCTAACTACGTTTTACTATGACCCAGGTTTTCTAGTACTATGTCCACAAAGACAGGAATGGATTTTCCTGGGTGGCTATGTCCACAGTGTGTGAGTGTGTGATAGGAAAGTGTGGGCCTGGGAGAGAGTTAAGTCTGATGAAGGGAGAGAAGTCATAAGAATCTGGAATAGGTGACTTTCTGTAAACTACAAGCGCTAAGATGGCCATCTATCCACAGTCTGAGCAGACAAAGGAAGTACAGAAGAAACCAAAGGGGCATCTGAGGACACTCATAGGCTCTAGTAACCCTCATGGAATAGGTAATTCCAACAGTGTATGAATAGCTGCAGAGTGTAAAAATGGTGCCCAACTCGTTATAACCAGCTGGTCTAACCCGGGCAGCACACTACAGCGCAGGGAGGTGCACTCCCGGAGCACACCCAGCCGTGAGCAGCAATGCAGTGACAGTCAGAGTTCACAGTCACTGTTTGCCACCAGGTGCTGGCCACTGAACCTGGGTCCTCAGCACAGCAGCAAGCACTCTTAACTGCTGAGCCAGAGATCACCACAGGCCTACCTTTCAACATCTTATTTGAAATTCTAACTGATGTGATGATTAAAAAAAAGGTTGTACCTGGTGCCGGTGGCACACAGGTTTAATCTCAGCACTCAGGAGGCCCAGGCAGGCAGGGTGAAGATGTCTAAATACTGGAAATTAGGGAGGGACAGCCATTGTTTGCACACAATATACTAACAATAGACCATTTGAAACTTAGTAAAAGAAAGGAGGATTAAGGAGATACGTAAATAAATAGATATTAGTTGGGCAGTCAAATTTAGATCACTTCCCAGGCCAGATTAGAATTCATACAGAAACCTACCAAGGTTAAACAGCTACAGTTGGCCTCAGCTCTGACAATCAGTGTGTGTTGACACTGTTCTGTAATGGTAAATTTATAGAATAATAACTTTTTATAAGGTAGAAGCCAGGCATGGTGGCTCATGCCTTTAGTTCCAGCACTCATAAGGCAGAGGCAGGCAGCTCTCTGAGTTTGAAGCTAGCCTGGATTATAGAGTGAGTTCCAGGACAGCCTATGATATACAAAGAAACCCTGGGGGTCGGGGAAGAACTAAAAAAAAAAAAAGTAGAAAACTCAGAAGGGGCAGGGAGAAACACCATTTGCATACAATAAAATACTTTGTCTGGAAAACACCAAAGATTCACTATAAACTCTTACAAACTATAACTCCATAAGCTGAGATGGCCAGACTTAAAACATTTTAAAAACTAAGCATGATAATAATTTAATAAAAATGTAAAACCTATGTTAAGAAAATACTTTAATGATACCAAGGAACATCAAAGAATAAGAATATTTATTTAAATAAATGTAGCAAGCATACTCGGTTGTTGGCAGGTAACATGCCTCGTATGTACTAGGCTGTGAATTTAGTTACCGGCATGTAGAGTTGGGGTAGGACAGCAATCCTCATATGAATAGCCACTTTTGTAATTACATATGTTTATCTATTGGAGAGGTTTGTATACGCCATGGCGCATGTGTGGAGGTCTGAGGACAACCTGCAGGACTCATTTCTCTCCTTCAGCAGAGGTCCCTGGGATCAGGCTTGACAGCAGGCTCCTATACCTACTGAGTCATTCTGTCAGTACAGAATACCTACATTAATAAAATAGCAGTTGGATACCAAAGTTATCCAAAACATTTAATGTATTCCCCTTTTCCCTCATTTCTAAAAGAGAATTTCATGGAAACAGAATTGGATTTTAAAGTTCATATGGAAAAAGAAACGCGAAACTCAGCAAGCTTTCCAAAGAGCAGCGAGACAGACTTCCAGATACTGCAGCTTGTACACGCTGAGCCTGCAGCACACACTGGGACAGAGTCAGCAAGACAAACTTCCAGATACAACAGCTCGCATACGCTGAGCCTGCAGCACATGCTGGGACATAGCTGAAAGTTAACAAAATGTCCCAAATCCACACAGAAATGAAATATGTGATAGTTTGGATTTCCGATCAACTGGCCACTAGGAAAGCAATCTTCATCAAATCAACTTTAATGGATCAAAGCTCCCAACAGAACATTGAAGCCATCACAGTAAAACACAGAATAAAATGTGTGGGTAAGGTGGTCAGGTGCTTGACTAGTATATCTGAGACCCTGAGCTCAACCCTAGCATTGCAAAAAATTAATTACTTTAATCTGAGAAAAATTTGAGGGTTTATATGTGTGTCCATATTTAATTTTAGGGCAAAGAAAACCTTATTAAGAAAAGCAACAGTTTGCTGGGCAGTGGGGACACATGCCTTTAATCCCAGCACTTTGGGAGGCAGAGCAGGTGGACCTATCTCTGCATTTGAGGCTACCCTCGTCTACAGAGCAAGTTCCGTGGCAGCAAAGGCTACGCAGAGGAACTCTGTCTTGAAAACCAGAGAGCTGGAAAAGTGGCTCAGTGGTTAGGAGCACACAGTGCTCTCTCCGAGGACTGGAGTTCCATTCCCAGCACCCATACCAGGAGGCTCATGGCTGCTCCAGTCCAGCTCCAGGGTCTGACCTCTGGTCCTGTGGGCACACGTGCTCATGTGCACATACTCCCTCTCCCTGTACACATAATTAAAATAATAAAAAGAAATCTTTCTTTAAAAAGAAAAGAAAAAGAACTCCCCAACCCCCAAAAAAAGAAATATAAAAAGAATAATACAAAACAAAACAAAAATTAAGGGGCTAGTGAGATGGCTCAGGGGTTAAGAGCACTGACTGCTCTTCCAGAGGTCCTGAGTTCAATTCCCAGCAACCACATGGTAGCTCACAACCATCTGTAATGAGATCCAATGTCCTCTTCTGGTGTGACTGAAGACAGCTACAGTGTACTCACATACATGAAATAAATAAAATAATTAAAAAAAAAAAAGATTAATTTTTTTTTAAGAATTTAAGATCTCTAAGGAAGAGCCCAAAGACAGACTATGGTGAGCAACAAGCAATCTCTCTCTTTTTTTTTTTTTTTTTTTTTTTTTTTGGTTTTTTGAGACAGGGTTTCTCTGAGTAGCCCTGGCTGTCCTGGAACTCACTCTGTAGACCAGGCTGGCCTTGAACTCAGAAATCCACCTGTCTCTTCCTCCCAAGTGCTGGGATTAAAGGCATGCACCACCACTGCCCAGAGCAATATCTCAATGTATAGAAATATTTTATTTTTAAAAAATTGATAAATCCTGGATATATACTGGTAGTTTGCAGAAGCTGAAGCCACAGTATGACTGTTGGTCCCTGGAAACTGCCCTTTCCTTACCCAGAGCTTTACAGGATTCGTGGGGAGTGGAGTGGGGGGTCGAAAATCCTAGGTAACTAAGAAAGCATTTGAAATGATACCTAACACTCTGCCGGGATTAAATGTGTCCCCTTAATTGGTGGCCAAAGCAATTAAACTGGAATTACTTTTTAAGGTCCTCGTTTTTTTTTTTGGTTTTTTCGAGACAGGGTTTCTCTGTGTAGTCCTGGCTGTCCTGGAACTCACTTGGTAGACCAGGCTGGCCTCGAACTCAGAAATCCGCCTGCCTCTGCCTGCCTCCCAAGTGCTGGGATTAAAGGCGTGCGCCACCACTGCCCCGCTTGGAATTACTTTTTAAGGTCCTCGTTGCTAATCTGCTCAGAAAACAGATAAGCATAACCAAAAAGTCAGTCAAGAGGGAGGCTGGGTACACAGCAGGGGACACTCACTCTCTCTCGCCTGGGAGGCCATACATTTTCAAACTAAATTCCTAATTGTTCTAATATGCCCAAGTTGTATCTTGGCAGAGAAACTTCACATTGCTTCCATAAGCCGCAAATTTCCATAAGCATTACCTTCAACCACTGAAACAACCTCAGGTAAACAGGAACTGCGCAGTGGGACAGCCAGTAGCTGGGTTTTTTGGGACCACTCAGTGGGGACAGCCTGGGGACAGCCAGTAGCTGTGTTGACTTCATTCCTTTTGAGGCAGGGTCTTACTCTTTTTGTTGTTTTGTTTTGTTTTGAGACAGGGTTTCTCTGTATAGCCCTGGATGTTCTGGAACTCACTCTGTAGACCAGGCTAGCCTTGAACTCAGAAATCCGCCTGTCTCTGCCTTTCAAGTGCTGGGATTAAAGGCGTGAGCCGCCACCACTGCCTGGTGGGTCTTACTCAGCAATACAGAGGATAATCCTGCCTTGGTTCCCACCCGCTGGGGTTATGGGTGAGCCATCCTGGCCAGTTTAAAACCTAGAACTCCAAAGTCACGAGACCTCCTTAAGTCTCTACTGCCGTGATGCACACTGAGACTAAAAGCAGTCTGCAGAGGAGAGCATTTGTTTCCCTCACAGATTATAGCCCATCCTTAAGAGACATCTTTGGAACAGGAATTCAAGGCAGGAACCAAAGCGGAAGCCATGGAGGAGGCTTTTTACTGGCTTCTTATACAACTCAGGACTGCCTGCCCAAGCTTGGAGCCACCTACAGAGAGCTGGGACTTCTCATACCAATCATTAATAATTAATACATGATTAATAAATTAATACTTAATAAAGAAAACACTCCACAGACTTACCTAAAGGTCAGTCCTATGAAGGTATTTTCTGTTTGTTTTGTTGTTGTTGTTTTTGTTTTTTTAGACAGGGTTTCCCTCTGTAGCCCAGCTGTCCTGGAACTCACTCTGTAGACCAGGCTGACCTCAAAATCAGAGATCTCTTACCCTGCAGAGTGCTGGGATTAGAAGCTTGCACCATCACTCCTGGCTGTAAAGGTATTTTCCTAATTAAAAGTCCCTCTTCTCAGATGACCCCAGCTTGTGTCAAATGGACATAAAATTAGCCAACAGACTGAGTCAGGGGGATTGCCACCAGTATGAAACCAGTCTAGGCTACAAAGTGAAGACTGATATAGCAAGACCTTATCTCAAAAATACCACCCGAACAATAATAACAACAAAACTTAATATATAAAGTGTAGTTTAATTACAGGGCTCTGACAATTTTTCCTTGAAAAACTGACTCATCCGAAATAGCATTACTTTCTAAAATTTATATTATTACATTTATCCAGTGTGTATGCAAGCTAGAACATAACTGAGGCCGGGCAGTGGTGGTGCATGCCTTTAATCCCAGCACTTGGGAGGCAAAGGCAGGTGGATTTCTGAGTTTGAGGCCAACCTGGTCTACAGAGTAAGTTCCAGGATAGCCAGGGCTACACAGAGAAACCCTGTCTCAAAAACAAACAAACAAACAAAAAAAAGCATGACTGTATAGCATTGTGTGCTGCTGTGGAGGGCAGAACAATTGTGAGACAAGCTCTACCATGTGGCTTCCTGAGATTTGGACACTTGGGTGGCCGGGCTTGATGACAGGACCCTGAATGACCGAGCCTTCTTGCGGAACTATAGCCCTACTTTTTAGATAACCACTGAAGCTTTTCCTAACCGATGATAGGATAGGGGGAGGGGGGAGGGTAGCTGCAGGAAACTGAGAGGTGAAAAACAGTGGTACCGCTTTTTCAGGGAGGGGGCACACACCTGAGGACTCTGTCTCCTTCTGCACCTGTCTCCATCTTCCTAATTCCCTAAAGAATGAAAGCTAAGCATGAAATGGCCCTGGCTTTCTTTTTTTTTTTTGGTTTTTTGAGACAGGGTTTCTCTGTATAGCCTTGGCTGTCCTGGAACTCACTCTGTAGACCAGGCTAGCCTCGAACTCAGAAATCTGCCTGCCTCTGCCTCCCAAGTGCTGGGATTAAAGGCGTGCGCCACCACCGCCCAGCGGGCCTGGCTTTCTAAAATGGCTTTCTTCCCTTCTAATTGTATCCGTAAACCTTAAATTAGTAGCCTGTGTCATCTTTGGGGCTCAGCACGCAGCAGGTGCTGGCTGTGTGTCTGGTTTCTCCACACTCAACAGGCCAGTGAGGTGTACATTGGGCTGAGCCATGGACATTGTGTTTATCCTGAGCTTATTCACCAGTGGTCTGCTCAGAGACAGGATCTCATCCCTCCCTGAAGTGGAAATGCTGATCCCTGTCATGGTTTCAGCAGCCAAGAAGGGGGACTCAATACTGGGACCTAGTCTCAGACTCACTGGCCCATTCCAGAGTCTCTAGGGCTGACTCTCTACCAAAGGGCTTTAAAGATACCAAAATACCAAGTAAACAAATACAAAAAATATAAAGATGGAAAAGATCATGTGACAGACTGGGCTGGGGGCACAGCTCAGTGGTAGAGCGGTTCTTTAAGAGCCTGGCAGGAAGGGAGGGGAGGTAGGAGGGGAGGAAAGGAGGGATGGAGGGAGGAAGGGAGAGAGGAAAGGAAAGAAGGAGGGAGAGGGGGAGGGAGGGAAAGAAGAAGGGAGGAAGGGAAGGATGGAGGGGAGGAAGGAAGGACTTCTGAACAAAGAAAAAGAAACACAAATCAAAAGAAATTACCACATTGCTAGGCAATGGTGGCTCATGATTTTAATCCCAGCATTCAGAGGGTAAAGGCAGTCAGATCTCTGTGAGTTCTGTCAGCCTGTTCTACAAAGTGAGTTTCAGGACAGCTGGAACTACACAAAGAAGAGAGAATGAGAGAGAGAGAGAGAGAGAGAGAGAGAGAGAGAGAGAGAGAGAGAAAGAGAGAGAGAGAGAAAGAGACAGAGAGACGGAAAATGAATATGAAGGTAAAGTGAACCATGTAGTCTGTTTAATTAGCAAAGATTAGAAAGATGGCGGCATGTCTTGTAGGAGGGGTGTGGGGTGGGGCATCAGCTGACTCAGACTCATCACTGAGGGAGCTTTAATTAGGATGCAATATCTGGAGGGCCGTTTAGAAATAGGAAGGGAATATTTGAAAAAGTGCATGGCTCTGGGTCAGGAAGTCCAGTGCCCTGGGACCTGTTTAAATCCTGTGCAAATGTTTCGATGCAAAGACATCACTAAAGTATCAGCCTCAGTAGGAAAAAGTGATGGAGAAACAGATTAGCCTTGCAGACGTCCACTTCATGGAGAAATGTGAAGCCACTAAAGTATTTATCACCACACGGAACAACCTGAAGTAAATAACTTAAAAAGTAAGTTACTGCCAGATGCCATGGTGCACACCTTTAATCTCAGTGCTGGGGGCGGGGAGGATTAGAAATTCAAGGGTCATCCTTCCCGATGTGTGTTGAGTTTCAGGCCAGTTTGGGTTACAAGGGACTGTTATCAGCGTCAGCGTCATCACCATCACACCTGAAAGCCATCTAGGACAGCAATAGGGAAAGGTACTAGGCAGGTCATTCAGCAGTGATTAAAAACAGTGATCTATAAAATAACCCAGGGGCTGGGGAGTGACCAGTGGGTAAGGGCACGTGCTCTGCACTATGAGCATCTGAGTTCAGATCTCCTGCTCTCATTTAATAGCTCAGCATGGTTCACACTTACAACCCTGGAGCTGGGGAGAGGCGACAGAGACAGAGAAGGACTCTGGGGATTGCTGGAGGACAGCTGACATCGGAAAACTGATGCGCCCCAAGCTTAGTGGGCTACCCTGCCTCAGGAGAGTAAGGCAGAGAAGAAAAAGACATATGATATCTTCCTCTGACCTCTACACATGCACACATATACACACGCACAGATGCACATACAAACACACACATGCAGATATATATACACATGCATACACATGCATGTCACACACAAAACAAATAGTAAAATATCAATCTAAGCTGGGAGTAGTGTCACTAGGAGTGGTAGTACACGCTTTTAATCTAGCACTCTGAAGAAAGAGGCAGGAAGAACTCTGTGAGTTCAAGCCCAGCCTGGTACTCATTGTAAGTTCCAAGACAGCTATATAGTGAAACCCTGTCTGTCTCAAAAAACAAAACAAAAAACAAAACTTGACTGATATGCCATATAATCAAAATCCAATGTGGTAGTAGTTTGAATATGTTTGGCCTAGGGAATGGCACTATTAGGAGGTGTTGCCTTCTTGCTGGGCCTTGTTGGACAAAGTGTGTCACTGTGGGTGTGGGCTTCAAGACCTTCCTCCTAGTTGCCTGGAAGCCAGTAGTCAGTCTGCCTTCAGATGAAGATGTACTCAGTTCCTCCTGCACCATATCTGCCTGAATGCTGCCATGCTCCCAAACCTCTGAACCTGTAAGCCAGCCCCAATTAAATGTTGTCCTTATAAGAGTTGCCTTGGTCATGGTTCACAGCAGTAAAACCCTAAGACTTCCAAAAATGAGGAAAACCTTCTTCAGAATTATTTCTTTATGTGTGTATGTGTAGGCCTGAGTTGAGTGTATGCCCATGGAGTGCAGAAGAGGGAGTCAGAGCCTTGGAGCTGGAGTTGCAGGTGGCTGTCGCTGTCTAACATGGGTGCTGGGAACTGAACTCGGGTCTTCCGGGAGAACATCAGATGCTTTTAACCACTGTGCCATCTCTCCAGCCCTAGAAAAATGTTTTCAACATCTTCCATGCTCCAGGACTACATCAAGTACCTAATCCAACCTCTAGCCATGTAGGCTCCGAGAGCAAGTTTAGTTTAGCTCACTGGCCAGCAGTGAGTAGGGTGAGGCAGTGTGGACACTTGGGTCTAAATGTGTGCCCAGATTGCAAGGCACTACCCCAAACAGCCCTTCTGACTCTTCACATGTTTGACTTCTGCAGCCAACAGCTGCCTGCATGCTCACATTTCACAAAAGTTTTCAGGCTTTTTTGCCCTTCTCAACATGACTTTGGCAAGATCACTTATTCCGCAGAGCTAGTTCCTCCAAGCTGGCATTGTGAACTCTTTGTTCTCTACCGTAGGTGCTTTTGGATCTGTTGATAAGTAAGTGACTGAGGAAGCTTCAGAAAAGGTCCTCACAGCAAAGCCAGTAAGCATGAAGCTCAAGGAACGGCCCACAGTTATCTTTGTAAAAGCCGTTGTAGGAGCCAGGATCCTGTGCAGGAGGCAATCAGTAAGAGGGAAGAGGGGATTGTTAACACAACCCTACACCGTTTACAGCTTTAGAGAGCCAGTTTCCAGCCTCTGCTGTAACATCCCTTTCATAAAAGGCAAACACAGTTGGAGCCAACACCACCTCTCTCCCAAGATCACTTGGGTGGAGTCTAGGACAGTTCAGACTGAGGCAGAATTTCCTATGGAGAGCGCTTTTTCAGGACATATGCCCACAGGTACAAGTAGACAGGCACATTCAGAGCAGAGGACAGTAAACGTTTCTTGACTTCACATTCATTCTCCAGTTTTGAAGTATAGAAAGTTACAAAGTATACAAAGACGGAAAGCTCCTCACGCTTTGAAAATTCATTGTATTTAACAATTGTAATTACATAAAAATCCCAAATCAGCCGGGCAGTGGTGGCGCACACATTTAATCCCAGCACTTGGGAGGCAGAGGCAGGTGGATTTCTGAGTTCGAGGCCAGCCTGGTCTACCAAGTGAGTTCCAGGACAGCCAGGGCTACACAGAGAAACCCTGTCTTGAAAACCCCCCCCCAAAAAAAATCTCAAATCATGACACAAAACCTGTCATTTCCAGGCATACAAAGGAACAGAGCAGAGGGTCAATAGGAACTGCCAAAGGGCAGCCTGGCACACAGACCAGAAAGGGAAGAGAGGACTAGGCTGTGCCCTAGGATATCTCAACTGGGGCAATCTCTTCAGTTTAATTTGGGGGAGGTATGCGTCATTTGAAAATGCCTCTGTAGTAGATTAGCTATTTTTAGAAACAGTCTTTTTTTGTTGTTGTTGTTGTTGTTGTTTTTGTTTTTCGAGACAGGGTTTCTCTGTGTAGCCCTGGCTGTCCTGGAACTCACTCAGTAGACCAGGCTGGCCTCGAACTCAGAAATCCACCTGCCTCTGCCTCCCAAGTGCTGGGATTAAAGGCATGCGCCACCAC
>JANHMN010000012.1:60511520-60550223 GCA_030674055.1 Rhabdomys pumilio
GGCACGGTGGATACGTGGGCATCACCGAGGCACGGTGGATACGTGGGTATCAGTGAGGCACGGTGGATACGTGGGCATCAGTGAGGCACAGTACTATTCGAACTCTTGTAAATGTATTGTGCTATTGTTTAATGCCCAGGCCCTTTCTTGTGTGTTGTATTCAGGACTTCTTGCAACGGTTAATTTTTCACTGCATCTGTGTTACTGTGTGGTGAAGTGTAGCCTGCTACACCTTGTCCTACTTAGGTCTCTGCTGCTGTGTTGAAAAGCTAACCAAGCCTATTTGGGGAACAAAAGGTTTGTTTAGCTTATATGTTAGAGACCATCATGGAGGGAAGTCAGGACCAGAACCTGGAGGCAGGAACTGAAGCCAAGAACATGGAAGATCACTGTTTATTGGATTCTTTACTGGCTCACTCAGCCTGGGCAACAGGAGCTGTGCACTCACAAGAAAAGTCCAGAACCACCTTCCCAGGGATGGTACTGCCCACAGTGGGCAAGGCCCTTCTACACCAATCATTAACCAGAAAAAAAAATGTTCCACAGATATGCCCACAGGCTTCAGTAGATGCCATTCCTCTACTGAGGGTCCCTCGCTCCAGGTGACTCCAGCTTGTGTTCACAAAACATAACTAGCACAGGCTTCATGGCTGCAATATTCTGGTGTGTCTCCATCTCCTTTCCCCACACCCACCCACACTGCTTGTAGGTCCCTAACACAATAGACAGCAGTGATCATTTCTCACAACTCCTGATGACCTGAGTGGTGGCTACTCAAGATAAATCAATATCTTCCTGGTCCACAGAATATATAATATAGTCCTTTATTTTATTTATTTATTTATTTATTTATTTATTTTTTGGTTTTTCGAGACAGGGTTTCTCTGTGTAATCCTGGCTGTCCTGGAACTCACTCTGTAGACCAGTCTGGCCTCGAACTCAGAAATCCGCCTGCCTCTGCCTCCCAAGTGCTGAGATTAAAGGCGTGTGCCACCACCACCCGGCTCAGTATAGTCCTTTAAAAAAATTATTTTACATGAGTATTCTGTCTTCATGCACACCAACCAGAAGACGGAATCAGATCCCATTACAGATGGTTGTGAGCCACCAATGTGGTTGCTGGGACTTGAACTCAGGACCTCTGGAAGAGTAATCAGTGCTCTTAACCACTGAGCCATCTCACCATTTCGAGTAAGTTCTTCCTATTATTTATTATATATTATAAATGGATATTTTTGCCGCATTCAAAAGGTAAAAACAAATGAATTTTGCAATAATAATGGACTTCAATCCAATATATGTGAACAGCTGGAGGAAGCAATTCAAAATCCTGGCATGGTGTCACATACCAGCAATCCCAACACATGGAAGCCTAGGGCAAGAAGACTGCTGGAAATTCAGGCCTAGCTAGCCTACACTGCAGAGTGAGTTTGAGGCTAGCCTGGGCTACATAGCAAGACTCTGTCTTCTATAATCTTTGTAGTTGGGAACCAGTGGTGGGAAGATGAGGAGTCAGAGTCATCCTCATCGACATAACAAGTTTGAGGCTAGCCTGGGCACCAAGGGCTGTGTGCTCACAAAGAAACAGAAAGAAGGAAAAAAGAAACTGAGCATACTTCTCATGCCAGAAAAGTGGCTCAATCTTGATCCGCTGGTCCTATTTAAGCCTGGAAGCCGTGCAGGTGGACTTCAGTGGAAGGACCAGTTTACCACTGGGACCACTAAACAATCTCAAATGTGAGTCCATTTCTCTGTGGCTGTCCCTTGACTTTCTAAAGTGTTTACGGTCACACTACTTCTCACGCAGAAATTCTTCCAGCCAAGTAAGACCAAAACCAAAAGTCAGTGTAAGGACCAGGTCACCCCTGAAAACACATACAAGGAGCATTATAAAGACTGACAGGGTATATTTATCTACTTAGAAATATATTTGCAGCCAAGCAAATGCCTAGCTGGCACATGCCTTTAATCCCAGCACTGGGGAGGCAGAGGCAGGCAGACCTACAGAGTGAGTTTCAGGACAGCCAGGGCTACACAGAGAAATCCTATCTTGAAAAATGAAGCATTCTTTTGGGCCTCAGTTTCTCTAGCTAAGAAACAAAGGCAGAGACCGGGCTGTGGTGGCCCAAGCCTTTAATCTCAGCACTTGGGAGGCAGAGGCAGGCAGATTTCTGAGTTTGAGGCCAGCCTGGTCTACTGAGTGAGTTCCAGGACAGCCAGAGCTATACAGAGAAACCCTGTCTCAAAAAACCAAAAAGAAAAAAAGAAAAAAAGGCAGAGTCAGGGCCTGTCCTTTTTGTTTCTTTGTTTTGTTTTGTTTTGTTTCTTCTCTTTGAAATTAAATCAATTTATTTATTCACTTAATGTCCCAATATCAGCTCCCCAGGGCCTGTCTTTTGCTGTCAGAATGAGATTAGTATGATGTAACCTAAGTCACTGTGTCTAAGGCACTGTTCATGTTGGATGCCCTAGAACACTGTTAGCCCTGGAAATAAATACTCAGTAAGCGTCATTGTGACAGTCAGAACCAGCCCATTCCAGTTCCTGCTCATACCTTTACTCATTTCTGGTGCATCCTGTGTATAACACATGGCCTCTGACTCCGGAGTCCTGACCCTCCTGCACTTGTCCACAGGCCTGTCAGTGCTTTACTGTATCTGCTGTATTTACCCATCTAGACTAAAACTGGAGGGAAATGACCATGTCTGCTAATTCCTTTGTGTCTCAGAAAGCCTTTGATGAGTTCTCATTGATAAAGTACTTTTGAAATTTTGCTGGTGTAAGTAATGAGTTTTTGTTTTGTTTGAGAAAGGGACTTGGGCCGGGCAGTGGTGGCGCACACCTTTAATCCCAGCACTTGGGAGGCAGAGGCAGGCGGATTTCTGAGTTCGAGGCCAGCCTGGTCTACAGAGTGAGTTCAGGACAGTCAGGCCTACACAGAAAACCCCTGTCCCCCCCCCCCCCCCCCCCAGAAAAAAAGAGAAAGGGACTTGGGTATCCCTGTGTGGATCTGTAACTTTCTTTTCAGCTGAGGACGACTTTGAACCCTCAGTGCCACTGAAGTGCTGGCATTGCAGGTGTGACTACCATACTCTGCAATAAATAGACTTTCTTTTCTATTATTGAGATTTTTTGATTATTTATTATATATATATGAGTTAGTATTTTGCCTGGAGGCCAGAAAAGGGCCTCAGATCCCCTGAAAAGTTACACATGGTTGTATGCTACATCGGGGGTGCTGGGAATCAAACCTAGGTCCTTTGCAAGAGTAACAAATGTTCTAACCACTGAGAAGTCTCTCCAGCCTTTGTTTTTTATTTTTAATTCTGTGTGTTTGTGTATGTCTGTGTGTGGTGGTCAGGAAACAGCTTGTGGTAGTCATTTTTTCCTTCTGCCAGGTGGGTCCCAGGAACGCAGGGATCTAGCTTGGGTTGCCAAGTTTGCTGGTAAAAACGTTACCTGCTGTTCTATTTGCTGGCCCCAGAGATGGTTTTCAAAGTCACTTTCCTAACACTTTTCCTTAGCTTCCCAGTGTTCGTATACCTTTGAAGGTTATTGTCATACATTCTTACAAAATGTCACCTTTCATAGCAAGCAGTTGGAAATCTCTGTTGTTTCTCTCAGCCACTAACTGATTCATGGAATATTCTGATATCCAGGTTTGGATGTATTGCTTACTGATCCCACTGGTTGCCTTCCTTCCCATAGTCAGAGAGGCTTTTGTTAGTGATGTAAGAGGTAATGATGTAATATGCTTTGCATATTCTAAGGCAATAAAGAAGTGTAATAAGGCTTATAAACATTGAGCAAGTTCTCATGTGATAAATATTTAAGGAAAAAAAAATCACTGGATGGTGGTGACTCACACCTTCAAACCTAGCACTCAGGACTCAGGAGGCAGAGGCAAGTGGATCTCTGTGAGTTGTGAGTCCAAGGCCAGTCTGGTAGACAACTACAAATCGAGTTTCAAGACAGTCAGCACTACACAGAGAAACCCTGTCTCAAAAAAAAAAAAAATAAAATAAAATAAAAAATAAAAAAAAAGCAAAGAAAACGAAAAGAAAAAAGAAAAAGAAAGAAAGAAAGACCTGACATTAAAGCCTCTTGTGCATTGGAAGACTGTCCTTTAGACACATTAAAGCCTCTTCATTCGTTTCTGCATGTGGAAGACTGTCCAGACTCTCTCTCTGAAAACTCGCGACTCTTAGAGACCAGTGGAAAAAGCAGCAATTTGTATCTGGGTGCAAACTTCTTCAGTCATTGTAACAGTTTTCAGAATGCAATCTGAAATGTGCCTTTTAGATATTACAAAAGTAATAATGCATCCTCCTGCAGCACAGATGGTAACCGCTCCCAAAAGGCACAGAGCCCCCGGGAGGTGGGCACAGAGCCCCGAGAGGCAGGTGGCACAGGTCTGCTTGGAGTTGAGCTTCAGGGAGCTACAGCCTTTGGCCCTCCATCACAGGTGACTAAGACTCTCAATCACATACTGTCTGGTTCCTGACCTGACAGTTTAATTTTAGAGTAAACTGAGCACACATGCAACTATGTCTTGGTGAACTTAGAAGCACAGGCTTGAACTGCTCAGATTAGAAGGTGATCTTGCCCTTGTACTAAATGACCCTGGGTGAGTCTAATCTGTACCCTCTTCATCTGTTAATTGAGTTTGGTTATTCTCATAATCTCAGACAACTACAGAGATTGAATAAGAAAATGCAGTGGTCAAGCATAGCCCCAGACACAGCCTTCTGTCACGACCAGGATGGATTCCAGGCCTACCCCATACTGCTTAGAGGCTGGGAGGGAGTCCCAGACCAGGAGCCACCGAGTCAAGACATTCTTACAGAATGAAGCATCTAAGCAGAGACATGAGGATAAGTAGGGTTAGGTGGGGGATGAAGGGTAAGAATCCTCAGAGTAGAGAGAGAGATAAACCAGGAAGTGTGCAGAGCTATACTGAGCAAGACACCAAAGGTCACAACTGCTGCTGAGAGACCAGGTAAGAGGCCACCGTGTTACTCAGAAGCTGGATTTAGTGTTCTACATAGCATTGAAGCGATGAGGTCATAGGAAGTTCATACACACCACAGAGACCTGGGAAATAGAACCAGCTAGTCTGTGATTCCTTGGATGTGCTGGTTACAGTTAGATTTGCTCCAACCAATCTTCAGGGACCAGGCCTTGTGTTACTCATGGACCTTGATGAGTCTGCTTCCTTCCTCATCCCTGAGTCAAACGTCCAGCAAGCCACTTGACCTGCCCATCAGCAGCCATTCCCCACAGGGCAGGTTGTGGCTTTAGGGAGTCGTGAATTGCACCTATTTCAGAGAGGTCAGAACTTACCATCACTCTGGGTCTGGGGAGCTGTTTACCGGTTAGTGGAATCTCCGTGTCTGGATCTGTCTACCTTCACTCTGCTTTGGGGCCAGAGTAATGGCATCAGGGAAGAGGGAAAGAAACTACTGCTCAGCTGAGGTGACTACAGCCCTGCAATCAGACAGATTTACTGAGCCGGTGGAGGAAGTCACCACAAATTCCTCAAACCATAGTCATCCTCTCTTTCAAAGCTATTTTTCTTCTCACGCTTTGCATTCTTTGATGCTAAAATCTGCTTCTCATTCCTTATTCCATACCACCAATGGCAGGCGTAGGGGTGAGGGGTAATGAGGAGAACAGTCAGGAGATGAGGGGGTACATGGACAAGTGTGACCACTCTCTCTCCTTTGTGTGTGTGTGTTGGGGTAACCACAGCTTTATACAGAATAGGCAAGCATTTCACACACCGAGCTACACCCCAACCTTGACGGCTTTTCATTGTTTTCAGGATGACACAGCGTTCTGAGGCTGGGTCACTATTTTAGCAAGTTTTACAGCAACAACAATATCAAAAAGAGCTGATGTTCACCGTGTGCAAGCGAAGGAAGGCTCAGAACCTGGCTTCAAATACTCTTCACACTGAAGCTTTCAAGGAAATGGGACAACTGTTCTCCCTTGATGGATAATGAAGTGTACGTTCACAGGGTCCAGGTAATTTATCCAGTGTTCCACAGCTGGTATGGGGTAAGCAAACACGGAGGAAAGTCTACAATTGGGTCTTGATCAAAGTAAATGTATATAAAAGTAAACGAATATACAGCGGAAAGTCGTATTTAGTAAGGGAAATAATACAAATGATACAAATTAGGTTTATTAAGTAAATACTTTTGGAAAGTTATCTTAAAGCAAAACACTGTGGCCTATGTATCCTTGGCCATTTTCACAAGCAGGTAAAGAGCTAGTTGCCCCGCCTGACTCCTGATGGTCCCCTTAGTACCCACAGCCCTTGAATGCCAGTACCAAACAGCCTTATGGATGACCAGCCTGTAGAGCGAATGCCAGGTGGGCATCTGCCCCTCAAAGACTGCAGATGGAAGGAGGATACTCAACAGCCCCGCAGACTGCCAGACTCTGTCAACTCAGAGCCCTGAGGAGCTTTCTCTCCTGGGAGCCAGCCCGGCCGGTTTGGCTCTGGTGAACAAGTCTGAGCTGGACAGACCAAGCAGGAAGTGCCAGTTCCTGCTCTGCACAACTCGCTCCTGAGCTTTGTAGCATAACCTGTCCTGCCCAAGGGGAGAGGCTTCCCAGCAAACTGGCCTGACAGCACAACACTGTCTCAGACTCCACGAGGAGGCTTGTGTTCTCACGGTAGAGTTTTGAAATTCTATCTTTAGAGCAGCCTTGGGGACACCTTTCCATGCCACTTATTTCTGTGACAATGATGTCTCCAGTCTACAATTTCTCTATCTTCTATAGCCCCCTTAGGTGAGGAGCCTGACTCAGCCAGGCCACCAGCCAGCTCAGACCTCCTCTCTGCGCCCCAGGTCTGTATCTGCCAATGAGGTGCTAGGATGCAGTAGGCTTACATCACAGTCTTGAATCTGTTATGGGCAGAATCAAAACAAAACTCAGAGTTTACAAAAACAAACAGACGTCCTGTCTCTTCAATGCAACAAGAATGGAATCGTGAGGGGAATACAGACCATAATAAGACAGCCTGGATTCTACCCGCATGTCCCCAACAGAGAGAGCTTGGGGTTTTTCCAGATTTGAGGGAAGTCCCCAAGCCTGGCAACTTTACACAAGTCCTCAGCTGATCCAAGGTGCCCAAGTACCCTACCCAAATCGGTGTAAGCAACGCCACATTCCCAAGCCAGTGCCATGACTGCTTAGTTTGGGTGTCATTAAAGAGATAAAAGACTGCAGATTTGGGGCTGGAGAGTGTGGCCTACTGGCAGAGCTCTTGCCCAGCAACACCCCTCCCCCCAGGGCAGCCTCACACCCGTGCTCATCCAGCACAGAAACAAAACAAAACACCCACAACAGCAAAAAGCCCCATAGAACACTGGCTGAGAGAATTGTTTTCTTTATTACTGGAGAGGTAATTAGAGGTACTGACAGTACTGGGGACCTTCCAGAGGCCATCGATAGAGAAATTTGGGGCTGAGATATGGGCCACAGTCTTGGCTGCCAACCCAGGGTTAGAAAGAAGCAAACAGTTTTCACCCCTGACTCACCAAGTTCCCATCTGTTCTCCACTTGGTCATGGTGGACAGCCTGTGATTGCCATGAAGGATTTAGTGGGCTTCACATCAGGAGCCTTGGCTCCCCCAAGGGCCTTCCTGTCATCTTGGATTACCCCTGGTGAGCTCGTCTAGAAACCCCACACAGTTCGCCATTAGTTTCAACATCTATGAGGAAGGAGAGAAGAGAGTCTGTGTGCCAGTTAAGTAATCACCCTTCGGATCTCCATCAGCCCTGGAGAAAATAATCGAGGGGTTTGGGGAGCTATAGAAAGGTCAAAGGTTTGCAGGTCTAGCGTTTCGTGGGAACATGCGCACGTTTGGACCGGCCCCAAGTGTGGGGTTGACCTGTTTGACAGGTAACAATTAGAGAGGAAGAGTTTGCAGGGTTGGAATGTGGCGAGAGAGGCCGCGGTGGGGATCTGGTTTACCGGCTCGGCAGGTGGGGCCTGCTGCTCGGACAGGCATGTGCACGCACAGCATTCCAGAGAATCGGTTTTCTTTTAAAGCCGCGATGACTGCAGGGCACGAGAGGGTTGGGTTGAGCCCTGGCTGGGAGCCGTTACCAGTCTGCAAGGTAAAGAAGCAAAATAAATAGGTTCCTGGAGCCAGCTCAAGGACGAGACCGCAAAGGCATTCAGAACTTAGACATTTTTTTAATGTCTAAAATAAATGTGTGCTTTTTGTCTTAAAACTTGAGAAACCCCAGACTAATACAAAATGCCAAAGATAATAGAATGGAAATCTCCTCCTCCTCCTCTTCCTCCTCCTCCTCCTCCCCCTCCTCCTCCTCCTCCTCCTCCTCCTCCTTCATCACCCTTCTCCTTTTTTCCTTTCCATTTTAAAGAAGCAAGAATACTGTGATCTCGTGGCAGTCTCTGTGAAGGATGCTATCTTACCTGATACAGTCTAGAAATGTTTATTATTTTTCTCAGAGTTGCTGCAGAAGAGAAAGCTCTTTTCCCTCAATAAATCATAGCTAACACGTATGTTTTGAAAGTCGTTTTGGGGCTTGGGTTTGAATTCTTCTGGAGAATATTTATGTAAATGAGCAAGGCCTTGGATTCCACTCAGCCCAGGAAAGAGAATCGAGAGATTGTTTCTGATGAAACAGAAAAGAAAAGTAGATGCAAATAAAGTTTCTCCTTCGAAGTGTTTAAAATAGCCAGAAATTAGGATAATACATGCGCACGCGCACACACACACACACACACACACACACACACACACACACACACATTAGTCCTGGTGAGCTTGTCTAGAAACCCCACACAATTCACCATTAGTTTCAACATCTATAAGGAAGGAGAAAAGAGAGGCTGTGTGCATATACAGATATTTGTGTTTAAATATAAATAATACAGTACAATGCAGAATCTATACAGAGCCGCATATACATAATATGACTTTCTACATTCAAAGGTGTTTAGGGGCTCTAGACTGCTGGCCCAGCACGCATGAAGCCTTGGATTCCACCCCAGTGCCGCATACACAGGCCTGCACTCTCCCAGCACTTGGAAGGGGAAAGTAGGTTTGACATAAGGCCAGCCTGAATTACAGGAGACCCTGCCTTAAAGACACCAAAGCAAAAAGAAGGTGTGTGCATGTGTGTGCACATGTGTGTGAGCTTAGCATACTGTTGTAACTTCCCTGTGTCACACGCACAGCTGCTGAGAAGGGGAGAAGCCAGAGTTGGCTGTGGAAATTATAAAGTAATGGGGAGCCTGGCAAGTCCAACACTGAACATTTCCACACAGCCTACCTTTCCTTCTGTTTACAAGTTAGCTCTCTAAATCCCAGGTCCCCTTCCTTCTCATGTCTCCAGATTTACTAGGAGAGCTCAGAGTTCTTCAGCCCTCAGGCCAGTAGAAGTCAATTCTAGCCAATTAGAAGATCTTGCACTCCAACAGGCAGGAAACAGACAAGCCAACAGAGAATTAGCTGTCTGCTTGTGGCATAATGGCTGCTGACATAGTAATTTAATAAAGGCAGTTTTTCAACGACCAAAATGTCATGAACATAACAATAAAAAGTAAGAACTGTGTGCCCTGCTGTGTTGGCACACCTGGGCAGTGGTGGCACACACCTTTAATCCCAGCACTTGGGAGGCAGAGGCAGGCAGATCTCTGTGAGTTCTAGGCCAGCCTGGTCTACAGAGAGAAGCCCTGTTTGGAAAACAAAAACAAAAAAAATGGAAAGTCAGAAGAGTGACCATGCTCGGTGGATGAACACATTTTGCACAACACAGTCAGGATTCAAACACGGGCTCACTTGTCTCTAGCACAACTCTGAGGCAAGCGTTCTCATGGCACCCATTGTACAGAGAAGATCAGGGAAGTCTCAGAGCTTGCTTCTGATCTAAGGCCTGAACATAGACAGCTGGTTCATTCATTCAGAATCTCAGCAGTTCGGAGCCTCTGTAGACTTTGGCATTACCGAGAGATGTTGAGAGAGAACCAAGCTGGTCTTTCTGGTCCTTCATAGAGTCTGATTATTATCTCAGACTCCAAAGCCATACCTCTCCAGTCTCCCCTAGATGGCTTCTTAGCCATACAAACACTTTATATCCTGGCCTTGTTGATAATAATCCCAACCACCGTGCCAGAGATGCCGAGCTTCACACCTGTCACATCCTGGCCACACTAAGATGCCCCCAGCAGCTGGATCTCCATGGGAAAAAGACAATAAGCACTTTCTGGGGTAGAGTGATTTTACATAGTAGGATGTGCATTGACATAGTAGGTCTGCTTTGTTTTATTTGTGAAAATAGAAAGGACCAAATAAAGTTTTGAAGTTGCTGGAGCAGGACTCTCCACGGGTATGATCGGTTGCTATGACGACCAGTGTGCCTCATCAATCAGAAACATTTGCATGTCTGCTCTGACCACTACATAGACGCAAGCTGACCTGCCTGGGTTTTTGATATATAGGTGTGTGGTGGTTTGAACAAGAATGGCCCCCATAGGCTCATATATTTGAATGTTTAGTCACCAGGGAGTGTCACTAATTGAGAAGGATTAGGAGGTGTGGCCTTGTTGGAGTAGGTGTGGCCCTGTTAGAGGAAGTGTGTTACTGGGGGTGGGCTTTGAGGTTTCATAAACTCATCCCAGGTCCAGTCTCTGTTTCTTGATCAGGGTATAGCTCACAGCTCCTTCTCCAGCACCAAGCCTATATGCCAGCATGCCCTCTATGGACTAAACCACTGAAACTGTAAGCCAGCCCCAATCAAATGCTTTCTTTTGTAAGAGTTGCCTTGGTCATGGTATCTCTTTACAGCCACAGAACAGTGACTAAGACAGGGACTTCTTAGGAATTCTGAAAAAAAAAAAATTATATTATGAAACATTTTTTTGTCCTTTCATTTTTCAAAAATGGCTATTATTAATTTAAAAATAAAAACATTTTGTTTATTAAGTAAAAAAAACCTACAGAAGTGTTTTGGTTTTTTTTGTTAGTTAGTTAGTTTGTTTAAGATTAAAAGAAGCTGAGCTGGAGAGTTGGCTCAGCAGTTAAGAGCACTGACATTTCCTTCCAGTGGTTCAATTCCCAGGAACCACATGGTGGCTCACAACATCTGTAATGGGAAGCCAATGCTCTCTTCTGGTGTGTTTGAAGACAGGTGCAGTGTACTCATATATACATAAAACAAATAAGTAAATTTTTTTGACTGTCCTAAATTGTTTATTGGATATGCATTTTACAAATATCACGCGTGTTAGCGGTAATGGTGGAGCTGGAGAGTATTGCGCCTTCTCCGGGCTGCACGGTGAGAACCACCAACAGTGTGGTGGAACTTGTGTATCTTTCGGCCAGCAGATGTCAGCCCACGCAGCTCTCTGTGCTTGGGGACTGGTTTGGTGACCCACTGGGTGTCAGGATTTCTTCTGATAGCTTTATGGAATGGATCAGTGAGGATAGCCTCAAAAAATTTTATATGTGGAATCCTCACCAACTCAGTAGGAATTCAGGGTTCTCAAAGCCCCACAATGGCGCCCAACTCTCTTCTCAGCAACAGACTGAAGGCTTCGGGCAAATTTCAGCTGGTTAACGCCATGGAGTACAGACTTGCCGTATGTTGCATCCTTAGGAACCGGGCGTTTGCGGCCACCACGTGGACACGAATCCTGTAAATGACATAACCTTGCTTAGCCTTGTATCCGTCTTCGCGCTTTACCAGGCCAGGTGGGGTGGGGAGCCCTGTGCAGCGCAGAGCTGGCGGTATCGCCAACAGCGGACCCTCAGAAGAAAGTGCATCATGCCGGACTACTTCTTCCTCCATAGCTCCTGGATGTATTTGTATGCACCCATCTCTGCTCACCTGATGGCTGCCGCCAGAGGAAAGGCTAAATAAATCTTTTAATAAAGCTTTTTTATTCGTGTGTATGTGGGGGTGTATCTGTACGAGTGTGTGGCATGAGTTTTGGTCCTCGTAGAGGCCAGAAGAGGGTGTTGGGTGCTCTGGAGCCACCCAGCATGGTGACTCGAAGCCAAAGTGACCTCCTATGGCAGTGCAGCAACCGCTCCTAACCACTGAGCTGCTTCTCCAGGCCTGCATTTTCAGAGAATGACAGCACTCAAGAATGAAGATGCTCAAACTAAGCCAAATGATGACGAGTTTGAGGAGCAGGCTATGTGTTCTCCAAGATGGTGCTGAAGCAGGACCACTACCCATCCTGCCCCTGGAGGAGCTCTGGTGGCCCCGTGTGAGTTTCTATACAGACGTCTTTCTTCTAGGTGCCATGGTGGTTCTAGGAGCCAAGGTTCACTTAAGTTGTTCCCGAATACTGAGGTTTATTCAGAGTACCCACATGGTGGGACACCACTGCCCAGAGAAGCATACATTCTTAAATACTGAGTACTACCTTTGAAATGCATTTTCCACCATTTTATTCTACCTTTTTGGTTTATTATGTCTTGTTACATGATAAGCTCTTGCTACATGGCTCAGGCTGGCCTTGAACTCACAATCTCCCTACTTCTTCTTCTTCTTTTTTTTTTTAGATTTATTTATTTATTTATTTATTTATTTATTTAATGTATGTGAGCACATGGTCACTGTCTTCAGACACATCAGAAGAGGGCATTGGATCCCATTACAGATGGTTCTAAGCCACCATGTGGTTGCTGGGAATTGAACTCAGGACCTCTAGCAGAGCAGTCAGTGCTCTTAACCGCCGAGCCATCTCTCCAGCCCAGTCTTCTTACTTCTATCTCACAAGTTTTGGGCTACAGAAGTGAACCATCGCTCATTGTTTCATTCCATTTTAAAAAGAGAATCTCAGCTAGGTGGATGTGGCACACCTTTAATCCCAGTGCTCAGGAAGCAGAGGCAGCTGAATCACTGAGTTCACCACCAGCAGTGCTCTATAGAGCAAGTTCCAGGATAACCAGGGTCACACAGAGAAACCCTGTCTTGACAAACCTAAAAAACAAACAAATAAAAAGAGAATACCCAATAGTTACATCACCACCTCTACTTCCTTACAAAGAGTTTCCCTTGAAAAAGAGCCTCTACTTGCCCATGGAAATTGTCCTTCAGAGAGGCAGAGAGGACTGACTTGAAGCAACTGTCTCCTAGTGGGGTCTGTGAAATTCCTGAGACAGCATTAAAGCAAGCTTGCTTTCCAGGTGAACACAAAGTGGAAGAAAGAAGCTCAGATCGTGGGGGTGGACAGACAGAGCAGACAAGTGAAGGAGGTTAGACAGAACTGAGTGGGGACAGGAAGCCAGTGGAGGAAGAGCCAGCCAGGATAAAAAGACAGCTAAGAGCTGGCCCTTCCACCCAGGAGTCAGTCTCTGTGAAAGTAGATCAGGAGCGTGGAGACCCAGCAGAAGCAAGTGCTGGGCTAGGTAGTCAGGGGAGTGTAACAGTCGAGAGCTTTCTCCAGACCTTAAAGCCTTGGGTTCCTCTACTGCCAGCCACAACCCCGGTTTGAATTACCTAACAAATTCTTACCTGTTACACTGTCATGGCCTCCAACCAAAGCGTCTTTCTGAGGTAAGAGTCGGAAGCGCAGCCACACCTACAACAGGGGAAGGTGAGGCATCTTACAAGGACTCTTGGACACAGTGTTCCCTGGGAAGTTTGAAAGCCCGCCTAGAGGACTGCCTGTAACTTGTTGTAGAATCACATGACATTCCTCCCAGGGCCAAGTTAAGCTGCTCCGATTCGTTCTGGAATATTCCTTTGACAGTGTCTCAGATAAAATCTTTATCACACATCTCTCATTGTGGGCCTAGTGGGAGGTAGATGAATTATCCACGGACGGCTACAGAGTAGGCTCAGGAGTTCAGGCCCAGTTTGGGTCTGGTGCCCAGTTCCAGTCTGAGGATTAGTGTTTGATTTCCCACAGAGGTGGGGCAAAGCCTGTGCTAGCTAGCTGCAAAGGTCCCAGATACAAATCTTCAAGGTGGGGGTGATATGAAGAAGAAAAACATGCAAGGAAAAACTCAGTGGAAAAACCTTACCTTAAAACATTATCCCACTCTGTGAACTTTGAAGACTCAGTGGGGGCATTTTAAATAAAAACAGGAACATCCTAAACTGAGGCTCTCCAGGACCAGTTCAAATTGGGCAATGAGAAACCTAAAGTGCCCTTTCAGGATATTATTCACCCTATAAAAACAGAATGTATTTGTTCTCAGTAAACATGTCAGAACAGCAGCCGTGGAGAGCAAGTGTTGACTGGTCCCTGTCCAATCTGCCAACTCTCAGATAAAACCTGGGATCTGATAGGTGACACACTGCCATAACATTTGCAGTGTGGGGGCTTTTCTCATCAATCATTTCAGCACCAAACATGAGAGTCTATCAATAAATGTTCAAGACAAGTGCTGTTCCCCCGACACCTGGTTGATCCAGAGTTGGGGGAGGCTCCATTTGACAGCAGCACTAAAGCCATTGAGATACCTGATCTGTACCATAGAAGTGAGTAGCCAGGGCTGAGGGACAGAGTGACCATATTAAGGCTGGGTGTGGTAACTCACGCCTTTAATCCCAGCACCCAGGAGGCAGAGGCAGGTGGGTCTCTGAGTTCGAGGGCAGCCCTAGTTTACATAATGAGAACAGCCAGGGCTACATAGTGAGACCTGTCTCAAAGCTGAAGTTACTGTTGACTGTGGGGCTGGGAGCTAAACCTGGGTCCCCTGCAAGAGCAGTAAGTGTTCTCAACTGCTCATCCATCTCTCCAGCCTCCTGATTTTTTTCTCTTAATTAGCTCACTCCTTTTACCACAACTGACTATCTTTGAACAAAATTATTAGTTTTTCCCGAGTGAATTTTACCCAAGGGACCCACTTTTCTAAAATTAATGAAAAATACATAACTAATAAGAGAAAAATTGGCCTTAAAAAAAGAGAGCTAAGTAGATTGTGTGTAGTCCTGAGTGAGTGCAGGCTGTATCTTAGTAAATGGCACCCGACTCTAGGGAGATCTCTGGGAGTCAGTGAAACCCAGCCAAGAGTGCCTGATTGATCTGTGCAGCAGGCCTGCTGGTGCCAATGCTGTCAGGAATTGACTAATGGATCGTGAGCCAGTCACGGCCGCAGTGTCTCTAGAAGCTGGACCAAGCACACTGAGTTTCTTTTTAATTATTTGTGACTTTCCAAGCTTTGCTCACAGGGCCTGGCGCCTTGGCTGGCGATGCCAAGAGCTGTGGGTATCTAAGTGAAGATCACTTCCTGTGCTTGTTCTCCTGGGGATGTTACAAAGTTTCACTCTGTTCTCCCGCTGCAATGGTCAGAGAGCATGCCTCCCAGCCAGCGTGCAGAAAAGTCTCCTTTCACATCTTTGCGAGAAGTGCAGTGGGTAGAACCATCAGTCTGAGAACAAAGGGGGTTAACTCTGTTGTCCCATCACGTCTCTAGCTAATCCAGAACGGTGTTGAGGAAAAGGCAAACCTAGACTCTCCACACCACAGAACTGACAAAAAACGGTACATGATTAATTGTTTGCAAGTCAACAGATCCCTCTCTAACTTTCTTTCCTCTTCTGGGAAACAATGCGTTTAAAAGAGTGATTTGTCAAAGTTTCTCAACTCTGAGGTTCCTGGAAGGCATGACCTCAGCTCCTGTCTTTAAAAAGTTTCCAGTTTGCAGCTTAGTTAAATCCCTTCTGCTTCTGTCTGCTTGGAGGACGATAGAGGTAACTTTCCAGGACAGCACTCTCTCACACTCTATGGGTGCAGGATTTTTTAAGTTTTGCCAACTCTGTCTGAGGCAGAACAGCATGACGATGCAGCGTGAGCATGTGGCCCAGGGAGGGTTTATTGCCTCTGTGAGTCGCAGGTTGCTATGCTCCAGGTGGAGCACAATGAACGCTTCAGCTCACCGTTCGGGCAGCAAGATCCTTATTCAGTCTACTTGAGTCATGCAATCTAGTGGATGTAATGCAGTCTTCTTAAACTTTATCTATCAGCCAATTCTGACTAGGACAGACCTTGGTTGTAGGCTTTCTGAAGACATGGGACAGCTGCTGAGTACCAAGGGCTTCCAGTGTGAACATGCTCTACAAGCGACAGCCACGCTTGATCATCCCTCCTGTGGGCTGAACCTCGCCACGCCCACTCATCCCTCCTGTGGGCTGAACCTCGCCTCGCCCACTCATCCCTCCTGTGGGCTGAACCTCACCATGCCCACTCATCCCTCCTGTGGGCTAAACCGCACCACGTCCACTCTATTATGTTTTATGTCAATGGGTCCATCGTACCTCAGAATAAATTCCATCCTGTAACAACTCAGTCACCAACGTCCAGCCTCAGAACCATGATAATAAATGCTTGTTGGCTGAGCCACCCTGTTTTTATTTACTTTATTTTTGTTTGTTTGCTATATAGCTTTGGTAAACTCACAGCATATGCCGTGCCCAAAGACAATGACATTAGCTGTCACGATACAGTGTGAAAAGAGCAGGTAGGTACCATTTGCAAGCAGAAGGTGGGGGAATTAAGTATCCAGAGGGAAGAGAAGGAAAGTAGGTGCTGGTTCTAAAGAGGTCCAGAAATTCACTTGACAGCTAAGGAAGGATGGAGCACTTTAGACAGGGAACAGTGGGATTCTTGTGTGACAAGGAAACCCTTTGTTATCCCTGAGTCCTTTGTTCAATGACACAGAGCCTCACCACTTATAGTGATGGAGAAAAAGTAAGCCCTACCCAAAGCCAGGTGAAATGCTATTCAAAGGGCGGATGAATGGTACCCAAGTGTTCATTTGTGCTGTCCAGACAACTTAAGGAAAACACAGATAGAGAACCCACATTCCAGCCCACAGAGGCAGTAGCATCATTGGTTGGAGGCCCAGTAACCCGACTCCTCTAGCTTTAGCTCAGGATGACTAACAATGTAACAATGTGAGTGAGAGAGGGTGGCTACAAGTTAAGCCCTTCTCCTTGTGTATATATGTGACTATTTACACTATATGCAAATACAATTGTAACTGACTGCACCTCAAATCTTCATCATTAATTTAGACTTAAACATCTCTAATGAACCAGCATAAGAAGATGAGGTGATATGGTTGTTCTCTGACTGCTTCAAAGATTGCCAAGGATTAGTGAGCTCTCTAGCAAAGAAGACCAGGAGAGCTAGGAGTGCCACCTTCTGTCCCTAGCCCCTCAAAGCTGAAGGCAACAGGAAGTGTTTGTCTTAGCTTTTTTTAATTTAAAAGATTTATTTATTTATTCTGTATACAATGTTCTGCCTGCATGAATGCCTGTAGCCCAGAAGAGGACACCAGATTATATTACACATGGTTATAAGCTACCATATGATTGCTGGGAATTGAACTCAGGACCTCTGGAAGAGCAGTCAGTGCTCTTAACCGCTGAGCCATCTTTCCATCCCTTGCCTTAGCTTTTAGTCCTTTAAGTTAGCATAATATTATGCAATTTACTCATGTTACTGCAAAATCTTTGTAATGCTTTCAAAGATACTATTTTTTTACACACAATTATTTTATTTTAAAATGTATTTCATGAAATATAGGTCCTTTGCCAGCATCTACGTCTGTGTCCACGTCTTTGCCCCATGCACTCAGAAGCCAAAAGGGGCATACAACAGATGTGAGCAGCCATGTGGGGGTTGACAATAAAACCTGGGTCCTATGACAGAGCAGCCAGTGCTCTTGACCACTGACTCATCCAAAATTCTCTTCTAGAATATTCCCCAATGTAGCCTTCACTGAGAACTAAGCAAGATAGAAGTTATCATGACCTATAACATCTGAACCACAGAAGAAACTTGGGAAAGGCTGGCCACCCTGCAGCTCTGCTCTCATTATTTGCTTGTGAGCTCTTTCTGTTTTTTCCTTGTATAAACTGACCCTGGACAGTGTGTGTGGCCATAGCTTCCGGCTCCCGAGTCTGAGCTGTGTCCCTGATTCATCAGTCTTCAATAAACTGTGTGTTCAATAAACTATTCCTGTCTGAGACTGGTATTTGTGTGGTTTGTGAGGGACTCCTGGACCCCAACTACCAGCACTCTGGAGGCAGAGTCAGGTGGATTGATCTCTGTGAGTTCAAGGTCAGCTTGGACTACAGAAAGAGTTCCTGGACAGCTAAGATTACACAAAAAATACTTGTCTCAGAAAAAAACAAAACCAACCAAACAAACAACAAGAAGAAAAATTAGAACTGCCAAGAAATTAAAGAGCAGCTGGTGGAGGGAGTCCGAGAAGGACCCTCACTCCTGCTTACTGCTTCCTACCCTCCTCCAGTCTTTCATAGGTGACCCCCAAACTAAAAGAAAGCTTTCCATCTTTGTTGATTCTATGCTTTGTTTTGAAACATATTTTGTTTGTTTAAAGCAGGATCTGCCTGGCCTGGAACACGCTCTGTAGCATGCACTAGCCTTCAGCTTGTGATCCTTCTCTGTACCAGAGGACTGAGATTATAGGCATGTGCAACCATGCCCCACCTTTATTTTACGTTTATTTAGTGTGTGTGTGTGTGTGTGTGTGTGTGTGTGTGTGTGTCAGAGTGCAGTCTTAGGTATTATCCCTCTGGAGTCATTCATTCCCCTTGAGGCAGGGTTTTTCATGTGCCCAGAGCTTGCCAATGATGACACTATATAGACTAGTAATTTTATATGAATACTGAGGATCAAACTTGCATGCAAAAACGTTTTTAATCCAGCCACGTGGCTGCTTTAGCAAGAGATCACATCCAAAGATGTGATCTTCTAGGTCTGTGTGATAAGGCTGGGATGCAGATACACCCTGAGTATACACCTTTAATCCCTTTAATACAGTAAAGGTAAAGTTAGTTGATATATAAGGAAGCAGTCATGTTTGAAAGGGGCAGACAAAGTGACAAATCAGAGAAAGATTTGACAGAATGAGTCAGAAATAAAATCTGCCTAACTTTCAGGACAGGAGAGTGAGCCCACTTAAGAGTAGGCAGGTTTTTTTTTTTTAAACAATGATAGTTTTACAGAGACAGATTGCAGAGAACAAGATAGACACAGGTGAAGTCAGAATGAGACCGAGAATAGGAAGGAGACAGAAGTTTAATTGCTAGAGTTAGTTTGAGGTCAAGCAGAGCAATTCAATGAGAACCCAGATTGAGTCAGTCAGTTTGGAGAGGAGTTTAAGTCAGAACAGCTGAGTTGAACCAGCCACCCAGAGTTCAGAAAGACCTAGAAAGGGTGAGCTTATTCAGCAGTAAGTCTCAGAGAAGACAGGTGTATCAGTCAAATAAAAGTTTCTATTATGCTTGGGTTTTCAACCTTTTATTATTTCCTTATTTATTTTTATTGCGTGTGTATAAGTATATTGTCTGTATGTATACCACATGCATACAGTGTCCACTGAAGCCATAAGAGGAGTCAGATCCCCTGGAGCTGGATTTAGAGACTGTAATGTTAGCCACTATGTGGATACTAGGAGCTGACTCAGCTCCTCTGAAAGATTAGCAACCCTCTTAACCACTAAGCTGTCTCTTTAGCTCCATTTTCAGCCCTTCAAACCAAGCTCTGAGAACCCCCTGCTCCCTCAGTTTGGTAGACTAAGAGACCTCAGGAGGGATGACAAAACCACAGAACTGGAGCTGTCCTTTGGAATAAAGCAGATATCTCAGCTGGGAGGAGATGCCAACATCAATGTCCTCTGCTCAAAGGACCATCTTGTCCCTTCTTGGATGCCTGCAGCTCAGCACAATGGAGACTTTCTGAGCTCAGAACGTGGGGACACAGTTTCTGAGCTCTACTGAGCAATCTCCCCACAGGTGGCCTGGGCCAGGAGAGTTTGGGCACCTGCTTTGTGCAGGTGGGAATCTGGGCTGCCTGGCCCACAGCTTAGCTCTCAGTCAAAAGCCAGCATTGTTGAGGACAGCAGGTCCTGTTTCACTCCAGGGCTGTGCCCTGAAACAGCACCAGGCTAAAAGTAGCTCCTCCTTCCCGGGGTGGGGTGGGGGGAGTGGTGAGGTGGGGTGGTAGGAAGGCTAGGGTGCACAAAGCCACAGCCCCACGTCTCCTTTCCAGCTACTTGCTACCAGAAGCAACCTCACACTTGGGCTGTTGTTCTGGCTTTTTTCCCCTGCCTAAAATGACCTTCCCAAACCCATGTCAGCCATCTTTGCAGACATGATTCAGCATGTCATTCATTCACAGTACAGAAACATGTTACAAAAAGTGTGTTACAACAGCAATGTTAGGCACACTCTCTGCGCTCAGAGACTATTGGAGTCTTCCTAGGACTCCATCTCCATTCTCTTAGCTTGCTCTTCTTTCTTTCTTCCTTTCTTCCTTCCTCCTCCTTTTCCTCTTTCTCCTCCTCCCCCTTCTTCTTTTTCTTTCTCTCTCTCTCTCTCTCTCTCTCTCTCTCTCTCTCTCTCTCTCTCTCTCTCTCTGGTGGTGCTGGTTGTGATCAAACCCAAGCTTCTAGCATGCTAGGAGAATACTGTGGCCAAATTGTGTCTCTAGGCTGGCATCTAGTTTCGATGTCTGTAATGGTCTCTGTATTTTGGCTCCATGCTTTGATGTTGAGCTCCAGAGATTATTTTCTTGGGGTTTGACTTTGAACTTGTTTCTTCTGCACCCTGGCTCAATGAGCTGACTATGATTGGTCCTTATTTCACGACACAAGTCTTTTTACATCTTGTTTTTCTCAACAGGTCAAGTCACAGTCTCTGGAACCAATGCACCATGGTTAATAGGACTCCCAATGTGGAGACTGGATTCAAACCCTTGCTTTTTCCCTGACTCACTCTCTGATGTTGGCTATAGTGCTTATAGGTCAACCAATGCTGGGACTACCCAGACATAAAGCCTTGGCATAAAGTTAATTCTCTTCCTTAAATTTTTAAAAATATCATATAGATTTATTTATCTAGTGTGTGTGTTGAGGTTGCATATGCAAATCAGAGGACAACTTTCTGAAATGGGTTTTTCCTCCCACCACATGAGTCCAAGAGAATGAACAATCTTAGGTTGTCAGGCTGATGAACCATCTCAAGGGCCCCTGATCCTGTTCTTTGGAATACATTTAGCGGTAGCTCTGCTAGAGTGGAGGAGGATGGGTTGTGGTGGGTAGATGTTGCTATGTGAGAGGAGATTTCTCTGGAAAAACACTTCTTTCAGAGGGTTTCGAGTGTGAAGATCACACCCAACTCCATCTGGAGCCCTCTGGTTCTAATAGATGGTGTAGAGAATTGAGGAGGGGCCTCTCAGTTTGATGCTGTTGATATTGCTGACTGTGTCTTCCTTCTGTCTTCCCTCCCCCTGCCTGCCCTTCCTGTCCAGTCTCATTTGTGACACACTCTGTTGTGTGACACTATTTCTGGGAAGCGAACAAATCCAATCATCCCAGATAGGAAACTGAAAACAGAATAAAGTGATAAAACCAGCAAAGTACAAGTTGGCAAGCCAATGAGTTTATTGGGGTTACTTAGAGAGTCTGAGTGAGGGGTTACTTATAGAAACATGGATGACAACAAGACAGCTGCACCACTGACAAGCCCACTCAGCGTGGCCAGCAGCTCATGAAAACTAGAACCCTGAGCATTCTGCATGATTTGTAGGAGCTGGATAAACTGAAGTGGCAGGGAGGGACCCCATGCGTCTTGTAAGTTTCAGGGATTTCCTGAGATTTGTGAGATTAGTTCCTGAGTTTTAATGAGTCTCCATTTAAAACTTCCTAGTTGACTTCTAGGATGGAAAGAAGATGATTTCTCCATGACATCTTCTTTTCCTACCCCCCTCTCTGTCTCTCTCTCTGTCTCTCTCTCTCTCTGTCTCTCTCTCTCAAGATTTATTCATTTATATTAGTACATTGTAGCTGTCTTCAGACACACCCAGAGGAGGACATCAGATCCCATTACAGATGGTTGTGAGCTACCATGTGGTTGCTGGGAGTTGAACTCAGGACCTCTGGAAGAGCACTCAGTGCTTCTAACCACTGAGCCATCTCTCCAGTCCATCCTACCCACTTCTCAAACAATGATGCATCACAGTGTTCCCACCCATTCCTTAGTCTGCTGTTCTGCTCTGAGCTCAGCCTGCCCTGTAAGCAGTCATTCATGCATTATCTGCTAGATCGATCCATCTGGCATGTAACTTCCATATATGTGCTAAGAACTTACAAATCTACCTCCATCTTTCCTGGTGCTCCAGACCCGTGCGTAATTGCTGTCCCTTGTTCCTTCCTCCAAAAACCTGACCGAAGAATCCAATTGTAGTTTGTGAGGTAAAAGTGAAAGGCGAGGACAGGGTAAAGTGCTGCCCCATCCACCCATTCACCCAGCTACAAGCACTGTCTCCTGTTGATGCTGAACTCAAGACTGACTACCAGAAAGATGAAATGGAAAACACAGTGCCCTGTTAAGGATCCCAGCTCTGAGTATGCAGAGGGATGCATACACGCGTGCTCAACATAACTTTTGACAGATGTAAGCAAAGTAGAGTGCCAGAGGTGGGATTTATTAACCACCTGTAAAAAAAACATAAGCAAAGCAAACAAGCAAACAAACCACACAATCACAAGGACTAGGGACATCCCTAGGATTTCCGGAATTTTGTTTATGTGAGTATCTAAGCACAAACGGACAGCCAGCCAGTAAACACTAGCGACTGTGAGGATGGAAGTCAGGAGGCCAGTGTAGAGTGGGGCACCCAGAAGAAGGCAGGCCCTCCCCATCTATGTGAGAGTACAGCGTGCCACTCCTTTCCAAGATTCAGTAAATGCATTCCTTGCTGCCACACAAAATCTTCAACTCATGCAAAAGAATCAGAGGCCAGTTGTCATTCTGCCCAAATCTCTTGCTCTTACAACTGCTGTTGTGAAAACACAGGTGCTGGGTTGGTTAAAGGTGGCTCAGCTGTCCGTCAGCTTTCCCAGTCCATGGACGCTCCCCAGGCCTGTCAGCAAATGCACAGAGCGCCTGGGGTTGAGTCTGTCAACCAGCAGTCTATTCTATTCTTCTCTTCTTATCTCCTCCCCTACACACACACACACACACACACACACACACACACACACACACACCACTATTATTGCTCAGTGGTCCTGGAACTTACTGTGTAGCCCATCCTGGCCTCAAATTCTGCGTATTCTTCCTGCTGCTGCCTCCCTGGTACTGAGAACACCAGGCTCAACCACCAAGCCCAGCACATAGCCTTGTATTATGGTTAAGGAAATAACCCTGGACTATCAAATCATTTGCCCAAGGTCACACAGCTAGATTGGGCTAGGACCAACAATGACAAGGGCCTCAGGTCCTGCCCACAGCTTGTCTTGGGTTTGTTTTCTCAGTTACCACTGCACTCAGACAGCCAGGAAGGGCACAGCAGAATGGCAAGTGAAAACCACAGATTTGGATTTGTCACTGAAGGAAGTAAAGAGACAGACAGTGTCTGGGGGTGGGGGTGGGGAAGGCACCCGGGCTGCGGAAGTGACAATGGTCACCAATTAATCTGCTGTTTTGTTCAGTATGTTCCTTGAAGATACCAAGAAAAATCATGGCCCCTGAAACTGATTTTATTATCACAGTTTTAAAAAAATTTCTGTTCTGGAGTAAATGTACTACTTGAACCAATCAATCAGTGAACCTCCAGCTTCCCAGGTACCCTGTGTGCGTTCAGCAACTGTGAGGACTGTTCTAGGACAGAGGACAACAGGGGTAGCCCTACCCAGAAATGACCAACTCCCTTAAACGACCACAATTCACTCACACGTGAGCGCCTCTTCATCATGCTGATTCCACGAATTCCCGAATCCTGAGCTCTGACGATCCGGTTGATGGGAATGGAAACAGTCCCAGGAAATGGAGGGGACTGCGAAAGGAAAGATGGGAGGGAGGCAGAGGGATGGCTAGAGAGCGAGCTGGGTAAACAGACTGAGTGGAGAGAGAGCTGGGTGAAGAGATTTAGTTGAAGTCTTCCTCCCCCAACAGGCATACCAGAGGACAGACAGTCAAGGAAAGAAAACTGGAATGAATGCTTAAGGAAAAACCTGGGGTGGGGGTGAGCGAGGGGGAGGTAGAGAGATGGCTTGTTCTGGTTCTGCTCTGAAAAACTTACCAAGAGCAGCATTTGAGGAGAAAGTTAGCAGCAGGGCCCTGTGAGAGAAGCAATAATCATTTCAGATGGAAGGCCCTCGCCAGGATCCTGTTCCTTTCCCTCCACCGCAGTCCCCGGGCTCTGTGTGACCACAGCAGTGTGGCGCTGCCTTGTTCTTCATACAGAGCAAGTCTGATGGACAGACTCCAGGTGAGATCTGAGAAGCCCTTGACTTGCCTAGACACATAGGGATTCCAACAGGTGAGCACAGATTAAAGCAGGTCTCTGCCTTGGATCTTGTAGGTCAGGGCTGGCCATCAGTAGGCCAAGGACTAAGGTAAACTAAACTCTATGTGTGCCCTAGGAGACAGGCATGCCCATGCAGCAGTGCTCGCTTTCAGTGACAGAACTGTGGGCACCATGGTCTCTGCAGACTTCCTGTGGCGCTGAGAGTTGGAACTGTGTGGGAAGGGCATTGCTAAGGACAGTTTCACGCTGCATATGGGTCGTAGGCTTGTTGTTTTTCATTATGTTGTTCTGGAGTGGCTTTCGTAAGAGAGAGCTATGTTTTCCAGCAGCCTCTTGGCACTCTTACTGGTTGTATCAATGAGCTATTGCTTCATGATATCTCTTTGATGAGCCACCTTAAAACCTATGACTTACAACAGCAAGTCTCTGCTCCCACGCTCATGGGTTTGTCTGCCTGCTAGACCAGCTGAGGCTGCAATGAGCCTAGATCCCGCTGGCCAGAGCTCCTTACAGGGGGTTGGGTTTGAGTCTGTGGCTTTGCTCTGACACAGCCAGCGGCTGAGGAGTCACAGACACATCTAGGACAGTTGAGAATGTTTTCAGACATAAAGTGTTTCATATGTAACCCTAGCTGGTCTGGTCTGGAACTCACTGTATAGCCCAGACTGCCCTCAAACTCACAGAAATGCATTTACCTCTGTCTCCAGAGTGGTGGATTAAAGGTTTATGCCAGCGTGCCAGCACACCTGGTCTCAGATACTTTTCAGCCATGGCTTTTCTGCCTCTAACTTTTACAATGAAGACAAATGAGAGTAACATTGTGTCAAGCTAGGAGAAATTAGGTTCATGTATAGAATCTGAACTGGGGAAGAAAGAACACCTTTCAGTATGAGCACAGCAGATATTCCTCTTACTGAAATACAGTTTACGACACTGTGGTCAGGCAAGATAGCCCTTAAAAATGTAATTATTGCATGCTGGAGCCACTGTCGATGACCCCAGACCATACTGTTGTCCGCCTGACACCCAGCATCGTGCTCTAGTGGTCTCAAAAAGTCTGCTCAAAGTCCAAGATGGCAAACCTCAGACCTTCTGGAACAAGATTATAATTGTTAGGGTTGGTGCTTGTGGCATGGCTCACACCATCAGTATCTAAATGAAGAACCCAGCATCTGAGCTTGCCCTTGTTGATGTCATGGAAGACAAACTGAAGGGAGAGATGATGGATCTCCAGCATGGCGGCCTTTTCCTTAAAACACCAAAAACTGTCTCCAGCAAAGACTATACTGTCACTGCAAACTCTAAAGCATTATCACAAGGGGGCCCGGCAGCTAGAGAGAGAGAGAAAGAGAGAGAGAGAGAGAGAGAGAGAGAGAGAGAGAGAGAGAGAGAGAGAGAGAGAGAGAGAGAGAGAGAGTTGGCTCAGTTAGCTCAGCAAAACGAGAACATCTTCACGTTCATTACTCTCAATATTGTAAAGTACAGTCCACACTGCAAGCTGCTTATTGTCTCAAACTCAGTGGACATGTTAACCTATGTGGGTTGGAAAATCAGGGGCTTTCCCAAAACTGAGTTATTGGAAGTGGTTGCTGTGGCAGGACCTTCTCTGCCCATTGTATTTGCAGTGGAGCTCTGTCATTGGACAGAGCAGAAGTAGGTGGAGCTAGGAGTGGGGAGGAGGAAGAAACAAGAGAAGGAGGGAGGAGGAGAGGCAAGATGGCCGGAGCTGTTACCCTCATGTCTCTAGCAGTTATTCACATCAAAGTTATATAATTTGGGTTAACAAGTCTAATTGTGTGGGGCACCTTGTGTATTGAGTGTTTGTTGATATATAAATCTATTTGGTTAATCTTTAGCATTAAGAGTCTTATTTCTACCAGGTACTAGAATTGTTATATCTACTGCATGGGGGTGGCAGAGTTGGCCCAGGAGCCATGATTAGGGCCATGGACTCCACAGTGCTGACCAGCGAAGGCAGCAGCCACGCCAACGTGTTGTGGGTCTTGGGCTGGCGCCACTGGCCAGCCTTAGCATGGAAACTTAGAGCAGGAACATGACAGCCAGGCAGGGAGCTAGCCGAACCTGCTGCTTTCTCTATTATTTCCCGCAACAGGTTGCAATTAGGATTTAGCTGGCTTCTGTTACCTGATGGGAGAAAGGCTGGAAGTTCACCTGCTGAGCTATCATGGGTGGGTCCTAAGGAGCATGGTGACTCCAGTGTGCCCTCGTGGAGTCTCGTGAATGTTGCTGGTCTCTCCCTGAGGAATCTGAACCTGGAACTGCAGACAAGGAGCAGTGGAAGGAGGTTCACAAGCAGATGGTTGACGGTGCCTCTGAGGTGATCAAGCAGAAAAGTTAGGCATCCTGGGCCAGTGGCCTCTCTGTGGCTGACTTGGGAGAGAGCATAATGAAGAAATTTAGGTGGGCACATCCCATTTCCACCATGATTAAGGGTCTCTGTTGTAAGAGTCCATGAATCACTGAAGAATGATACTCCAAACAATGTTTATTCCGCAGAAATCCAGCATGCAGGGGTCTACTGTTCATCAAAATGGCAACTGAGATATAAGGGTGCAGGCTCAATTTAAAACCAATCAGAAAAATCCCAAGGAGGGATAGGTAACCTTTGTCCTAATTAGTTGGCTCTATTTCAAGCGGTACTGGTGTCTGTGGGATTGGCTACGGCTTTAGGAACTTTGCAGAATTATTGTTGACTATTCTTGGCTCAGGCCAGACGGCAGAGCAGCTTTTAATATGCTGCCCAAGAGCTGTGGTTTTTCCTGGAACTGGTTTGCTCAGCTCCAAGAAACAGAAACTTAACCTAGTCTTCTGAACTGGCATTTTGCAGCCTGTCATGAAGTCAGCCTAGCTCAATCCTCTCACTGTGGAGTCAGTGATGATGACTTCCTCAGTGTCCCTTGTGCCCTGGGACAAATGAAATTTGTGAAACTGACACTGATTCCTGAAGAGGAGGCCCACCTGAAGAAGATTGCAGACAGGTTCTGGGGGATCCAGAAGGAGGTACTGTTCTAAAGCCTTCCTGGTGTCCTAGCATGTCACTGTCCAGGCTGTATCAGGATTTCTATTCCATAGAGACCTTCTCATCAGAGCTGTGTTTAGTGCAGTTGTGTTAAGGTGGTCTGGGGGAAACCTCAGTTCTCACACTGCTGGTAAGTGGTACTTGTGTAGTGGTAACTAGGTTAGTGTCACAGTCCCACTGTCTCTAAAACACACTGCCAGTTGTGTGCAGGCTTCAATTATACTGTGCTGTGCAACCTCACCACACATGCCCAACCCAACAAGTTCCCAGTTAATCACAGTCTGGCTGTAGTGTGTAAGCCTATGTAATGGTCACGGTTCTCTAGAATCAGAGAACTTACGAAATGTCTTTATATATTAAGGAAAATTATTGGAGTGACTTATAGGCTGCAGCCCAACTAACCCAGCAGTGGATTATTAATTAGTGGGAATGTATTAGTCAGAGTTTATGTGAATGGGAAGTCCAATAGTCTAGTAGTTACTCCGTCCCACAAGGCTAGGTGTTTCAGCTGGTCTTCTGTGTAAGCTGGAATCCTGAAGAGGTACGTGCGAACAGATATGCTAGCAAGTGAGTGCAAGCAGGCAAAAAAGAGTAAGTCTTCCTTCTTCCATCTTCCTTATGTAGGTCTCCATCAGAAGGTATATCCCAGACTAAAGGTGGGCCTAGGCCTAAATTGTTCTTGGAACTTGCTCTGTCAAAAGCTGGCCTTGAACTCAGTGATCTGCTTGCCTCTGTCTCCTGGGATTAAAGGCCTGAACCACCTTGCCTGGACTGAAGCTTTTCATGGCCACTGTGCTTCAAGATCTGGATCAAAGCTTGTGTCATCCCATATCAAGATCCGGATCAAAACCCATGTCTTCCAACCTCAGGTTCTGGATCATAGGTGAGCCCTCCATTTCTGGATTACAGTTCATTCCAGATGTAGTCACGTTGACAATCAGTAATAGCCATCACAGTCCATGACACATAGATGTTCTAAGGGATATTTTGTGTATTATATGTGTCTGCAATGTACACTGCAATAATATTATATAAAAAGTATGATCTGAATATAGATGATGCAAGCGACCACCCAAGTGTCATGGCAACAAAAATACCAAATAAACCTTGAACAGTGAGGGAAAATGCATTTGTTTTTATGTGTGAATGTTTGTTTGTGGTGATTGCTATGTCAACCCGACTACATCTGGAATTAACAGACTGACTGGACAAACCTGTGAGGGATTTTTGGTTAATTAAATCATTTGAAGTTTAAAGACTTACCTCTCATCTGGGACACACCTCTGCTCTAAGGTCTAAAGGACATTAAAGGTGGAAATCTCTCTTTCTTTGCCTACTTGCAGTTGATCTTGCTAGCTAGCACATCCATTCCTTCACAGGTATTAATAGCTAATCCTTTGGGATTCTGGCATGTACTAGAGAGACATCCAGCCTCAAGGACTGAATAACTACTGGATTCTTGAACCTTTTGTTTATAAGTAGCTATAGCTGGACCACAGCTTATAAGCCATTCTAATAAATCCCATATGTATGTATATGTACACACACACATAAATATAATAAATAAATAATAGTAAATCCCATGGGGGAGTGGAGGGAGGGAGGGAAGGAGGGAGGGAGGGAGAGAGAGAGATTTGTTCTATAAGTTCTGTTATTCTAGAGAACTCTGACTAATACATTCATATTCCACATATCCTCAGAGTTCAGAAGAGGAAGTTGGATCTCCTGGAGCTAGAGTTACTGATGGTTGTGAGCGTAGTTTGTAGTTTCTACTGCCTCACTTGAAGCTCTGGGTGGCTGGTGCCATTAGCCACCACCCAGGAGCCACCCCAGATCCACAGATGAAACACACAAACACATATTAACTTATTTTTAATATGCTTTCAGTTCAATGGTCGGGTTCTTCTAAACCTTCCTCGGCAAACATGGCCCTCTTTTCACTCCCAGCTCAGCACCATAAGTCTCCCCTCAACTTAGTTGTGTTTCTAATCTCCTGCCTGCTACCCTAGGCCCGAACCCAGGCCATCACGTGTGCAAGACAAACATCCTGCTACTGTGCTATCCCCCACCCCCATTTTTGCTTATTTTTGTTTTGTTTGTTTTGTCTTTGAGACACGGTTGTTCTGTGTAGCCCCGGCTGTCTTGTCATTCACTCTGTAGACCAGGGTGGCTTTGAACTCAGAGATCCATCTGCCTCTGGCTCCTGAGTGCTGGGATTAAAGGTGCATGCTGCCACTGCCTGATATTTTATTTGTTTGTTTGCTTTGAGATTTAGTTTCAGTAAGTTGCTACTTGGGCCTTAAATTCTTTCCAACCTGGTCAGGCACTGGACTCTTTGTAGGCTAGTCAGGGTTTGGATTTGAGATCTTCCTACTTTAGCATCCAGAAGAGGTACGGTTACAGACCTGAGCTCTCTAAACTGAAGGTTTCACGGCTGCCTAGACTGGTGGGGCACATCTAGGAAGGCAACAGCTCTGACCAACCCTTGGTTTTCTCTTTAAACCCAGTGTGACAGAATGTCTTAGTCAGGGTTTTACTGCTGTGAACAGACACCATGACCAAGGCAAGTCTTATAAAGGACAACATTTAACTGAGACTGGTTTACAAGTTCAGAGAGGTTCAGTCCATTATCATCAAGGTGGGAACATGGCAACATCCAGGCAGGCGTGGCACAGGAGGGGTTGAGAGCTCTATATCTTCATCTGAAGGCTGCTAGCAGAATACTGTCTTTTAGGCAGCTAGGATGAGGGTCTTAAAGCCTGTACCCAGAGTGACACACCTACTCCAACAAGGCCACACCTTCTACTAGTGCCAGTCCCTGGGCCAAGCATACAAACCATCACCCAGAATATGTCTGGAAAGTTTTCTTTTTGTTTCAGTTCGTTATCCCTGACCTTGAAATCTGTATTTATGGATAGGAAGCTTCTATACCACTGAACATATCAGTGTCCCGATATAATTGGATACATTCTTTGAAGATGTATATGCCTGTTAGTAGATTTCTAGGAACACCAAACAGTCATGGAAGAGGGGGTATACTAAAAAGTCAGCAAGTGTATAAATTGATCCAAATCAAGTTATAATTTTCTCAGATGTATAGTTGAGGTGGTGGTGACACGGGGGATGAATGCAGGGCCTCCTACCTGCTAAGTACATGCTTGCCCATTGAGCTATCCTGAGGAAAGCCTTCACATGGGTGATTTTGGCAGATACATTTGTTTCTGCTTATATAAAAATCACAAATGATGAAATTACCATTTGCAAATCCAAAATAATAGAGATAATGAGATGAAATACGTGTGAAAATAAGACATTACTTACAAAAGCCACCCGAAGTTTCCACTATTAAAGACAGAAGGCAGTTTTTATGCATTTTTAATTTGATCTAATATTTATTTATTTTCAAGACAGGGTTTCTCTCTTTAGCCCTGGCTGTCCTGCAAATCGATCTGTATGTATATCAGGCTGGCCTCGAACTCAGAGATTCACTTGAGAATGCATTTTTTTTTTTTTTTAATTTTTCGAGACAGGGTTTCTCTGTGTGGCCCGGGCTGTCCTGGAACTCACTCTGTAGACCAGGCTGGCCTCGAACTCAGAAATCCGCCTGCCTCTGCCTCCCAAGTGCTGGGATTAAAGGCGTGTGCCACCACCGTCCAGCGAGAATGCATTTTTTTTTTAAACGAGAAAAAAATACAATATTAACACCATTTCCTAGATTTTTCCCACATTAAAAAAATAAAGCAGCCAGGCGGTGTTGGCCCATGCCTTTAATCCCAGCACTTGGGAGGTAGAGGCAGGCAGATTTCTGAGTTCAAGGCCAGCCTTGTCTACAGAGTGAGTTCCAGGACAGCCAGGACTACACAGAGAAACCCTGTCACGAAAAACCAAAAAAAAAATAAATAAATAAAAAAAAAAAAAAAATAAAGCAGTACTATTCAGCTTCATTGGCACAGTGTGTCTTTGGTTGCCAGTTTTGGAGAGTGGCATGTTTTCAGTAACTGGATTTTGTATACTCTGTAAGAGGTGTTTCTAGGACTTATTTGTCCCCTCCCTTTGTCCCATTTTCCTTTCTGCCCTGATTCTTCTTGAAGTGGGAGTGAGGATGTGATTCAGAACTTCAGCCTCACCAGGCAATGGTGCACCCCTTTCATCCCAGCACTGGGGAAACAGAGGCAGATGGATTACTGAGTTTGAGGCCAGCCTGGTCTACAAAGTGAGTTCTAGAACAGCCAGGGTTACAAAGAGAAACCCTGTCTCAGTAAAAACAAACAAACAAACAAACAAACACAAAAAACCACACAAACTTTTCAGCTCCTCTGGACATTCCCTCTGAATGATAAGTTACGGTGCTTACTTAGTATGAGATAGGGCAGTTTTAGCTTGATTTATTCTCTGGATAATGGGCAGTGCCAGGACTGGAGGCGTCTGCCACCGCACTCTCCCACATGAGCCTATTTTAAGACAGAGAACATTTCGATAGAACTTGTGTATGTGTCCTAAGCCACAGGACAGAGCAACCTCTAACCCACATCAGCAGTCACAAGGTTGACACTATCTCCTGGATCACTGGTCTCAGATTTGTGCTCTTGCAGATTCAGACACAGTGTGTCTGAGGGGTTCTTGGGAAAGAATGGGTCTCCAGACAGCCACAACTCTCCCCCTGAACTTTCGACTGTTGTTTCTAGCAAGAAAGAATCCCACCCATAGGAAAAGCTGCGTGTGTGCATGCACACACATCCACACACCACCACCACACCACCACCACCAAGTTTACGATGCAGTAGGAGCAGTCGGTCAAACAGACAAGGTCTCTGCCTGCTGCACCGGCATTCGGACTGGCATGACCACCAGGGCCAAGCAATAAACTCTGTTCGTGGAAAGACTGACACAGACAAGAAAGCAATAGGGTAGAAGACAATAGGCTGCTGGGTAAAGAGAGGAGGCCTCACTGCTGAAGTGAGTCTGGAGTAGAACTGGGCAGGAAGTGAGGGAAGCCTGCGCTGCCTCGGGGAAGAGGGAGGATTTGAGGTGGGACTGTCTGGTGTCTAAGAAACAGCCGGAAGGTAGGGGTGCTACAAGAACTACTAAGTCTGGAAGGTTGGGTTAGGTTGGGTCTGACTCCAAGATCACCATGGCATTTGGCCTCTTACTCTGAGAGCATCAGGGCATTTGTAGGAAGGAAGTGACAGAGTCTGACTCAGGTTGAAGCCTGTGACAAGAAGACTGTTGAAGAGCTAGCTCCAAGCCAGATGGGTCATGGGACTGATGGTGGCTTGAAGAGGTGGTGGGGGTAAGTATGTGAGAAGTGGCCAGATCCATGATTCACCAAACACAGAAAGACGTGAGAAGAACGGGTCACTGCAGGCCCCGGGGGTTTCCTCCTGAGCAATGATGAAGATTGCCTGAAGGGGGAACAGGCACCACACCGTGGGGAAAGGAAAGTCAGGCAGGAGTCAGGAGCTCCTTTGGAGGGAGTTAAGGGTATGTCAGGCAGGCCATGGCTCAGCCACCGGAGACTGGAGCTTGGGGGAGGCATGGATTTGAGAGGCATTGATACAAAGGTGAGTTTTTGAGCTCTCAGACCGGTTGAGATCACCAGGAACTGAATAAAGTTCCGAGAGAGTCGGGAGCACTGGAGCATCTGTGTGTCTGTACAGAAGAGGAGGGATCAAGGAGAGGACTTCGGTCACAGAGCTGAGACGTCAGCCGGAGTGTAGGTGCTGACAGGGAACCTTCAAGCCCACTTACAGATAAGAAAGGGTGGAGGAGGAGAAGGAGAGGGGTCTCTGAATATAGACTACATGGAAAGAATTGGTGAAACCGAAGGTATCAGAAACGCTGAAGCTGAGGCAGCATTGATGCCGGCAAGATTCAGAGGGGAAGAAACTGAGCTAGAAGACAATGCTCCAGTGGCTGGTGGGAATGAACGGTGGGGAGCCCCGGGGAGCCCTCTCACCAAATTTGTGAGCCTCAAAGGAGGACTGTGATGAGCAAGAGCTGAAAGAAGACGGAAGCTACTATTATTTTATTTACTATTTATTATTTATTTATTTATTATTTTATGTGCACTGGTGTTTTGCCTGCATATATGTCTATGTGAGGGTGTTGGATCTCTTGGAATTGGAGTTATGGTCAGTCATAAGCTGCCATGTGACTGCTGAGAATTGAACCCTGGGCCTCTGAAAAAGCAGACAATGCTCTTAACCGCTGAACCCGTCTCTACAGACCCGGTTTAATTTTTTCCCTCTTAACAGGACTTCAAATAAGTTCATCCGTCGGGACAGCGAGATTTTATAGAAGTGAGAATATGAAAGGGTTTGTGCTGTGCTCATGAGAACATCGAGAGCTCAGGAAAACAAACTTAAGAGGAAAGTGGAAGAGGCAGAGGGAATCAGGGAGAAAGCAGGGAGCATCCTCTGGGTACCAGTCCAGGGGGCTACAGAATCCTGCATTCTGAGCAAAGGGTAAGGTCGAGAAGAAGCAGGGCACAACAGGGTCACCCGGCTTCTAAATTTCAGGCAGCATAGACCAAGCAGTTGCTTAGTACTGACAGCCTGACTGTGTCAGGAGGCTACAGTGTAAAGGAGACTGTATACCACAATCTTGGGGTCAGGACTCTAGAGCCTCCTTCCAGGAGAAAGCCAGTTAGCCTTGAGCAGAATCTCAGCAAGTCTTAGGGTCCAGGAGACCCTAAAGAGTAATTTAGGAAAATGGGAGTGGCTTGTGGGAATGAAAGGTATCCCTTCTAACAGAACAATAATCTTACTAGAGAAGCTGGGGGAGGGTGGGGATGGGGGCCCGGCCTTGGTCCTACCCTCTTCCCCAGTGGAACCCTGGAGTGGTAAGGGGGCAAGACCCGAGTCTCTTTGAGACTCAGGATGGCTTGGAGAAAATGCCTGAATGGACTGCCATTCTCCCTGTTGCTACAGTTGTTCTGCATTGAGCCAGCCCTTCCTGCTGCACATGGAACGTGCTGCTGTGTCTGCAGCCTGCTAGCTCCTAGCTCCGCAAGGGCAAAGGGGAATCTTGGCTGGGATTTTATCTCCAGCATAAGGAAGCATGCCTTTCTCCAGACATCCAAGGAGCCAATGATTGGGTGAGCTTGAGAAACCTGGTAGCCCAGAACGGCAGGGCAGATATTCAAGCAATTAGTGCTTCTCCCCTGCGTCAGCCTGGCGTATAGAAGATGGCAGACCCGCAACCAAGTCTGGGGCAGCCTGGGCACTGGCTCCCTTCTCCGTATTTAATTCAAGAACAATAAACAAGTGGGTCCTTTCCAATTCCCAGTCTTTCCATCTCAAGCACTTCCAAGTTAAGGGTTTCCTGTCCCCATAGTGAGAATGATCTTGCCTGGCTAGCTTGCAGGCAGGCAGCATGGAGCCAGGGAAGAGCTCCAGACTTGCCACACAAGGGATGAGGGAAAAGGGAAAGGAGTGTGGAAGACAAGAACCATTTCCTTACCCTCTTTTGATAACATCTGAGCTCACAGTTGCTCCTGTAGCTTCATTCACACCCCCAGAGCTCAACAGGCTTTCTAGGGCCTGGTCTTTTCTGTATGCACTGACAATTGTATAGATGAAGTATGAGTCTCATCCTCCTGCTTCCTATCATACAGCTACTATGTCTTTTCAAGTCTAAAATATATGGCTATACTAGGCATGGTGGCACATGCTTTTAATCCCAACCCTTGGGAGGCAGAGACAAGTGGGTCTCTGTGAGTTCAAGGCCAGCCTGGTCTACACAGAGAGGTCATAAAGCCTTTTGTTTTCTCCCTCAGACTGAATACTACATCACCCTCTGACTACAGGAGGATGGGTGCCACCAGAGGACCCTTGGGGGGAAACCAAAGGACTCAGCAGCTCTCCTTGGAGGGAGGGAGATGGAGAATCACATCCTAAAGGGTTAGACTGACGGGTAAAGCAAAGGAAAGAGGCTGGTAGGACTAAAGAAACTGCTATCCACCCAGAGATGTGGGCTCTGCAAGTATGGGTCTAATGTGTGCAGGGGTAAAAAGAACAGGGAATCTGTCCCTCTTCCTAAAACAGGAGATGACCGTATGCTGGCCAATCCAAAGGAGAGGATAGTTGCAGCCTCCTGGCTCTGCTTGAATGTTGCCTTCTTACAAAATAGTGTAAGCTGCCAAAACAAGTACACAGTAATATATTTTTTTCTTTCTCTTTTGTTTTTGTTGTTTTGTTTGTTTGTTTTTGAAACAGGCTATGTCTCTCTACATAGCCCTGGCTGTCCTTGACCTCTCTATGTAGACCAGGCTGGCCTTGAACTCACAGAGACCCACCTGTCTCTGCCTCCCAAGGGTTGGAATTAAAAGCATGTGCCGCCACGCCTAGTATAGCCATATATCTTAGACTTGAAAAGACATAGTAGCTGCATGATAAGGAAGGAGAGTCTGAAGCTGGGTGGTCTTTAATTCCAGTACTTAGGAGGCAGAGGCAGGACGATTACTAAATTTGAGGCGAGTCTGTATACATAGTGAATTCCAGCCAAAGCTACACAGAGAAACCCTGCTTTGAAAAACAAAGAGGAAGAAGAGGAGGAAGAGGGAGGAAGAAAAAGAGGAAAGAAGAGGGATAAGAAGAGGAGGAAAGAAGGGAAACCTTGGCAGCTGACAAGTAGGGAAGGAGCTGATCTCAGTTCTGAGTGGCAGATAAAGGTGGGGAGGGTGGGAGACCCAGGAGCAGGAGACAAAGCAGAGGGAAAAGCTGCCTGCAAGGAAGAGCCAAGCCCAGGAGCCACTTCTACTACTGTGCCCTCTTTTTGTCTAGATTCCTGTAGCATCTCACATTTGTAATGTTTCAGGAGAGCTGATGCTTCCTTCTTTGACCAGAAATGACTTCTTTAATCACTTAGACTTCTTTAATCACAGTCAAGACTACGTAGTGAGGCCTATCAGAGAGACAGTGAGACAGACAGACAGACAGACAGTGATCACCTAGCTGAGAAAATGAATTAGGCTTCCAATAAAACTCAAGTCAAGGACTGCTGCACGCTCAGGCACAGCCAGGTTGGTGTGTCCCCACTGGAGGCCAACTGGCCAGGAACAGTAGTGAGATGTGAGTACAATGACCCAGGTTCTCCAAGGGGCCTGCGTGGCTTGCCTAGGCCTGCTTCCTGGGCTCTCCTGTGGACGTTCTCTGGGTCCTGGCTTCCTTCCCTCCTGAAAGTACGGAAGTTTTATTAGAAACCACGGGGAGCGCTGACCCTGAACTTCATCCTTGTAAACGTCCCGAAATTATCTTAATGACGAGTTCCCTCCAGGCCCCCCCCCCCCCCCCCGGAGCTCAGCAGGGGGGGTTGTCTTGTGGCTCTTCCTTCCCAGAGAGTCCCAGCAGGGAAATGGCTTTGCTCAGAGACCCCCTGGGAGGACATCAACAAGAACTTTGTGTTCCTGTGGTGCTGACCTGTCTGGCAAGTGAGAATTGAAAGGGTACATGGTGACAGAGGTGGAGGATTTGTCACCAGGTCATCCAGTCCGTCGTGCCCCCACTCCATATCCCCACCCCACCCCCAGCCGCAAGTGTAACACCTCTCACCTTCCACTCCACCCCGCTGCAAGCGTGCCCCACCCTCACCCCTGGCGCAGTGTAACACCCCCCCCCCGCCCGGCGAGCGGTCACACTCCTCTGCACCTGCTGGCTGCCTGAGTGTTCCATTGTTATAAACATTCCTCCAGGTCAGTCTTCCAGTCTGGCTAGAGAGGCCAACTGAAGGAAGTATGGCTGTGAAGGCTGGGTTCAAGCTAAGTTAAAGATTGGCCTTTTGTTGCTGGGTAATTAGCTTGATAGCAGTAAGTAGCCCCTTAAGGAATTTGAGAAAAAATGGGAGGGATTCCCCACCCACAGAGGAACAAGGTTAATTATCAAAAACTTAAGGGCTGGGAAGATGGCTCCACTATGGGCAAGCACAAGGTCTCAAGTTTGATTCCCCAGTTCCCTGTAAAACAGCTAGGCATGAGCTGATGTGGGGGTGGGGGGCACAGACAGAAGGATCCCTAGGACTCACTATATTTTACCAGAATTCCGGATCCAAGAGCCCTAGAAAGCCGAGCCTCCTACAGCGAGGTCGGTCCTGACTTGTCTTCCCCTCCCTAGCTTTGGCTTGGCTTCCAAGTCCTGATGAACTTATCCATGGGTTCTTTTGACCACGGGCTTGGTGACCACGATTTACAGCTAAGCCAAGAAGATGCTGTGTTACAGGCTAACCCCACTGCAACAGGAGGCAAGGTCCTTGAAGTCCTCTGGCCCTTTTCTAAGGCCCACTTGAGTTCTGCTGGTCTCAGAGAACACCGGAAGCCTGCCTGCCAGACACAGCCTGAGCACAGACACCTCCACTGAAATACCTGGATGCACAGTCACCGCAGCCTCATGCCTATGTCTCCATGGATACGTGAGAGGTGACTTGTCACACTCAGCTCTTCATATATTGTCTAGTGATCAGCAGAGTTCCACCAAGCCCCAGGACCCATTCCTGAACCCTGTGTCTGTCTCCTGGCTTCCCTCTGGTATTGCTTCAGTATGCTCTGCATGGACAAGCCTTGCTCACAGCTTAGCAGAGGCCCCACATAAATAACCAATAAAAAATAGCTGTGCCTATTTGCATACGTGGCTATGTAGGTCACAAAACTAGACAGGGTACTTGGGAGGCAGATATCTGAGTTCAAGGCTGGCCTTTTCTACAGTGAGTTCCAGGACAGCAGAACAGCCAAGGCTACAGAGAAAAACCTTGTCTGGGAGAAAGCAAGCAAGCAAGCAAGCAAGCAAACAAACAAAAAAACCCAACAAACTAGAATGGGGATCACGAGAGGGAGGGAAAGAATAGAGTAAAAAATTAGTACAAGGAGTTCACTATGTGTTTCTTTATTGTGAGTGTATTTACACACCTGAAAGGTTAGCATTGGTTATCTTCCTCAATTATTGTCCACTTTATTTAGTTAGTCTTTTTTAACTCAGTTGTTACATATGTGTGTGTATGTCATAGCGTGTGTGGAGTCAGAGAAAACATTCAGTAGCTCTTCTCTCCTTCCACCATCCCAGGGATCCAGCTCAGGTTGCCAGGCTTGACAGCACTAAGCACTGAACTACCTAGCCAGCTCATTTCCACCTCAGCTTTTGAGACAGGGTCTATTATTGAGCTTCAAACCTGCTGATTTGAGAGCCTGGCTGGCTAGTGAGGTTTTTTCTGGTTAATGCTTGGCATAGAAGGGCCTTGCCCACTGTGGGCGGTACCATCCCTGGGAAGGTGGTTCTGGACTTTTCTTGTGACTGCACAGCTCCTGTTGCCCAGGCTGAGTGAGCCAGCATCACTGTGCCTCAGTGATGCCCACGTATCCACCGTGCCTCAGTGATGCCCA
>JANHMN010000012.1:60550233-60608973 GCA_030674055.1 Rhabdomys pumilio
AGTGATGCCCACGTATCCAATGTGCCTCAGTGATGCCCACGTATCCACTGTGCCTCAGTGATGCCCACGTATCCACCCTGCCTCGGTGATGCCCACGTATCCAATGTGCTTTAGTGAGTCCTGGGGTTACACAACAGTAACAAGAACCCAAAGCATGAAAACACAAGTTTACACTGGTTTACATCAAATAGGGTGTGAGCGCCTGCCAGGGAGGATGCTTATAAAAAAGACCGGATGTATATAATAATAGCATTTTTAGGAAGGAAAACAGATGCCACCGGAAATCATGTAAAGCAAAGTAAGGCAGACTCAGACAAATACTGCGTTTTCTCTATCATTTAGAAACTAGATTTAAAATCGTGTGTGTGTGTGTGTGTGTGTGTGTGTGTGTGTAATACAGTATATACATTTATATGTGTGTCTTTGTAGATCACAAAACTAGAGAAGGGACCAGGAAAGAGAAGGAAGCGATCCTAAGAGAGGCAGGAAATAGAAAAGTGTGAAACGGACTGTGGGCAGCAGCCGGCACCAACAATTCACAGCCCTACACATACAGTCAAATAGATGAATACAAATGTGGGAGGGGAGAACTAACGAAGGGAAAAAAGGGAACCAGACAGAGCATCTTGTAGAAGGCCCAGGAGATAGTGACAGGGGAGAGGAGGGTGGGGGAGGGGAACAGGTGAGCACAAAGTATGACATGTGAGTGGAAAGATGCCATAACGAAACCCGCTGCTTTGCACTTACACTGACCCATGAAATTCATTTTAAAAGAAAAGGACATTTGCTCATCCAGTCTTTCTAGAGAACCCGTTAGTGTCTGCCTGAGGACTGGATACGGAACACTTCAGTCTCATGAAAACAGACAAATGCTACGCTTCCTGTGAGGGTGTCTATCAGGTTGCCTAATGGATCCCGAAGTCACAAGTGGCTTCTGGAGGAAATTGTTTTGACGCCATTATTTAGTTTCTCTTCATAGCTGCATAAAGTTCTGTTATGTGTATGCATATTTAATTACGTGTGTGTGTGTGTGTGTGTGTGTGTGTGTGTGTGTGTGTGTAGACCACAATGCATGTGTAGAAGGCAAAAGAAGACAACTTACAGGAGTTAGTTCTCTCCTTCCACCATGTGGGTCCAGCTCAGCTCCTTGCCTTGATAACAAGCACCTTACCCCAGCCTCTCCCCAACCTGCAGTGTTTCCTTTATCCGGTTCCTTTGTTGATAGAAACTTCTGTTTCTTCCCTACCTAGAGGAGTATACATATGGCTGTTTAGGCATCTCAGTGGTAGATTTGGGTTTACATTCAAGAGTATGGCTAGATCACGTGGGTAAGATCACATGGGTAAGAGGATCTCAGTAGTTCAAGTGCTTATTGGGCACTTACTGTTCTTCTAATGAGAAGAAATACAAATTTGGCTCATTAGCCCATTCATGGACTGCTTTGGAGTTTAAGTGTTGACCGTTTGCTGTTCTTTATACATCCTGGAATAGATATTTACCCCCCTGTCAAATGTGTAGCTGGCAGGTCATCCTTCCCAGGCCCCCACAGGGCATCTTCTTAGTGCTCGCACATCAGGAGGACATTAGTACTCAGGCCACGGCCCCTAACTGTCTTCTTTCTTGCTATACTGGAAATACAGGTGTGGGACCTTGGGAGGTAGCCTGGTTCCCGGTTGAGCTAAGGCTAGAAGCATTGGTGACACTGAAGGGATAGTAGGTGCTTCACCTGTCACTAGCCTCAGCCCCCAATAGATTTGTGGCCACATAAGGGCAACACCTCAAGCCCCTCCACAGGTAGAGGACATGACCTGTGATCATGTAGGCTCAAGACAGATCTCTGTTTTCATGAGATACTTAAAGGCCTGGAGGACTTAGCCAATAAGCTTTCCTTCCCTGTAAAACGTATTTAACCTCAGGTCTACCCTGAGAAGTGGGGTATGGCTTTACTCATCCACTTTCCACCATGACAATAAATGTCTTAAAACCATGGACTGCCTCTTTTCATCGAGATCTGCCTGCCATGGGGAGCCATGGAGAAGGCTCTTGCCTACAGGGCCTCTGTCTAATCTCCTGTACAAGGACTCTCTGCGCTCTGGGGGGTGGGGGGGCACTCCATTCTCAGCTCTTACGTGGCTCCCAGGGGCACCTGGGTGTCTTAGAGCCTGAGAACTAGAGCACATGGGAACCCATAACCCCACATACTGGGACACCCTTGTTCTTCATTCCATGTGCTCCAGGAATGGTACTTGCACATGCAGATGGCAAGAATGAAAATAACGAGAGAGTCGTTACACACAACCAAAGACACTGTGAGCTACATTAACAATGAGAGAGTCGTTACATACAACCAAAGACACTGTGATCTACATTGATTAGGGAAAGAAACATTTAGCAGTTAGGAGGCTGGTACCTTGAGAAGAAGGAGAAAGCCCCGGAGTTCTGAGCTAAGGGATGTGGGGTGCCCTTTCAGGGAGTGACTGTATAATGAGTGTAGCTAGGAAAACAGGGAGGACCCCATTGGAGATGTTATCCAAGTCTAAGGGCCTCTGAGTCCTAAGGGAAAGGCGAACCACTTATTTCTTCCTCTGTCATTTGTAAGCTGGGCTCCGTTTGTGTAACACAGAGCCATAAGCTCCTGCCTAAGCAAGAGGTGACTAGAAACTGGTAAGATCAGGTTTCCACATGTTGAGTAGATCTTGGCCTCTTGGCTTAGAGCCTCAGAGCATCTTGTTGAATTCCTGAGTCACAAAAACCTGCCAGGTTATGATGTCACCTCCATGCAGGCAGAACCCATGCCGTACATCTGTCTGCTTGAGCTTACAGTCTCTCTGCTTCCCAGGGGCGAGTGCGGAGAGGCTGGGGGAGCCGGCTGTGAAGGGGCAGGCCATGGAAGGCCGTCTGAAAAGCTACATAGGTGTCTTGTCACTCTTTCTGTATGATTCTTTCTCTCTCTAGACAATAGTCAACAGAGCTGACTGCTAACGCAGAGACAGATTCTCCTGGAAGCCAGAAAACTGCAAAGGCTGTGTGAGGAATTCCGGAAGTCCCTGATGGGAACTAGCGGACAATCTTCTCCGGGCCACCTTGTCTTTTTCCCACTATTATCCCAGAGTTTGTTTGAATGGCTCTTTTTTTTTTTTTTTTTTTTTTTTTTAATAAAATGCTCCTTGTTCCCAACTTCCATCCTCTATTTTCCTGATCTGCAAACTGGAAGGCAGAGCGTTGAACCTGTAAAGCGACTGCCATCTCCGTTCCCACACTGGACCCCGTGGATCACGCATGCGCCCTCCCAACACTGTGCACCCTCCAAACACTAGCCTTCTTATTTCTCTTTTGTTTTTTTAAATTTGAGATAAAGGACTCACTTGTAGGCAAGGCTGCCCTCAAACTCAGAGAGATTTTCCTGCCTCTTCTTGCCAAGGGCTGGGATTAAAGCCTGGTGCCAACTGTACGCCACCGTGTCAGCTCATTTTTAATTTTTCACGAAGGGGAAAACAGGGTTTTGTTTGTCTGTCTGCACCATTACTATCTGATTAACTCAGTTGGATGGTAACTGACAGAGCTTTAAAAGAGAGCCTTTAGAGTCCACGCTGCTTGGTGTATCCACTCTGCAGTCAGCGTTTTCTTATGCTAATATCCAGTAGAGAGTTTTGAAGGGCCGAGACAGCACTTCCTCTGCCCAGCTTGTCTAGAGTTGTTCTCAATTTATTGTTGTTATTATTATTATTGTTGTCATTAATAATTACTATTTTTAATTTTACCAGCCTTTTTAATTGTTTGTTTTTGTTTTGTGTTTTGTTTTGTTAAGACATGGTATCTCTGGTTATCCTGGAATTCACTTTGTAGACGGTGCTGGCCTTGAACTCAGAGATCTATCTGCTCTGCCTCCTGAGTGCTGGTATTAAAGGCATGTACAACCATGCCTGGCTCAATTTTACCAGTTTTTAGGAAAACTAAAACGTTCCTTTATGTGTGATTATTTTGTTCCTTTAAACTTTGTTTTAAAGTAACAATATTGATTACAAATATTTACAGAATACAGTGACAGTGTGCTATTCTGGTGTATAATGAGAAATCAAATCTTCTCTCCCATTCTGCAAACTGTCTCTTTCCCTTCTGTTTTTATTTTTTCCTTTGATATGCTGAAATTTTTCAGTTTGATGAAATTCCATTTTTCAATTTTTGTTTTTGTTGCCTGAATTTTTGGTTGCTTACTTTAAAAGAAATTCTTTCCCATTCCAATGCCATGAAGATGTTTGACATTTTTTCTAGGAGTTCTGTAGTCTTGAGTCTTACATTTACGTCCTTAATCTACCTTAATCTACCTGAGTTGGTGTGTGCACACTGTTGGAGGCAAGGGTCTAGTTTCACTCATTTTCACGCAGATACACAGCACTGTTTATTGGAAACATGGTCCCCAACACCTTGCTGTTTCTTCTGTCCAAGTGATTATTCATCTTGTAACACAATCCAGCCAAGAAAAATCTCAAGATAAAATTACCCGGTACGTTTTTTCTTTTATTCTAAACATCAATGTCAGGCATCTCTGCCTTACACTGACTGGATCAGTTTAAACAGCTGTGAGATTTGGTTTCCATCATTACAATAAGAAGAATGTTTTATAGACTCGAGCCGCTGACAGGCTCAAACGAAGCACTAACGATCGTGCTCTTAAAGTATGAACATTTTAAAGTGCGGTTTCCAGAGTTACTGTACAATTCTTAACGTTCCTTCATTTTGCTGAGGGCGGAGCCAAGTAAGCATGCTTACACAGTGGGGAGAAGCCACCTCAACTTTCCACACCTCTGCTTTTGAGGCACACCTGTGGCGCACTTGCCAGATCCCAGCATGTGCCATCCTTCCAGCCCGGTTCTGAAATGTCACGAACTCTGAAAAAAGAAAAATGTAAATCGTTCATTGCAAGGCCCAAATCTGGCTGAAAGTCTGATTTTGTAGATCCCACAAACTGGGAATGACTTTTCTATTTTAGAATAGTTGGAAGGCGTGTTGAAAAGTACTTGAAATGCAAATCTCGATGTCTGCTACTGGGGTAGTAGTGGAAACCAGCAACACCCGCTTCCCCTGTGTCCACACTTTTCTGTGCTACAGCAGCAGTTGTCAGTGACCTCGGGAAAAGCAGACAGCCCACGAGCTAAAGCTCCACCCAGTCCTACACAGTAACTGATCACTGAACCAACCCAATTCTTCCATAGACAGAAAACGAATGCTTGAAATGAACTGATTTGGCCAAGATCCTGGTTTATAAAGACAAAGCAGAGTTATAGAGTGAAGATGCAGACATCTATCTACTCACCGGCATCCAAAAATGGATTGACCAGAACACTGAAAAATCAAGATGGTGCTGAGCAGGAAAAGCTTCCCCCGTGCTGCGTCGCTTTCACAGAGCTAAGAAGGCACCGGCAAGCTGCTGCAGGGGTGGAGTGGGTGGGTGGGAGGGGACAAACACTCATACTCAGATGTGAACACTGTGAGCTACTATAATAACCACCACGGTAACCTACGAATACTATAGTGGCACATATGTTATCACAGTAGCCAGTAGATTTCTCCTTAAATTTAAGGCCAGCTCCACAGGGGAAAATGCACACTTAGTTCTGTAAATCTGGTTGAGAATCTATAGTGGGAGAGCTCAGGCCCCAGGGTGACGCTGATAGTGTTATCTTTCTAAACAGACATAGTATCACACTGCTCTCCTTAGCCATAGATAGTGCAGCCCTCAGACCTCATTGGAAAAGGGTGTGTGTGTGCGCACTCGCATGTAAGTGGGTAGTGGTTAACTTACAACTGGTCAAAGTATAGACAATAAGTGTCTATAAAAGTTCTCACAAAGAGATGTCTGCATCACACTCCTTCAACCCAAGTCTCATATCCAAAAAGGGCAGAAAGACTCTAAAAGCCAGAGGCAGGACCACGTGGAAATGGTGTCTTCTGCTAAGATTAACTGACACACTTATGATCTCTCAGCAGTTGTGGCTGCCTGCACAAGACCTGCACAAGTCCTGCACAAGACCTGCACAAGACCTGCACAAGGCCTGCACAAGGCCTGCACAAGGCCTGCACAAGGCCTGCACAAGGCCTGCACAAGGCCTGCACAAGGCCTGCACAAGGCCTGCACAAGGCCTGCACAAGGTCTTCTCAAGATCACATCAATATCCCAGCATGGAGGGAGAAGGGGCTCATGATTCTCCATCCCTACCTCAGGAACAATTGGCAGTTGATGTCTCCTAGGGTAGGGAGAATCCAGTTTCTTTACAGGTGTGGCCCTTGGTAGGCTGATCATGGCTTGTAGGAAAAAAAAAATAAAAACGGCCGGGGAACCACAGGGTCTCTCACGCCATGCTGTGTGTAGTTGGCTGAGAACGCCCTGGGTTTCTCCAACTGGAAGTTAGGTCCAGCTGTTCATCAAGGTTCCTCACAGCGTGGCCCCAACACACAAGGAAGTCCTTGGGTTTCCAAAACCGGTTTATTGGCAAGACGGATGGTGGATGGATCTGGATGTGCACCCCCACAAAACCCAGGGCCGACCTGAGTTAAATAGGGAGGGGAAGAGGGGGAGGGGCTGGGGAGGAATGCTTAATCAGCTCCACCCTCTGGCCTTCAGGTACCTCATTAGTATGTAAATCTCTCTAGGGCCTGGGGGCTGTTCATCACGCCCTTCACCTGTATATGTGACTGAAGGGTGAAGGTCGAATGGAGTTTAGACCTCATGTTAGGCCCAACAATGGCTCCACAACCATTAGTATGGGCAGCATAAACTGGACTTGGTGGGTTATTAAAAATAAAAATAGAGGCCATAAAGCTTAGAGGTAGGGGTGAGGCATGGATCCAGGAGGAGTTGGAGGAGGAGTAAGAAATGAATATGATCAAAAACTATTGTAAGACATTCTTGAATGATTAGCTAAGATATATATTTTTTTTAAAGAAAGCATGCAGAGAGAAAACAAAACCAAACAACTAATGCTGAACAAAGATGATAATGCCAAAGTAATTTTTTTCCTCGAATGTCAAAGGACAACATATACAAAGATTAGGGGAAGCTGTGGACTCCATGGAGTACCCCGCATTTATCTGTGTGGGAAAACTGTTATCTTCTTAATCTGGTACCAAATGTGACGTGGGTTCAGAGGAACAGCCAACATTGCTCTGAGAACGTGGGCCTCAATAGTAACAGCACCACCATCCTTGGCAGCACGGAAATGGCACTGAAATAAATGTTTATTTCACAAACATACCAGTTGTGGAGAAGCAAACCATCCATGCTGGCAGGGAGGTAACGCTTATCACCCTTCAGTGTTCACAGGGAAGACGGCCTCTCCTTAGGGGATTACTGCTATCATACAACATTTCAAATCCAAGATCAGATTAGAGATGAAACCACTCCAAAATCCAAACTAACTGGGGATCTTGTCATGTGCCAAACATGACTCTTCTGGAAAGATCCTTCACTATTGCTGGGATGAAACACCATGGCCAAAAGCAACTGGGGGGGAAAAGGGTTTATTCACTCACTGTTTCACATCACTGCCCATCATCAGAAGCACTGAAGACAGGAACCTGGAGGAGCTGACACAGAGGCCAGGGAGGGTGCTGCTTACTGGTTTGCTCCCTGAGGTTTGCTCACATGACTTCCTTATAGAACCCAGGACCACAATGAGTTGGGCCCTCCCCATCAATCTCTAATTTAAAATATGCTCCACAGGCTTGCCTACAGCCTGATCTTATGGAGACATTTTCCTAATTGAGGGTCCCTCCTCTTAGATCACTGTAGCTGTGTCAAGCTGACATAAACTATCCAGCCCAGTGGTTAAGGATTTAAAGCATAATGGTGAGGCTAACGCTGGGGATTTAGATTAAGTGCTCCACTGGGTCAGGGAGAGGAAGAAAGACAGCTAAGTATAACTCAATATACTTGAGGCTTGAGTCTGACTGCTCACAGTAGCATCCAAGGATGGATTGTTTGTGTTCCTATGTAGCCTTGGGCAGAGTGTAGAAGCTCCCAAGTCTCTTTCTCTCTTTTTGTAATAATAATATGGAAACTTACGAGATGGCTCAGTGGTTGGTATCTTGCAGAGGACTGCAGTTTGGATGCCAGCATTCATACAGGGTGTCCGTTGCTCCACAGAATCTGAGATCCTTTTCTGTCTTCCATAGACACTAATGTGCTCTCTCTCTCTCTCTCTCTCTCTCTCTCTCTCTCTCTATCTATCTATCTCTCCCTCCCTCCCTCTCTCTCTTTCTCTCTCTATTTCTCTCTTTCTCTGTCTCTCAGCATAAGAACAGATATTGAGTTGAGACATTGAAGACACAGATAACTGTAATATCTAACAAGATTTTTAAAAACTTTTGTTCACTTGTTTGCATGGTGTCTGTGTGTACACAGGGCCACAGTGCTTGTGTGGAGTGAGAGGACAACTTTGTGGTTCCCTCCTGGGGATTCCCAGGCTTCTGTAGCAAGAGCCTTTACCCATGAACCATTTGGCCCAATAACAGTAATATGTAGCTATCAATATTTGGCAACTATTGTCATTACAACTGCTGCATTATGTTTGGGGTTTGAGATGTTTAAGCAAGTCGTTAACATCCCCTGCTTATTATGGGCTGCAACTGTAGCTGAGAGTGTGGATCTGAGTGCAAACACTTCTGGGTAGAGTCCTGAAAAAAGCCCCAGAACTGTGAGTCATTAGCTCCAACTCTCGCTCTGGTGTCCTTCTGTAAAACAGTGATGATAATAATAGATTTCCCCAAGGGGCCCCCTGTGAGGGCTAAAGGAAGAAATACCATTCCGAAGCTTGGGAGAGCAAGCAGCACTCAGTGCTCAGCATGGCCACCAACACAATCATCTGGAAGCTTGCTTTGTTTTTATTTTTTATTTTTTTGAGACAGGGTTTCTCTGTGTAGCTCTGGCTGTCCCAGAACTTTCTCTGTAGACCACGCTGGCCTCAAACTCAGAGGTCTATCTGCCTCTGCATCCCAAGGACTGGGATTAAAGACGTGCACCACCACTGCCCTGCTCATCCAACAGTTTCCTAATGGCCAGGTGCATTCCGAAGACAGCCAGAAGCACAGAAGCTGGCTTCAGGTAGCCGCTTACCTGTCCCAGCCCTCCAGGATGGCACCATTGATTTCCTGCGGACTTGGTGGATTCTGGCTTCTTGTTTCCTCACCTCCTTCAGCCGGGGTTTCAGATTAATGTGTCTGCTCAGACTTTCCAGCATTTGGACAAGGGCTCCCGCACAGCCCCAAGGTCTGGGTAGTAGGTGAACTCCTGCCTTGTCTTCTTCATCAGTGATACAGCAGAAACAATGGCCTCAGAGGGGAAAGGGTGACTCAATATCCGGCCCAATCTCTCTTCTTAGTTTGTGGAGCCAGCTCTGTTTCCCATCATTAACAGATTTATTCGATTATCTGATATTCCTCAGATTAAGTGATCAGACTTCCATAGTAAGGACTCTTGGCAAAACCTCTCTCCTTGTTGCTTGACCCCCATATCTTTTCCTTTCTGCCTGCTCCCTCACAAAGACCTAGTATGCTAAGATCAGGAATTACCACATCACATGCCATAGATATCAGGTGTCTCTGCACAACTGAGACTAAGTCCAGGGCATTGATTCCAGCAGGTCTCTTAAAAACTAAGGGCTACCTTTCCAAAACAAACAAGGTGAAAAGATTTGGCTTTCCTTCAAGTTCCCATGTGCCTACCCCTGTCCGTCAGTGCAGGATGCACTTTCTCCAACTTCCTCCTCTGCACAGGACAAGGCAATGCATGGTGGCATACTCAGGGTCTCCCCCTTGGACACTAGCTGTGCCTAGCCAGGATCCCCGGTCGTTGTCCTGTTTCCTGTAACTATAACAAAATGCTAGAGGCAGGCTAACTTTATAAGGAAAGAAGCTTTTATAGCTCACAGCTATGGAGGCTCGGCACTGGAATCAGCTCAGCTCACCTCTGCTGAGGACTTCATGGCAATAGTACAAGTTTATGAGAGAGGAAGAGACCAAACCACCAAATAGGAAGCTGTTAGTGTTCAGATCCACTCATAACAACTGGCTTTCATGGGAACTTACGCCAGGAGAGCAGCTTTCCTTCCAAACACCTCCCCTCGGCCCTTCTCATACAATTTCATCATCTCTCATTCTACACCAGGTGCCAAGATGCCAGCCCCCAAACCTCTGGGAGATGAGCCACACGCAAATACTCTGGCCATTGTCTTTTATAGGCTCCATTGGCTTCCACACTCACTTGGGGTCTGCCCCATCTGTCTTCTTCCCCTCGGGTTGCAGCTAGCCTTGTCTTGTTCTCTTCAGGCCTAAGGTCCCTACGCCCACCCCGTGGAAGATGCTTATCTAGGGCAGATGCAAACTTCCAGCACTAGATTGGTAGAACTGGATAGGTTGGAGTCACAAAATTCTCTCAGACTGAGTAAGGCTTAAAACCAAAGTCTCAGGAAGAAAGTTGATGCCTGACTCAAAAAACAGACAAACAAAATACAAAAAAAAAACAACAAAAAAGGATGGAAAGAAAGAAGAAAGGAAGGAAGGAAAAAGGAACATTGAAGCCAAGCTGTGTTAGAAACCACAGGAGAACTGACTGCTCCCCCAGCAGCTGGAGCCCCACAACACCATTCTGAGGAGGTTGTGGCAGGTTGATCCCTAACCACCTGTTAGCATTCCTGTCAGGATTATGTCCCCAGGAACCGCTGACATTACCTGCAGGTATGAAGTGTGTCCTAGGACAGGAGAGTGTGTCAGAGAGTCAGACAATATCCGCCAGAGTAGATAATATTATGAGACCCATAGGACAACTTTTGATGCCATGGTCAAAGGACTAGAAGACGACCTAAAAGTATAGCTAGGAATGGGTCAGGCATGAACTTCAGGCTTTTTGGTAGAGGCACTATTTAAACTGTTAACTGTCATGACTTCAAAAGATTTGTTCAGCAAGTAGACACATCCCCCTCACCAACCCCCCAAAAAAGGGTTTCTCTGCGTAGAAAAAAACACTGGGGGCTGGAGAGATGACTTAGTGATTAAGAGCACCGGCTGCTCTTCCCAGCGGCCCAAGTTTAACTCTCAGCTCACAAGTTTAACACAGCAGCTCACAACTGTCTGTAACTCCAGTTCCAGGGGATCTGACACCTCCACACAGGTGTGGTGTGTCAGGCAAAACTTGAATGTGCATAAAAATAAATAAAATTCAATACATTTTTTTTGTTTTGTTTTGTTTTTTTGTTTTTTTTGAGACAGGGTTTCTCTGTGTAGCCCTGGCTGTCCTGGAACTCACTCTGTAGACCAGGATGGCCTCGAACTCAGAAATTCGCCTGCCTCTGCCTCCCAAGTGCTGGGATTAAAGGCGTGTGCCACCACCGCCTGGCAATACATTTTTTTTTTAACTGAGTAGACGTAACACACTTGTAATCCTAGCTTTCAGGAGGCTGAGGCAGGGGGATTGCTGAAAACTCAAGGTTCTCAAGTATATGGTAAGTTCAAGGCCAGCCGGCACTGTATAACAACACCCTGTCTCAATGTCTCACTCCTAAAGTAAACAAGAATGTTAAGAAACCACAATAATAGTAAAAGAAAACACAAATGACGGTGTCTAAAATGTCTGAGATCATGAAAAAAGGCATCACCATGGAGACAATGGCAGGAGGATCTGCCCAAGGCCAGCCTGGTCTAGGTTTACATAGCAAGTCCTGGGCCAGCCAGGGCTACATAATGAGACACTGTCTCAAAAAAACAATAAAAATAAAGTAAAAAATGCAAACAAAAAGTGTGTAAATATCTAAAGTTGGGGAACCAGCTAAAGACATATGACGTGGGAAGTCACAGCTCAGGGTTAACACGCGTTTGTGATGAGGATTTGATCTCCAGCTCAGAAAAAAAAAGAGGAAAGAAAGAAAGAAAGAAAGAAAGAAAGAAAGAAAGAAAGAAAGAAAGAGAGAAAGGAGGAAAAAAGAAAGAAAAGCAAACCCCACCAGCACCCTCACCAAATGGGCACAGGGATACGATTCGCCATTAAAGAGGACAGCAAGACTGAGATTATAGTTCTGTGAGAACAGATGCTTACCGCATAAGACTTAACTCTCAGCACACAAAGCAAAAATAACTATTTCACAAAATAGTTGGATAAGGAATCACAGGGCAGCCCAATCTCTCTCTGGTCAGTTCGTGACAGTTTTCATCATCTTTAGAGCAGTTCTCCATTTATCTGTCGATCCTTAAAATATCTATTGTAAAGACACAATAGTTCTTTCTTTCTTTCTTTCTTTCTCTCTTTTTTTAAATGAACTTTTAGTTTTAAACTTTCACCTTTGCATTTAAATTTAAGTGAAATTTCCAACAAGCAGTAAGAATTCTCTCTGACACCTCTCACCTGGGCAAAGCCAGAGAGCTTGCCCCAGGGTGTGTGGGTTTGAAGAGCTGGCAGGCTGATGAACTCAGCAACCACCCAGGCCCAGGTCCAGGGCTCTGCACTGGCCCACCGCAACACCTACCCCGTCTATGATCTTCTGGAGCATGTGAAGGAGCCAGTCTTGCAGATCCAAAGCTGCAGCATCTCCATGACACAGGGCAACAGCAGGATATCCGAGAGGAATCCCTGTGAGGATCCAGTATTGATGTTGTAGCTGAAGCCAGAGGCCTCAAACCAGACAATGACTCAGGGCATTGAAGATTTGCAAGTGAAGCTGTGTGGACAGAGGGGTAGACTGTGGGACACACCGGGACACATGACAGCTTCCACGTCCAGACTTGTTTTTTTATTTTTTGTTTCTTTTTGGGGGGGAGGTTGGAAGGGGAGAGAAAGGACAGGGAAGGACAGGGAGATGGGTGAGACTGAGATACACAATGTGAAACTCACAAAGAATCAATAAAAAGTTTTTTTGAAAGAGGATTCCATGTGACAATTGTCCTCACTCAATAGAGTATTTGTTACAGAACTCATTTGCATACTGGACCTGACAGGATAGAACTTTTACCTTCCCACAGCAGACACTTCTTTGTTCCAGTACCTGCCTTCCCCCCACTTATTTCCTGTAAGAAGTAGAAAGATATATCCAAGACACCTAACAGCTCATGAAGGCATGCCGTTCACACAGACAATAAATACGTATTAAGCCTGTCGCAATGCTAGGCCCTGTGCCACAGAATGAAGAGATAGTCGTCAAACAAACCAACCCCCTCTGCTCTTGTGATGCTTCTGGTCCAGGTCAGGCCCGACATGTCTCACACTTGGTAATCCACCATTCAAGCCAGTATGGCCAATTTCCCACTGGAAGACACACCCCAGCATCCCAGAGCCCCTTGTCGCTGTGAAATTTCTTAACGTGAGCTTGCAAGTCATCCTTCAGAACAGACTCTTACTGAAAAGCAAAACAATATTCTCAAGCATTTCTTAAACTAAAAGCCACTGTGGGTCAGCAACGTGGCTCGGCAGTAAAAGTGCCAGCGCGGGCAGCGCAGCCTGAAGACCTCGAGTCAGATCCCTCAGACCCACATGGTGGAATGAGAATCAACTCCAACACGCAGTCTTCTTACCTTCACGCTTGTTCTGTGGCAAACACACATATAATATAACATAATGTAAACAAACAAATGTAGCTTTAAAATAAAAACAAATACATAAATAAAACTGAACTTGAGTCTTTCCTCTACAGGATGGGAGGAAGCTGAGAGCCGGACAAAGGAGAGGAAGAATGAAGAGAGAGGAGGTTCAACAATTAAGAGTGCCTACTGCTCTTGTAGAAGACTCCAGTGTTGGGGATTAGTTATGATGCTGTGAATTAATCCACCCCACCCCCACCCCAAATCAGGAATCTTGTGTGTCCAAATGCTGAAGGTCCTTGTCTCCAATTGGTTTTTGATCTATCAATAAAGAGCCAACCACCAATGGCTGCGCAGATAGACTGAGGCAGGACCTTTGAATTTGCTGGGCTAGGAACTGGGAGAGAGTAGGAAGGGAGACTCTCCATGTTTCCGAGGAAGACGGATCCGATTTAGAGCTGCAGAAGAAAAATCATCCGAAATGTAGGTGAAAAGAAATGTGTATCCTCAGAAGGGCTGTCTAAAAGTGTCTTAGACAGCAAAGACTTGGATGGGCTCCCAGAAAGAGCCTGGGTAACAAAGATAAAATACAGAATTAGAGGGCTAAGCCAGGAGTACTGGAGGGAAATGTGTGTTACTACGGGGAGGATTAGAACTGCCCAGCATATGAGCTAGCCAAGTGTAGGACTGTGAAAGGCAGCCTGGTTCCTGGTTGAGCAAAGCCTAGAAACCCTGGTGACCCTGAAGGGATGGATGGCATTTTTGCCCCTCTCCTGGGCACCTGGCTCCTGTCACGTAGCTACAGCCCCCTACAGCCCTCCATAGATTTGTGGCTATTCGTCACAGAAGTGCAACACCTTATACCCCTCCACAGGTAGAGGACATGACCTATGGTCTTGTAGACTCAAGACAGATCTCCATTTTAATGATGTACCTAAAAGCCTGGAGGTTTAGCCAATAAACTCCCTTCCCAGACACTCCTCCCTGCAAAAGGTATTTAACCTCAGGCCTGCCCTGAGAAGTAGGGTACCGTTTTACTCATCCACTTTCCGCCATAATAATAAATGTCTTAAAACCATGGACTGCCTTTTTTCATCTGGATCTGCCATGGGGAGCAATGGAAAAGGCTTCCCCGTCTAATCTCCTGTAGAAGGCCTCTCTGTGCCTCCAGCCACGACCACTAAGCCAAGCCAGCCACATGACAACAAGCCAAAGACTCCTCCACGAGGGTTCCAGTCAGAGCTCCCCTCTTTTCCCCCTTGGCCCCGGGGTTGGTTCCAGTCCACAACCTCCCACTCCATTCTCAGCTCTTCCTCGGTTCCCAGTAGAGCCTGTGTGTCTGAGAACCTGACAACCAGACAGCCCGGCCTCCTTGCAGGCCAGGGACCCCAGCTTCAGCTGTCCTGCACCTCAGACTGCGCTCCCCCACCCCAGGTGGTGTCCCTGCGGCTTTCCCACAGCCTAACACCCGCCCTGTGATGGCATGGGGTAAGTGCAGTCAAAATTTCCCGTGACCTGCCTCACTGAGCCGCCTGAGCCCTGTGGCTGAGCAGACTCGCTAACTCTACAGCCAAGGCATATTCAAAATTAACTGGAGTGTGAGTGCGTGCGTGCGTGCGTGCGTGCGTGCGTGCGTGCGTGCGTGCGTGCGTGAATCCAGATAGTTCTTGGGCAGGTGCTAGCGTGCAATCCATCAGGAGCACGAAGTGGTTTGGCTAAACCATTGGTACACCACAAATTTTGTTTGCAGAACCCACTTTGAGCAACTTACAACCGACAGTCACTTCACTCATGTGCACATGCCCCTATGCAAATGCACACGCATAAGTATAACTGAAAAGGGAACAAATTGTGGAACGCGATCATCAGTGCAGTGCCGGCTCCAGTGCAGCCCTACGAATGACTGAGGCCGCTTTGTATCAAGGTCTGTCTTTGAGTAGCACACCCTTAGGGGCACCCCGCTTCTCACCAAGGTTTTCTTCACTTTATTATCTACTCAGAAGGTTGAACCGTCGCACTGTCCAGAACCCGATGCTGAGGAGCTCAGGTTCAACTGTAGCTAGGTCAACAAATGTTGGTGACAGTGGACAGGCACACAGCACAGGGAACCTGAGGCTGTCACAAGCCCAGATGGCCTGACCTGGGACATACAGGTTTTGGTCAAGAAGTGACAAAGATTGTTTTGATTGTATATTGTTTAATGACTGAACACCACAAAACAGCAATTTGAGACAAATGCAATGTTTGTTGATTTGTCATAAGTCAGGGGATTGAATAGGCTCAGTTGGGGGTCGGGGTGGGGCGTCCCTTCTCCCTTGCTACAGCTTGAGGCATATGACTTCTCCAGGAGTTGGAACTGGAAGATCAACATGGCCCCTCTCTAACCTAGGTAACTCCAGCTCTCCTTCCTCTCCCTCTCCTCTCGGAAGCCCCACTTCTATGCAGGAGTCTATCCTGAACAAGCTTACCATTTGGCAGATGGCTCCTACCTAGAATATAGTCTCAATGTTTCCACACAAGGTTGTCTATTATTTTGTCCTATTTCCCTATGGCTAAAGCAAGTCACATGGTCCATCCCAGTAGGAGGCACCACAGGACTTTTTGGAAGGGTGGTCTGGTAGCAGGCACCTGTTCAACCAGGTCTACCAGAGGAGCCAAGACCAGAAGATCAGGGTGGATGACAGGGTAAACCAGAAATGTATCAAAGTGACGTGCCAGGGGCCATGTATAAAGTGTGGTTTCCACCCAAGACAGTGGCCACCACTGAAGTCAAAGGTAGGCCAAGAGAATCACATTGCAAAGATGTGCAGAGGTGACAATGAGAACAGTCTGACCATGTCTTAGTGCGATTCACAAGTTCCATGCCATTCTTTGACACTCTTCTGCCCTCTTCCCCCAATTCTCCAGCCTAGGCATTCTGACAAAACCCACCAAGCACTGTGTCATGGAGCCTTCTGAAAGCTCTATATAGCTGTGTTGAAGACTTTCCCAGGATATCTATTTAGCTTCCTCAGATCCTTCAGTAGTACTGGTTGGCATTGTATCCCTCATTATTATTATTATTATTATTATTATTATTATTATTATTATTATTTTATTTATTATTTATTTATTTATTTATTTATTTAGGTTTTTCAAGACAGAGTTTCTCTGTTTAGCCCCGGCTGTCCTGGAACTCACTCTGTAGACCAGGCTGGCCTCGACTCAGAAATTCGCCTGCCTCTGCCTCCCAAGTGCTGGGATTAAAGGCATGTGCCACCACTGCCTGGCACTGATTATTTTCTTAACCATTTCCCGAGACTACTTAAATTGCAACTACTCTTTCCCCAGGAACATTGCCTTTCTCTGCTTTGTCTAGAGAACCCTGTGACCACACCGGTTTTTACAGTTGCTGTTAGTCATGTGGTTCCCAAGATTCCAGGACAAGTCTAGAGACACAAATGTCTATCTTATCTCCAGTGAATCCATGAAGATTAAATGGGCGCCAGGTCATAACCACACACTGTACATGCTGAGAAACCAAGGAACCAGGAATGGAAGGTGTGACTCGTTGCTCTGTAATGCTTGTGTAAATCCCGTGTAAGAGCAGTGTAAGGAGTTAGCAGCTTAGCTGCATTGCTGCCTAGACCTCTCCTGAGGGAGACGGCCGGGGTTCCTTAGCCAACACCTACCTGTGCATTGGGAACACAGTCTCTCTGTGGTGCTAAGAGATCTTCAGAATTCACGAGTCTACACCCATTTCTTAGAGACATGAAGCATATGGACACTGTAGTTGCCCGAGATTTTTGACTTGACAGTATTGCGGTGAAAAGGAATGTGCTCACGTTCCCTTTGAAGATGGGAATGTGAAGATGGGAAGATGTGTACCTGTGTTCTACTCAGATTTTTCATTTGAAAGACATTTGTCACATGCTTTTACTAAAACATATACAATTTTTTTTTATTTTGTGTATGGATGCATACGTACCTGTGTGCATGTCTGGAAGACAAAGAGAAACGTGTGGCAGTCAGATCTCCCCACCATGGGGGCCTCAGGACTGATCCATGGCAAGTGCCTGAGGCCCTTACGTCTCTTCTTTTAGAGACATCTAAAGGAGAGATCACTTCTGGCCACAGACAGCCATTTCTCCATAGAAGCTTCAGGTATGAACCAGGAAATAGTTCTAGATTTTTTAATTGTTGTTTGTTATTGCTGTTTTGTTTTTCTCTTGACAAAGTTTCGCTATGTAGTCCTGCTTGTCCTGGAACTTGCACTGTAAATCAAACTGGCCTCAAACTTAGATAGTTACCTGCCTCTGTCTCCTGAGTGCTGGGATTAAAGGCATGTGCCACCATTCCTGGCTGTTCTGGATTTCCTAATACTGCTTGCTATGTGGTTTACTTCAGGTCATTCCTCAGAACGTCTTATATTACATTGGATTCTCAGGAGAGACAATTTCTCTAGCATATTCCTTCCGGAAAGATCTAAATCCAATACAAAAGAAAGATCTTCTTACAAACTGTTCATTACTCATTTAAAACATAAAAGAATTTATGGACCTTTAGTGACCAGGGAGATTGGCGTTGCCTTAACTGCAGTAAGCTCTGCTAAGGGCTATTGTCCTGATGCAGGCATGTCTAAAGAGAGAGGACACAGGGATGTGCCTTCACAGCTTTGTAGAAGACACAGAGGGTCACTCAAGTGACTGTGGCAGCAGAGACCAAGCCACAGGGAAGGAGTAACAGATGGCTTGTAGAACGACAGAAAGAGAAGCCCAGAATATTAGGGACCCCAGACAGCTATGGGGGTTCCTGTGTGAGTTGGAACAAGGAGTCAGGACTTTGAGATCCTGCCTACCAACAAGGAGGAAGAAAGCAGCTCATCCTTAGACCTGTGTTTATGTGAGCTCATGCTAAGGCAAGGCCCCCATCCGTGACATTATCCCCCCAGGCTATGTACTTTGGGAATAATCTGCATTACCTTCTAAGAGACTAGCTGTAGACATCTCACATCCTCAGGTAGGGAACAGAGTCACAAGAGAGGCCATTCAAGGAGCTAAGAGCTATCATGATCATAGACTGTGAGGAGAGCAAGCAGTGTTCGCACGCTGCACTAAGTCTCTTTAGACTACTGAAGAAGGAATCACATGCACATTCATTGAGACCAGCCATTGCGATGTTGGAAGGTCCAGAGGTGAGAAGGGTAAGGCAGGAGGGGCGAGACAGACACAAGAATAAGAGTCTCCTTACAGGCAGGTGCCTGGGGGCTGCCTCACAGTGCTGCTCTCCTTCATGAGACTAGTGACTACCGGTTATTCCTTCCTTCTTGCCCATCACTCAAGTAACACAGCTTCTACAAAGATCTGAATGGAAGTCAAACGCCAGGAAGCCTCAGCAGAGAAACGGGGGAGTAAAGCTGGCAAGGGGAGGAATCTGTAATGTGCCTTGAAGAGCGGCTAACTGCTGTGTGTGTGTGACTGTGTCTTTGTCGCAGTGGAGATTTCTGTGTGACTGCACACCAGGACAAGGTACATGAGATATTCCTTCTGTCACTGGTTGGAGGCCACTCCCGAGGTACAAACTACCCAGCATGCTTAGCCTTCTCACAATCCTGCTCACGGGTCATCAGTAGTTTTGATTTTCTTTTGGGAGAGAGAGAGAAACACACAGAGAGAGAAACAGAGAGAAAAAGAGAGAGAAAGAAAAAGAGAGAGAGAGAATGAGGAGAAGTTGGGTAAGTAAGGAGGTGGAGCCTGGAAGGAGATGAGGGAGGAGAAAACATGGTAGTACATTGTATGAGAAAAATGTTTTTTTGGGGGGAAGTTTTTTGTTTGTTTGTTTGCTTGCTTGCTTGGTTTTTTGTTTTGTTTTGTTTTTGTTTTTGTTTTTCGAGACAGGATTTCTCTGTGTAGCCCTGGCTGTCCTGGAACTCACTCTGTAGACCAGGCTGGCCTCGAACTCAGAAACCTGCCTGCTTCTGCCTTCCAAGTGCTGGGATTAAAGGCATGCACCACCACTGCCCGGCAAGATTCTTAAAGACATATCCCCCAGCTTGGTTTTCAATCAGCACAATGTAGAGGGGTGGAAAGTCCTACCCATACAGCAAAAAGATGCTCTTCTTAGTAGATTCTTCTGACTCAACCCAATTGCATTTTCAACTCTGAAGTCCCACAGCATGGTGTTTTCTGAAGTTTGAAATTCTGTGTTCCTTTATTGTGAGTTGCTGTTTGTCTTAATGCTTTTGTTAGATGAGAAGTTCTTGGGGGACAGGAGAGAGTCTCTAGTTGAAATACCAGTGAAGGCAAGTTACTTAGACACTTTCCTTTTTTTTTTTTTTTTTTTGGTTTTTCGAGACAGGGTTTCTCTGTATAGCTTGGGCTCTCCTGGAACTCACTCTGTAGACCAGGCTGGCCTCAAACTCAGAAATCCACCTGCCTTTGCCTCCCAAGGGCTGGGATTAAAGGCCTGCGCCACCACAGCCCGGCCTAGACTTAGACACTTTCCTTACGTGTCTGTGAGGACAAGAGTGAAGGCCTGCTAATCTGAGAAATACTAAAGGAGTTACTCTGTGTAAAAAAATAAAAAAATAACAAGCTTCCTCAAGAAGCTCTATCTCAGGAACTCAAATAAAAATGATATATATCCAAGTAAATCCAGTGACTGATGGGGAGCCCTCAGGAAGCCTGCGTAAGCTTCTTTTTTTTTATTTTGTCTGGACACCTCCAAGTTCAGACAAGAGCTTACGGACATGCTCGCCTAACTGGCTGACAACCTAGAAAAAAACAAAGTGTGCTGTAATAGACTTGGCTCTCCCAGTAAAGCTGGTATTTTTATACATTCTCCTAATTGCCACTTTTAACATCTTTTCCTAAACCCAGCAACAAGGAACCAACGATGACCAACGGTGACAGCCCAAACTTGCAGCAGACAGACTCATCCTGCCCCAAAATTAGAGCTGACTGGTTCTTTCTCCTCGGCCCTGCTGTCCTGAGATCCCAGGGAGTGCACATTCTCAGCGTGTGTCAGGAAAAGTCTCTGTCATCTCTCCCATCTCAGGGAAAGAGATGCTGGCAAAGGAGAAAGCAGTGTCTACTGAATGGTACCCAAGTGTATACTGAATGGTGCCCAAGCAAGTGTATTGGTCTCCTAGGGTCCCAGGGCATCATTGGACCAACAGTTCCTAATGTGTAGAGGAGGTCTTTTTTCCTTTTCTTTTCTTTAATTTGGTCAGACTGGAACAGTCTTGGTTATAGATAAACAACAACACCTAACGCCGTATCTTCAAGGTTATCACTGGCTTCATAGGGTCACTCCTTAGTTCCTCAAAGTGGTCTGGTCAGGGCCAGGGATGTGATTCAACTGGCTTGCCTGTCGTGTACACAACCCTAGGGTTAATTCCCAGCACCAGATAAAACTGGGCAAGGTGGCACACGTCTGTAATGACAGTGCCTGGGAGGTGGAGGCAGTTGGAGTTTGTCATGTCTGGTTACACAGTGAGCTTGAGGCCTAGAACTCAGTCCACAGTCAGTGAGATGGACACAGCAAGTTCCTTCAGCTGCACCTGACAACCACAGTCAATCCCAGGACCTAGCCGGCAGAGAACGTACTCCACAGGTTTGCCTCTTGCCTCTAGCTCTTACTTCTAGCCTCTCACCTCCATGAACACACTACCACATGCATGCACACTGACAAGTTATTTATAATTTATATCTTCCGAGAAAGGGAAAACCGGTTTTCTCCCGTGAATGTCTGTGGGTACACCAACGACACTCCACTGCAGGACTCATGCCTGAGAGTGGCCAAAACAAAACACTCCAGGTTTTGTTTTGTTTGTTTGTTTGTTTGTTTGTTTGTTTGTTTTTGTGGGATCTTGATTTTATTTGATTTTTTCCTTTGGTATTTTTGTTTGTTTGTTTTGATTTTCATTCTTTTGTTTTGTTTTTGAACACACACAAATACAAATAAACAAAGACGTAAATATAATAGTTTGGTCTGAAGATATAACATTCAGTGCCAAGCCACCAAACTGTCGTAACCATGGATGCTGCCTAAAATAACTCTAAAACCTCATTTGACTTAGTCAGGATCCACTCTCTGTCATCCCACCATAGGGAATGTTACAGCTTAACTCCGTTTCTCTCTGAAAACTTGACTATTCTAATCTATGCATCAGCAAACTAACAACAGGTGAAAGGAGAAGGGACGGAGGGCAGGCATCAATGCCTGAGGGATGGGAGATTCCACACATTCTGTTTTTGGGAATTGGCCTGTGACAGGGATGCAGGGATGACAGGGATGCAGGGATGACAGGGATGCAGGGATCACAGGGGTGCAGGGATGACAGGGATGCAGGGATCACAGGGGTGCAGGGATCACAGGGGTGCAGGCTTATGAACTCCATCTTTCTGAGCAACCCAAGGAATTCTCTAATCTGCAGGGACCTAACTTCCACGCCCTGTGGCTACTGTGAGCTAGAGGAGCCTGGTGGGTCTTGTAAGAGCATTTCCACCTCTCTTGTCCCTGTTTCTGCAGTCCTAGGAGAATAAAGGCTATGCAGCACCTCCATCTATTTCGTGGGGGCCTCTGAAATTGATTGATGCTCCAGACTCTTCAGAAAAAGTATACATTTCATCCTCTTTGGGTTTGAGAAAACAGTTTCTAGGTTATGCTCCAACATAAATCTTGCAAAAAGTAGAATTCTCTACTTCAGTCTCACTGAGATTGTCATACAGGACTGAGGAGATTGTAAATGGGTTATGGCCACTTTGAAAAACTGTTAGTGGTATCTAGTAAGTAAAGGTAAATGTTTGCACACCCTTTTCACTCCCGTGTGCACCTACCCAAGACAATGTGTGGGTGTGTTCAGTACAAAACACCTATGAAAATGTTCATCTCCTGTAACTCACACAAGAGCTCAAAACGGTAAACTAACCGAAGCACCACCCCCCACAAACTAGCTCAGTAAATCACAATGTGTTCCCATGAGACTGCCAATCTATGACTTTCTCAAACATGAGTGTGAATGAACGAAGCTACATGCAAAAGAAGTATTAGATTTGTCTAAAATATGCAACTCACAAGATTATGATTATACTGGGATTGGGGTAGGGGCTACAGAATAGGGGTAGAAGCAAAATTCAGGGTGATGTTTCCATAAGAGTGTTTTGTTTTGTCTTGTTTTGGTTTGGTTTGTTTTGGGTTTTTTGGTTTTTCGAGACAGGGTTTCTCTGTGTAGCCCTGGTTGTCCTGGAACTTACTCTGTAGACCAGGCTGGCCTCGAAGTCAGAAATCCGCCTGCCTCTGCCTCCCAAGTGCTGGGATTAAAGGCATGCGCCACCACTGCCCGGCTCATAAGAGTGTTTTGATTGCAAGGTTGAATTAGTTATTTATGATATGCGTATTGCCAGTCATGGTGGTACATGTTTTTAATTCCAGTGCTTGGAATGCAGAAGAAGGTGGATCTCTATGAAAGTCATAGATTGGCAGTCTCATGAGAACACATTGTGATTTACTGATCTAGCCTGGTCTATTGTGTGCCTTCCTAGCCAGATAAGACTACACGGTAAGACCCTAACTAACAATAAAGGTTGAAATCAACCCTGAGAACATTGATCTGATGTGCACCTCATGACTCTCTCCACGGGAAAGTTGAAATTTCTACAAGTGCCTTTTTTTCCTTTTAAAGATGCTGGAAAGGATTCCTACTCTTCCACTGCTGGGCAATCTCTTCCTTCCTGAAACCTAAACCTTCCCTAAAATGCTGCGTCCACTCGGCATATTGTTCCAAAGCTTCATGAGTGAGAAATCCATTTCAGCCTGTCTTCTGAGATGGAGAACGCTGCCTCCTTGTCCAGACAATCTTCATTTTCAAAAACACGCCTTGTAGCAGCTCGAATGAAATGCTACCCTTGCTGTGAGCATTACTGCCCTGCTGACAGATGTTCACAGAAGTGGTGGTGAGAAAATGATGTACTATACAGCATCTGGATATGGACCCGTATAGCATCTGGATATGGACCGTACAGCATCTGGATACGGACTGTGCAGCATCTGGACAAAGCGCAGTGGTGCCACTGTGCATGCTTCTTGATGATTCGGTTTCAGTGTGTGTGTGTGTGTGTGTGTGTGTGTGTGTGTGTGTGTGTGTGGCGGGGGGTGGGGGTGGGGGCACAGACACGGACAGTTGTAGTTTGTATTGAGCCACCCAGTGTGAGTGCTGGAGCAGTACATGAGCCCAGACTATGGGTGCTAGTGTTCTTAACTGCTGAGCCATTTCTCCAGCATCTCCTTTACAAGTGTGCCTATATATATATCTTCTTAAAATGATTTTAGTTTTGGACTGGGATATAACTCAGTGGTAAGATACTTGCCTTAGCAGGCACAAGACCCTGAATTCTAGCCCCCTAACACCAGCGGGGAGAGGTACCTGTTTTTAAGCCAATCAATTTAGAAAAGCATGAAGAAGAAATCAGTATAAAAGTAGAGGTCCCCCTCCTACCACTTTCCCACGTTGCCATTAGGTGAATATCCCGCCAGCAATCCCCGAGGCACGGGAGGAACTGTTTTGTAAACTTGGGTGTCAATGGAAACAAAAAGCAAATTTAAAAAGGAATCACATTGTCACCCCCACCTCAATCTCTTAAAGAGGAACTTCAGGGGGCTGTAAATGGCCTCTTTCTGGTTCCGCCTTTGATGAGATGAGTGTTCTGATAAGGACATACTTGAGATTCTAGGGCAGAGGCCCTTCTGATGCTGCAGCCACCTGACAGGGGTGGGGGTGGGTAGGTGGGGGAGGCAGGTGGAAGGAAGGGCAGTTTGCTTGCCCTGGGGACTTTTTGAGAGAGGGGTTCACAGAATGAAAGCAGAGGCCATTGCATCTCCAAGCACTAAGTCCCTAGTGGGCTGAGCAGATGGACAAACAGGAAAGAACAATGAGGACTGGACTACTTGGCCCCTGGCCTCAGACTTCACCGGAGGGAGAAGCAGAAGGAAGCAGCATGCCTGGGCCTAAGCACTCTCACATAACCTCCGTTTCTGAGAGAAGAAGCCTTCGACACAGGTTATGGCTCCACTCTCGTTGGAAGCTGAGTACAAACATAAAATCCTGTTTGCTGCATGGCTCCTCCAATTGGTCTCCCACAGTTTTCACAAAACCATAAATCAATATAGTAATCATCATGGAGAGGGCTAATGACTGTAGCCCGGCCTTTCATCAGGCTGGGATGCTGACCATCCAAGGGCGTCAAGGATGCTCTGGCACCAAGTAGGAAACAGGAGCATCTCCCAACATCAAACCTTTTCAAGTGTCAGGGTGTTTAGCCGGCAGCCACCTCAGCAGAAAGCTCTCAGAGACAGGCTAGTGCCTCCTTGGAGACATTTCCTGTCAAGGCCTCAAACTGATGCTGAGGCTAGCATCCTCTGTCACTGGTTAATAGCAGAGAACAAAGTAAGCATTGGTAGCTCATAGTTTTGAGGATACGTGCTCTAGCTGATCCAAGAGATTCACATACAGCAGCCTGTCTAGTACTCATAACTCTATGAGGCTGATGCTGGTACCGTCGTCAGTCACATAGATGAAGAAATGGAAGCAAAGAGCAGCAGTTACACTACCAAGAGCCAGTGTGCGTGACGCCACAGGTCCCCTGAGAGAAGGGCCCGGTGCCAAACACCTGCCCATGAATTGAGGGGGAGGGCAATTAAAGTCAGAAGGGAGACCAGGATTCTTTGTAATAGGTCAAGATTAGTTCACATTAGTCGAGAAAGTCATGGCAATACCTCAGTTATGCATACATCAGTTAATGTATGCTGGGTGTGGACCTCCTGACCTTTCTCCAGAGCGTGTACTAAAAAATATCCATCCTCACTTCTTTACACTTCTGAAGCTATTTGTGTATATGCATGGGTATGTGTAAAGGACTGTGTCAGTGTGAACGTGTGGGTTGTGTGAGTGGGACATTTGTGATCATGCGTGTGCACATGAATTTGCTGAGGGTGGATATGTAAGTGTGTGGAGTGTATAGATATAAAATTGTGTGACTACATGAGTATGCATGTGTGTGTCACGTGTGTGTGTGTGTGTGTGTGTGTGCGCGCGCGCGTGTACAAAGGCATGGGTACATATGGCCTAGGTGTAGGTCTGTGCATACATATTTGAATACCGAGTGCACGGGAGTGTGTGTGCGTGTTACTATGTGTGTGCCATATGAATTCAACCCTCTAACAAGAAAGCTTAAGGGAGTTGTCCAAGGGCAGTTCTGGTACAGAGAAGAAGAGCATCGGTCCACACTGCTCAGAAGCTGCCAGTTGACTGTAGGCAGCCATCAGCACACCTACCCTTCACACCCCACGGGCCAGTGCTTGACTTGGGGTCTGGTGAGGTTTTTTTTTCTCATAGACAAGTGGCGAAAAGCAAAGTGTTCTGTCACACAGAAAGCTAAGGCGTGGCTGGAAACACTGGGTTTGGAACCATATGGACCCGAGTTCTGATTCACCCTCTGCCTGCAGTTGCTTCGGGACTGTGAGAAGCCACATCACCTCTCTAGCCCTCCCTTTCCCTGTCTAGCAAAGTACATCAATAATAAATGACATAATAAATAACATTTTGTCCTGAGGAACCAGGGATATCTTTTTTTTTTTTTCAGTGTTTTCTTTTTTTCAAAGCTGCCACTTCGTGCCTAATCCACAGTGAAGCTGGGCTTCTTGGGAGGTTTGTAGGTGGTCTGTGGCCCATCTTAATGACCCATTAGGTCTCTTTGGAAGCCATTGACAAATAAAGCCCTGGGGTCACAAAGAGTTAACGCACTAGAGCCAGGACAGCACGGCAGAGTTCAGCCATGTCTTCAGGAGCGACCAGGAAAAAGTACCTGCTACACAATAAACCCCGCTGCTAGCTGAAAATACCGACCAGAGCGAATAATGCCTGTTTAAAAATGAAATAGTACACTGTGTCAGCTGGCAGCCCGACTCTTCAAGGGTCTGAAGTGAAATACAGAAAGGCCGCCTCAGCAGGGAGGCCGCGGTGGCGTTGGGGGAGAGCCAGGCGGAGCAAGGACGCAGTGGCCGCCAGGCCACCTGCCCGGGAGGCGGGACCTGAGTCAATAAAGCCACTAAGCAAACAGTCGTGCTCAGTTTGCACAGTGGTTGAGGCTTGTGGGCCGAGGAGCGCTGGAAGCCGGCACACATCCTCCGTTAAATCCGAGCCCAGCTCCCAGCTTTGTTTACACGGCTCGTCTTTCAGCAAGATGGCGGCCCGCGGGGTGCGGGGCAGCCTCGGGCGAGCGGGCGGTGGGCAGGGGGCTGCACCCCGGGGATGCTCCCCTGCCTGCATCCTCTTACACAGCGGGCCTGGAGGTCCGTTATCTTGATGAAGCAGGACTGCGTGGAGAGAATAAGGACGTAGGGGTGTGGGAAAGCAGCTTCTAATGTGGGCAGTGGCCTGAGAGAAAGAGGGAGGCTGGACCTGTGGGCCAGAGATGCCTGTCAATCTTCCAAGAAGGCCTCCAGCAGCAATAGTTATTTAGAAGCGGGAGAGATTTGATGAAAACAGGTTGGGGATGTCTATGTCTGTCTTAAGTGTAGTGAATGGTAAGATGTGTTAATGAACGAGCTGTTACCATGAAAATATTTCTGAGGGGGTGATTCTCAGGATAACCTGCACTGTTATAATATTTCATATTTTGGAAGTAGTAAGAGTTGAGAGAAAGCAGACAGGTGCTTCCATGTGGAACCAGGCGGTGTTCCACGGGCAACCGCTATTCTGCTGATGCATACGTGTGTCTCTCATCTCTGTGACATGTCTCACGGCTGAAATCCTAGCGCTCCGGAGGCTGAGGTAGGAGGATGGCTGTGATTTCCAGGTCTGCTGGGGTTACATAGTGACATCTTAAAACAAACCAAATAAACAAAAAAAGGTTAAAGGGGGGCAGCACCCCACTCAGCTCTCACCCAGCACTCACAATATCTGATTTTGAGGCTAACCTGGTCTACAGAGCAAGTTTGAGGACAGCCTACATGGAGAAATGTGTCTCGAAAAACAATCAATCAAACAAATACAAACAAACAGAAAACCGAAGTCTCCTCTGCTTTCCTCTATACCTTCTTAGCAGCAGTTTTAATCAGGGAGCTGGGGTTGCTGTCATGTGACCTTTGCCAATACCCGGAGACATGCTTAGTGGTCGCAAGCAAGGCTGGAGTGCTACTGTAGGTGGGATCAGAGTAGTGGTTGAATATCTGACAGTGCACGGCTCCCTACATCAAAGAATTCTCCAGCCCCAAATGTCAACAGTGCTGAGGCTCAACTGGGCTTTCATGTCATGACGCCATTGGTAAAGCATCTATGTAACTAAGTCACAATATGGTCTGAATGGCTGGCAGTCCTCAGAAACCTTCCAGGACAAGCTGATTTTAAAAGACGTTTCTATTTGTTTGAGAGCTCTGAATCAATCTCAGTCTCACCCCCCTCAACACAAACACAGAGTTGTGTTGGGAAGGCCCCCAGTTTTTCCCTCTTGGGTCGCTATGACCCCATGGCTGTAGGTAGAGCAGCCCTGCCGCGCATTCCTTGCAAAGGCTGAAGTGAAGACACTGATGTGAAAGCTCCACCTATCTGCAGTTACCGGAAGCACAAAAACTGATTTTAATCCACATCACCAAATGATGGGAAAGACTCTAAGAATGGACAACTGCCTGGGTTAGGTCACAGCGTCTTAATCCTTGGGACAATTACAACCCCTCAGGACGCCTTACAATTTTCAATGTCCAGGTGGTAACAAGAACCTTTACTCCTGACCCCACCCATCAGGGTGTCAGTCACTTTTTCTGAGGGGTGACATACACATGCAATGCGCACGTCTCTAGCAAGCCCATATCTGAGTGTAGTCTCAACAGACCTGAAAGCAGGGTCATGAAAAGTATCTGTACATCCATACTCACGACAGTCACAGTAGCCAAAACCCATCCATATAGATACAAATGAACGTTCTGTAGACACACCAGGAACAGCACCCAGCCTTACAAAGGAAACTCCAATGCTTGCTAAAACATGCAAGGCATCATGCTAAGGAGACTGCTAGTATAAGCTTCTGTTTCTAAGAGAAACCTAGTCTAATTCAGAGATACAGAAAGAGCAAGAGCTGGGCATGAGTGGAGCTGATTAATTAATTCACAAAATGCCGGCTTTGCATAATAGCTTCAGCTGACTCACTATTCCTAAACCGCACACGCAGAACGGTGTGTTTGTTTGCTTGCTTGCTTGCTTGCTGCTTGCTTGAGATAGACGCTTACTACGTAGCTGACTTTGAATTCACTGTGTATACCAGGTTGGCTTCAAACTTACAGAAATCCACCTGCCTCTGCTCCTAAACGATGGGATTAAAGGCATGCACCACCACACCCAGTCAGAATGTGCATTATTTAAATGTATAAATAATATTTATACTTTTATACTGGAGAGCTGGCTCAGCTGTCAAGATTGCTGGTTGTGCTTGGAAAAGACATGTGCTTGTTTCCCAGCATCCTCAGGGCAGCTTCCAGCCATCTGTAACTCCAATTTTGGGGTATCTGATGCCCTATTCTGGCTTCTGTAGAAACCAGGCATGCACATGGTACACAAACATACATGAAGAAAAACACTCATACATGTAAAATTAAAGCTTTTTAAAAAGGCAGACTCAGGCCTGACAAGATGACTCAGCAGAGCACTGACTCGTCTTTCACAGGATCTGGATTCAATTCCCAGCATCAACATGGCAGCTCACAACTGTCTGTAACTCCAGTTCCAAGGGATTTGACACACAGACAGACATGCAGGCAAAACATCAATGCACATAAAGAAAAATAAATAGATCATTAAAAGGGTGGGGGTGGGGGAAGGGCAGACTCACCAGGTTTGGCAGTGCACAGCTTTAGTCCCGGCACTTGGGAGGCAGAGACAGTCAGATCGCTGAGTCACGTTCAACGTGGTCTACGAAGCTCCTGCTTTGTATGACAGTCATTCACAGTTCCAACAGAATTAAAGACACCTTAGTGTATATTGTCTGTCTGTTAGAGGTAGGATCTCATGTAACATTTGAAAGATGTTCCAGAATCCCAAGCCTCACAGAGTCCCAAAGACACCAGTATCACAATGAATTTAGCTGGCATAAAATTAAGTTGTCATTACCTTTGATATTATGTTGCTATAACAAAATATCTGAAACTGAATACTTTAAAAATAAAAAGGTAGCCAGACATAGTGGCACATGCCTTTAATCCCAGCTCTCAGGAGGCAGAGGCAGGAGGTCCCTGAGTTTGTGAGTAGCCTGGTCTACATAATGGATTTCAGAACAGCTAGGCTTACACAGAGAAACCCTGTCTCAAAACAAACAAACAAAAGATTTTTTCCCCCTGCCTCAGTTTTCAAGCTCCAAGAGCATAGTACTACGTCTGTTCAGCTTCAGTGAAGGTTTTTTTAAGCTACATTACAAAATAGATTATATCATTAAGCAAGATAGGGAGATTACCTGATGAGTTAGGGGTCAGGAAATCGTTGAGGGGAAGTCATGTTATTTTAGAACAGTCCATTTCAGGAATAACTCACCAGGGTTCCTTGATAACTACAGTGTCTGTTCTGGAATCAGACCTCCAGTGACCTATAACCTTTCATTGAGTTCCACCTCTTAAATCCTCTGCCACAACAAACAAGTAAACATACATGCAAGCATACAAGTCACCGTTCTTGGAGGGACATATTCAGTCTACATTCAAGCCGCAAACACCCTTGTCATGATGAGCAGAGGAGGCTACGTCGATTTCTACAGGACAGTCTGTCTCCCCGTGGCATTTCCTAGGCACGGATTCCTCCCATTAGGACCACATCTTGCTCCTTGTGACTCATCCTCAGGCACAAATTCCCCCCATCAAGACCACAAAGTGCCTGTTCTTGTTTTATAGACTCAACAGTCTTGTGTGTCCAGCCAGGAAAGGAAGGAACCTTGGAGCATATTTAAGATGAGTTTGCTCAGAGTCTCTCAGAGGGAGCCATGTTGTCTCATCTTGGCAAACACTAAAATGGCTGAGAGGAAGTAAATTAACATTGCTGTGAGAACGTCCAAATTCTCTTGACATTTCAGAGTTGACATTTTCAGCCTCAACCTTTCTATGGCAATATATTTATCATTTATTAAATCTGGGATTAGGAATTTTCCTCCCTAGACATGAATGCTATTTGTAGTCTGCAAAGATGGCTGTTGCCTGAATGTTGAATAATCCTTGGATATTTCTCTAGGCACCAGAACATATTGAATTAAATACTATTATACTTCCTACAGCTATTTATGCCAGACTGTGCTCCATATATATTCACATAAAATAAAAAGTCCCCAAACGTTTCTGACATGAAAAATCTTATGTGACTTTTAAGATATTCACAGATTAAATCTGAATAAAATTTATGTAACCAGAAACATCCATTTTGGATGTAAAGGTGACAGTGTCATGAATCAGGAGACCGAGAAGTTTTAGGAGGAGAAAGACACTATATTTCTTCCGGGAAAAATATTCCGAAGAACACATTTCTGGGTGTTACTTTGTCTATGTGGCTGTGTTATGTGGTTCCTATCCAGGCTCTACTCAGGTTAGACAGCATGTGCCGGAGGGAAGCTTTTGGACCTCAGCACAGCAGCAACAAGGACGGTGCAGATGGACCAACACTCCATCTCCAACACTCAGTCCAGGATTTATTCCACATTCACCTCCATCCAAACCCAGAAGAAGGGAAGTACTCACATCACCCTCAACACGATCCATGTATGCATCCTACCAGGCTGTCCAAAGAGACACAGAGTCGACTGGAAGACTGTAGATACAAAGAAGACACGTTACCCGTGGGATTCCACACCTTCCTTCCTCATTAATCCTGGTTATGACTCTTTTACTAGAAAAATTCTTACCTAATTTCTTTTTTTTCCCATTGATGGTTAGATGTGAAAGAACTGGAGATGATCACAGATCAAAAGAGGTCATATGATTAAAAATTATTTGTGGGTAAGAGTGTCTGATGTTCAAGTGAACACTGGAGAACAACCTTGGGGTCATTCTTCAGACACTTCTACCTTCTGTTTGAGACAAGGTATCTCTTAGCCACAAAACTTTGCAAAGCAAGTTGGTATGGGCTTCCAGGTTTATCCCTGTCATCACTGCTGGGAATGTATGCAGGCACTACAGAGTTCAGCATTTTACAACTATTTTGGAGACCTGAACTGGAGCCCTAAGGTACACGAGGCAGGTGCTTTACTAACTGGACTCTCTCTTTAGCTCATGGTTTTGTTTTTTGTTTGTTTGTTTGTTTTGGGGGGGGAGGCATATCTCTCAATGTAGTCCAGGTTGGCCTAGAACTCACAATTCTATTTCAATCTCCAGAGGATTACAGATGTGTGTCTCAACACCCTGAGATGGTTTTAGGGACCAGTTTCACTGTAAAATGGCCACGGATCTCTTTCTAGTCTCGTGAGGGAGCAGGCAGGCACACGAATGAGCACATGCTTCCGCCTCTCTCATAGTTCAGAGAGAAGGTAATGAGTGTTATAGAGCCTGTCTACCCTTAGCCCACAAGCTCCTCCACACTGTCTGTATTCTCCAGTGCAGGTCCCTAGTCTGGCTTGTCTATTGGGCTGTTTTCTCACAGCATGACCAGGTCAGCCAAGGTTAAAGGGATGTCAGGCCTGTCCAGGACCTATCCCTTGGTCCAGGACCAGACTGTGGTCTCAGCACTCAGGGCTTCGAGCTGTGGTGATTTGACAACTGTTTAATAATAGGCATTGCCTGTGGCTAGAGAGATGGCTTAAGAAATGGCTCAGTGGTTAAGAGCACTGGCTGCTCTTCCAAAGGACCCAGGTTCAATTCCCAGCATCCACATGGCAGCTCACAACTGACTGTAACTCCAGCTCCAGAGTATATAACACCCTCACACATACAAGCAGGCAGAACACCAATGCACATAAAAATAAATAAATAAATACATAAATACATAAATAAACTAACTAACTAAAGGTTTTTCCAAAAGCAATGTGCTGCACCGGCAGGTTCTCTTGGTGCCAAAAACACCATCAACACCATCACCAAGTTACTCAACATGGAGGTGAGAAAAAAAATGTACAAAATGAGCTCTGACAGGGGCTGGCTCTGAATCCTGTGTTAGTGCTGGACTCAGCTCCTGGCAGCCATGGTCTAGTGAGCAGGGGTTCACGGGCGGAATTACTGATGAGCAAAACCAAATAAACAAGCAAACAACACGCTTGAGAGAGATGGAAAATCTCAGGGCCATGGCTCCTATTTTATCACCTCGGTGACTTTTCGTTCTTCTCCTCCCCCAGGGGAACCAAACACAGTGTCAGGGAAACCGCAGCCTCTGGATGCTGTTAATGATGTCCACGGGCAACAGTCACAGCCATGATGCAGAGCATGGTGTGCAGAGGGAGATGGTGTCAGAATCCAGACATAGGGCAATTGCTTCTACTATTTGTATCTAAAGTAAGCTAAAGAAACTAGTCACAGGGGAGAAAAGGAATGTAGAGTCCTACCCAGAGTCACACACAGTGAAGGAAAAGGAGAGAGATTAAGTAAATCTCATCTTAAACTTAAGGTAGAGAGAGCCAAAAGTATCAGGTGTTCATGTCTTCCATACAGACTACAGCCAGATAAGCAATATGGCAATGCCTGTCAACCAAGAACTTGGGAGGTGGAGGCAGGAGGATCAGAAGTTTAAGGTCATCTTAGGCTACTTAGCAAGTTCAAGGCCAGCCTGTGCTACATGAGACCCTATGAAGATAAATAAAAGAAGAGACAAAAAGAAGAAAGGAGAAAGGAAAAAGAGAGGAGAAAGGGAGGAAGGAGGAAGGAAAAAGGAAGGAAGGAAGAAGAAAGGAGAAAGGAAGGAAGAAAAGTTATGGACAAATATAAATAAACTTTTTTGTTTGTTCAACAACTGGGTGGAGAAATGAATTTGGAGATGTTTGTAATTTCTAAATTAACTAATTGAGGATAAGAACTCTCAAAGATCTCTGGGCCAACCAAAAGAGTCTGAAGTTTTTAAGGCACTGGGATGGTGGCATGTGGTGTGTGCTGTGCACGTGTGTGTGTGTGTGTGTGTGTGTGTGTGTGTGTGTGTATGTGATGTATGTGTGTGTGGTTTGTGCTGTGTGTGGTATACAGTGTGTGTACATGTGTGAGGTAGATATGTGTGTGGTATAATGTCCTGTGAGAGTGTGTGCATGTGCATGTGTGTGTTATTTACTGAGAATCTAATTAAATTCTTTTGAAATTATGAAAGCTCAACAAGAGTCCCTGTCCTGTGCGCCGTCGTGCAGGACTGCTGGTGAGAGGGAAATTGTAGAAGGTCATGTTTCAGCCAAAGGCAGCTGGAGTATTTGTGTATAAGAAGCACATTAAACTCTGAGGGAGGCCTACTGTCCATCAGATGAGATAACAGATTCCAGACAAGGAGAGCTCTTGAGTCACAGAGACAAAACAACAACAGACACTGCATTTGGCAGCAAGTAGTTGATCGGGGGCTGCTGACCTATGGGGACGGGGGGCCGGGGGGACACAAGAAGAAACTGGAAGGCTCTCTAGGACTAACCTGGGAGTTATAGCCACAATCTGAAATAATTCACAATCTGAAATGAGAATCAGGAAGGGATGCTACAACCATGTGTCAGCTATTACCAGAGACAATACAGTAACTCAGCTTAAAAGTTTAACTTCCTAATTCACTTATTAGTTGCAGAAAAAAATACTTGTTTTTTCTTGTTTGTTTGTTTGTTTTTTGAAACCAGGTATTACTATGTAGCCTTAACTAGCCTTGAATTCACAGAGATCTACCTACCTCTGCCTCCTGAGTTCTAGGATCAAAGGTGTGTATCACTACAAAAGGGTTTTCTCCTCTTCCTCCTCTTCCTCTTCCTCCTTCTCTTCTTTTAGTTTTTTGACACAGGGTTTCTCTATGTAGCCTTGGCTGTCCTGAAACTTGCTCTGTAGACCAGGCTGGCCTTAACAATCCGCCTTCCACTGCCTCCCAAGTGCTGAAATTTAAGTCATCACTGCCCCCTATCTCTTTCTTTCTTTCTTTCTTTCTTTCTTTCTTTCTTTCTTTCTTTCTTTCTCTTCTTTATAAAAAATGTTAAGATATGAAACACTGTAACCTGATAAAGAAAACTCTAAGACACTCATTTACAACAGTTAATCTCTATTGCTATCTATGAGACATCCAGAATCATTTGGACAGATTTCCAGGCATGCTTGTAGATCTCTCTCTCTCTCTCTCTCTCTCTCTCTCTCTCTCTCTCTCCCTCCCTCCCTCCCTCCCTCCCTCCTCTCCTTTTTTTCGTTTTAGTTATGAGAACCCTGTGTGTCTATGTATGGGAATGTGCATATTAATGTAGTCCCTATCGTGGCCAGAGGAGGGGTCAAATCCCTTGGAGCTAGAGTTACAATGACATCAGCTGTCTGCCCAAACTGAGGTCCTCCGGAAGAGCAGTAAGTGCTCTGAACCACTGAGCCATCTCTAGGGCCTAGGATTATTTTAATTGGGTTAGTTGAGGTGGAAACAACCAACTGTGGGTGGCACTATTCCCTAAACTGGGATTGCATCAAAAAGAGAGCGAGAACAAGAGCGAGAGAGAGCAAGAGAGAGAGAGAGAGATAGATAGAGAGCGCACTAGAATGTGGAGCATAGTCTTAGATTAGTTTTGAGTGAGTGGGAACTCAGTTTAAACTAGCTCAGGTAAACACTGGTATTTAGTTCACTGACAGGAAAGGCCAGGTGTGGCTACAACAGACTGGACTGACTTCCTTCCTTCCTTCCTTTCTTTTCTTTCTTTTCTTTCTTTTGCTTCTTTGTATATGGAAGCTCCTCTTTTGCCTCCAAAGGCAGACTCATTCCATATAGGCACTATGGCTGCTGAATGCTCCCCGCCTGCTTTCCCATTCTGGTCATCTGGGACAGGAATGTGCAAACCTCCACTGCCACCTCCCCAGAGACTGCAACCTTAGAAAGCATCACGGCTTCCTCTGAATGGGATGCATGCCTGACTGACCTCTATAACTATACCAAATGATTGACATCAGGGAGGAAGGTCCTCCCGAAAGGGGTGTGTGTGTGTGTGTGTGTGTGTGTGTGTGTGTGCGCGCGTGTGCGTGCATGTGTGCAAGCGCATGTGCACTAGAAGCCAATGTCTTATTCAAAACAACTTATTTCCCTGCTGTGCACCCAGACAGTGCTGGTGATGTGAACCGGGGCTGGCACTCTGCCCACACACCACAAGGCTTGGAGCACGAGCTCTTCGCTGTTTGCAGAGACACACGAGTCTCATCCAAAGCTCCCTCTCACGAGGCCAGTGGAAATATATGGGTGTGACTATGTGTGTTCCTGGAATTGGTGTGTCATAAGAACAAGGAGAAAAGTATCAGGAGGTAGGCGTAACAGCACACAGGGATGTATGTGTTGGTGAGCCATTTCCCAGGCTGCCCATGGAGCACCTGACTGACTCTGTTACTGAGATTTTCCTTGACTGAGTGGTGACTTATATCTTCACTTCGACTTCTGGCCATGGAGAGCTTAATAAATCAGTGTGTGGTTTAATAAGCATTGCACACAAGGAACGAAATGAACATTTATGTCTGAGAAGGTCAACAAAGAGAGTCGAAGGCTTGATGATCAAACTTTGAATCTGCTGTGAAGAGGACCGATTCCAACTTGGGGAGTGAAGGAATGGTCCACAAATGTGGAGCAGGCAGTGAGGAGTCTCCCAGAATCCCCTGTGCTCAGCGGGGGAGCCTCCAAGTTGGGGGTTGGAAGCAGGTTGCTTTCTCCATTTTTCATTTTTCCATCCATCCAACAGCCACAGAATGCAGGCACAGAGTTGGTTCTAGAGTTGGAGCTGGAGAGATGGCTCAACAGTTAAGGACACAGCAACTCTTCCAGAGGACCAGGGTTCAAATCCCAGCACCCACATGGTAGCTCACAGCTGTCTGTAACTCCAAGATCTGACACTCTCACATAGACATACATGCAGGCAAAACACCAATGCACATACAAAAAGGTAAATTAATAATAATAAAATAATAGTAATAATCCTAGCGCTAACTACTTATTGATTCAGAGACACAGACATGTGGAAGGAAATGGCTATGTTTGTAAATCAAGATGACCAGGGTTGCGAACAGGACTTCCCAGGGTATGAAGAAAATGTCTTGGGGGTCAGGAGGTGAGGACGTCAGGGTCCTTGAGAAGCTGGGCATTTCTCACCTGTGACATTTCAGACTTGAGCAGTCTTAAAAATAGATTGTACTTAAAAGGTAAGAGAAGATCTAGTCTACAAAAACAAAAAACCCCACAACAACAACAAAAATAACCAGAGTATAAATCAACAGATCTTAGACACTTAATTACTTAATAATGAAGTGGATTTTGTTTGTTTGTTTTTTGTTTTGTTTTGTTTTTCGAGACAGGGTTTCTCTGTGTAGCCCTGGCTGTCCTGGAACTCACTCGGTAGACCAGGCTGGCCTCGAACTCAGAAATCCGCCTGCCTCTGCCTCCCAAGTGCTGGGATTAAAGGCGTGCGCCACCACCGCCCGGCTGAAATAGTAATAATGATGAATATTTTTTGAGATGATCTCACTATAGAGCCCAGGGTATCCTAAGAACTCACCAGGCTAGCCTCAAACTCACAGAGATCCACCAACCTCTGCCTACTGGATGCTAGGATTAAAGGCATTTTCCACCATGCTTGGTCATTTTTTTTTTAATGTGTGTATTCTATAGCACAATGGCATAGTATATATACATAGTTTAAAAATAGATATACAAACATGGAAACCTAGGCACAAATATTTAACTTCTCTCATGTTAACACAAGACATAACTCGGCGTTCAGCAGTCACTGCTCCAATCTGCAGACTCCAGCCCCAGGTGGACCTTCCCTGTAGGGCTTGGCAGCCATGCCTCACTGTGACGTCAGCTCCCTGCAGCCTCTCCCATGTCCTGGAAGTCCGCTGTGACCTTGCTTTGTGTCGGAACAAATACAGGTTTTCATTAAGAGTTTCGCCTGAGCAGAGCAGAAGCAGTAGGTGTGCTTTGAAAGGCTGCAAACTGCAATCCCACACGGCAGAAAAGGAGCAGAGTGGCTCGAGGAAGAAAGGATCATTTCAGCACACATCCTACGTCTATCTCATCAACGGAACTGAAGGCGGGAACCCAAGGACGGGAACTGCGAAGACGCCAGGAAGGATGCTGCTTCCTAGCTTGCTCCCCAAGGCTTGCTGTCTTATATCACCTGGAACCACCTGCCCAGGGGTGGCACCACAAGTGTGCTGGACCCTCCCACATTCCCACAGGGAAATGTCCCCATAGATGTGCGTACAGGCCAATCAGAAGCAGCAGTTCCTCAGGTGAGGCTCCCTTTCCTAGCTGCTCTTTCAGCTGGTGGGTCTTTGGCCAGTTTCAAGTGGGAGCCCTGCTCTGTGTAAACCTCAGACCACGAGACTTGCAGGCCTCCTAGAGAAACATATTTCTGATTGCTGCCCCACTATTTTTCACAAGCATTGAGTACTCATAGCATGCTAAGACCTGGGGTGGCAGCTAGGAACTCCAGGATGAATGGGATTTGATTCTTGTCTCTGGGGAGACCGTGGTCTAATTAAGATCATTTTTTTTTTTATGATGTGACATGTGAAATATGTCAGCTGTTGTAAAGTTTCAGATATAAGAGCACTGTCTCATCCTCTCTCACACTTGATCCTGCAAACAACACGCAGTGTTGAGGATGATGGAGAAGTCACTTCGTCACTCAGAACCCGTGTGTCTTACAGGATGTGTGTGACCTTTCCTAACAAGAGCACTCTCACATAACTGCCTTCAGTTCATCACGAGGGTCTAAGTGCAGGACACCTTGGTGTGGAGATATTTGATTTGGTCCTAGAATATATCAACACACACACACACACACACACACACACACACACACACACATACACACGAGGATTGGAATAAATATATACAAAACAGAATTATCAATGGCAAATTGTTGTAGTTAATAACTTTGAAAGGTGTTAGGGAAAGGGTCCAGTCACAGGCCACACTAGAGACACACATGACAGGGAGCAAGGCATAGAAACATATATCCAGTGTGTTACCGCGGTAACCAGGCTCTGTATAGAACTCCCTTACTGAGTTACGGTTTAGCATGTGGCCTTGAGCAAGCATTGGGTCTCTGACCCTGGTTAACTGCAGGTATCCCAACAGCAGAGAGAAAGGCAGAACTGAACTGGAACAAGCCAGCAATGGCTCTGCCACTGTTGCTTGAGAGTTCTGGAGGAATCACCTCATGAAATCAGAGAAAGAAAGCAAACATAGCACAGGTTGCTGATAATATAACCATAGTTTGAAAGAGCTAAAGATGCTTGTTCCAAAATTTGGAGGAAAAAAAGAAACTATCAAAAGGTAGATAACTTATTAAACCAGATTTTTTATATAAACAATCCGTATCGGGGCTGGAGAGATGGCTCAGCAGTTAAGAATATCAAGGCTGGAGAGATGGCTCAGCAGTTAAGAACATTGAGTCTTCTTCCAGAGGAAGAAGTTGTGGGTTAAATTCCCACAACTGTCTTTAACTCAAGTTCCACTGGATCCAACTTCTTCACACAGACATTCATGCAGGAAAAAAAAAAAAAAAAAAAAAGTGGGGTGTGGCAGAACACGCCTTTAATCCCAGCACTCAGGAGGCAGAGGCAGGTGGGTTCCTGTGAGTGTAAAGCCAGCCTGATCTTCAGAGTAAAGCTCCAGGACAGTCAGTGCTAAAAGGTAAAACCCTGTCTCAAAACACCGACATAAATAAATGCATAAACAAGCCATACAAACTGAGCTCTAGGAGAGAGGCATTCTGTTTGTCATAGCAGAAAAACAGAACTAAGACTAAGCAATAGGACACTTGACCTGTTACTATGTGCCTGTAAGCCAGCAATTGGGAGGCAGGAGGATTTCTACAAATTTAAGGCCAATTTAGGCTACATAGTAAGATTTTTTTTCTTAGGGCAGACAAATAAAAGATAATATGAAAAAACCCTATTCACTGAAAAATTTTGGTGCTTGTACAAGATAGAAGATTTATCTTATTTTTGGAAAGTTGAATAATAAAGTCAAATATCTCTAGAATAAGACGTTAGTCCATTTGGCATGGCTGCAACAAAATACCTGAGAAAACAGGTAACTGAGCACAGAAATCTGTGGAAGCCTCAGAGCTTTATACTGCCACTGGCTTCTGATAAAAGCTTCATAGTGGATGACACCATGGTAGGAATGCCTGTGTGTGTGAGTGTGTGTGTGTGTGTGTGTGTGTGTGTGTAGGGGGGTGGGGAGTTCTTCATGGAAAGAGAGGAGACTAGGGGTAGCTGAGAAAACTGAACTTTTTAAAGAACACTTTCTCCAATATAATCTGTAGGGAATCTGCCCAGTCTCTTGAGAAAGAACTCAGCTACTCACAAGGGCAGGTACCCATGTCCTCAATACTCCTCCCATGACCGGCAACACTGTTTCACTGGGAACCGAGTTTCCTTGAGTGTTTTAGTGGAGGTCAGATGCACATTGGATGACAGGAATTAGTCTACAGTTCAGACTATCTCAGAGAACCTGTATGTTAGGACAGAAGGGTTTACAGATGACCAGAATTCACAGGAGTAAGAAAGTTCCTGCATGGGGAGTAGGTACTGACAATGGCCATGACCTGTAAGGGAATAAATCTCATTTCCAAAAGACAAGAAATAGACAGTTCAGTGAATTCAGAAGAGAGCCCAGGGAGAAGTTTTCAACAATGGCGTCTTTAGTCCTCGATAAACATGATGTTCCAAACCTGCTGGACAAGTCAGATTAATGAGAAAAAAAATTGTGGGAAAGCTAACTGTCTGTTTGGAAAAGAAAACAAACACTCCATAAAACTCAGTTCTTCCTCCATTCCTCATACAAAAGTAAATACTAAATAAGGCTGACACTCAATGGGGCTTTTTTTGGACTCTAGAAGTACAAAAATAAGATAGAATACAGAATGACGTAGCAAAACACAAGGCCCAGGGCTGTGAGGCGAGCACTGACACATGCTTAACCAAGTGTCTGAGCTCTGGGGTGCTGCCCACACCATGCACTCTCCTGGACACTGAGAAGCAGAAGAGGCTCATCCACTGGGGCAGAAATAAATCACAGGGTAAGCAGCTCTGGAAAGTTTCTTATAAAACGCAGTGCACTTGTTATGTAATCCAGCAACTGTGTTCTGGGGTGTTTTCTCAAAGACATTAAAAACATATCCCTTACAAAGCCATGTACCCAAATGTTTGTAAAAGCAGTTTGTACTTATAATTATCCAAACAGGGAAGCAACTGAGATGTCCTTTAAAAGATGTATAGTTAAATAAACTAGGGTCCAATAAAATATTACCACGAAAAAGAAGTGAGCTATCAAGACATGGGTAGAAGTGGGAAAGATGATGCAGAAAGGGCAAATTCAACAAAATAAAATACTATTTTTTTTCCCATCAGAATATGGAGCACAGGACAGTGTGCAGACAGACCGGTGATGGACAGTCACAATACAGAAAGGAATCGAAGTGTAGAATGTGACCCAGTCTGGGCAGCAAAGGCCTTGAGCGCCAAGACACAAACCCACAAGTCAATATTGACGCAGCAGGGAAGAACCCGGCTTCTCCCTTGATGAACTTGCCACTTCTGGGTACAGCCGGATGACTGAGCAAGGCCAGCTAACAGGGGTCCCCTAGTGTCAGGTTTTGGAGTTTCTGGTTGCACTAAAGTGAAAATTTCAAAACTCTTGAAGAATTCAGTCAGGCTAGCAATGTGGGTAGTGAGTGCTGCAAGCTGGTTACACATAGGAAAGTCCAATAAGCAAAGGCTCTCACTAGAAGACGAGGTCTGGAACCTTGTCCTGTGCAGTTAGGAAGAGACAAGGCCCAGCAGCCTCCCCTCGGCAGGGCTGGTGAAGTCTGCTCCCTCAACTACCAGGTAGTTTAGATGCTTAGCGTCTGGCCTCAGCAGACATGCCCATTTGCACACAGCCAAATTTCCCTGTCTAAGACATAACTAGCAGATCGTGACAGATGTTATAGGGTTAAAACTCTTTAGAACTCATCAAGTGAAGCCAGATCAGAGGCACCAGAGTATACAGCAAAAAGCCACTCTGGAGTCATCGCTACAAAGGAATGTTCTTAGAAATGGAACTTAGCAAAATAGCAGAGAAGTGCACGCAAGTTCCAGCTCCCCAGGACTTGTGTGTCTATGGGCTTTGGACAGAATCATTCCCTCTACAACCCTGTCTAAGCAAGGAGGCTTTCCCAGGGTGTGGTCTCCTCAGGATGATCCATCAAGGATTTAAAAGTTCTCCTATCACGAGGAGTCACCACTTCCATGAAAACAGTCCCCTTTCCTACAGATCCTTGTCTTTTCATATTTGATGAACATTTTGTTGGCATATGCATTTAGTCCCTGTGCTCTGGAGGCAGAGGTAGGCAGATCTTTGAGTTTGAGGCCAGCCTGGCCTACCCAGGGAGTTCCAAGGACAGCCAAGGCTACAAAGAGAAACCCTGTCTTGAAAAAACAAAACATTCCAGGACAGCCAGGGCTACACAGAGAATGCTACCGTGTGCCTTGAAACTGAGGGTGTGTGTGAGGGGTACGCTGGTTGCCAAGGATTCTGTTTGCACTGAAACTGTTGGACCTGCTTCTAATCTCAGACCTGAGAGGGGCTCAGCCATGTGTTTCTGGTGTGAGAAAGAGACCTGGGCCCTGACAGGGTTCTCAGGACAGGTATCCAGCAGTGCAAGAAGGGTTTGGGGTCTTTCTGGTCTTTGGGAAGCTGTGCTGAAAGAGAGTAGATAACAGACAACCTCCAAGGGGGGGTCAGGAGATGAGGGAGATGCTTCTAGTCAGCACCCAGCCTGCTGAGTCAGTGAGATGAGGGGAGAGGAAGAAAAGGTGGGTGGGTCTCCCAAATGCTTCATGTCTGAGGCTGGGACAATGTGAGAGCTGTCCTCCATGGCCTCTCTCCACCTCAGTGGCCAAACACGGAATACATAAAGAGTGGTTTCTCACAGATCAGGGGCTCCAGACCCCCTCCCGAACCCAGAGACAGGAGACTCGAGGAGGTCCATCATAATCAGGCTCACAGGAGGGACAGGCTCCAGTCAGAGAGAGCAAGGCCAGTTAACACCAGAGATACCCAGATGGGGAGAGGCAAACACGAGAGTAAGCAACGGAAACCAATGCCACTTGGTACCATCAGAACCCAAAAGAATACTTCCTGGAATCTGTTCTTGTCATTCTATTTATTTAATTAAATTTATTTTTAATTTTTTTGAGACAATGTCTCCGTGTAGACCTGGCTGTCCTAACTTACCCTGTAGATCACACTGGCCTTGAACTCAGAAATCCACCTGCCTCTGCCTGCTAAGTGCTGGGACTAAAGGCGTGTGCTACCATTGCCTGGCTTGTTGTTGTTTTGATTTGTTTGTTTTCCAAATATAATTAGAGACTTTGAGTTGAGATAATTCTGGATCCTTCCACCTCCCCTTTGCCCTCCCCTGAGCACTGGATTTACAGGCATGTACCCCACACCGATTTATTTATTTTTCTTTAATTTGTATCTTATGTGTATGAGTGTTTGCCTGCGTATGTGTATGTACAACATGTGTGTGCTTGGTCCTCCTGGAGGCCCAGAAGACGCCCCCCCTGGAACTGGAGTTACAGGCAGCCGTGAGCCACTGGGTGTAGGTTCCAGATCTTCCGGAAGAGTAGCAAGTGCTCTTAACAACCAAGCCATCTCTCCAGCTCCTACCTCCACACTGCTTTCATGCAGCGCTGGAGACTGTTGCCAAGGTCTACCATATGCCAGAGGTCCCACCTCTCAGTCACAACGCTTTTAGAGTCTGTCTGTGTCATGGTTTGAATGGACTTTTAATAGTCAAAATGGCAGCCCAGGGGCTCGAAGTGAAAGGTATAATACTTCCTGTTACTTGCCTTTGCAATGGGGAACTCCGACCGTGCCCCCACTTCTGTGCCCAAGTGGACCCGTCCAACTGTAATGCAGATTCTGGAGTTGACCCACTCCTTGCTGAAATCCTAGGGAGAGCCACCCAACATCTAACTGTGGCAAGTCTGCGGCCCGAAGCATCTGTGCTGCCCTGCTTCTGCTGTAAATCCACCAGATTCAAACCTTGGCAGAAATCGGTTGGGATAATAAAAACAAAAAACAAAAAACAAAAACAAACAAAAAACAAAAACTCACAGGTTGCCTCATCCCCCTGTGACACAATATCGCCACCTGCTGGCCAAAGTGCCACAGTGAATTTGAGCACATCAAATGCTTTGCTCTGCCTCAAATGGGAATTAGTGATCAGTTTTTAAACACAAGTTGTGTTCTAACCATAACAGGCTACAACGTTTCTACACTTCATCAACCCAGTAACCAACCTCCAGTTGCACTGTCTTTCTGTAGCAATTCACTATTTTACACTGTTATTGCACCCTGTCCTCAGTCTGTGTATAAGTTCTCAGGCCTGATTTTTCTGATATGATTTTAATATATTCGTGTTAAAATCATATATGATATATATTAAATCATATATTAATGTATGATTTTAATATATTCATGTTCTCCTACAGTCTCAGTTTATCCTGAGAAGTTTGAAGTTTGTCTGTGTCACATGAGTGGTATGGACAGAAAATGTCACTCATGTATTTATCAAGTTACAATTATCTTTCATCCTCAAAATGGAGGGGAAAACTGCTTGCAAGGGTGAGAGAAGAAGGGAGGGAAGGGGGGAGAAAAACTGGAAACTGGCCTGGGGATGAGGCTGGAGCACCCGGCTTTGTTTCTCAGCCCCCACATCAGGAGGCTCACACCTGCCTGTAACTTTCCAGCCCCAGGGGGTTCTTTTCTGGTCTCCATGGACACTGCACCCACACACATAAAGTAAATCTTTTTTAAAAAACGCAGGTAAAAGGCAGGTGGTGTTGGCACACACCTTCGATCTCAGCACTCATGAAGCAGAGGTGGGCAGGTCTCTGAAGTCAAGGCCAGCCTGGTCGACCATGACCAAGTTCCAGGAACACCAGGGCTACACAGAGAAACCCTGTCTCAACAAAAAACAAACACAGCAGGTAAAATGGAGACTCTTAGGGTACCTGTGGTGGTTTGAAAATAAATGGCCCCATAGGCGTGTGTGTGTGTGTGTGTGTGGTGTGCTTGGCCACAGGGAGTGGCACTATTGGGAGGTGTGGCCTTGCTGGAGTAGGTGTGGCTTTGTCGGAGGAAGTGTGTGACTAGGGGTTGGGCTTTTAGGTCTCAGAAGCTCAAGTCTGGCCAGTGTGTCTCCATCTCTTCCTGTTGCCTGCTGTTACTGATGTGGAACTCTCAGCTCCTTCTCCAGAACCATGTCTGCCCGGATGCTGCCATGCTTCCCGCCATGATGATAATGGACTAAACCTCTGAAACCATAAGCCAGCCCCAATTTCCTTTATAAGAGCTGCTGTCTTGGTGTCATGGTGTCTCTTCACAGCAACAGAAACCCAAATTAACAAAGTAAGGCAGCCTATAAAACCACTTTTAATACAGTATTTGAAGTACACGACTCAGCCTCAATAAACTTCCTAGACAGTTGAAGCTCTCGAGCTGGGCATGTTGGCTGTACACCGGGATCCCGGCACCTGGGGATGAATGCAGGAGGACTGGATTTCGGTGCTGGCCTGGCTACTTCCCCAGCAGTGTACCCTAACTACTTGCTGTTTCTCCTGGCCATATGCTCATGGTCCGTCTCCTCTCAGAGTGACTTCCTCTTCTTTCACGTCCTCTCTCTCCTCTGCAACCCCCAACTCATGGTGATCTTTCACTACACAATGAATTCACGCCCAGCTGCGGCCACATGAAATCCTGGCTCACAGAAAAACCTAAAAATGAACAAAACTTGGGGGCAATGCTTAGGTGTGATTTTTTTTTTCTGAGAGAAAATAGTAGAGCAGGAAAGATGAATAAAAAAAAATAGAGTAAGAATAAGAAGCCAGCACATGGCAGCCATGTTGAGGGCAGACCATTGCTCCACAGACAACGACGGCGCAGACCATGGAAGACACATCCAAAGAAGCCACAGGGAGACGGCATTCCTCAGAACAGACATCGAGCCGATGAGAAGAATGAGGACCTGCACATTCTCTCCACTGTGCAGAGCCCATGGAAGGAATAATTAAGTATCCTTAACTATGATGTACCCCATCATCCTACCCTCAAAGGGACTGGTAAACTCTCAAAGACAAGGAGACAGGTAAAAGTCGAGAGACTCTAAAGTGTGCAGGTGTGTCCCTGCTCCAGGAGAGTGTAGGTGATTCTGCAGAAGGGTCAGGATTGGGACCCGGAGCTGTGGAGTGGAGGGAAAGGGGTTTGATGAGAGGAACCCTCACCTCAGGGCGAGAGGTGGAGAACTGAGAGGAGCCATTTCTGGTTCCTGATTATCACCTTACACCTTAGAGGTGTGATTCTGCAGGTCTGTTGTCATCGGCCTTCCCTGCTGTGTCTCTGAGGCATCTCTGTTTCCATCCCAGGTAATCTGTCTGCTTCTTCCACTTCTAACCACAAGAATTCCACAGGCTCTCTGACCCCATTTCTTTGGTTAGTCATGGAATTTTACATTTTTGAAGGGAGGTAGGGAGGCACTGAAGAGATGGCTCTGTGGATAAGAGCACTGGCTGCTCTTCCAGAGGACCCGGATTCAATTCCCAGCACCCACATGGCAGCTCACAACTGTCTGTAACTTCAGTTCCAGGGGATCCGAAACTTCCACACAGACATACATGCAATCAAAATGTCATTGTATATAAAATAAAAATAAATAAATTATATTTAAAAAGCTATTACCATATGGTAATCCAGAGTAAACTCTGATAGATGAACATACCATATACAACACGAACAGCTATGGTGGTGGTGGTGGTGGTGATTTGATCCACAGGATAGTAGTTATTGCATCTAAGTTCAGTAAATATATTTTTTAAAAGTGTGTGTGTGTGTGTTTATATATGCCTCCTCTAGTTAAAGTGTACAGAGGACTGACTGAAACCATTGTCTCCTGAACATGCATACTGTCATTTCTGTTACTCCACATTCTTTCAGTTGACCTAATTAATACGATTCATGGAATTGCAAATATCTACATGGAATGTGATTTTTTTTTTTTTTTTACATTAGCTTTTGTAGCTATGTTTCTCTTGGAATGGATATAGCCGCATCTCAGAGATTCTGTTAAGTTGTGCCTTCCTTTTCACTTTATTCTGGGGATTAGACCTTTCCTCGGTAACCCACTCAGGAATATATTCAGTGTATTCAGCTTGTTTGTGTAATTTCTTCTTTTCTTCCTCCCCCTCCCCCCCCCCTTCACCCCTCTCCCTCTCATCCCTCCCCTCCCCTACTCCCTCTCCCTCTTCCTCTCCCTTGCCTCCTCCTCCTCTTCCTCCTCCTCTTTCTCTTCTCTTCCTCTTCTTCCTCTTCCTCTTCCTCTTCCTCTTCCTCTTCTTCTTCTTCTTCTTCTTCTTCTTCTTCTTCTTCTCCTTCTTCTTCTGTTTTTTTGAGACAGGGTTCCTCTGTGTAGCCCTGGCTGTTCTGGAGCGCTCTCTGTACACCAGGCTGGCCTGGAACTCACCCAGATCTTCCTCCTCTGCCTCCTCAATGTTGGGATTAAAGAAATGTATTGTAGGATTTCAGGTCACAGTTCAAACTTAAAATTGAAAGAATCTCACTGTCCCAGGACACATCCCAGGAGGAGCACATTCTTTAGTCAGAGGATACTTGCTGGATTAACATTCAGAGGAAGAAGGGAGAGGTTAATTAACATTACTCAGACCACTGGGAAGGGAACCCACCTGTGGGTGAGGAAGGCCCAGAGCATTCCAGGAGAGGGGGGCCCAGGATGGGAGGTGGTCAGGAAGCTGGACCCTTAACTTGGTAAACCTGGGCAAACAAAAGACACTCATTGTCATAAAATAATGTGCAAATCTGAGTCACCTAGAGACTGGACCTGGAAAGGTCAGCCTTTGTGGTTGCCCTCATGAACTCTGTATAAAAACTGCTCCCAGCTTTGGCTCGGGGTTCCTCTTGCCTGCGTTCGAGGGAGTCCCAGTGCACTGGTTATTATCATTAAACCTCATGTTTTTGCAGCAAATCCCCTGTCTGTGAGTGTTTCTGAGGAAGCGTGTCCCCCCCGGTTTTAGATCTTTGGGTCCAACAGTGCCACCATGACTGGCTAGTTTCTTTTGTTGTTGATTCTTAGTTTTGATTCATTATGACCTGATAATATACAATAAAATGTTTCTATTTTTTTGCATTTGGTGGGACTTAACTGAAAGTGGTTTTGTGGGCTGCAGAGATGTATATTCTGTTTCTGTTAAATAGAAGATTCTGCATGCAATTGATAAGTCTGTTCTATCTGTTAACTCTAAGGTTTCTTTGTTGAATTTTACTTCAGATGATCTATTTAAAGGAAAGAGTGGGGTATTACAATCATCCACTGTAATTACACTAAGTTCTATTACTTTTCAAATGTTCATTAGTGTTTGTCTTATGAAATAGAGAGTCTCAATGTCTGTTGCAAATATGTGTACAGTTGTAGCTTCTTAATAAATTTTAATGGTTTTTTTTTTGTTGTTGTTGTTGTTGTTTTGTTTTTTTGTTTTTTTGTTTTTTCGAGACAGGGTTTCTCTGTGTGGTCCTGGCTGTCCTGGAACTCACTCGGTAGACCAGGCTGGCCTCGAACTCAGAACTCAGAAATCTGCCTGCCTCTGCCTCCCAAGTGCTGGGATTAAAGGCATGCGCCACCACCGCCCAGCCTAATGGTCTTTTTTAAAATTTGTCTTTTGACAAATTTTAGTTTGATATTTAATGTGTCTGATATCTCAATTCCTCTGTTGGCTTGTTTGAGCTGTAGAGTGAAAAATTATTAAGACCATTTTATGAAATATATATAGGCTTTTTCTTTACCCTAGATGAAAGAATGCAGGTTCCAGAAGGCAGAACTGAATGTAAGATTTCAGGCCTTCACTGCCCTGAATACATTCTGGGTGGAGGACATTATCCCTGAATCAGAGGACACTTGCTGGATTACATTCCTCAAGCCTCAGGGAAAAGAACCCACCTGTGGGTGTGAAAAGCCCAAAGCAGGAAGACACATTCCTGACCACAAAAAAAGATGCAAGTCATCTAGGCGGGACTGTGGCCGGAGCAAGTGAGAAATAGTTAATCTGAAATAGTTGGGCAGAGTGACAAGGTAACAACTGAGAAATAGTTGGGCAAGGAATGGTGTGCAGAGTGCTTTCCACACGATCCTGTATCATTTAGGTTTGGGCTCCTCTGGAATGTTCCGCTATTTTTATGTTATGTATCCTTGGCAACCCCTCACCCCCTCCTCACTCCCCTGGTTTGTGGTTTTCCTCTTTAAAAGGCCCCTTAGCCCACCACTCGGGGGCAAACTCTACTCCTGCTCGAGTATTCCATTTGACCTTGGCTAGCCAACTCTCTCCCCAGTAAACCTCTGCTGATTGCATCCAGGTATGATGACTTGAGATTTTTGGGTGGCCGTGATTTCCTGAGACTTGAGTGAGGGTCTCCCGAGTTTGGGGGTCTTCAGAGCTTTCATTAATTGATACATTGTCACAATGTTTTGACTCTCAGTCTATGGATGAAATGTACTTTGAGAGAACAAAAGACAGCTGAACCTACATTTCAGTCAGCTGACCAATGGATGTGCCTTGGTTGGGGAGTTCAGACTATTTCTATCCAATACTATTTATTGAAAATGTTAACTGGTTCTTGTAAATTCTGTTGTTTTCCTAGTTTGTTAGATTGTTGAGGTTTGTTCTATTGTTTTATATTACAATGCTAAATTCTGTACTAGGTCTGGTTACCTACAAGCGAATTCTCATATTTACCAGCTTTTGTCGTGCAAACCCTGTCCCTTCATTTAAAACTACTGGTTAAATAAAATGGCTACAGCTAGTTACTGGAGGAAAGAGAGGTAGGCAGGTTTTGAGTTACCTGGGTTGCAGAGGGAAGAGAGAAGGAGGACATGAAAGAGGAAGTCACTCTGAGAGGAGACGGACCATGAGCACACGGCAAGGAGAAACAGCAAGTAGTTAGGGTACACTGCTGGGGAAGTAGCCAGGCCAGCACCAGAAAAGTAGATTAGGAATTAACCTCCAGTACTTGTCAAAACCAAATAAAATAACCATAGTCTGAGTCTCGATTCATTTGATATCTGAATAGCCCTGAGCCTTCAACCAATGAGCTTTCCTTCCTGGGTATTCCTTTACACAAAAGGTATTTGATCCCTGATTCACCCGGAATAAAGTTTATGCATTCATATCCACCATCACATAAACCAGTAAGAGCAAGCGAAGATCAGCTCTTCCTTAAGAATCATATGGTCTTTATCTTAAAGAGTCACACCAAAAACTCCCGAGAAAGGCTTCTTCCCCCACCCCACCAAGTACAGCTGGCCCTCATTCCCATTCAGGCTGGAATCTGCTGGTCCTCCCCTCCCCCCTCCACCTGGTGTGCAGATGCCCTGAGGGAAAGGTGTGTTAGCAAGGGGAAGAAGGGTAAGGCCTGCCAGAGCCACACCTTGGGCTAGCCTGTCTCACCCTGGATGACCAGAGTGCCCTTAATTAGAGGACTGCCCATCCCCCTTCATCCTGCACAGGCTCCCTTAAATTTCCTCTATGGATTTCTGAAGCACACTCTTGCTCACTCTCCTCATCTCTTTATTACAGTGTCTAACTTTTTTCTCATCTGCCTCTCCTTCACTGAGTCACATGGAGGCAGCTTCCATTCCTATTGCAGACAGTGAGGTCATGGAAGGAGAACAAATAAGTGAATGAACCTTGGCTAGAAGAAAATTTGAGGCAGTTTTTTTCCATACTATTTTTATTGATTATTTGGGAATTTCACATCAAGCACCTTGATCGCATTCACATCCAGTGCTCCCAGGTCCAGCCGCACCCTTGTGACCTCCCCTCAACACACAGGAGGAGGAGGGGAGAAGGAAGGGGGGAGGAGGAGGAGGGGAAAGAAGAGGAGGAAGAAACAACTCACAAGTCCAATTTTGTTGCCCATATACTCACTGGAGCTTGATCAAACTTCCAGTGCTCCTTAAAGAAAACTGAGTCCTTCCCCACCTGCATCCCTGCCCGAAGCCATCATCTGTGGAGAGCTCACTTCAGCATCCTAATCATTACCTTTAAAAGTTTTCTTTGATGGTTTACTGTCTAGGCTGTTACTTTTTCGGGGAGTGAGTGGTTATAGGAATTGTTGCAGAAGTTCTCTGTGTCTTCCTTTCTCAACTGAATCTACAGTCACTGCAAAAGTAACTTCCTTGCCTTTACAACAGTCAGTGGGGGCATGCTCCGTAAACATGATCTCCAGAATACCACAGATCTCAGCATGGTCGCCAGTGGCAGTACAGACCCACAGACATCAACATAGCCCTTAGATGCAGCACAGGACAAGGCATCAACAGCATGGGTCAAGGACACCAATATGGTCTCTAGCAGCAGCCCAGCTTGCGGACATCAGCATGGCCTCAGATGGCAGCACCGGCTGCCCACATCAACATGTCTTCCAGCAGCAGCATGACCCATGGACATCAACAGTCTCCAGCTGCAGCAGGACCTCCAGAGGTGACCCTCATTGGTAGCACAGATCACAAACACCAACATGGCTTCAGGTGGTGGCATAGAACACAGACATCTGAGTGGCCCTGGGTGGTAACCTGCAGTCTTCACTCACACCTACCCATGCTATCGCATCTCTAGTTTTGCCTCTCTCTGCTGTGCGTAAATATTTCCACCTCTCCATTGCATGTTAATTCCTTGTACACGAGTGTGTCATACTGTATATTTTTTGCCCAAACAGCTCTACATGCAAATTCTCATTGTGAATTGTTGGTGTTGTTCAAGATTCCTGCTTTCTGATACTGGATCGTAAACACTGGACCTTCACCAAGGTTCATCTTGAATATCCTGCTCTGGCCCACAGTCAGGATGCTCTTGCAGCTAGGCAGGGCATCCAGATGCAGGTTCCATTGGAGATCCTTGAGGCTGCATCCCTCCAGCCCTTCATGTCTGCCTCCTGAGGGTCACTGGGCTCTCTACCTTTGTGCTTAGAGTCTGCAGGCAACACCACCATGCACACCTTCATCCCTGATCTCCCAACAGGGCAAGCAGAGAAGGCTGTAGCCACAGCACCTCCAAGCTGGGGGCTAGCCAGAGGGCCTAGGGTGGCCCTAGTCAGTGACATCTGTTCTGTAGGACTGGCTTCTCCACAAGCTCCAGGCACTTGCAGATGGAGTAGATGTTGGGGTGAGATGGCACAAAGTGATGGATCTAGGTGTCGTTGGCAGAAGAGTTGGTCAGTCGTTGGCCAGTGTGGCTCTAGAGGCAGTATTACTACATAGCCCAGGCTGTCCTGGAGCTTACAATCCTCCTGCCTCAGTTTTCTAAGTGCTTGAATTATAGGCATATCATCAAGGCCTGGTACTTGGTTGATTTAATAACCTATTATTCTATTGAAATTTTATAAACCATGTAATTATAAATATTTTGCAGTTTGCTTGGTGTATGTCCAACTAGTCAGAATAGACGTGAAATATAAAGCAAGGTATCAGTCTCATAGACATTTGTTGACTAAAGGCAGATAGCAGCTGTGGGAGCCATGCAAACATTAAATAGCTTTTGGATGCAGTGCAAGTGAGTGAGCAACTGGCCAGTTAGCTAACAGAGCCCAGAACCCCAGCACTTAAAGTTTCCTAAAAGGAATTGGAGATTCTCAGGATTGGATTGGAGAGACTCAGTGGTTGAGGGCACTCGTTGCTCTTTCAGGTGACCCAGGTTCCATTCCCAACACCCATATGACAGATCACAACCTTGTGTGACTCCAGTTCCAAGAAATCTGGCACCCTCTTCTGACCTACACAGGTACTACATGTGTATAATGCACTTACATGTAGACACACACACACACAGAGAAAGAGAGAGAAAGTATAATAAAGAATTTTTAAATTATCTAAATTGTTTTTAATATTAAAATTTAAAAATAATGTAAAAAACAAAACAAAAACCAAGAGAGTGTGAACTTCAAAGTAACATTTGATTTTCTCAAAACTGCCCACATATACATAAACATGTTTACGGGTGTGTTTTAAAATAAATTTCTAATTGTCTAGAGTATCAGTTCCCAGAACCTCAAATTGAGGGGTTGCTTCTGATGTGGGTCACTGGCCTTTTACTGATGCCTAAGTAACAAATTACAAGATGATAAAGGCTTCCTGAGTTACCAAAGAGTGGCCCGGCCAGTTGCTGGGTGGCACTAAGGACTGAGATCATTGCTGTAGGCTTTCATGAACATCGTTCATCATTAATGTATGTCCACCTAACCAGGAGAACCAATCTACAAGCAATCCCATTTCTCCACCATTGCTAGAAAGCAAGGGTTTCTACGGTGTGAACGGCCAAAGTTTCAGCCGTGCAAGAAACTGTTGGGTATTTGATTTGTACTTACATGGGAATTCACATGTCTGCTGCAGGCCCCTGCCAACAGTTGGTTTTTTGACTGGTCAATAAAGAGTCAGGGGCCAATGACTGGGCAGGGGGATAGAGGCGGGGCTTTTAGGATTTTCAGAAAAGAAATTCAGAGACAGGAAAAGGGATTCTGCCAAGAGGAGGGCGAAGGAGACGGTGCAGGAAAAGGTGCAGGAGGGAGAGCCTGCTGACACGTAAGAGTGAGGGAAAGCAGCCCAGGGGGCATTCCTCTGTTTGGGTCTGGCGTTAACAGAGATGAAATAGAGTATTAACTCAGGAATATCGGAGGGGAATGTGTTAGCCACGTGAAGGTTCGAGAGTGGCCCTGCCATTAGCTGGACAAGGCATATTAAAATATAAAGGCAGTGTGTGTTTTTCTGTTCAATATCCAGAGCATCTGAGGCGGGTGGCTTGACCGTGGGACCACCTGCCAGGAGCATAGAGCTGACTCTTTAATAATGTACCGCAACTGTCGGCATGCAACGTGATGGGCTTGTACGCACTATTAAAAAGTATTTAGAAATTCTCAGATGGAAAACATGCACCATGACTTAGGTTAGGAGTTGGGGATAATTGGCTTCTTAGCAGCCTGTAGATTTTGCCCGAGTCACGTGGGGACTTCTGTGGATTCTGAACTAATACAAAGAGTTTGGGCTCAGAGGTGCTGGGAGCTTCTGCTGTGCAGAGACACGCTACTCCAAAGTCAATTAGAGACAAACGGTGCAAGTTGCCTGCCTCTCACAACCAGATAAATAAAGGATAGAGATGAATTAAATTTGATTTACTTGCTTTTAAGAATAGAAGGTAGTATAAAGATAATTGTTTCAATGTTTTTAAGTACACACGGAAGTTGTTATAAATCTCCAACCTCAATAAGCCCATGTGAAAACACACAATTCAGTTACAATATTTATAAATTGCACGCCTGGATTGGCAGATACCACTACACTACTCTATTCCCCAGCTATGAGATCCCGTGTCATCTGTGGCTTCTCTGGGCCATGTACTTTTGTTCTTTCTTCCTTCCACCTCTTTTTCCTCTGCCTTCTTCCTCTCCTGTTCCCTATCTTCCCCCACTCTCTAAAACCTCCAGCCCCACCTTTCCCTTCCACTGCCCAATTACAGGCTCCAGCTTTTATTCGATAAGTTAAAATGGGGAGAAGGTTCACGTGAAATCATCTAAGTATGTGATCCACTCCTGGTGCAGCCCCTCTTGAGAAAGCAGAGTTAACATCAGAATACAAACAGCACCAGGTCAACTCACAACACATGGAATAAAGAAATCCAGGCCTTTATCTCAAATGTAGGAAACAGAGGCATGGAGATAGAAGGGAGAATAAATGAGAAAAATGCTCTAAAGGAAATTTGAAAAGGTTTATGCCAGGGCAAAAACTGGGTTCTAGGACCGTGATCTACTCGGGAATTCTGGGATAGCTTACTATGGCATTCAATCATAATCAGTCTAAAAATAGGCTCATACAGAAAATAGGAAGGAATTTAATTGACGTTAAATACATAAAAAAGGCTGTTAATCCAAGTATATCAAGAGAAAGGGGATATAATTATTTACCCACAAAGATATTAATCTTCATAGAAGGGAGAATTTAATTATACAGATGAATAAATAACTTAGGCCTTGACCTCATGTAGTTCAGGTTAGGAGATGGTGGGGGGGGCATTATCTCAACAGATAATAATATTTGTTTAGATTATTTTAATTGCTTTGAATTGTTTTAATTATCAAAATGCATGTGATTACAAGTTTTGTGGTTATATTAAAATTCCTCTGGGAGAGGTCAAGCTACTAAATTGAATCAATTAATACCTTTGATGATATCAGATTACTGGATCAAAGACATGCTATTTTGGGAGAAAGGTTCTGTATTTGTGTTAATAAGAAAGGAGAAAAAACTCTGAACCCCTTCCATGGTGATACGGATCAGGCATGACAAGGGAAGACCCCCTGAAGATCTTGGCTACATAAAAAAAGAATTCAAGGACATCAAACAGGACAGGTAACTTGTTCTGTTGATTCCTCCACATGGGCACAGCCCAGTAACTGGCTTAGACATTAACATGTCTCCATTCAAAACTTCAGCTAGAATTAGACAGTAAATCTTGTTGGTTGTGGAATCCTGAAGATTCATTGTGTCATTCTACACATGGCATGAATGGAGATTTATTAATTGATTATTGATTAAACTAACTCATAAAGGGATAGTTGTCTTTCACCTGCTCTAACAAGAAGCAAAAATTCATCCTCAACTGATCTGTGCATCTTGCACAATCCATATGAATATCTTTATAGTACTAACATTTTGGTTGTGAGATTCATATATTACAGAATGTGCACCTCTGACAAGATTCATCTGCAGGGACACTGAGATGACCTGATGACCTGCTGTTCCAGCCCCGGCCTCCTGAAGCTGTTTCCAGAGAATTGCTTCCAGAACAGCTTCAGGAATAGCTGGTGATTCCAGATGGACTCACTGTATCCAACCTTTCACACAGATCCAGCCAACACCTCAGTCAAGCCCCAGAGCCTTCTAAGCAGACAGAGAATGGCTAACAGAGCTAAAGCTAGCTTTCTTAAGTCTAACCAGTTTTCTAATTTTGCTACCCTTCCCCACCCCTTTAAAAAATTTTTTTTGTTGCCCCTGTTCAGCAAAAAGAGGTTGTGGAGAGTCGTCATCATGATCCCTTGGGTTTGAGTATCTGGTTATGGTTATTTTATAAATTATAGATAGGCTGTCATTTTAAGAGATCAATTGGAAATAGTCATAATTTTGAACAGGGAGGAAATAGATGGGATAGATTACTAAATTTGTTCTTGAGCAAAGCATTGTGTGGCCATAATCTTACATTAGTAGAAACCTTTGTATTGATGCAAAATTGAAGTTTTAATTTCTTATATTGGTACAGGATTTATATATATATATTGTACAGGTTTAAGGTTTTCATTAGTATAAATCTTTGTATATTGATACAAAATCTGAAATTAATGTTGTTACTCTTACATAGGCATCGTGTCTATCAGCTCATTTAAGAATACACAGCCTTGACCCAGTCCTTATTTTTATTTTTTATTTTTTTGGTTTTTCAAAACAAGGTTTCTCTGTATAGCCCTGGCTGTCCTGGAACTCACTCTGTAGACCAGGCTGGCCTAGAACTCAGAAATCTGCCTGCCTCTGCCTCCCAAGTGCTGGGATTAAAGGCGTGCAACCCAGTCCTTATAATAATAATAATGTTACAAAATATTTAGGATGATTAAGTAACACAAGTTAAGGGCCAGAGAGTAAACTCATGGTTATGTTAGATTCTGATTTAATTATAATAAAGTGTATTCAATATTATTCAAATAGAAATAGCTAAAAGTAGTTAAGGGTTAACAGTTCAGATATACTTTATATGGGTAAATAGTCTTCAAAAGCTTCAAAAATTTACAGAATAAGGCATTTAATATTAATTCATTATTAAAGATCATTTGACTAGAGACGCGTCTGCTCCTGACAGCACCCCATCCCACTTCATAGATGTTGAGCATCATAACCTTCACATGGAGTTGCTCCAGTTGTGGCAAGAATTGCCCTAATTCATTCACAGACAAAAAATACTGTCCAGGAAAGGACACACAATGCGGGATAGTAGACAGCTTAGCTCTGCCAAGACAGGGTAAGCTAGTCCTTCATAGCTCCTGCTTCACTTAAGGTCTGTCAGATGATCTTAGGCCAGAAGGCTGAAGATAGATGCTCTAACATTTTGAAGAGTAGGGGACTGTCCAGGTAGTCATCTGTCTCTACAACTGGGTTAAGTTTTGGAAACTATGTTTTTGTGCTTCCTGTATATCCAGGTAATATTTAATTCATTCTTGGACTTCAGATTGGGTTGAAGACTAGTTATAGTCTCATAATCAAACTTAAGTTGTTTAGCATTGAGGAAGATGACATAGATTTGAAAGAATGGTTTTCAGATGGTAATACAAGTTAAAATCAGAATGTAATTCAGGTACAGAATTGTAAACTCTTTAAGTTAGGAGAGATGGTTGAGTACTTTATCTAAATTGACAATTATGATGGATTGGATGTTAATTATATATCATACTTTGTAATTTACATAATTGTTATGGTTGTGCTCAATTTGTGTGAGAGAAAGGAGCCTTTTTTATTGGACAAAAAGGGTGAGATGTTGAGATTTTGATTTGTGCTTACATAGGAATTTGTACCTCCACTTCAGGTCCCTGCCAATAGTTGGTTTTTTGACTGGTCAATAAAGAGCCAGCAGCCAATGGCTAGGCAGGGGGATAGAGGTGGGACTTTTCAAATTCCTGGGGAAAAAAATGAAGAGACAGGAAGAGGGATTCTGCCAAGAGGAAGGTGAAGGAGATGGACCATGTGGAAAAAGGTGCAGGAAGGAGAGCCCGCTGACATGTAAGAATCGGGGAAAGCAGCCCCAGGGGCCACTCCCTCGATTGGGTCTGAAGTAGCAGAGATAAAATATAGATTTAGTAAATATTGGCGGAATATTGGCGAGGAGTCTGTTAGTCATGTGGAGGTTTAAGAGTGGCCCAGCCATTGAGTTAACCAAGCCATATTAAAATATAAAGACTCTCTCTCTCTCTCTCTCTCTCTCTCTCTCTCTCTCTCTCTCTCCCTCTCTCTGTGTTTGTGTGTGTGTGTGTGTGTGTGTGTGTGTGTGTGTGTGTGTGCGCGCGCGTGCTTCTTTCAGAAACCCAGAGCATCTGGGGCGGGTGGCATGAAGCACATGATCACCTGCCGGGAGTATAGAGTGAACTCCTTAATAATTCACTGCAACAAGAAACCACCACACTGTAAAGACTGTGATGACTGAAAGTTTGTGCCCCAATGCTCATTCTGTGCATGGAGCACATAGTGTGTTTCTAGCACTATCATGTGTCTGAAGAACATTTTTAGGACAGAAGAATGCACTAGCCAATCTTTCGTGGCTGCAGGAGAGGATTTATTCTGGGAAGTCTGAGTGGAGAGGGAAAGAAGAGATGCAGACCCCTCCCCCTGAGCTTCTGAGAATGGTGAAAAATGCCAGGATTATTCTAGATAGCAACATTAGAAATGAGTTCCTACAGGGAAAATCGGGGTTCAAATCTATCATTCTCTACTTATTCCCTTGATACATGGTCTTTCACTGAACCTTGAGCAAGGCTGGCAATGAGCAAAGCTCTGTGATCCCCCTGTCTCTGCCTCCTCCAGCACTGGGGCTGCAGGCTTGAAAGTGCCCCTGCCACAGTCTTTATGTAGGAGCAGGAAGTTGTACCCACATTTCTTATGCTTGAATAAGCAAGAGCTGTTAGCCACTGAATCATCTCCCCAGCCCTTAGCAATTTACTTTATATGGTATCTTTAAAGGCTCAGCATGGGGGCTTATGGGAAGTAGAGGGAAGAGGGTCAATGCAAGTCTGAGGCCAGTTTAGACCTCACAGTCAGATCTTGTTTAAATCAAGAAGAACTGAGGAGAAAATGAGGAGGGAGAGGAGGAGGAGGGAGAGGGAGAGGGAGAGGGAGAGGGAGAGGGAGAGGGAGAGGG
>JANHMN010000012.1:60609073-60643808 GCA_030674055.1 Rhabdomys pumilio
GGAGAGGGAGGAGAGGGAGGAGAGGGAGGAGAGGGAGGAGAGGGAGGAGAGGGAGGAGAGGGAGGAGAGGGAAAGGAGAAGAAGGTGCCTAGGTGAAATGGAAGGATCTATTTACAGGCATATGGGATGGTACCAATTGGGTATTAATATTGGGTATTAAGAGGGCATGTTTGGGTCTTTTTGGCAGGTGGCTTTCAGAGCAATTGGTGAGACATGCTGATGCTGAGACAAAAAGTGATGCTGACTGTGAGCTTGCTGAGTGCCCTGACAATGGTGACTGGGATGCTGTACTGGGAATATGTTCCTGATCCATCTTTGATTGCATATATCTCATATTGGCAAGCTGCCTTGCCTCAAGATTTTAGACCTTATGAGACAGAGAACATTGAGACAAGAAACTACATTCCAAAAATTAATCAAATAGAGAAGCTGTTATAATGACCTTTCTTTTTCCTTTAATGTGAGCAGTTATTCTGACTCAATCATAGACTGGTCTGTTGATAAAAATGGAACAGGTTCTGGGGTTGAGGTAAATGTAACATCCTGCATTACCCCATCTAATCTTTTACTAACTGGGAATGTTACCTTTGTTATTAGCTATAATAAGGAGTTCAATGTTTCTTGTTTTGTGTTTTGTCCAGTTGTGTTTCTGCACTGTATGACAGTCAATCTGTAATGGTAGTACATCAACCAGCTTTTATTATGATTCCTGTAAATTTATCTGAACCCTGGTATTCTGAAAAAAGCTTATAAATATTGGAAGAAGTGAGTCAGGATTCAAGTAGAAGCAAGAGGGTAGTGGCTTGATTATTGCTGACATACCAGCTTTGATTACATTAATAGCTAGTATCACTACTTCTGCAATTGCTTTGATGCAAGAAGTTCAGACAGCCACTTTTGTTAATCATTTAGCAAAAAATTTTACTAGTACTCTGAGTATCCAAGAGGATTTAGATAGGTGTTTGGAACAATTAATTGATGCTCTTTATGATACTATCCAAATTATTGGAGAGAAAATTCAGAGTAAAAACCATCTCAAGAGTCACACTAAGTACCAATGGTTTTGTGTCACTTCTAAAATTACAATGACAGTCACTATAATTGGGAGAAAATTCAAAGACACGTGCAGAGTATTTGACATAATTCTAACACTGCTCTGGATATTTTAACTTTGCATACTGAGATTATGAATGTAAAGAATAGTGCTCCACTGCGTTTTGATGCTGCAGATATTGCTGATAAAATTATTCATGGCTTAAGGTCAGTATTTTCATCTTGGTCAAGCTTCAAGAATGGCTTATATAGTTTGACCATGTTGGCCTTTCTTGTCCTGGGAATACTTTTATTCCTGCTCATTTTGATAAAACTTGCTTTTAACAACATTATCATGTTGGCAGCCAAAATACATGTCTTGAAACTTGCAGTCAATGATGAATAAGATTTTTCACAGAGCCTTTCCAACCTAAGTCATAAGTGCATTGCTTTGAGTAATGCATTTTCAATGATGGGTAAGGAAGTCATTTTTGTCACAACAACCTAAGACAGATACAGTCTTGATTATGAAATAAAAAAGTGGGAGATGTGGAGATATCTTGGGACCACTTCTAGGAAATTGTCAAGAATATTTGACATTGGGCTAGGATAAAGAAGTAAGCTCAAGAAAAATATAGCTGAGGAATGTATTCCTTGTATCTTGATCATCTTGATAAGTCCCAAGAAACAGTGACTTTGCTTATGCCTTGTTTGTTCCTTGACTACTTTGTTTATGTCTTAGAACTGGCCATATTCTCTGCATATACCTAGAATGATATAAAAGCAGACTGGAAAAAATTAAACCCATTTCAGCATTTGCTGGAGTTATACTATAATGTTGTCTAATTGTCTTTTTTTTTTCCTTTAATCCTCGATTCCTCCCTCAAAACCCTGTTGATTGACTAAACTGACTTGATCAGGAGGAGGAGGAGGAGAAGAAAAGTAGTTGCACTGGGAACATACTCTTTGATTCCCCCTCCCTGTATCTCATCCCCCAACCCAAGCACAAGGAAAACTGAAGAAGAAGGTAGAGGTTAGAGTTCTTCAGTTTCCATTTTGAGTTTCTGTTGCTCTGTTTACTTCAAATCTTGAAAATCCATAACCACCAATACTTGATGGTCAGCTGGACCATATTAGACTCTGGAGCAAACTCAGGATGTGGGTCTGTATCATGTAATTATTAAAAAGTCACCCATACTAGCTATGTGCTGACACCATGGTCTCACCACACTATGGGGAGCCACAAGCATCAGTCTGCCCAGGTTCCCACAGTTAGCCTGCCATCAAACTGCTTTACACTCCCAAGCCATCTGTCCCCTGCAGCTGGCCTGATGAGACTGGCTGCTTCTGGCTCTAAACTCTTAACCTCATATAATGAAAACTCTAGAGCCTTGTAATCTATCAGCCAGATTTATAACAGTAAATCTCAACCCCCAAAATTCCCACACAAAGAACTCAAAACTCAATTGATATAGATACAAGCTGCATACTTAGATTGGACAAATGTGCCCTACATTATTTAATTGTTTATCTAAGAATTCCCCAATTACTTATGGCTCCTAGGACCACATGCCTCTGGTTCATCATCGTCTATAGGTTTCATCTTGTCGCCTCGTCTCCATCTCTGTCCCTTTCTAAAATTTTCAGCTCTGCCTTCTTTTTCTTCTGCCCAATCACAGGCTCTAGCCTTATCTGACTAATTAAGATTTCACCTGACCTCACCTGAGTACAGACAACAATCTACCTGGGTCATTCTCATGATGAATTGACAGAGCATCTTGCCATGTGACTCCTCCTAAGTATAAGATTTAGGATATGGTACCAGTCTAATGATCAAGACCTGGAGACCTGAAGTCACATACAACAACAGAGGCTCCTTCCTCTCTCCTCCAGACTGCCTCCGTCCCTCCATGCTATCTCCACACTACACCATGTGCTTGTCTCCTGGATTCTCAAGGTGTCATCTCTCTTACTATCTGCCTCAGGTTTCTGAAGAAGCTGAGAAACATCCAGAGACAGACGTTAGGCAAACTGACAGTGTGCCAGGTACACCATACTCTCCTGAAGTGTTTCTATGCATGTCTGTGCAGATACTCCATTTGTTAGTCACATTTTCATTCCAAGAATCCATCCCAGTGCCCAGGACATGAAAGGTACTTAGCAAATGCTGGCTGACAAATGGCTATGGGGTAAAAGAATCACAGAGCTCAGTTTCTGGTGTAAAGTCAGTGAAGACAAAAGCCTTTTGTAGAAGTTGAGTGTTGGAGATACTTAATTATACACAGACAGAAATGAGCCAGACATGGAGGCACATACCTTATCCTAGCACCCGAGAGACTGCTGAGGCAAAATGACCCTAAGTGAGTCCAACGTGAGCTAGAGTGAATTCTGGGCTAGCCTGGGCTATATAGCAAGATCCTGACTCCAAAGGATAACAACAAAGTGTGTGAGGAGACCAGTGGAACTTCTCCCTGGGTTTCCTCCCACTTTCCCTGCCCTGAGCTTAGCCTCCTCAGATACTCACAGAGGCCTCTGTAACCTCTGAAGTCTTAGTAGGCTTGCCTTTCCTTTGGCAGAAGCAGAAAGACTGCTGTGAGTTCCAGATCAACCAGGACTGTAGGGCTAGCCCATCTCAAAGCAAAACCAGCAGACACCAAAGCAAAGCAGCCAGGGATAGCCTGAAGAACAGAAGATTTCTATATCTGAAAACATACCCACATCGCTAATTTTTCCAAAAATCTTTTTCAAGTGGGCTTCATGAGGTTGAGGAGAAGTGTTGACATTACCTACAAATTGGTCACTGATCCCAGTTGGGTCAGTTTGTGATGGGTGTGCCTGAAAGTCAGAGCCATACTATACAGGCTGGAAGAACTCGGGGCCCTCTCAGGGTTCAGATAAGGAAGAGGAGTGGAGGATTCAGAGGTGCAGACAGTCGGCCCAGTACCCTAGTCTTACAGTGACCCAAGATTCCAATCTTCAGGCCAAGTCAGCTGACCAAGCTGATGGCCAAAAGAATGGAGAAACATAGGGAAGGGAACCCCCAGGCTGCTCAATGTTACTTCTGAGTTTCACACATGCTGAAACCTGGCTGAAGGAGCTTCGGGACCAAGATGAAGAAAATGAAAGCTGTTTCCATCTCCGGATCTCTGTCTACGGCAGTGGGCAGAGAGGGAAAGCTCGCACTTGCTGGGATCTGATGACGGTGGAGTTTGATGAATGCACACCAAGAGCAGACTACACTGTTGGCAATTATGCTTTGAGTAATTAAAAATAAGAATAAGAGGGAAAAAAAAACTCTTTTTGAAAAGCACAGAAGGAAAGGTCTATTTGATGTTGGAATCCCAAGCCTGACCTTCCAACCTCTAGGCAAACCACAGCTTCTAGCAAGATGTTTTCTCTGTCTTCTTTTGCAGTCTTCAAAGATGATTCTGTCTTTGCAGATCAAAGCTGCCAGCATTATGCAAACATCTTTAGGTATTTTTAGAAAGGAGTCATGATTCTCATAACGACTCCCCAGGTAAACAACTGTCTAAGGCGTGCCATCTTCACTTTCTCTGTTGGAGACCAGGAGGGACCCAGAGGAAAGGCAGGAATGCCACCTCCAGGAAGGGGCAGTAGATGTCTGTAGCAGACTTTGCAAGTCTCAGTTCACCGTAGCCAACAATTGCCCTGAGCAACATGGTAAAAGGAGCCCAGAAGACAGGCAGTGATCGATGCCAACGGTGATAAGAGATCCGGTATGTCAAGGCCACCTTGCTGGCTTGGGCTCCAGGCAGAAGAAAAACTCTGAAACAAGCCTGCACTTACTATTTAAGGATTTACTTGTCAAGTTGCTAACTTACAGAAGCAGATGGACAGTACTCTGGTCGAGTCTCCAAGGATTACAGGCCATTCCGGTCCCTCCCTTACTCCATCTGGGTTTGATGTGGGCCATGACAAAAATACTTTACTGCAGAACTGCAGATTTCAAATGCATGGTGTCACGGGGCACACTAATGGCATCTCCCCACTCCTTGGAGGCTCTGTCTGTGCGAGACGTTCCTTTAAGGCGTTTGTTTGTTTGTTTTTAACAGCACTTAGAAAGCAAATATTTATGAAACAAACAGAACAAAGACTGAATCGGGAAAACCCGATTGACGTCTGCTGACTATCATACATATGTACATACGAGGCACTATGACATGCAATTTTCTTTAATTTCATAATAATCGTGAGCTAATGACCAGGCACGTGACTTTAAGAGATAGATCAGGGATGGAGAGAAGAGGTAAGTAATGAACACACCAGTGAGAGACGAACTCTTTTGAGTTCAGACTCCATCTTAGAGAACCTGACCTGAGGTTGAACTGGAATTAACACTCAGGCCAGTACCTCATCTGACACTCACTGAACTGCAGTTTACTCATGACCTCCAACTCCCGAGTGTCTCGGACCTCCCAAATCTCAAGACTGCCATACCTTAAAAGACTCATCAAGGGGACAGGCGCTGCAGGGCTTCCCTGCAACATAGTCTAGAATGTAAAAGCTCAATACTGGGAAATCCTTCCATGCTCACTCTTCCCTCAGGCTCACACTAGAAGCTGATTTTCTTCTATTCATTCCTTCCAAACTTTGGAAAGCTACTGGTGATCAGCTGGCATAGCACTCCTGGCGTAGCCTCTAGGAGGCCGCAGACCCTGGTTCTGTCGGGACTTACCTCACTGGGAGGCACACTCGTTACAGGCTGACATGTGTCCTCTGCACAAGATATCACAGAGTACACGCCCCCACAGCACTAGGAGCCTATGCTGAGGTGAAGTGACCTCAGCTCTCTTGCGATTATGTCCAATTCCGTTCTAGCAGCGTGCTGGGGCGAAGTGAAGATGCTAAATATGTTGGATTGTGTGGATGCACGCAGGCATTCACATACACGCATGCAAACACGCATGCAAAAGAGACAAAGAGGTGATACAGTGAGGATTCTTCCTCAGGCTGAGGATGAATCAAAAGGCCAGGCTCATCTAAGCTGAGTAAGCAGAAATGAAGCTTTGGAGACTTGATTACAAGCTTGGGATAACCCTTCCAACAGCTGGGTCCCGGCCATTCTCAATCCAGGAAACTGATCAAAGACCACAAATCAGTCCTTGATGTGGTCTCCCGACCCCCAACTCCCACATTCTTGTCCCAAAGAAACAGATGTTGAAAGACAGAGAGCAACGGCTCCTGCTGATCTCATGACTGGCAGTTTTTGCTTTCTAAGGTTATTTCAAGATTCTCTAGGCTGTTACCCTGACTCAGACCCAAAGAATCTTTTCTATTCTGTTTTTATGTTTGTGAATCATGTGAAATCTTAACCATTGTGTTGTGTCAGCCCCAAAGACACACACACACACACACAATCTGCACATACACAAAGGTGTACTTCAAGCAGCTGGGCGTGTCCTGCATTCCTCTGGCCAGCCTCTCTTTCCAGCTAATCCACGGATTCAGCCCTTGAGGGAATTTTAGACTAAACCTACTTTGCCTTTGTCCAGCAGATGGTGCTGTGGACCGAGCTCTGGGAAGGCAACTTGAAGGTACTTTTAGGGACTCTCCCAACCCCTAACCGCAGCCTTTTCTCTCAAAGCCTGGAGTCTGTGTTTGACACACCCTCCTTTTCTCTGAAATCTTTCAAATATTATTCATTCACCACAAGCCTGTGAATGTAAAATGTACAAACTGTCTAGCTATGCAGCTGTCAGCAACAGCTCAGGACTTGTTATGGCCCAGGCCCGATTCTAAGGACTAGGGGTGGGGATGAGGGGTGGGGTAAAGCAGACAGTTAAGTCTACACACGTACAAGAATTTTTCAGTGGTTCAGCCAAACAGGGAAGAAGAAAAAAAAAGTTCTGGACTGTCCTCAGATATTCAAATGAAAACAAGCAGACTTTTTGTTGTTTTGTTTTTGGAAACAGGGATTCTCTGTGTAGCCTGGGCTGTCCTGGAACTTACTCTATAGACCAGGCTGGCCTCAAACTCAGACATTTGCCTGTGTCTGCCTACAGAGTGCTGAGACTAAAGGTGTGCACCACTACCACCCAGCTAATAAACAGGCTTTTAAGGGGCAGGTGAGCAAGCATTTTGGGGGAAGCGACATGTTACACAGAGGCCTGAGACTCCAGCTAGGTAACCCCAATGTATGACCTCAGTCAGATACGGAATCATCGGGGAGAACTTGGACCACTCTCATGCCTGGTTAACTGGCTTTGAAGGTCTGGGATCTAAGGAGTTTGAGTTTATGTTCGGCCCTGGGTGAGGCCATTGATGGAGCAGCTAGAGAGGATAGCCTGCTCCTTGTCAATGATCTCAGAGCAAAGGTGTCCCTGCCCTGCTGCTGCTGCAATCCTATAAACTGGGTAGCCGAGCTCGGTCAGCAGCTAGAAATGTCTGTCACTCTATGGTTGCTGAGTCATCTTACTTGTTCCCTGTTTGGATTTATTCCCGAGGCCTGGTTAGGGGGCCGTTCCAGCATCTCTCAGAGATGGGAGCTCGTGTTTTGTTAGCAGACAGACTCATCTGAGGCCTCGGACTATGAACTGCTGTCAACCCACTCTTCCTCCATGGACCTGCACACACTGCTAATTAATCTTAAATGGACAGGCCTGGTCCCTGAGACAGGAAAGAGCACACGTGTGGGTATGAAGCCCGAGGGACTCCAGGCTTGTGTCTGTACACTCCTGCTGCACTCTGCCTGTTTCCTTCAGGGTGCATGACCCCTCAGTACCAGACGGAAGTGAAGACAGATGCAGCTGAGATGCCTGAAGAATCTCCTCAGTGTCCTTTTAAGCTAGAGACACCCTGTCTCTAGGATGCTGACAGGAAACAGGTGGCTGGCCTCACCCATCTGCCCCAGACTCAAAACTGCTTAGAGAGACTAACCTGACAGACCAAGGATAGTCACACTCCAGGAAAACAGCTCTTTCTGTTTAAGATTTATCCTTATTGTGTTCGTGCATGTGTGTCTGTAAAGGGTCCCCCTGAGGCCAGGAGGGGGTCAGTGGATCCCCTGGACCTGGAGTTACAGGTGGTTGGTTGTGAGCTGACTGATGCTGGGTTGGGCCCAGACATTAGTCCTCTTCAAGAGCAAGAGTGCTTGTGACCACTGTGCCATCTCTCCAGCTCCAAGGACAACATTTTATAGTAGTGCCACCTCCTCTTCATGCCCCAAAGCCACGGCTCTCTTCCACTCTACTCAGTCACAGAAACTTTAAAACATACACGACAGAGAAAGAACATTCAAGAGGAAGTCAGTGTGTAGCACCACCCGGCTTCCAAGGTCACCAACACACCGCCAGCCTTCTGGGACTGCTCTCCATAGCTCTGAGGCTAATGTCAAAGTGCTGGCTCTACAGGACAAGCTAACTCCCAGAGGCTGCCCACTGCTCCTGACCTTTCCCTCTCCCACTAACCACCCTGGTCTCCTGCATCCCAGTTATAAGGGCCCTTGTGGTCACATTGCATATGCCCAGGAAACTCTGTATTTGAGATATACTCTGTATTTCAGCATCCTTAACTGAATCCTATCTGTGAAGTCAATTTGACTCAACTCCACAGAGCTACCTCGTGAGATTAGGAGGTAAAAAAGATCTTTGTGGTCAATTTTGAGCCTAGCACAGGGGAGGGAAAAGCTATCAGACATCCAGACTCACAACCACCTCACAGCTGTGTCCTCTCTGAAGGTCTTCGTGGATGAATAGTTGATAACAGGCACTGTGCTCCAGGAAATCTATTGCTGCCCACTCATTTGAGGAGAGGCATCCGGGAGCCTTTTGGCTTTTTTAGCAGAAAATGTGTAGCTCTTTTCTCTTATGCATATGGAAATTCCTTAAAACTGTGAGCGTCCATTCATAACTAGCTGGGTGATTATCATCATGGGAGACCAGTCACGGGCTGATGCTATCTACTCTGCTTCAATTATATTGGCTCTGTGTCTGCTTGGACCAGATCCAAGTGTTAAGACTCAGTTGAAGACCACTGCTGCTGGAGTACTTGACTCTTCATCTAAGAAGTCCAGCGCCGCACTGGAAGGGGCAGACACAGGGAAATGTCTTGCAAGGCTTCAGGGACTGGCCTGACTGGGGTAGTGAAGGAAAGAAGGCAGACACAAGTACAGACAATCAGGTAGGTCGTGCTCCCTCTGCTGGAATAGCGCCATTACTGCACAGCCACCCAGAACCTCCGCATTTTTTTAGAGGGCAGCGCAGTGAGAGAGGCTAGGTAGACTACATCGATCTCTGGAGTCTACGCAGTCCCAGGCTGCAGTCACCCAGCACGAGGAAGCTGCAGTTGTTCATTTCTGCACATACTGAGGACATCTCACTGAGGGAAAAAGGCTTTGTCATTCCTCGCTTTCACGGCGAGGGATGGGGGTCGGGGAGTGGAGGGGGACGGGGGAGGGGCGCGTGCGGGGGGGGGGCGGAGGCGGGACAGGGCACCACGCCCTGAGGGTCTGAGGTTGTGGGGTTTTTGAATAGCTGTACTCACCTCACCAACACACTCAGAGCTTCCTCTATTCCCCCACGGGGAAAGTCCTGGGTTACTAAGAAAAGCAAAAGGTCCACGTCATATGCATATCAGTTGCTTTCTGTGGTAATTAAACTCCATGACCAGGCAGGACAGTGGTGGCGCACGCCTTTAATCTCAGCACTTGGGAGGCAGAGGCAGGCGGATTTCTGAGTTCGAGGCCAGCCTGGTCTACAGAGTGAGTTCCAGGACAGCCGGGGTATACAGAGATCCCTGTCTCGAAAAACACAAACAAACAAAACAAAACAAACAAACAAACAAAATCCTCCATGACCAAAAGTAACTCATGGAAGGAAGAGTTTCTGTTGGCTTACGGTTCCAGAGGGGAGAGTCCATAATGGGGAGGGAGTCCTGGCAGCTCGCAGCCAGAGCAGGGAGCTGTAAACACAGAGCAGAGAATGAACTAATGAACCGGAAATGGGGCTAAGCTTTAAACTCTCAAAGCCCTTGACCAATAACAAACTTTTTCCCAGGCTCCATAATTCTCCTCAAACAGTGCCACCAACTGGAGGCCAACTATTTAAATATGTGAGCCTATGGTAGACATTTCTTATTGAAAGCAGCACAGTGTTCCAACTGTCCCTACTAGATATATGAGCAAGGCCATTGCTCTTGACCAGACCAATTGTCAGACGGAGAATACCAATCAAGGGTGAGGAAAACCACCAAGGCACGTTCTCGCAGAACTCCTGATCCACAGTGCAGTAAATTATAGGAAAGGCAATACAATATGTAGCCCTCTATCTTGGGGTTGCTTGTTACACAGCAACAGCGATCTGACTGGAGACTGTTACATAGTACACTATGTGCTAGCTGCATTCTGTAAACCTCTGGAGTCAAAATTGAGGGGTGTCCAGCATCAAGTCCAAGTTCACCTCATTAGACAGTGCTGGACCTCTTCTCTCCATAGGTGAAAGGCTGAAGAGTCAACTTACAGCCAAAGCAGGGACCATGGACAGGGGCCACAGACCGGCAGAGGGTGGTAAATGTAAGAGGAACAACATTGTTGTGCCAGAAAGCCTGTTTCAGCTCTAGTTACAGGGGTGTAAACGGAGAACAGCAATTCTCTGCTTCTTTTAATATTGTCTCTAAGTGTGGGTGTTATTACAGGTTTGAAATAATTTGATTTTATATCCCAACTCAGTTTTTAATATTGAGCAGAAGAAAAGGTCAGGGAAATAGTCTTTATTCTCCTGAGAGTTTGAGAAGTCATAGAAGTAGTAACTATTACTTGCTAATGTATTATGCAATTCACGTGTTATATAATTTGTGGGCAAGTTTATTCCTCTCCTGTCCTGAAATGACCCTTCTTTCTTATTTGTCCTCTCTGTGTCACATGCAGTAACGCCTTTCCTACAGTGTGGTAAAAACATGTTTGCAGACTGTATGTGAGTCTGAGACTGCTTATTTTAAAGTCGTTTTCAGAAAGTCACAAACATGCATGCATGCGCGCACACATGCACACATTTCTTTCTTGTGTATTAAGATTCCTGTGTTGCTATTCACACAGGAACACACACACACACACACACACACACACACACACACACACATCCTTTCTTGTATAGTAAGATTTCTGTGTTGACATTCACCCAGGAAGCCCCAGAAAGTTCCTGGAGTAGCACATGAGAGTTAACATACTAACCAATTTGACCCATAATAGGTCAAAGCAGAAGTGAGGATGCTAAGATAGATGCTGACAGAAGCCTGGGAAAGAGGGATGCCACAGCCACAAAGGGGTGGGGGTGGGTAAGTCTCCCTCTTTGGCAGCCCTCTGACTATGCTAAGTTAGGCTTTCCTGCCTGGAGAATGGAGGTACAGCTTCCTCATGCCTGAAGTTATCTGAGGATGCCACACTGAGTGCCTGCTGCAGGTCCCACAGCTAGCCCAGGGGGAGGGGTTCAACTTGGAGTCCAGGAGAGAATGGCTTGTACTAATGCTGAGAGTTCAGTGGTGACCAGTGAAATTGGATGGAGAGGTCTTTATCCTGTAGCATCATTAGCCTATGCTGTGCCTACGGAGAGGGCTGTACTTGGAGCACAGGCCACAGTAGCAGACACCTTCTTGAGGCCATGCACAGCTCTGAACAGATCAGAACATAAGTCCTGACGTACTGAATTCAGGTTGCATGTTGTTTTCCAAGTCTTCAAACCCCATCTAGAGAGATTTTCCCCATTAAAACTAATCAATAGTTGTAACATGTGAGCTTTAAGCGAGTATTTAGAAAGGACAAAGTGATGGGTCTCTGTTTCTACCCAGACCCCCTTTTGGCAGCTGTCCAAGCCACCAGTCCCCTAAATAAACTTGACATTTTTTGCTTTGAACCAAAAATTTCACTTGAAGGGCAGACAAGGTTAAAATGATGACCGTTTTAGATTGCTGAATTCTTTGGATACATTATTTATTAGCTCGAAGGTGCAACACAGAGTTATAAGACAGATATTAAGAAGCCCAGGAAGGAGAACCCTGAAGGAAACATATTTTTGTTGAGCTGTGCGGTGTCTTTGAAGTCAGTCTCCCCATAAGGCAGCTATGGAGTCTACATCTGAGTCTTCGACTTTGCAGAGGGCCTTGAATGCCAGGGAAAGGGAAGGAATCGATTCCACCTTACTTCACTCCAGTGAACTTCTGTTTGTTTTTGCTTAAATAATATTTTTAATTCTTTGAAGCTTATATACAGTATATTTTTATCATAATTTATTTCCTCTCTCAAATCTTCTTAAACCTTCCCTCATCTCCCTACTCAACTTTATATCCTGTCTGTCTGGCTCTGTCCCTGGCTCTGTCTCTTTTTCTCTGTTTTTGTTTATTTTGAGGTAGGGTTTCTCCGTGTATCCCTTGCTGTTCCGGAACTTACTATGTTGAGCAAGCTGACCTCAAACTCATGCAGACTTGCCTGCCTCTGCCTTCCAGGATCAAAGGTATGCACCACCACACGCAGGGACTCTTTTCTGAGTCCCTTTTAGCCCAGTTTGTGTTGGCTGGTCGTTAGCATGGGGCCCTCCCTGAGTGTTGTCAATATGCCAGGAGTCTCACCGTTAAAGGAACTTAATTTTCTTTCTCCCAACAGCAATCAGATGCCAAAAGCTCTTCAGCTGGGGGTGGGATTTCCTGTTCTCTCCCCCTCCTTATGCTGAGAATTTTCTGGTTTGAGATCACCTGGGTAACCCATGTTGTCACAATTCCTGTGAGTTCGTTTGTTCATCTGCTCTGTCATGTCAGGAAAGCATTGTGTTCTTGGAGTCACCCACTGCCTTTGGCTCTTCTGTCCCCTCCTCAGTAGCTCCCTGGGAGGGGTGTGCTACAGACATTCCATGTAGGGATGAGCACGCTGACGTCTCTTGTCTCTTGTTCTCTGCACACTGACCAGGTCTCTGTTAAATCCCGTCTGCTTGAAGTCTCTGATGAGGGCTGAGGCTTCAGGGTATTTAAAAGTCTGCCTATGGGCTGGACAGATGCCTCAGTAGCTAAGAGAAACTATTGTTCTTGCAGAGGGCCTGATTCAGTTCCCAGCACCCCTGTTAGACAATGACAGCGGCCTAGAACTCCAGCTCCAGAGGCACTGACACCTCTGGTCCCCCAAGGCACCCCGTACACACTTAGCATACATGCAACGCACACACACACACACACACACACACGCACGCACGCACGCACGCACGCACGCACGCACACACGCACTCGTCTGCCGCCACCACCACCATCAGAATGCACAGGGCCACAGGGCTCCGTCTGGTCTCAGTATGATAGCCCTCCTGGCTACTGGCTTTCACCTTCTGTAGGAAAATAGTTGGACTTTGTGAGCTGGGCGTGGTTAATGACTCACAATTTTCTCTTTGCATCAGTCTGGATACTTTTATAACAGAGTTCAGTAGAAAGAGCTGACTAAAAATAGCTCGACTGATAAGAACTGAGCTCCTTACCTAGGCAGAAACAGCCTGAGGGAGTCCCAGGATCTCGTGATGCTAGGGTTCGAGACGGGAGACGGGAGACGGGAGACGGGAGAGTGGAAGTGGGAGAGAGGTGTGGAAGAGAGAGGAGGGGGAGGGGAAGGAGGAGGAGGGAGAGAGAGAGGGAAGCAGAGAGAGAGGGATGGGAGAGAGAGAGAGAGACAGAGAGACAGAGACCCAGGATTGTCAGCTAGGGTTCCTGACCGCTTTAATAGCTTTCCCAGGAGTGGGGGGAGGGAGAGGAAGAGGAGGGAGGAAGGAAGGCAGGTAGGCAAGTAAGCCAACAAGACTTTCCTCAAGTATTCCCACCCTCTGACTTTATCTTACCTATCTGTGGCCAGAGTATGGTCATGTGACCGGTCAAATCCAATCACTGACAAGAAGACTGAAGTTACCAGGACCATCTTACTGTTCACTTGAAGATGAACCCAGAAGAGCAGGGGAGGAGATTCTGCAGTGAGTAATTGGTTTCCCCTTTAAAATTCCAAGTTGGAGTCTTCAGTGACACATACAACAGGACAATACAGAATTAAGTGAGTGGATTGACACAAAAGAAAAATACCCCAAGAAACCATAAAATTAAGATTGAAATATGGTCAACTATCAAAATTGTCAGCCACAATACCCTCTAATTTGGTAAAGGTGATGTACAAGGCTGGGTCCGCTTGCTCACCTGGTGTGTTCCTCCCTCAGCATGAGGGGTGCTCAGAGGCACAATACAGCCTACGGTACGCTCCCTGGGTCTTAGGAACAGTGTCTGTTTAGGTTTCAGTTTGTTGTTAATCTGAGTTCTGTCACTGTAGCAAAATACCTGAGGCTCAGCACGGAATAGAGAGGTGTTTGGTTCAGTTTTGAAGCTGACATCTAAGTTCAGGCAGCACAAGCTTCCCAGACTGCTTGAATGGCTCTACAAACACACACACACACACACACACACATATGCACTCACGCACATGCACACTCACAAGCACACACATACACATGCACACACATGTACATGCACACATGTACATGCACACATGTGTGCACGTGCGCACACACACACACACACACACACACGCAAACACGCATGCACACGCACAAGCACGTATGCACACAGAGAAGCTGATACAAGATATGTCAGTTGTCAACCTTACAAAACTGAAGCTGACTTGGAGAGATGGCTCAGCAGTTAGGAGGACTAGCTGTTCTTCCAGAGGACCTGAGTTTGATTCCCAGCATTCACATAATGGTTCACAACTATCCTTAATTCTAGCTTAAGGGATCTGACGCCCTCTTCTGGCCTGGTCCAGCACCAGGCTCCTGTATGGTGCATAGTCATAAATGCAGGCAAAATACCTAATAATTAAAAAAAAAAAAGATAAATTAAAGCTGAGTGTGGTGGTGCATGTCTGTAACGACACACTGAGGCTAAGGCAAGAGGATTGGTCCATTTTTCAGGCTACCCTGGGCTATAATATACCCTGAGCTATAATATATTGAGAGTCGATTTAAAAGAAAAAAATCAATATTTCATATTGTGGATCTGTGGCTCGCATGTGGGCGTGGCTCGCATGTGGGCGTGGCTCGCATGTGGGCGTGGGTCCTGTTGGACTGAATTGTAGTTCCTGAGCGTCTGTTGCCCCGGCTCAGGGAGCAGAAGCATGGGAATTTGGCTGAGTTTAGTCCATGTGGCACCCGGGCGGACGTCAGGATGTGAGAAGTCACAGAACTCCGCTCCAGGCATGGGGAGATCACAGTCTGAGACCCATGGGGGGCGGGCAGAGCTCTTGGGTGGAGACCCCCTGGCAAGAAGGCGAGTGGGGATTGACTGGTCTCAGACTCCTGGGTTCCTAGGCACTGTTGGGAGCTGAGAAAGAGTTGAAACTGGGGGCATACAGGCTGGCCTGAAACTGAGGGGGATGAGGGAGAGAAGCTCTGGCAGTGCCCCTCGGGGTAGGGACTCTTGGTCGCAGCGACTCGCTTGACTTGGTCATGGTTGACTAGATTGCTTGAGTTGACAAGCCTCAGGCTGGAACACAGAGAGGTCCTCCGGTGGGAGACTAGGCGGAGGCTAATTGATTAGAGGCCCCCTCTACGGTTCTCCGTGGTGAGCCCCAAAGACATGAGGAAGTCCATGGTTTTAAAAGGTTGGGAAAGTATATGAAGCTGTACCCCATGTCCTCAGGGCAGACCTGAGGTTAAATATCTTTTGCAAGGAGGAGGATCTGGGAAGGAACGCGCTTAATTGGCTACGCCCTCTGGCCTTTAGGTATCTCATTAATACGGAGATCTCATGAGGATCTACGGCCTGTAGTCATGCCTTCTACCTGTGCTACCTGACTGAAGGCCCCAAACCTTTCTTTGGGAGGGGCTGTGGATGGCTGAAGTTAAGTGAGAAGAACCAGGGCCCAGGAGCAAAGGTGATCTCCTACCATCCCATTAGGGTATCCAGAGTTCGAGGCCTGTGCTCAACCAAGTACCCAGCTGCCTTTCACAGCCCACCGCCCCACATCATATATTTTTTTAAAAAATCTGTATTTCTGGGGCTTGGGGCTGTAGCTCAATTGGTAGAATGTTTGCTTGGCATGCACAAGGCCCTGAGTACTATCCTGAGAGCTGCCAGCTGTGGTGCCCATGGCTATAATATTGGTGCTTGGTTTGTGAAGACATGAGAATTAGAAGGGTCAATATTGTCATCAGTTACCCAGTGAGTTCAAGCTCATTCTGGGCTGTGTGAGACGTGAGACCTTGTTGGTATATCATAGAATATGATATAATATTATAATATAATATAGTCTTAAGGTATATATTGCTGTGAAGAGACACCATGACCACGGTGTCTTATAAAAGAAACCATTTAATTGTGGCTGGCTTAGAGTTTCAGAGGTCCATTACCACCATGGAGGCACACAGACATGGTGCTGAAGAAGAAGCTGATCTGCAGGCAAGAGGGGGGGGGGCTGAAACTCACTCTTCCAACAAGGCCACACCTCCGAATAGTGCCACTCCCTGTGGACCTATGAGGGCCATTTCTATTCAAACCACACAAATACAATACCATATAATTAATATATCGTATCATAACATCCATACTAGCAGGTGAGATTGACAACCTTCTCTAAGCATATGTGTGCTGTCCATCTCTCTATAAGCCTCTCCCACCCTGTGTGCTGTCCATCTCTCTATAAGCCCCTCCCACCCTGTGTGCTGTCCATCTCTCTATAAGCCCCTCCCAGCCTGTGTGCTGTCCATCTCTCTATAAGCCTCTCCCACCCTGTGTGCTGTCCATCTCTCTATAAGCCCCTCCCACCCTGTGTGCTGTCCATCTCTCTATAAGCCCCTCCCACCCAATTTCTTCATCCATTACCTTCCAGGGCCACCTTCACAGTGTGGCCTAAGTTCTAGATCCCTGGAACAGAGCCTCAGCTCTTTATCAGGCAAGCTTACAAAAGTTAGAAAACAACAGTGGTTTATGAGGTCAAGCCCTGGAGTTATGTGGCACAGCTGGATGGAGCACATGTGAGGTCGTTGTTCTGCCCACCACAGCACACCTGAGGAGACAGCATCTCAGCAGGAAAGGGGAGAGCTGCAATGCTTTTGTGTTTGCCAGGGGACATCATCCTGTTTCCTGGGCAGAGACAGGAGAAACAGAGGCAGCCGTTTGAAACAACTGGTGACTTGCTTCTGGATTCTCCAGCCTGGCTGTCAGCCCATACTACATTTCCACTCATCAGCAATCTCTAGCATATCCATCACGTGCCCGCAATGGAGAACAGAAAATCAATTTAGTAATAGTCCACGGCTCCATTACATGCTTCGCCAACTCTTCCTGCTACAGAGTCATCCCGCATGTGCTGTGTGCAGGCAGCTGCTCTATAGAGTACACTCACTCCGAGGACCCAGAGGTTCAGAGACAAGAAACAGCAGAGATGATCCAAGAGGGGTTGAGACTGAGGTGACCAAAATTGAGTTTCTTTCCTGCCCTATAGTTAACTGCCAAGAGGCTGCACCACCTTCATGTGTGTCTTGGGGACCGTTAGTACCAATCTCCCACCGCTTGCCTTCATGTGTGTAGGCTTAGATCTTTCAAAACCTACTTTAATAAGGGTTCTTAAATTCTTCAACCTCTGTTCTAGCCCACCACCCACCAGAGGTAGTGGGAAAAACAGTTAATAGGGTAAACAGGGTTTGTAGACCTGTTTAGAAATAGTTCTTTGGGGCAACTTCAATATTTGTTGTCAGCAGTCCAGCCCTCAGCAAAACACCAACGCGAATCAGCAGCTACGGTCCAGTCCACTCAGCAGACACCACTCATGAATCAGCAATGGCAGTTCAACCCAGAAGAAACTGGGAGGCTCTGCACTGACCCAAGTCTGTTCAAGAAGCCACAGGAATATTACAAGAAGTTCTTTGGCAAGTTACTCTCTACAAAGTCTGGCAAGTGAAGATTTTGGACCCAGAGCTAGAGTGTCGTCAGTGAAAACTATCGAGGTGGAGCAAGGTGAACCAGAGCCTCCTCCCACTGTCTGTGGGGTTATAGTTACATTCTTTCTAAACAGTATACGTTCTCTCATGTGTCTGCCTCAGCAAAACATCTTATGACACAACGGAGTTTCCAAAGAAACCAGAAGCTTCCACTTCGAGTATGTCTCGGGATGTGTTAAGATTTCAGAGTAGAAGTCCTGAGGAAGAAGAGAAGAGTCCTCGATGTGGTGAGCTGTGGCCGTGAGGGACACAGCCTGACTTCTCTCTGCTCTGTGTCACTGCAGATGCATATGGAACCTCTCTCTTCCCCAGCTCTCAGAAATGTCAAATGGGCACAATGACAGTGCGTTAGAAATATAGCAAAGGATTGTGGGAAAGCCAAAGTGAGACAGTATGGACAAAGCTGGGTAAATCCTGAGGGAAAGCACTCTGCCCATGCTAGTGCACTCCAGTTCCTGGTCTACATCCCTCACCCCTGGAACAGACTGGCACGAAGCCATGACCAAAAAGAATGTGGAAAACGCAGTTCATACATGATGCCTGACCAGCATTAAAGAATGTAAGAAGTGAGAACATGGGGCTGCAGAGCTGGATCAGAGGTTAAACGCTCTGGCTGCTCTTGCAGAGGACCCAGGTTCAATTTTGCAGCACTGACATGGTAGCTCACATCTCCAGTTCTAGTAGATACATCGCCCTCTTCTGGCCTCCCTAGGCATTGCATGCATGCAGTGCACATACAGACACGTAAACATCCATATACATAAAATAAAGTAAACATAAGTAAAAATATAAATAACATCAATATAAGATAAAATTAAAAAATATAAAGTAAAAATAAATGTGTGTGTGTGTGTGTGTGTGTGTGTGTGTGTGGTTTTGTTTGTTTTGGTTTGTTTTGGTTTTTTTGTTTTTGTTTTTTGGTTTTTTTGTTTTTTTGTTTTTTTTTTTTTTTGGTTTTTCGAGGCAGGGTTTCTCTGTGTAGTCCTGGCTGTCCTGGAACTCACTCTGTAGACCAGGCTGGCCTAGAACTCAGAAATCCATCTGCCTCTGCCTTCCAGGTGCTGGGATTAAAGGCATGCACCACCACCCAGCGTGTGTGTGTGTGTGTGTGTGTGTGTGTGTGTGTGTGTGTGTGTTTTACAAGAGACAAATCAGAATCCACAAGAATGTCCCAGTAGGACTCCAGCAAAATACTTTTTAAAAATTCATAGTACTTTTTAGCACAGGGAAGATATCAAGTCAGAGGTGTGTATGGCATATCTACCACATATCTTTCTAGAGAGAGAAAGCATTATAAAGATTTGTAGATTAGTGCCTATAGGACATATACTGTCTATAGAGAATTCTTAGTCATTCTGATCCTTAAAGCTGGGTATTTCCTCCACTTTAAAAGGAAGAATGGAGATCAGATGTTGAACAAGTTGGCCAAGTTCAGTCAATCAAGAAAGGCCGAGTGAGGGCCTGTCTGTTAGCCATCAGATGACAGCATTAGCCAAGTGCTTCTGAGACAGGCTCTCATGTAGCCCAGGCTGGCTATGTAGCCAAGGGTGACCTTGAGTTTTTGAGTCTCCTGACTCATCTCCCAAGTGATAGAATTACAGGCATGCATCACGGTGTCTGATTTATGCAGTGCTCTGGATGGAAGCCAGGGCCTCATGCATGTTTGACAAGCATTTCAGCGGCTGAGCTACACCTTCAGCCCTGAGTATCTTCTGAACACCAAGCAATGTGCTAACCCCCGGCCCACATAGCTTTATTTAACCTCCACACCAGTGCTGCCAGGTAGAAACTATTATTCTGTCCATTGTGTAGATGCTACAACAGACCTAAAAGTCTTATGATCACAGAGAGGAAGAGTCGGGCATCAATGGCATGCCAGAATAATCTGGAGCCCAGGAGACAAGACATTGTCTACAGTGTCAGGGTCCCATTCCACATGGGTGGCCTGATATCACCCTACTCTCAGAAGGCATTTTGATTTCTTTGTCCAAATCACAAATGGTTATCCACAAACATTCTTTCCTGGGAAAATGTGCTTAATATTCTCCAAAGCACACTGCTCTTAATTCCTTTCAACCAACTAAAGCCAAGGTCATGGGAAATGTCCCTAAGAATACGTGGCTAAACTAGGAACCGGAGGCATTAAGTTAGCTTGTGTCCTTAAGGAGTTTATTAAAAGAGTATTGGTGTACTGGCTGATTTTGGTTGTCAACTTGACACAAGCCAGAGTCATCAGAGAGGAAGGAGTGTCAGTTGAGGAAATGCCTCCATGAGATCCAGCTGTAAAGCATTTTATTTATTTATTTATTTATTTATTTATTTGAGACAGGGTTTCTCTGTATAGCCCTGGCTGTCCTGGAACTCACTCTTGTAGAGCAAACAGGCCTCCAACTTGGAAATCCGCCTGCCTCTGCCTCCCAAGTGCTGGGATTAGAGGCGTGCGCCACCACTGCCCGGCAAGGCATTTTCTCAATTAGTGATCAACGGGGAGGGCCCATAGTGGTTGGTGCCATCACTGGGCTGGTCATCCTGGGTTCTGTAAGAAAGCAGCCTGAGCAAGCCATGGGAAGCACCCAGTGAGTAGCACCCCTCTATGGCCTCTGCATCAGCTCCTCCTCCAGGTTCCAGCCCAGCTTGAGTTCCTGTCCTGACTTCCTTTCGTAATGGACTATGATCTGGAAGTATAAGCTATGATGTTTCATTACGGCAATAGCAATTGGCTTCATTTTATTTGGTCTAACACGGGACCTACAAGCATCCTGAGTGATACCAGTTTTCATGGGTAGTGTAGGCCTGTCAATCATTTACCAGTCCCTCCCTCAAGATTGTGTGGATATCTGCCTTAAGGGAAATCATGCTACGTGTTTCCTTCTAGAAAAATAGGTGAAACAAGAACTGCCTAAAGCCAGTCTTCTCCCCACTCCCACCCTGATCCTCACTTAGCAGCCCCCACCCCTTTTATTTGTATAGATCAAATAGCGCTGCTTCTCCAAGGATGGGTGGAAGGCAAAAGATATGTCTGTAGGTATTGCTTTGCGACTGAAAAAAACTCAAAGGGGGATTCCCACTCAAGTCTCAGGGCGCCCACCCAAAAAACTCACGAGAGACCAGCTTGCTGTAAACACATGAGGCAGTGTAATATCAGAGCTCTGGGCCAGTCCATATCCCCATATCTCACATAGGAGATAGAGGGACTGACCTAGAGGCTCTAAGAATTAGGACTTTTATAGCCAAGGGGTGGGGGAATTGGGAGATTTTTACGTGGGTACACATGATTGGTTGTTTTACATCAGCAGACTGTACCAGTCTAAGTTAGCACAGTATCTAGTTAAACTTAAATTGCAGTTTCTTGGACCTTGAAAAGACCTGGGGGTGGGGGGGTGGGTGGAGAAAGGGTTTGGAAGAACACCAGATGGCCCATTATTCACTTGGGCTTGTTTAGACTTGTCTGGGCATGTCCTTGCTTGCTTTTTCATTTTTGGTCACTCTGCCCTTGGAGGGGCTTGATATTTTTATTATGGTTAATTAACTGGGCCCAAACCTGCTGACAGGCATTTTTAACTATTTAGGTCAGGAAAAAGGATCACAGGGCCCTGCTATTTTATTAGTTTGGGCCTATTTCAAAATTTTCTTTCATGACACAGTAGTCACTCAGTATATAGGAATACTACTATAGCTGAGAGAGATGAGATAGGCTGATTCCATGACAGGCTTTAAACTGGCAGTTAGGAGACTAGGCCTAAATGTCTGTTTCCAAGAACTGGGCAAGCCCAGACAAGTCAGTTACTGAAAAAACAAAAACAAAAAACCTGGGCTTCAGACAGCTAGTCAGAAGGTACCCTGTCACCTGGTCTAAGGCAAGGACAATGGGTCAGCAGCAGTTTCCAGACTTCCTCTGTAACAGTTCCAGAATTTCCATAGAGATGGACCCAACAGATTAAGACAGGAGTCACCTGCTCTGGAAATCCACTAATGCGCTTTACATTGGGTCTTAGAGCTCATTTCGGGCTCTCTCCATCTTGGAATGAGGGAGCCTCACATGCTGGTCTTTTTGTTTTGTTTTGTTGTTTTGTTTTGTTTTGTTTTGTTTTGAGACAGGGTTTCTCTGTGTAGCCCTGACTGTCCTGGAACTCACTCTGTAGACCAGGCTAGCCTCGAACTCAGAAATCCGCCTGCCTCTGCCTCCCAAGTGCTGGGATTAAAGGCATGCGCCACCACCGCCAGGCTACTGGTCTTCTGCAGAATAAAATGCTCCTTGATTTTGCATATTATTTGAGTCTGGAATATCATTCTGCTGCAAACAATGAACCCTTACATAGTAATTCATTGAAATTCAGTAAAGGTTTAAAATGAAGCTTTTCAGTCATATCAGCTACAGAGCATGCACTCTGAAGCCAGATGTGCCTACTGACTATCTGTGAGGTCACAGATCTACCAAAGGTCTAGAGTATTCCATCACCTGCAGCAGGGTTTGGGGCATTGTTGATGTAGAAGAATCTGGAAGGCCTGAGGCTATTCTTCTGTGGCTGTTTGAGTCTGGGCCTTCCCAGAAGCTGATTTCTGGAAGGGATTCAAGCATGTGCAGTGTGTAGTCTTTTTTCTTCTGGAGGTGGAAGAAGAGGGTGGAGGGGTGGGCAACGCAGAGAAATGCAGATGGATGGCGTGGGATAGAACACACATCTTAGACTCACCCTGCCCGAGAAAGGCAGCTGAGATCCGACATAGGGCTGTAATGCCCGAGTCTTTCTGTCTGCTTGTGGGCAGACTTCAGAGGTTCATTTAAGAAATGGGCAGAGAAGCAGAGACTGACCAGGGCTGTTCTGTTTTGCCCCCTAGACAAGAAAAACACAGGGGATGTCAGAGGAGGAAGCAGGAGAATTTGCTGAGAGTACAGAAACTCAAAGATGCCTAGCAGGGTGGATTTAACACAGCAGGAAGGACTGGAGATGTAGCTCAGTGGTAGACTGCAAGGCCCTGGCCATACACCTCACTATAAAGCAAAGAACAACCAAAAAGCCCATGTGACATGAATTTGTGGACTGACATTCTAGAAGGAGAAAAAGCCACACTGTGTGAAAGATTATACAGGGCTGTTTGGTTGGTTAGGAGCCTGTGGCGTGGAGAGCTGGGATGTCACAGGCTTGGGATATCCTTAGCCCATGATCTACATTTACTGCCCAAATCTGTGCTTGAACTAAATCCTTATAACCATCAGGTGTAATCCTGCTAGGTTCCACCAATCCATAGGCTAAGACTGCTGTCAGGTAAGATCTGAGCTTACAGCAGACATGAGATTTCCCCATTTTTCTGTAACTTTCTTACTTGATGTTCTCTCTCTGTTTCTCTCTGTCTCTCTCTGTCTCTCTCTCTCTCTGTCTCTCTCTCTCTCTCTCTCTCTCTCTCACACACACACACAGTTTATATCTTGACTTAACGATATTCTTTATTCTTTATATCTTGACTTGTGACTTTCTTTGTCCTGTTCTAAAAAAAAAAAAACAACAGACTTTATAAAAACGCTGCAATGTTGGAATTTGAATGCTATTCCGGGAAACTCAAAATCTGTGTCCTGAAGCCATCCACAGTCATCCACATTTGACTTGGGAATAAACTGTCTTTAGTCCCTTTGAGGCAAGAGCTAATCTCATGTTGACAAATGACTGTTGATAGAAAAGTAAAAAAATAATTCTTGAGGCCTGACTGAGGGGGTTACCTGGGTGCCCCACACCAGTGTACTAGACATTCAATTGCTGAAGGCCTCCCATTCAGCATAAAGAATAGGAGCCTGGGAGTCCAGAATATACACTACTGCTGTAGATTGAATTGTTTCACCCCCAAACACGTTCTTATTTGGAAAAGGGTCTTCCGGTGAAGATGCGGTCATTTGGGAAGGTTCTCGTCCAGTGTGATTGTTGTCTTTAAAGATGAGGGAGGTGAATTTGAACACAGAGGCAGGCAAAGAGAACGCAGTGTAACAGGGAGGATGGCAATTAGAACCCAAGAATGTCTGAGGCTGTCAGAGGTGAGAGAACCATGCCAAACAACCGTCAGAGCCTGACCACCTGTCCAGCGGTTGCTCTTGAAGTCCTGTCCTTCCAAACTGTGAGGAAACCAATTTCTGTTGCTTTCAACACTCAGCTTGTTGTACTCCCTTACAGGAGGCACAGAAAATCAATGCAGCCCTCCGAGGCTCCTCCCAGTCATCCGAGGCTCCTCCCAGTCATCCAAGGCTCCTCCCAGACCTCCGAGGCTCCTCCCAATCCTCCGAGGCTCCTCCCAGTCCTATGCCATCTCCAGAAGCCCTGGCCTGTGTCACTGCTGGATAGAGAGCAGAAAAAACAGTATTCTGAGCCAGTTTTTCTGTTGGTCTCCAACTCTATTACCTGTATGACCTCAGGCTCAGGTTCCTCAATTCCTTCCTGGTTCAGTGTCCTTAGTTTACAATGGGAGGGTAACCACACTTAGCTTGTAGGGTTCTCATAAGAGTTAAAGCATACAGTGTGTTTATGATTCCTCAGAGCAGGACCCACATACGTTGGGTGGGGTAAACATGAGCTTTGGGGACTTGTAGCCATAAAGGGTGACCTTAAGGAATGGGGGTGAACGAATGAAAGGACAAGAGACACAAAGAATGAGAGCAAGTCTGAGGTTCTGATCAAGCTCTGAAACTTTAATTTTGGGGGCAGGTTATAAAGACACAGCAAACCGGGAAGTTTGGGTGAGGTTCATTGCTTAGGGCTATCCTACTATGGAATCCTTATTGTCTAAGACCAGTCTGCTGTCATATCCTTATTGCCCTAGACCATCCCACTGTCATAACCAACTCCAAGGAAATGCCAGATGTTCTTTAAGTTCCTGGGACCTGAGACCTGTGAACGTCCTTTCTTAACCTTGTACTGACTAGACTTTCTAGAACAGCAGGTAATTTCCTGAGCTTGGCTCCTGGCATCGGGGACATCTCATCTGTGCAGTGCCAAGTGGTAGGAAGTCTTTCAGACAGGCACTCTGGGAAGGATAGTAGCTTAGGGAGTCTTTGGGTTTGTTTTTGTTTTTTGTTTTTTGTTTTTTGTTTTTTTCACGTGCATTGGTGTTTTGCCTGCATATGTGTCTATGTGAGAGTGTCGGATCTTCTGGAACTAGAGCTATGGAAAGTTGTGAGCCACCATGAGGGTGTTAGGAGTTGAACCCAGGTCCTCTGGAAGAGTAGCCAGTGCTCTTAACTGCTAAGCCATCTCTCCAGTCCCAAGTTTAGGGAGTCTTAAAGATGGATGAGAGCAAGCCTGGGTTCCTCCCACAAAACCATTTCAAAAGTGGAAGTTCACTGTAGGCAGATGGGACTCACCTCTGCCCACTTCTGATTTCAGCCACAGATGCAATGGTCAAACTCAGCAATGCAGAGCATTGTCTACCTAACCAACCTCCTGACTAGTTGTGCATTGTGTCTATTTCCATGCTAAGCACTTTTCAGAGCAGAACCTGTGAGACGGGTCAGGTTCACCCAGAGGTATGGCTTTGTGAAGGGGCTGGGAACTGATGGAGAGCTGCCTCCATGCAGGCCTTGTGCCTGCTTCTGAGGTCTTGGAGTAGATGCCTCTGGCTTCTAGGAGTGACTGAATGGCAGTTCTTCCCTGGGAGTCTTACACCTCTACTTTCTTGTATGTGGCTCCCAATCACCTTCCAAATGAACTGTATTACAGTTTAGATAAGAGGTGTTCCCCTAAAGGCTCACAGCTTGCTGGTTGAGTACCCAGTGGGTGGATTCTATCACTGAGAAGTAATCGGATCGTGTTGGCTCAGACTTGCTGTCATTCCTATAAAGTGGTGGGAGATGGAGCCTACAGGGCTAGAGGAAGTGGATTACTGGGCTCTGCTTAGAAAGGAATCTCAACCCTGACACCTTACTGCCTGGCTGCTGGATGGGTCAGCCCATTCCACCACAGGCTTCTGTTGCTCTAAGTTTTAGCCGTGATTCAAACCTGAAGTGACAAGGCCAAGGGACCATGGATTGATGTCCCTGAGTTATGAGTCAGAATGAATCTTTCCCTCTCCTTTAAAGTCATTTCTCATGATCATTTGTCAAAATGTCAAAAAGTCATTTCCACAAATCTTTGCACGGAAACCCCGGTCTCCAGCTCTTGGCCTTTCGGCTCCCCTCTTGTGGCTGGTACAAAGAGCAAAAATACAAAGACAAGGCCATAAAATCTGGAGTGAGGGCATGAAGAATCCGAGAGACCTGCTTGTTTTACTGGTAACTGAAGGTGCCTGGAAAGTTACTGAGAGCTGAGAGTGGTTGCCAGGATCCTGAGCACAGAGGCCCCTGTGACGGCTGCATCCTGTAGTCAGTGAGAAGCACTGGGAGCACAGAGACTGAGAGAACGAGGATGGGAAGTGATCCTCTCAGAACTGCTCCAAAGAGATGGCTCTGATAGCCGCTTGGAGGATGAGTTTGATGTGTCAAGACCAGGGCTTTAAAATGCATTAGGAGATCAGAGCAATGCAGGTGGCGGGGGAGGGGGCACATCAAGAGGACATCAGGGGGACATCAGGAAGACATCAGGGGCACTGGATCAAACATGGAGTCAGTGAATGATTAATTCACTCCTATGGTTCCATTATTTTCTTTTTTTGTACCACCAAAGACCCACATGCTGGGAAACTACCCCATCCCAGGGAAACTAGATGAGTTGGTAACTCTAAATTCAGCAGACGTTATTGCCTAAATGGTGTCATGAGAGGAACATGGGATCAGTTATCTCAGTGGCTTTGCCACCACCTTTGAAAGCAAACACAAGAGACCACTGCACTTTAAGACAGGCCGATTCAGTTGAGTTGGAATTGGAGGTGTCTTAAGGAGTCTCTGGTAGGCATTTGGGATCCCATGACAGGAGAAATGAAGAGTGGGTTGAGACCACTGTGGGAAAGTGGTAAGCGATCAGGAATGCTTTCTTCTTCATGAAAAAACTGCACACTTCCCCAGAAGTACATGGCCACTTTGCGGCATAGTTACAGAGGAAAACAGTATCTGCCATGAATGCTGCGGCCACCGTACAGCTATTTGCCACCCAGTAGTGAACAGGAGCACTAAGACAAAGTCTAATTGTAGTCCTGGGAAATGACAAACACAATTCTCTCTGACAAGTGGAGCTAAGAGCATGATGGAGGGGCCATGCTCACCACCAGGGAGTGATGCTCACCACCAGGGAGTGATGAACACAGATCCTGGACTGGGACCAAGGTGCTGAGCAGAGAGGGCTCTTGGAGAGAATGAGTGGGAGGTGCCCAGCACTGAGCTGAGTGAGTGCATGTGGTCTTACTGCATGACCCTCATTGATTCATCTGAGACAAACACCATTCAACTTGAGGCAGACCATAGACAAAGGCAGAGGGATAGAAGGTACCTACTTTCTCCAGTGGTGTGTTCCTAATTATCTTGATCACAGCCTACATGTCCCATATTCCCCTTTTCCAGGGCTCTGAGCCACAGATAGCATATTCATACCCCTGACACTTCTCGTCCCCACTCCCAGACCCCAGTGTGACCCTTGCCAGGTCCCCACCAGTCCAGAATAATACTGTAGAAGCCACTTCCTGTTGATGGAAGTGTGGCTCATTGCCCACGGTACACTGTATCAGGTGATGTTAAGATTCAGGGCAATGTTTAGCTGTCTGTGAAACTATGATGTCTATAAAATGTTGGGATTAACAGCTAAGACAGTTCTCTATGACTTATGCAGACAATTAATGAAAAGATAGAACCTTAGCCGTAGGAGGGTGGAAGCAGAGGTCATGTGATGGGTCACAGACATGATAGGGACATCTACAACTCAATGGCATTACTGTTCTTGGCTGCCTGTGGAAGGATGAGGGTCATTTCCCCAGCCTCCAGGGTAGAAATGTCTTCAGATGCTGTGATGATTCAAAGCTTCTCTTCTCCAGGGTGTGTGCCAGACTGAGCTCTAGAGACCAGGAGTCCTGAATGTGACCAGACCGATCTCTGAAGACCAGGAGTCCTGTCCCTTTCTCTTTCCAGCCTCCTGGAAGACCACTCTCCACTGTGGGTTACTGACTAGCCAGGTGAAATCAACAGAAACATTCATTGTGTACCTGCTTGAGCCTGGAGTCAAAGCACATGGGTGGGGGAAGCAGAGTAAGCAGGCGAGCCCAGGTCCTACATGCAGGGGAGCCCAGGTTCCACATGCAGGGGAGCCCAGGTCCTACATGCAGGGGAGCCCAGGTCCCACATGCAGGGGAGCCCAGGTTCCACATGCAGGGGAGCCCAGGTTCCACATGCAGGGGAGCCCAGGTTCCACAGCAGGGGAGCCCAGGTTCCACATGCAGGGGAGCCCAGGTCCTACATGCAGGCAGCCTGCACCCACAACTCCAAGTGGAGAAGAGAGAGAGACACTTGAGGAATCATCAGAAAAGAATCCCATGTGCTCATTTATTCAGATAGTAAAGTGTTCTCAGATGCAGAAGTGATAAACACTTGAATTTGTCAGTGACTACTGGAGACACAGCCGGGGTACGCAGCTTGAAGAAACTGTCTTCACGCAGGTGCAGCTGGGACTCTTACAAGTCAGAAAAGAATTCCAAGACCAGTCAGCGTGAAGCAGAGGTGGAGTTTATTAAGAAAAACTTTCAGTATTGACTTAAGCACAGGTGTGTCAGAGCCCAAGAAAAGGACAATTATACACTTCCAATGTAGCGTGTGGACAGAGGAAGGGAGAGAGAGGGGAGAGAGAGAGAGAGAGGGGAGAGAGAGAGAGAGAGAGAGAGAGAGAGAGAGAGACTTTTTAAGTGTTTTAACAATAACTCTAAACAAGATTTTGGTGTCTTCTGAAGTTACGCTGTTTATAGGATTTAAAACATTAAGTAAAACACTTTTGCTAGACTAATTTTTATCTAAAGAATGTTTCTAAGTGGTTTATGAAATATTTTGTACAGACTTGATAAGACTTTGTACCGGCTGCAGGTGGATGAGATTTTTAAAAAAACACATAAAAAGGGAGGGCTTAGTTGGAAGAGTGCTGGCTTGGCATGCACAAAGCCCTGGGTTCCGTCCTGAAGACTGGACAACTGGAGAGTTGACATGACAGACTATGTGGCAGCCCATGTGGCAGCCCATGTGGCAGCCTGTGTGGAAGTTCACGTGGCAGCCCACAATCCCAGCTTTTGGGAGGCAAGAGCAAGAGGATCACCTTCAAGTTCATGGTCACCTTCTTAAAAACTGAGCTGAAGGCAGCCTGGACTACATGAAAGTCTGATGATGAAAAGTAAAGCCAAAAGAATTCTTGCTGTACTGAGATCACAAGGAGATCAAGACACATCATAAACATGGGGTATCCTCTTGTTTATGGGGTACTAAGAAGAGATCTGTAATCTGTAGAAAAAAGGCAACACAGTTTGACCTTAGCATCTGTCTCTGTCTCTGTCTCTGTCTCTCTCTCTGTGTCTCTCTCTGTCTCTCTCTCTCTCTCTCTTTCTCAAAGCAGAAATATTGTCTCTCTTCAGGCTAGCCTCACAGCAATTATATTGTTGTTACTGTTGTTGGTTTTAGGTGAAATTCTTGACTCCTCACTGGTGAGACGTAAACCAGTTTCCAGGATAAGGGCCCCTTTCTCCTCCCTCACCCTCTTGACTCCCCTGTCCTTTATCTTGCCTCACATTCTCCATCACAGCTGAAAAGAGGATCAGAGTTGTATCGTCTATCCCATCCATTGGGCATTTCTGATCTACCCAAGTAAATTAGTCTGTCCTACACAATCTATCCCTGTAGGAGGAGCTAAGGTGGGAGGAGTAAGGAGAGGAAGAGGAGGAGTAAGGAGAGGAAAAGGAAGAGGAAGAGCTAGGGAGAGAGAGATGTAGGAGCCATGGAGAGCCACGCAGGTATGAAGCACAGTCGTGGGTAACAACTTTTATTTAGGTTAGCTAATTGGGAAACAACTCTCTTTGTATGGACATATTGTTATTGAGCATTACCAAACATATAAAGCCTTTGATTAATATTTAAGCATTAGAGTCTCAGTTTTCTACCAGGCCCATGTGGATGGCAGAATGGTGGTCTGGGCAATATCCAGTCTTGCAGAGACAGTGTGGAAGACTGGCAGAGCCATCTCCCATGCTGGTGTCTTGTGGGTGGCAGGGCTGGTGTTTCTGGTTGGCCGTTTCTAGCTGCTATGCGTATGTGGCCTCAGGCCACTGAACATGGTGGCTGAGCTAGGCAGACACCGCAGCTTAGATAGTTGGCTTGACCAGAGGCCATTTTAAATAATTACTACAATATATCCCTATCTAGTGGTTATGGTAATAACAGTTTTCCAGGTGGTTTGGACAACTGTGGGCAGACCAGTCCCTCAGGCTGAGAAAGCCAAGGGGGAGCTTCCATCACCACGAGAAGACAGACACACCAGCTTCATGCTTCTGACTAAATTTCATATATAATAGAGCTCTCCTGTTACCATAGCAACCAGAACGTGGGCCCATCAGACTGCAGGAGCAGAGGATGACGATCCTTGGAAACAAGCGTCAGGATAAAGCTCTGCAGGAGAGAGGCATGTACTGTAGGTTGGCTTGCCACAGGCTTGTACCTGCCAGGGTGGCCTGGGGCTAACCTTAGCCTGACTTCCCAGAGTGGGTAGACAGAGGTATCTTTCATCACAGTGTTTGCTGTGAAGAATTACAGTATCTGGAGGTACAAGAACATGGGTGCTGCCCCAGATTTATTGGGATGATCTGAGGACCTTCTAAGCCCCCCCCCCCCCCCACCCCCGCCACCTTCTTTCTTTTTCGATCTAGGGGAAGATACCTTTGTGTTTAGGTGGACTCACTTAGTGACATAGTTTGAAAGAAACAGGGCACAGACAAAGCCAAATGAGATAGGAGGATGATACAAGGAACTAGAAAGGAGTATCTGCTGAGCCCAAAGCTGTGCTGGCTCTCTTGGCCTTGTAGGCAGTCCTCTGTCGCATCCAGGTCACAAGCCTAAGGGCACAGAAAGCCTCCATTCGGGCTTTTCAAAAACAAGGAAGAGAAGATTGAAAACAAAGAGCACTGGTGTCTGAGTCAGGGGTGGGAGCACTGTCACTCCAACCTTCTGTTGGCATTTATAGCTGTGTGAACTGACACCCTGAAGCCTGCACTCAGCAGGATGGCGACACACCACACCTGCTTCAGTGCACTGGGTGCTTATGGAGGGCTCAGTCTGTGGCTAAAATGGTTGCTACCCCATGTTCCTCTGAACGCCTACATCAAGGCCGGGGCTGGCTTCCTGCTTTCAGTGTTTGTGGACAAACTGATTCCTAAGGCTTTTGAGTGTCACCCAACTTTTGAAGAGTTGCTTTAAAACTGGCTTTCAACCTTCCTAATGCTGCAACCCTTTAATTTAGTTCCTTGTGTTGTGGTGACCCCAAACATACAAATTACTTTTGTTGGTGCTTCAAACCTGTAATTTTGCTACTGTTATGAATCAAAAATGCAAATATCTGATATGCAGGATATCTGATATGCAGGATATCTAAAATGTAAGTCCTAGAAAGGGTCATTTGACTTCCAAGGACCCACAAGTTTAGAACCTTAAAGACCTCATGTTCCTCTCTCTCTCTCTCTCTGTGTGTGTGTGTGTGTGTGTGTGTGTGTGTGTGTGCTCTGTGTGTGTGTGCACATGCGCTCACTTGCTCTCACACACCTGTCTCACATACATACACACAATCTTTTTTTTAAAGGCTTTTCTTTCTTTCTTTTTCTTCTAATATTTATTTATTTGCTTTATGTATATGAGTACACTGTAGCCATCTTCACACACCAGATGAGGGCATTAGATCCCATTACAAATGGTTGTGAGCCACCATGTGGTTGCTGGGAATTGAACTCAGGACCTTTGGAAGAGCAGTCAGTGCTCTTAACCTCTGAGCCATCTCTCCAGCCCCACACAATTGTTTTGAAACACTGTGTTTAAGCATTCTTGATGGTCTTTCTCTCTCTCACTCTGTGTGTGTGCTCTGTGTGTGTGTGTGTGTGTGTGCTCACTTGCTCTCACGCACCTGTCTCACATACATACACACGATCTTTTTGAAGCACCGTGTTTAAGCATTCTTGATGGTGATACTCTGTGTTTTTTATTCTATTGGGTTGTTTATTATCCTACATGCATTCTCTAGTCACCAAGTCAAGTATCTTCTTATAAAGGTATTTCTGCAGTAGTTGTGTGCTGGCAACAACCCTCCCTTGTCTCCCAACACACTCTGAGCCTGTCTCCACACATGCTTCTCTCTGTAACTCTGTGTTTTCCGTGTCCTTTAAATATCTTGGTCAAATTCTGACACAAACAAATCAAGCCTCACATATGAGGAACTGAAGTCAGGGCACCATTGGCCCTGCCAAGGCTGGGGAGGTGGGTCCAGGAGAGATGCTCTCGCTCAGGCTTCTGCTTTATGTACTGCTAGTTCCTGTCAAGATGGGCAAGCCTAAATGCAGGGAACTTTGCCTTGGGTCTAAGCCAACACAGCCTCTCCCTCTAACTTTTGATTTTAAGATTCATTTTCTATTATTCCAAGCTGCATTTCCTGTGAAGATATGTAAAAGGTAGGCTCTAACATGTCAGAAATTGCCAGTTACAGGTGGTGGAGCCATGAACCAGCCTTCGATGGCTGGGCCACTGGGACAGCTCCCTGCTTGGAGCCAGGTAGAAAAGAGGTGCTGACAGAAGTGCTTCCTGTTTTCTTATCCTGTACTCACTCACCGCACAGGCAAGGGCCATGTGGCATCTTTGCCACATCAAGAAGACAGCTGAGCCCACAACTGTATGAAGTGAATCCCACCAGCATCCAGATGAGATTGGAAGGGGACTGAATTTCAAGTGAGGCCACAACCTCAGCTGATGCTCTGGGTGCAGCTTGTAAGACTTTGCAGAGAACCCATGCCTATGGAAATTCTCTCTCTCTCTCTCTCTCTCTCTCTCTCTCTCTCTCTCTCTGTCTCTGTCTGTCTGTCTGTCTCAGTGTATGCATGTGCACGTGTGAGTATGGACATAGGTTGTATTCAGGCCAGAAGTGCACACTGGCTGCCTTCCTCAAGATTTCCCTCCCTACCTTATTTCATGAGACAGACAGGGTCATTCAAGTGAATCTGAAGCTCACTGATTGGCTAGACTGGTTGTCAAGCTAACCCAGGAATCCTCCTATCTTTGCCTCCTCACATGATTATCACAAGAATGCCACAGGACTCAGCTTTTTATGTGGATGATGGGGTTCTAAACTCAGACCGTCAGGCTTGCTACACTGTACTGTTCCATCTTCCCAGCCCTGATCGGCAGAGATTCTGAGCCAATGAGCCACTTGTTTCTACCTGATTCTGTTGTAGTAACTTGTGCTGCCTCAGTGGGAAAGGCCACAAAAAACTCTCTGTGCCTTTTGTCGCCTCCCACAGTGGTGCCGTGGAAAGGTATGGAAGAGACTAAGGACAAACCTATCTCTCAGCCTTGGGCAATAGGGTTCCCCAACCGCCACAAAAGATTCTAATTTTGCCTTTAGAGGCTCTCCTGAGATCTAGTCTCTTTGCTAGCTCTTCCCTGGTCCATCCCTGGTCATCTTGTCATACTCCTTAAGAGAGACCCAGGAGGCCAGGGTCATGTGTGCTAGAAAACAGAGATGTGGGATCAGTCAGCTTCAAGGATTTCACATAACCTCTCCTCCTTAAAAATACTGACAAACATTTGGCAGAATCCCATGTCCTTGAGAATCAACAAGAGCCTTGTCCCTTGAACTTCAGGGTGGGGAGAAAGCCAAAGTACTAGAGGGGAGAGATTAGGAGTTGAGGGAGATTCCATCCAGAGCGCTTTTCTGAGCCTGGTGCTAACATTTCCAACGTTTGCCTTCTTCATGGCCTGTGCTCGACCAGCTGCCATTTTGAATAATTAACTTGGTTAACCCTTCTCTCCCCTTCTCCTTAACTAGCATGTGGAGACTAGAGTGGCTTCTCCAGTGGATTTGACATTGGCCCAAATGGATGAGATAACTGAGGATGAATTTACATGACAACATGACACCAAGCTCAGGAAGTCATTGGGGCCAGGAAGATTCTTAGGGACACCTTCAATCCACCGCACTGACACTGTCTGTCTGACTGCTAATTAGGGCCATGTGACCTAGGAAATCGAGAATTCCTCCACATCTGCATCAGGGTGGTCAAAGTTAAAGAAATATGTCTGAAGCTATTCACTATAATAACAGCAAGGCTTGGGTAAGAATCAGACCTTAAACCCCAAGAGGGTCTACCAGCCTACACAGTCCCATAATTGCCAGAACGGATGGAGGAGGCCAGAATCCAGAGATGGTCGTGAGTCTTGATGCAGGAATAGAAAAGGCAATGAGGTTTTCTGTAGAACTGGCTGTAGCTGGGTGCCATAAGGGCCAGATGGAAGGGCAAGCTTCAAAGAGGGGGGTGGGAGATGAACAAGAGGCAGAAGGGACCGAGCAGAAGAACATAAGAAAGTGCCCACATCCTCGCCCTCACCATGGCCCAGGCTGCCCTGAGCTCTGCTACAGCATTCTCATGGGTTCAGAGCCCCATCTTTAATCTGCCCTGCTGTGGCCAGTGGGGGCTAGGGGGATTAGTATAAAAATCAATCACATTACTTCCCGAATAAACTCCTTCAGCTCCCAATCCCTACAGATCACAGCCACAGATCCACAGCCTCCAGAAGGCCTTGGCTGCACCACTTGGTGACACTTGAGTTACTTCAGAACATC
>JANHMN010000012.1:60654888-60682788 GCA_030674055.1 Rhabdomys pumilio
ACACACACACACACACACACACACACACACACACCACAATATATATTGTTCTTCCTTGGCTTCTTTCTTTTGGTTTCAGAGACCAGACCCCATGCAGTCCAGACAGGCCTCACTGCAGCTGAGGATGGCTTGAGCTTCTGCTTTTCCTGCCCCCACATCCCAAGGGCCAGCATTACAGATGTGCACAACTACATCTGGTTTTCCTTTAAACAAAGTGGGTGGGGGTATGTGCTTAATGTTGTTGCTGCTGAAAAAAAAAGCAACTTAAAAGTGCTCGGTGTTGAGAAAGCCTTTCACCAGATGACATGAGAGGAGACAGAGAGTTGATTACAGGTCTAAAAGGTATAGCTAGCCACATAGCTGGATGGGGCTAGGTGTATGGGTTAACTTAGATCAGCTATTAAGAGCCTGCCGAACTAATGTCTAAGGCTTTGAAATATTTAAAAAGAAAAAAAGTGCTCGGTGTTGTCTGAGGACCCACTGCCTCCACAAAATGAGACAACTTGAGTAACAGGAATGTATTCTTGTATTTGCACAATTATAACTTTATAAGCAAAATAAAAATGCAAATTGCACAATTAAATTTTATTAACTTAAAAGCCTACAGGGTGGTACAGCTGCCATGCTGCCCAAGTTTTCAGAACAGCTTAATAAAATTACTACTAAAATTTTGCCACTTCCGATTTCCCTAAAACAAAGCTCTTGGCACACTGATATCACTTGTCTTTTTAAGATAGGTGCAGTGCAAAGAATTCAGTCTCGTTCTTAAAAATTCCAGAATCTTCTCAGCACTTGGGAGGCAGAGGCAGGTAGATTTCTGAGTTCGAGGCCAGCTTGGTCTACAGAGTGAGTTCCAGGACAGCCAAGGCTATACAGAGAAACCCTGTCTCGAAAAAAACCAAAAAAAAAAAAAAAAAAAAAATCCAGAATCTGCTGACCCAAATGCTTATTAGATCCTGGAAAGTATGATAAGATTTGTTTGTTTGTTTGTTTGTTTGTTTGTTTTTTGGCTTTTCAAGACAGGGTTTCTCTGTATAGCCTTGGCTGACCGGGAACTCACTCTGTAGACCAGGCTGGCCTCGAACTCAGACCAGGCTGGCCTCGAACTCAGAAACCCGCCTGCCTCTGCCTCCCAAGTGCTGGGATTAAAGGAGTGCGCCACCACCGCCCGGAAAAATTATCTTTAGAAAATAGATCATGGGGTCTGGAGAGATAGCTCAGTGGTTAAGTGCAGTTGCTGCTCTTCCAGAGGACCCCAGGATTAATTCCCAGCAACTACATGCATACCTAGTGCTCTTGAAGGCCAGAAAACACCTCAAACGGAGCTGTGGACAGTTCACTGTGAGGGAACTCAGTAGCTCAAGTTCCAAGTGAGCTGGCACCCTCTTCTGGCCTCTAAGGGCCCTGCACACACATGGTGCTTAGACATTCACACAGAGAAAACAGGCATGGGCATAAAATAAATAATTTTTTTTTGAGACAGAGTTTTTCTGTGTAGCCCTGGCTCTCCTGGTACTCACTCTGTAGACCAGGCTGGCCTCGAACTCAGGAATCCACCTGCTCCTGCCTCCCAAGTGCTGGGATTAAAGGCGTGCACCACCACTGCCCAGCTAAATAAATTTTTAATGGATCATGACTCACAAATCAAAGATCACACTTTTCAAAGTTGGAACTGTTTGACTTTATGAATTTACTAATCTGAACTTAATAATTAAATCTCTTAATATTTGTTCTGTTATGTTTCTTAGAAGCCTAGTTTCATGATCAATTTCTATTAACATTGGTATCAATAATCACAAAAGAATTAGTAAAAAAAAAATCACTTGAGTTTTTTTGAAAGAAAAGAGCATGTGAATAAAAGTGGAAATCTGCCTCATGGAATCCCTCACATGCTCCTGGTATGTTCCGTGGCATCCCTCACATGCTCCTGGTATGTTCTGTGGCATCCCTCACATGCTCCTGGTATGTTCTGTGGAATCACTCACATGCTCCTGGTATGTTCTGTGGAATCCCACACATGCTCCTGGTATGTTCCGTGGAATTCCTCACATGCTCCTGGTATGTTCCGTGGCATCCCTCACATGCTTCTGGTATTCTCTATGGAATCCCTCACATGCTCCTGGTATTCTCTATGGAATCCCTCACATGCTCCTGGTATGTTCCGTGGCATCCCTCACATGCTCCTGGTATATTCCGTAGAATCCCTCACACGCTACTGGTATGTTCCGTGGCATCCCTCACATGTTCTGTGAGGTATATTCCGTGGCATCCCTCACATGGTATGTACTCCTTGGTGCCCCTCACATGCTGACCCCCCTGGGAGAATGTGGGCCCCCTAGTAATTGTATTCTCCCTGCTGCTGACAATTGGTTAAACACATGTCTGAATGAGAGGTTGTTTTATATCTTGAGGAGGACAACAGAATGGCCTACTGAGTAAAGACGCTTGCCACCAGACTGTGGAAGGTGAGAACTGACTCTAGCAAGCTGCCCTCTACCTCCAAATATGCAGTGTGGTGTGTCAAATCTGAGCCCTGAATCCACTGCCCAGTACTACATGAATAAGTGTAATAAATGAAAAAAGCACATTGACATATGGTTTTTGTTTGTTTTATTTCTTTGTATTTGTTTTTAAAAGATTTCATGTATGTGAGTACACTGTCCCTGTCTTCAGACACACCAGAGGACAGCATCGGATGCCCATTACAGATGGTTGTAAGCCACCATGTGGTTGCTGGGAATTGAACTCAGGACCTCTAGAAGAGCAGTCAGAACCTCTGAGCCATCTCTCTGGACCTGTTTCTTTGTATTTTAAAAAGTCTTTGATCAGACCACTTGTTTTTTTTTTAGCTTGGAAAATGTTGTCATGATAACCTTGAACCCTTTGTTGAAAACTGGTTTGGAGATAACGGGATTATTTTAATTTCTCTGAGTAAACACAAGGAAAAGACATGAAATCCCCCCTCCAGTGAGAGGTCACTTGCCTTGAGCAGAACCCTGTTCCTATTCTAAGGCTCTGAGCCCTCAGGATGGCTGCCCATAGTCCTCTGTCCCTCCCTTTGGCCCCTTAAAACCTTTCTGTTCCTCAGGCTTTGGTAGAATCACATGGGATTGAAGGGCATTAAGGGCTTTGCCAGCCTTACACCCACCTGCCTCAAGGCTAGGCCAAGCTCTATTCTCCACCCACAGAATCAGTCTTGAGTAAAAAAATTCTCAGAATGTACTGACTGAGAATTCCTGACCCTCTGGAAAGTCCCAGGTAGAGTTCAAATGCATGCAAGCTTACTAGCCAATAGATTTAAAGGTCAATATGCTTAGTCAATAGGTTTGAATTGTAACCTTGCTGATATAACCTGTGCCCCTAAAGAGTATAAAAACTTCTTGTAATAGCCATTTGGAGTCACCTTCTTGTCACTTGCCTCAAGGGACTGACCCCAATCGCTGGAAAATAAACCTCTTGCTTTTGCACCAATCTGCATCTCAGTGTCTCACTCTGGGGCGTCCAGAAGTAAGTACCACTGTCCGAGAGGCAGGGTCTTACAAGATGCCTGTACAGACAACACTCATGGTCCAAAGAGCCTGTGTGACTATGCTGGGCTGAGAGCTGACAGCCAGAAAGGGCCACCCAGGTTTGTAACTCCAAGATGCGAAGAAGCTTCCTTCTCTTACTGTGCAAATCCATCTAAGTAGACAGACCCAAGCATCTGTCTCCCTCTCTACCACCCTCTCCCCTGCACTGACAGCCTGTTTTCCTTATTCCAGGGAAGGAAGGGGGGCTGTCCATTGATTCCAGGAGGTACCATAAAACATGAAAAAGGGAACCCAGTGTTCTTTTTACACTCTGAGCTCTGGTTACTAATGAAAAGAGTCTCATGTGTAGACTCAGATCAGGAATGCCACCTGTATACAATTAAAACCTCCGGTTCACCAACTGGATCCATATGTACTGGTAGCATGTAGCAGCTGTCTGAATGGTGTAACCTTGGATACCAACTTTCTCAGTCTCGTTGCTAAGGCAACAGGACAGAGGTGGGTGTGGGGAGCTCAGCAGACTCTGCCCACAGGCTCTGCAGCGGTCTGCAGATCGGGAGGAGGGAGGGGGAAGTCTTGGGCTGCCCACCTGTCCAAGGCCATGACAGAGTAGGCTATAGGACAATGCCACACTCATGTCACTAACAACCGGAGGAAACACTAAGAGAAACCCACTGTGCAAGGCAGGCAAGGCACTCTGTGATGCTGCTGGGCAGAAGGAGGAGAAGGAAGGAATGCTAGGAAGGTGACAAGGGTGGGACTGGGGACACAGCTGCTGGGGAGAGAAAATGGATTGCGGCACTGCTAGCATTCAAGGAAGCAGAAGAGAATACAGAAAGTAACCTCCGCCACCAGATTCCCACCACCGCCTGAGTGAGCATCCTGGTTCTTCCTACAGAGGACTGAGTGCGGTCGGAAGGTGAGGTTGGAGGATTTTATAGTTGTCTAAAGACTGAATAGGAGACAAAAACACTAACCAAGGGGCCTGAGGTTCTCTCCCAGGCCCAGAGAGGATTCCTTCCAAAAGCTCTTAATCAGGCTGAAAAGGACACATAGTCTTAGAGAGTACTCTTCAACAAAACAAAACAATCGCATCTGAGCTTTCCAACAAACAAGTCTTAACTGGCTCGTACCAAGGTCTTAAGGGTGTCACCATGCTAAGATGTCAGTCACTGTGCTGGGAGGCAGAGTGTACAGAGTACTAGGAGATCTGATGGACAGAAAGAGGGAACTTGACACACAGAGAGACTTGAATGAACGCGCCTTTTAATTCATCAGCTTTAGTGAGTTTCTGTTGCCGGTAGTCAAAAGTAACAAGTATTTTCACTGGAGGGGACACCAGGGGTCTGTGGGACCTGTATCCATTCTAAACAATGCAACATAATTCCTCCTCTAGCAGGCCATGCCCAGAATTCCTTGCAATCACCCCAGGCATGTCCCTTTTAATTACTTTCCGTCTACATTTACCTGTGTGTGTCGTGGTTTCTATAAGAACGGCCTCCACAGACCTGAATGTCTGAATGCTTAGTCATGAGGGAGTGGAATTGTTTGAAAGAGTTAGAAGGATTAGGAGGTGTGGCCTTGTTAGAGGAAATGTGTCACTGGGGGTGGGCTTTGAGACTTCAAAGACCACACCCATCCCAGTCTCCCCCCCCCCCCTCCCCTCTCTCTCAGTGCCTGCCAACTAAGATGTAGCTCTGCTACTGCCCCAGTGCCATGCATACCCCCATGCTTCCCACCATGATGATAATGGACTAAACCTCTGAAACTGTAAAAGAGTGAAATTAAATGCTTTGGTTTTTGAGAGTTGCCTTGGTCATGGTGTCTCTTCACAGCAATAGGACACTGACTATACTTTAAGACCACCTTATGGGCACCCCTTTCTCTGAAGCCTTGCCTAGTTCTCACATATGTAGGCTTCTCTCTAATCTAAGATCAGTGCAGTTGGGTAGCCCCGTGTTGTCATTTTGGTCAACTGTTTTCCTAACTGTCCAGCAGCTACGTGCCCTCAGTAAGTGCTCTTCAAAAGCCAGCTACGGCAGGTATGGTGGCAGCATGCATGTACAACCAGTTCCTGAGAGGCTTAGCAGCTGCAGAATGAGTCCCATCTCAAACAAAAGAAACAAGCAGTCTGTGTAAATAATGAGGCTAAGGACTCATGGGTTTGCCTCGGTGCCCTGGCAGACCTTAGAGGACAGTGGGCGACACTAACATGAACCATAGACACTGGGTCCCTGTAAGCACAGAGGCAGAAGAGGGTACAGCCCACACAGAGAAAGAGACAGCCAGTCAAAGAGAACCATGGATGGCCTGGACAGGGACCTGCAGGGGGACGGTGTGGAAATAAACAACCATTTCTCACTCAGTCTCAGCAGGCTCAGTCCAGAGAATATGTACCTTTTGTTTATGTGTGAGTATCAATATTATAAAATACCATGTAATCATAATTAATTACACTGTATTTATTAGTATTTTACACAATATCATGCTGCATATTTATTTTTCTTGGACTGTCAAAATTTTAATGTAATTCCTTTAATTTTTTTTTTTTGGTGGTGCCAAACTCATATATTCAATACATTATCACATTCGCCTCCCGTTCCTCTCCCTCTCTCCCCCCTGCCCACTCCTGATGATGCCATCTTCTTTATGTCCTGATGTCCTCACCCTCCTCCTGGCCCCCTCTCCTCCTTCCCCTTGCCTTTTCTTTGTTTTTCAGCCCTCACAGTCCCTGTGTGACAACAGCCAGTACTGTTACTGCATTATCATGTAATATTACAGGATATATATATATATATATATATATATATATATATATATATATATATATATTTACATATATATTTCATACTATAAGGGTAATAATTATAATTGTTAGTAGTAGAAATTTGAGTGTAAAGGATAAATATAAATTGTAAACAATAAAACAGCTTCAAGTTCTGCCACAGATATTTTGGTCATTTTCATTACAATTTGTATCACTCTGGTGTGTGTGTGTGTGTGTGTGTGTGTGTGTGTAAGAACGTATTGTTTGTGTAAACATATGGCATCATTATACAATACTGAAGGCGGTGTTTGTCTTTTTTTTTTTCTTCTGTCTCTCTTTCTCCCCCGCCCCCAGGCAAGGTCTCTCTATTATATAGCTCTAGCTGTCCTAGAACTCTCTATGTAGATCAGGCTAGCCTCTGCCTCCTGAGTGCTGGGATTTACACCATTGCCCGGCTCAGGCAGGGTTGCTCTTAAAGAGCTAAGATGAAATCTGGTGTTTCGATTTGCTTACTTTCTTTTCTTAGTGTTGGGGATCAAACCCAGGCCCTTGCATCTGCTAGGCTACAAGTGCATCTGCCACCGACCTCAGTCCTCACCTTTTGACTGTTTCCTTACACTGAATGTGTAGGAGTAAAAGGCAGGCACAAGTATGGAACGTTTGCTATCTCTATCAAGTCACCCTCCGCTCTTCCTCCATCAGCAGAATGGCACCACCCACCGTCACAGACTTAAATGGTGGGCTACATTCCTGCAAGCTCTTGCTGCTTTTATAGAAGGCCATCTCCTCAGCCTTTACTGATAGTTTTCATGCATAGTTTTGTCTGTTTACTTATTAACTTGGGTCCACTCTGTACCGTGGGCTGGCCTGGAGCCCACTATGCACTACGTAGCAAAGCTGGCCTTGAACTGAGAGCAGTTCTTCCTTTCTATTGACACTTGCTGGTCCACAGTTGCTCCTGCTAGCTTCATAATTTTGAAAGCCTAAGAAGAGAGCCAGGATAGTATGCATGCATATCTGGGGGGTATCTTGGAGTCCAGGCACCTCCTGGGAAGTAGCTGATATCAAGAGAGCATGCGGCCCCTGCCTGCTGGGCACTCTCAGGGTGTGGATAGAACTTCAGAAGCAAGTAAGCACAAGTCTTCACATCAGGAGAGAAAATGGAGGCATGTGACCTTACATGTCTATCAGTCAGGTAACAAGGTAAACAGGGGTTAAACACAGGATGTCCAGCTGCGGACGTCACTCTTATCCTCTGTGCTAAAAGGCCTTTCCCATCTAGCATGGTGGGCACCTCTCATTTGTACCACCAGCAGCCAGTTGCTTCCAATATCTAAATCGTGTATTGATTTTCCTCATTGTTACTTCCTGATTGGAGTAATAGAACATGAGATCCAGACCTGAGTCTGTGGAAACTTTCATATTGTCCAGTGATTGCATCTAACAATAACCAAGAGCTTGGTACAACCATCGTAGAGAGCTGTAGAGAAGGATTGCTGTCTGTTGGACATAAAGTTCTGCCATCACCTCTCAACACTGGGACCACAGACCTGCACCAGCCTGCCAGGCTGTGTCACACTCTCTTTAGGACACATGTTACGTACACCTGTGACAGGTGGTCAGGACAGAAGAACTCTCTGTATAAATGCCACTTTATCTCCAAAGCTTGCAGTCCCCTGCCTCTTAAATTTCTGACATATGAGCACAGAAAGAGGGAATTCTCTGGCATTTTCCAGAGAATTACTTGCACAGTTGTCTTTCTAGAATAACTAGGAAGTGCTGTTTCACCTCCCTGGGATTTATATCTGTTTTTCAAAGCATGTTTAGGATACGAGTCTGGGAGTTTGAACATCAACTTAGAAAATATTCCATGCCCTGAGAGGTCTGCAGCGCAGGTTTCACAGGCGCTGAGAAGCCCAGCGCTGGAAACTGTGTGTAACTCACCTTGCCCTACGCTTTATTAACAAAAGATTATTTCCAACATGGTGTTAACTCCTACTAACATTCTCAGAAGATCAATCTCATGGAGTACAGACTGGGAAAGGTTTTATTTGAATCTGTGACTTATGATTGGCCAGTTAGCAAGCCTTAACTGATTCCACTTTCATAACTGAATAATTTGAAGCAGATTAAGAATGTTCTTTTTGTTCTTCTTCTACTTTGATGAAAGCAGATGTTTCTCATGGCAACTCAGTGTGAACCCAACATTTTCATCCTTTCTTATACAGTGTAATAACCTGTCAGGCAGTGAAGTGAGCTAAGGACTGAGGATACCCATGGTCCCTCTCAGGAATTACAGATGGCATAAGCGAGAGCAGGTAATACCCAAGGACATGCAGTCGGGCAGCTGGGAATTGTGGGAAGAGGCAGTGGTAGGAGCCACACAGGCTACAATGACTCCTACAGGGCTGCTGTCTTAGCTAGGGTTTTTCTGCTGTGAACAGACACCATGACCAAATCAACTCTTACAAAGGACAATATTTAATCAGGGCTGGCTTACAGGTTCAGAGGTTCAGTCCATTATCATGGCAGGAGCATGGCAGTGTCCAAGCAGACATGATTCTGGAAGGAGAATTCTACATCTTGATCTGAAGGCAGCTAAGAGGACTCTCTCTTCTGCACTGGTTGGAGCTTGACCACTAGGAGACCTCAAAGCTGGCTGACACAGTGACACACTTCCTCCAACAAGGCCACGCCCATTCCAACAAGACCACACTTCCTAATGGTGCCACTTCTCATGGGCCAAAAATATTCAAACCACCACAGATTCTGTCCTCTCAGAAGACTGAAGAGCCAACAGGATGCAATGTTCAGGTTTTTATTTTAAAAATGTTTTATTTATTCTTATTTTATGTACACTGGTGATTTGCCTGCATGTATATATATATAAGGATATCAGATCCCCTGGCACTGGAGTTACAGAGAGTTGTGAGCTGCCATGTGGGTGCTGGGAAATGAACCCAGGTCCTCTGGAAGAACAGCTAGTTCTCTTAACCACTGAGCCATCTCTCCAACCCGTCTTTGATCAGCATGCTTTGAACACTATCTGTATGTCCCATAGACTAAAAGTTTACTATAAGAATAGCTCATTGCGTTGGTCACTGTGACAAAATAACTAAAATCCAAAACTTAAGGAAGAAATGGTTTATTCAGATTCATGGTTTGAAAGATTCTGTCCAAGATTGCTGAGGCCAGGCAGACTATCATGGCAATTGAAGACTGCTCACTTCATGACAGCAAGAAGCAGAGAGAAAGATAAAGTGTTTACAGACAGGAATAGACTTCTGGGGACCAACCTCCTCCAAGTAAGCCCCACCTCTTCATTTCCATCACCTTGAATGATGTCATCAGATTATGAAGTCACCAGATTATGAATATTATCAGTGGATTAAGTCAGAGTCCTTATAATTCAATTATTTTCCCCAAACACATTCGTTAGCAACCAACTTCCATATTTCAAATCTGTGATGGTTTATATATGCTTAGCCCAAGGAGTGGCACTATCAGGAGGTGTGGTCCTGCTGGAGTAGGTGTGGTCTTGTTCAAGTACGTGTGTCACTGTGGGTGCGGACTTTAAGACCCTTGTCCTAGCTTCCTGGAAGCCAGTCTTCTAGAGGCCTTCAGATAAAGATGTAGAACTCTCAGCTCCTCCTGCACCATGCCTTCTTGGACACTGCCATACTGCCACCTTGATGATAATGGACTGAACCTCTGAACCTGTAGGCCAGCCCCAATTAAATATTGTTCTTATAAGAGTTGCCTTGGTCATGGTGCCTGTTCACAGCAGGAAAATGCTAACAAATACAACATCCAAGTCACCATTTCCAGACAAGGGACCCAAAGCTACACTAAGGCCACAAGTCTGGCGAGATGCTTGAGTTCCCACACTCTGTTACCAGAAAGTTACAAGGTCTCATGTCATCTTGGTGACATTTTGCCATCTTACTTCACTTTGCCTCAGACGAAGGCCATGCGAATATGTCGGGTGTGCCTGGGGCGCTGGGCACACAGTCTGAGAAGGTTAAGCTTTGTTAACTGTGGCCACAGCGTGCGGCCTGGGACAACACTGGAAACTAGCTGTCACTTGTCCCAGTGGATGCTGTAAGGTGTGAACAGTTGTCCCGCTGGGTGGGGTTCAGATTTTGAGGTTTTACTTATTTTGTTTTCTCTTTTTTTCCCCCAGAAACTTAGGATCAAATTGCATTGAGAATTATAATAATAATTGATATTTTTATTAATTGTTAACAACTGACATCATCATCAGTGTGTGTGTATGATGTCATGTCTGAGTAAAAACATCCATGTCACAATGGGCATGTGGAGGTCAGAGGACAGCTTTCAGGAGTCGGTTTGATCTGTCAGCAGGGTCTGGGGCTTGGACTCTCAGCTCGTACAGAGTGAGCTGTCAGCCACCGGGCCGTTGTCTCGGATTCACAGTCTGGGTTTTTATCAACACAAAGATGCATGTCTTCTGTAACTGCGATGTTTTATATTTGGATAAAAAGAAACGCAAGAGGACAGGAGGACCTAGGGTATGTGTGACACCATTGCACACTGCCATGTGTGATCTACTAAGGCTAAAGTGAGGGTCTGAAATCAGACTGACCTGGGTTCAGACGCTGACTTTGACCTAAATCAGTTGAGCCACAGCTCAAGTCACATGAGCCTCAGCTTTCCCATACACAAAATGGGTACATCCCAACCTAGTCCTTGGAGCTACTATAAACGGGTAAAGTTTACTCCATACAATGCATGCAAAGCTGTAAGCAAAATGCCCAAGAACTCAAGTAATTGCTTCCCTCCAAAGAGAGAAAAATTGCTTTCTGGTGGGGAAAAAAAAAGCTAATAATTATTGTCAAGCCATTTGGTGCATAGTATCTTAATCCTAACACCAAACCAGCAATTAGCAGGCAGGTTGCTAGGGAGACGCTAGCATCCTTTTACAATTATGATGGAAGAATGCTGGAATCACTAGAGCGCCTGACATGCACACGTGAGGACCTGAGTCAGATTTCCTGCGGCCACGGGAACAGTCTGGAATCCTCCATTGCAGAGATGGAGACAGGAGCATCCCTCTGATTTACTGGCCAGTGAGTAGAGCTGAACTGGTGATTGCAAGAGAGAGAAAATGCCTCAGAAAGTAAAGTGGGAGAAGCTGGGCAAGACACTGATGTCAGACTCTGGCCTCCACCCACAAACACACACATGAATATGTACACACAAAAAGGACACTTGATAAACCTTTCTGGATGGAAATGTGGTAATAGAGGCTGAAGGCCTAATCTTTAACCCTGCAGGACACAGACACAAGGATTTAGGTGTAAGAAATTCTTAACATATTGAAATTGCAGGTATCTGGATGTCTAATACTAATGACTGGTTGATGTATCCTTGTTTTATTTTCCCCTGTGCTGGGCATGGGACCCAAGGCCTTATGCATACTAAGTAGGTACTCTGCTACTGAGCTGCCAGACCTGGTTAATCAACAGTCGTGTGTTTGTCTCTGGTGTAAGAAGACTCTCCTAGTGTGAGTTACACTGTCACAAGGCCCAACTGAGCGAGGAAGGATGGGCCTCTAGCCACACTCAGGAAAGTCACCTCTGCCTCTCCAAGTGGGGCTGATTATGCCAGAGTCAGAGAATGGCCTCTATGTAGCTGTGTCTCCCCAACATTTAAACAATGCCCAGGTCAGTCCCCATCAAATCCAGTGAACAAATCAACCATCTCAGGGGTCAGTCAGGGGTGTTCATGTGAGGGTCAAGAGGAAGCTCTGTGTTCGGGTGGAAAAAGAGCTGAAGCAGAGTCCTGGGCACAGGGCTAATTCTTCTGCCTTCTTAGCTAGGTTGCTCAACCAGTCCGAGCAGTGATAGAGCAGCTGCTTGTCACCATAACTGCGGAACAGTGACAAAGATATTTAATTTTAACTTATAAACAAACATGAATGATGACCCTTGTGTGACTTGAATCTTTTAGCTTACATATAGCCCTTGTCTTTTGTAATCCATTTCCCAGTCTCTGTGAGCAGAAGCACATAATTTAGACATCACCCAAGGCAGGATTCTCTCAGTCTTACATGCAGCTAACATTTACCCCATATATCAGGCAGGGAACTCATGAAGACAGAGACAGAGATAGCCACAGGAAGGTGACTTCAGAGGTCTGACTAAGACACATTGATAGAAATGCAGAGGACAGAGTCCATGGCGGTGGAAGAGGGTCAGTCCTGCCCAATAACCCCTGGCACATGCAGACTGTAGGTTGACTGGAGGTGGTGGTCTTTCTTAAGTAGATCGGCAGTTTATGGGACGCTGGGCATCTATGTACAACATGGCAGCTACGGCAGAGCAGGACTGCTTCATGGAAAGACAAGCCTTGTTCCTTCTCTCTGAGAATTGATGCTTGCTCTGGGGCAGTGCTCTGAGGATGTGGATGTCTCAGAAGATGACCTGGCAGGACAAAGAATGGACTTCCTGCTGAGGGAGCAGAAAGACCTCCAGAGTCACCACCCTCAGGGCATGTGGAGTGTGTGGAAGAGGGATTTCCACCCTCTCAAGTTATGGCTTTAGGTCAAAGTGTAAGCATGGGAGGTCCACTGGACCAGCCAGGGTGGCTGAGTCTCCAAGCCTTTACACATTGTTTTCCATGGTCTTCAAGTTCCAAAGTCCCAGTCTCCTGAAACTCTGCCCTGATGTGAGCATTCTAGCTGTCCCTTCTTAGTCAGGGAAGGCAAGAAAGCGCCACACTTCAGCCATGTGACACCTGCCTCTGGCATCCCTTCGTCACTATAGATCTTTTCTGGCTTCCTCGTTGTTGTGGACAAATACCCAGTTCTAAAGCTGCTAACATCCCTTTATTTGCCATCCTCGGAACTTCCAGTTCAGAATTATAGCTGTCAACTGCCCACCAGGGCAAAGCCCATGAATGGAGGGAGGAGGAGAAATCCCTCCTCTGCCCACTTCTTCCCAGAATGCTGTCCTTCAGCAAGCTCCATCTGTCATTCCGCCTCCATCTCGCAGTCTGTCATCCTGCATCAGAGTGAGCAGAGTGTAACAGAGTGTAACAGAATGAGGAGAGATACATCATATGTCTCTTATGCATCTTGGGTATCTTATACCATCACCTGCCATCCCTATCATCTTGGGATTCTCTGTGGCTCCTCCTACAGGATGCTTCACAGCCTGAGCAGAAACAAAACCAGAAAAAAGAAACCCACATGTCTATAAGACAGGCACATGGGAAGCGGTTCCCTAAGATGCTAATGCTGATGGCGGCTTAGCTCTGGGATGAAGCCAAAGCACCTGTGATTCCTGCCCTGTTTCTCAGACACATACAATGTATATGTTCAATTAAAAGTAACAGAAGGAGGTTGGGTGCAGTGGCACACACCTTTAACCTCAACCTGGGAAGCAGAAGCAGGAGGATCCTTATGAGGCCAGCCTGTTGTTTTAAGTGTCCTAGTCATTAAGAGTTACGCTGTACAGAGCAGATAATTGTTGTAGACAGTATTTGCCAAGACTGGGCATGTGAGCAGAATTCATTCACTCAACAAATGCTTTGGAAGTCTCATTATGTGGCTTCTAATCCAGAAACTCAGGCTTCTGCAGAGAACAAACAGACAAACATCTCCACCTGCATGGAGCCTGTATTCTAGTGGGGACATGGCCAGACAGAGCAGAGGGATGAGGAATATTTGGGAGGAAGATTTAGAAGGGCCTGCTGACTGCCTAAAGAAGGAGGCTGAGGGAGAGCAGAGAACATGTGGTTTAGTAGAGAGGTGACAACAATCTAGAAAAAAAGGGAACAAGGCTGAGAGTTGTTGAGTTTTGGATGCAGTGACACTTATGGAACATGGAGTGGCATAGGCATCTAGGTGTCGAAAACACAAACATTTTGGAATTACCCTGTTTTGTACAAAACAGAAAAGGTGATAATTGGTGAATAATAATTGTATAACAATCATTTGGAGATACCAGAAAGTGTAATGACAAGAAAGACTTAGATATCCTATGCTGTTAGGAAACTCACATTACCAGGGAAGTCAAGAAACATTCATTGTGTCAAAGCTTGTGTGTGTGTGTGTACATGTGTACATGTGAGTGTGTGCATGTGAGTATGCACATGAGTGTGTGTGTGTGTGTGTGTGTGTGTGTGTGTTGGTGGGAGGAGTCAGGATTGAGACAGGGTCTTACTATATAGCCCTGGCTAGCCTGGAGCATGCAGCATCTCTCCTGCCTCTGCCTCCTGATGTCTAGAATGGTAGACATGTACCACATACTTGTTTAAAAAAAAAAACCACATTGCTCTGTCTGACACAGGTTTGGAGAAATCAAATATGCCTTTGGAGTATACGAAGAGAGAACAGTAGCTAGACCTCTTCCTAGGTGTTGAAAACCAAGATTATGTTAACCCCACCAAATCAAAGTGAAGACCTTTGGTGGTTTGAATATGCTTGGCTCAGGAAGTGGCACATTTAGGAGGTGTGGCCTTGTTGGAGGAAGTGTGTCACTTTGGAAATGGGCTTTGAGAGAGCTTCCTCCTAGCTGCCTGGAAGATAGTCTTCTCCTGGCTGCCTTCAGATCAAGATGTAGATCTCAGGTCCTCTAGCACCATGTCTCTTGGACCCTGCCATGCATCTGGCCACGATGATAATGGACTGAACCTCTGAACTTGTAAGCCAGCCCCAATTAAATGTTTTCCTTTATAAGAGTTGCCTTGGTCATGGTGTCTCTTCACAGTAATAAAACTCTAAGACAAGACCATCATCCAAACTCTTTGGTCAAGATAAACACAGTTTCATTTTCTGTCAGACAATCCTATCTCCCTAAAGTGGGGTTTGAGAAAAATAGCATTGAACATAGGAAAATGTGGGGCTTATATAGATAGCCCGCAAAACTGTAACAAGGTTTTTGGGTTACACAGGGACTTGGCAGAACATTTCAGTTATTTGGCAGAACATTTTACCAGGGTGGAGGTCAGGATATAAGGTGTGGAACATGTCAAATTCCAGAATATGGTCAAGACCTACTCAAATCCAAATTCTACAGAAAACAGAAATGAACTTGTAACAAGATGGCTTTTAATCTTAAGGTGGAGTCAGGCTGGCCCATCAGTTTGCCATCACAGGCCATCAATTCACTATGGCTGGAGTTCCTATAAAAGATACCATGCATACAAAGAGGGCCATGTATAGACTGGAGTCATGCTGCTCCAAGCCAGGGGAGTCACCTCGAGCCCATCATTTTCTGCACCTTCAGAGAGGAAGGGGCAGCCTCCCTCTTGATCTTGGACTTCTGGGCTCCACCACCATGGGGCAACATTCATTTTTTAAAAAGTATTTCTGTGTGAGGTATTTTATTTGCTGTGTGCTCAGCAAATAAAAACAAACAAATTTAAATGTCTCAAACAGCCGGGCGGTGGTGGCGCACACCTTCAATCCCAGCACTTGGGAGGCAGAGGCAGGCGGATTTCTGAGTTCGAGGCCAGCCTGGTCTACAGAGTGAGTTCCAGGACAGCCAAGGCTAAACAGAGAAACCCTGTCTTGAAAAACAAAAACAAACAAACAAACAAATAAATGTCTCAAACAATTTCGTAGATATTTGACATGCCTAAAACAAACCAGACTTTTAATTCAATTATATCATTGAGATTCAGTTGGATCAAGAAGACAATGAATTCAGAACATTGGAAAGCAAATGTTATCATTGTGTTATCTTTGTTTGCTGAGTAAATAATACCAGAGAAAGCACAAACTGCGTAAGAGAACAAATATGTTTGGCAGCTTTCACGTGGTCTTGAAGCGCTGTTTACACGCTGTTAAGGTGCTGATTAGAAGTGACTGTTTGCTTCTTGATGGAAACCCAAGAACCCTCATTTCAGATGCTGTCTGTATGGAAACAATCAAGCTGTGTGTCCCCCCTGCCTAATCTACAGCTCAGACTTCATACTTAGCCTACCTGACTGTTTGGTTATTAGGAGCAGATGACCTAGGAACAGCAGCTTTACCAGAAAGTTCATCATTATCGTCATCATCATCATCATCATCACCACCACCACCATCATCATCATCACCATCATCTGAGTGTGTGTGTGTGTGTGTGTGTGTGTGTGTGTGTGTGTGTGTGTTCAGAAGAGAATGTCAACTTTCCTGTTCTCTCACTCTTCTTTACCTTAGTCTCTTGAAACAGGGTCTCTCATAGAACCTAAGATCTGGGATCTGCCCGTCTCTGTCTCCAGGGTTTTATAGGCGCATGTGACCATGCCTGACTTTTACATGGGGGCTGAGGATTTGAACTTGTACTGCCATGCTTGCTCAGCAAGTGCTCAGATTCACTGAGCATCTCCCCAGCTCCACAAGGGAGTTTCTCATTCTACTTTGAGCCTTAGAAGGCTGACTCATATGGATTGTAAAAACAAATTCCCTTCCAATTGGTATCAAGTGGCAGGAGGCACTAGTAGAAGCTGGGAGAGGGAGGGAGGAGGAGCCTGGAGGAGCAGCACCAATGCCTTGGGGATGCTCTTCTTTCCTGGCAGATGGTTGTGGGCTGCTGCACTCTTCTAAGAAGGCCTCAGCTCCTGTCAGACTAGCAGCTGGCAACCGCTCCCCTTCCTGGGTTCTGGGAGTGCTCCCTCCCCTGACCTGTCCAGGGCTCATTCTGTCAGTTATTCATGCATGACTTAATGATGGGCAGCTATGAGGCATACACCATGGCAGTCCTCTTATTATGCATTATCCAGGCTGCTTCTACACACACTGCACGTGCATGCTGGTCACTCGTTGTGGCCCTGTTACCATCTGGAGGAACACAAGAGGAACTAGGAGGCTGCTGCTGGTGTCATGCAGCTCCTGTTTGAGAATAAACTCCTTAAATTAGTATAGTTGAAAATGAGAAGAGGTATAGAATAATAGATACATAAACCAGTAACAATATCCAGTTAACATTCCTACATCCCAAAATAACAAAGTATGGCATATGAAAGAGATAAGCCAGCAACAAAGTTGTCTGTTATGACTGTCAAGTGTAGGGAGGAGCTGATACTAAAATCTGGTTCCCGAATTGTTTCTCGATTGTGTCAATAAAGACAGCAGAAGTGAAGGGGAAAAGGTGGGATTTCCGGGTCCCAGGAGGAAGAGGAGGGCTTTTCAGCCAGGCTTTGGAGAGGGGAGCACAAATGATGTAAGGCCTGGGGCAACTAGAACCGGTGGTGGCCTCCGCCACTGGCAGAATTCTGATATAGAATAGCTGATGAGTTTAGGGCTTATAGACTCTTCTCCCAGCAGTTGTGCTGGCTGGTTTTAAAATATTAGAACTGTCTGGTGTTTTCCATCTGCAGCGACTCAGGTGGGCAAGAGAAAGGGCACAGCCTGGGTGGGTGGTAGAGGCGTGACAGAGCTAGCCTTAGGGTGGTTGGCCAGTGGAGAGTGAGCACAGTTCCCAGCAGTCAATATAATCTCCTCTACATCAGAAAAAAAAGAACCACAATGTCTTGGGTGACTCTCCCAGCAGCTCTCCCTTCTCATCAAAGGGGGAAGTGTTTTCTAAAGTATTTGTTCTTTTGAGAGCTTACAGATGGCAATGACATACACGCCTGTTTAATTTCAGTAACACACTGCCTGATCCTAACCAAATTCCAAATGGCATCAGCTGACTAGAATTGGAAAATAGGATGCTCACAGAAATGCGTGCCAAATGCTTGTCAATTACAGTCTGAAACAGGAGGCAAAGCTATGGATGGAAAGGCATCCCAGATACAGGGACGATCTGGAGCTAGGTAGACGGACAGCAAGGCTTACTTAGATGATTAAGCAGGGAGAAAACTGAGCTTGTGAACGAGAGGAAAGACAGAATAGCAGGGCTCCAGATTCCTTCTCCAAGGCTTTATGCTTTGCTTTGCTTTGGCCTTTTTTTCATTTTTAAATTATCTTTGGTGGTACCAGGATCACACATAAGACTTCCTATGTGCCTTGCTGGTGCCCTACCACTGGGCTACATTCCAGTCCTTGTTTGAAGGCTCTGAACTCTGTAAATTGGGTATTGCTGTTTGGAATCATGGCAGAAGCCTGTGGCGTATGTATTTGCTTCTGCCTGTGGTAACATTGCTCACAGTGACATCATTATGCTTCTGCTCCTGGCTTAGCTCATTTGTGCTTTTGTGCCAGCTGTGAGCCTGGGGAGATGGGTAGGCATCTGTGGTAATGTGGGCAGCTTCCTCTCACCTGATTGGTGATTGGCTGGCTACAGGATAGTGAGGCATTAGCATCACAGACCTGATGGTTTCCTTTATGAGGACTTGCTTGTAGAGCTGACCCATGGCTGGAGCTATGGACTTGACTTCTGGAATGATTCCAATGTCACTAATTGCATTAGTTCTCTGTTGTTGGTGCAACAAATTACCACGAATGTAAAACAGCACACATGTATTATCTTACATCTCTGTGGATCAAAAATCTAAAATGGGCCAGAAGGACTGGGTTTCTTAAGATTCTATAGAAAAATTTATGCCTTTGCTTTTTGAATCCTGAAGAGGCAGTCTGCACTTCTTGGCTTATGACCTTCTATTTTATTTTTAAAACCATAAACACAGAATTTCTCTCTTCTGATAAAATCCCAAACAATTCTCCCATTTCAAATCTCCAACATAATTGCATGCCTAACACCCCTTTTCTCATGTAAGGTACCAGGATTTGGATGTTCATGGGGGCATCTAGTATTCTGGCATGGCTATTCTGCGTGCATGAAGCACTGAAGCCTGCTGTGCCAGCTTGCCCATCCTGGGCTAACACTGTGATGTACAGTGGTTTAGAATATCAGTAGCAACTGGTCTTATGGGCCAGTGCTTCCTGCCTATGTGACTGTCCCCAATAAGAAGCCTAGACTCTAACTTCCTGGTAAGGAATCCAGACAGAAACTCCAGCATGTGTGGTTGAATGACATTGTTGGAAGGATACACATGTTCTTTGCAATTCTCCTGTTGTTCTAGAGGGAAGCTCAGGAGGCCTACATTTCTGGACTCCTCCAGCTCTGCCTGATATGTCATTTTCCCTAGGTGAACCTCCCCCTCATCTTCTTCTTGGACTAAGTAATGGCCATGCATGTAGTTCCTGAGACCTTAAAGTCCTTCAATGAGTCACCAAACATGTTCATGGCCAGAGATTTCTACCCCTGATCAAAAAAAAAAGGCAGTCAAAGGTTAGTCTCCATGGCCAAGAAAGCTCCTCTGCATTGGTTCTTCAGCCTTACAGGTCTCTAGTGTTGCTTCCTCATGGAAAAGTTCTGAATCAGTGGTGACTGTAAGGCCTCTAGAAGCTTAGACTGATAAGGATCCATCCTATGGATTCCAGTGCATTTTGCTGGCCAAAGCAAGTATCAAGACACACTCATATTCCATGGATGGAGAAGTAAAACTCTGCTTTTGATGGAAGATTTCACAAATTTCCACTGCAATGGGCAAGGCATAGAGTAAAGCTATTAATGGGATTGTGAATATATCCACTCCTACTAAATGCTTGGGGACTATTCCAAAGTAATGGGAAATGAGAGTTACTGTTTTAATTTGTTTATCAAAAACACTCACGATGGACTAGTATGTATAAGGAGATCCCGAAGAGAAAGCAGTTGGAGAGTCATAGGCCACTGCCTGGGAATGTAATAGAATTAATAAGTGGTCTACTACAAGTTATCTGTCTGGAAGCTGGCAGAAACTATGTCAAGAAAGCCCTGGCAATTTGTGCTTTTCACTCATTAGTAGGTTACATTCATTCCTGCAAACAGTGTGCAAACAGTACCGAAGTGGTGAGCAGAGGAATCTCCCTTCATGAGCTTACTTTCTGTAGGGGCAGTTCTAATGCTAAGATCCTGTTCCCCAATTGGTTCTTGATCTGTCAGTAAAGAAAGCCATGGACCAATTACTGGAAGATACAGGCAGGACTTCCAGGTCCCTGGAGCCAAGCAGGAAGACACAAGGAAGGAGAGACAGAGCTCATCTGGCTTCTGATGGAGTAAAGTTGACCAGGCATGTGAGGTCTCTGGCAGAGTGGCGCTCTGTGACTGTTCCTACAGGTGGGCAGTTGGAGATGTAATTAGCAACTGAAGTTTAGGGCAGGTGGGAGAGACAGGTAAGAAATTGGTAAGGGCACACTTTCCAAGCAGGAGATAGTAGTGCCCCGCACTTGTGCCAAGAAGACAAGTTGACGTGAACAACTGTGTGTCTGTGTCATCTATCCATGGATTCAAGGGAAGCTGGTGGGGGCTGGTAGCACAGCCCATTCCTGGAGCTTAGGTGGGGTAGTGAAAACCTACACACAACAACTTTCCAGATGAGTATTTCTAAGAAGAGAACAGTTCAGTGGAGCCCTGAAGAACTAGGAAGCAACCCTTCTGAAAAGAAGGGGCTCCAGACTGAAGCAATGGTATGTACTAAGTCCTGGGGTTGGAAATGATGAGGGTCTCGGACGTGCAGTAAAAAATCCAGGTGGCCGGAGCGGAAAGAGTAAAAGGCAGATATGTAAGTAGCAGAGCTTCCCTACCACAATGAGGAGTCTAGGCCTTATCCTGCATGCTGCTAGAGAACACTGAGTGCTGCTATAAAACGACACCCAGGGCTGCTGATGGGCAGGAGGAGCATAGGAAGTTGAGTTAGAGCTGGAGATCAGTGCGGTGCAGACTGATGGTCCGTCATCACTTGGAAGCTACATCAAATGCAAAGCCACTGTCCCTCCCAAACCTCAGTTAAGAATCTACACTGCACAAAGCCCAAGGACATTCATTCCCATATTTTAGATGCACTTAAGTTGGGAGGCCATGGAAGTTTAACTGAGAGATTTAACAGTTTGACTGCGTTTGGCTGAGAGATTAAAAAGGGGCAGGGCTACCACACAGACAGTCATGACATCTAGGTTTGGGTTGGAACTACAAGCTTGCCTCAGAAGAACAGAGTTCACCATGTAGAGATGATGGCTGGCTGCAGAGATAATGTGAGGCAGAGCCCTGGAGAGCACCTTCTCCATTCCCCAAAGTTCTGTCTGTTCCAAATGATGACGAAGACTTGGTGTTCAAGCAAAGCTGCATACTTCAATAAAATTATTTCTTGGGAAGGCAGAGAGATAAAGGGGTACAGAGAGGGAAGCACCCTTCTTGATGTTGTTTACTTGAAAGGACCTTCTTGGTCTTGTAACAGGAGCTTAATTTTGTCCCAGATTCAGGAATTCAGTCCCCAAACAGAAACTTCCACAACAGTAATGACAGTGATAATTCTGGGAATGGAAAATCATCAGAACTTGGTGAGGGAAGGGGAGACGAGGAGGGTGTGGAGTCAGAACTCCTCAGTGCTACCAAAGCCCTCTGACTGTTCCCGTCTGTCTCAATAAACGAGAGTTGTGTGTGGTGAGTGGCAATGTATTAATATCTCATAAACTCTAGGAGAGACCAAGTGTGCCATTCCCACGGAGCTCATGGGAAGGGAGGCAGGTGTGTGAAGATTGGAACAACTGGAGTTTCACACGCTGTTAGTGGGACTGTAACATGACCTGACTATGAGAAAAGAGACTGCCCCGTGTGACAATGTCTAATGGAGTTGAACAGTTTCCTGTCGTACGAATCAGCAAGGCTAGGGAAAACACACCTTTATAAATTCTTACATAAATCCCCATGGTAACCCTACTCATGACAGACAAAAAATATAAAAAGAAGTCAAATGTCCTATTTAGCTACAGAAACAACCTAATGTACTTTGTGCAATGGGAAATTACTTCCCAATAAAAATTTTTTTTAAATGCACCATGGATCCAAGCAATAACAAGAACAAAAAGAACTCAGATACAGGACCTGGGGAAATGTCAAGGATGTTTGCTCCTTTATGAGGGCCTGAACTAAGGTCCCAGCACATACATGGAGTGTCTCACAAATCTGTAAGTCTAGCTCCAAGGGATCTAATGGCTCCCTTCTGACAGTCACAAACACCAGTGTGTGCACATGTATGCTCTCTCTCTCTCTCTCTCTCTCTCTCTCTCTCTCTCTCTCTGTCTCTCTCTCTGTCTCTGTCTCTGTCTCTGTCTCTGTCTCTCTCTCTCTCTCTCTCACACACACACACACACAAATAAATCTTTTTTAAAAACATACAGAAAAAGAGTACATGGTGTACAGTTTTACTTACATGAAACTGTTGAAAGGCTAAATTCATCTATCATGAGGGGAGCCAGGCTATTACTGTCTAGTAGATGGAGCAGGATTGAAAGGAAAGGGACAAAGGATAACTTTGTGGGGTGACAGAAATGTTCAATGTCCTGATTGGGAGCCACACTTAACACTTAGTAGATACATATCTCATATTAAAGAAAATCAAGTTTTAATTAGCAACAAAATCCTTCTGGTCTTTGTCAGATGCCTCTGTCTACAGGTAGCTCCGCCCCTGAAAATCCTGTGAGGACTGCTCAGCAAACCTTGCCTGAAAAGAGTGTAGCAGAGGGACAGGCAGTTTGCCCAGCTGGTTGGTGCAGAACTCAGGGCATCTGGGTTGAGTAAAAGCTTTTGTGTGAGCTTAGAACAATGCCTGTAATGTTGTAGCCATGAAGTTATAACACCCCCACAGGAGCCTTGTGTCACTGAAAGGCTCATTTGGAGTGAGCTCACATTGCCAGCCAAGCTGCAGTGCCTGATGGATTGCTCAGCGGCTCTTGCAGGCAGCTCTGGTCTCAATAGCAATTGGGGGAGGGAAGGAATACTCTAGCCTTCTGGGTAGTAAAAATTCAGACCAGTATGAAGAGCAGCCAGAAAACAAGACAAGAACATCCTGAGAGGACATGCTCTCAGGTCTGCTTCTCCTCCTGTCATCTACTCTGTCCTAGCTAAACTTAAAGTGGATTACCTTAACCACTGACTCCACTCACTGTGGACCCTGGGCTGTGCCTGTACTTGGAATGCAGACACAAGGCAGACCTGGATCCTGAGAGACTCAGACGGAAGCAGCAGCTCCCATGGGAGAGCTCCTGTCAGGTGTCAGTCAGTTTGAGTTCTCTGAAAAGAAAATGATCAGGAGTAATGACAATTCTCATTCTGCAAACATGGAAACCAGGTTCAGGAGACACTGGAAGAGATGGTCCAGCCAGCATGGGAAGCTGCAGATTTGAGTTTTGAGTTCAGGCACTCTGGTTCTGAGTCCTGTGTTCTTTTCCACAAACAATAAAGATATGATTGAAATAGATACAAGCCTTTCCCCCACTGTAAATGTTTGCCTCTGTCTGAAGAATGCTGGGAAATCATAAAAACAGGCCTTGGGGGTGTGTGTGGGGAGACATGGTGACGAGCACCAAGCTGTGCCAGGTCTAAGGACTGCTCTCAGTGGGCATGGGAGTGCAGGCATGGCTCAGACTGGTATTCAATGTCCACAGTACTGCTATAAGGTGAGTAACTGGGGGCGGGGCAACCACTGTGTCGGGGTAATTTAGTAATAGACATTTAGGGGCTGCAGATGTAATCCATTTGTAGAATGCTTGTCTTGCATGAAGTCTTGGGTTTAGTCCCTGGGACCACAAAAGCTGGGCATGGTGGGGGACACCGTAATTCCAGTATCTGTGAGGTAGAGCTGAGAGATCCAGAATCCAAAAGTCATCTTCAACTACACAGTGAATTTTAGGCTAGCCTGGGCTATCTGAGACCTCCATCTCAACAAAACAACAGCAGCAAACAAACAAACAAACAGAACAATGAAAGAAGAGAAATTAATTTCTTGACATTCTGGAGGCTACAAGCTGAAGCCCAAAATGCCGGCACCCAAGAAGCTTCATCTTACAGTGTCTTTGCATGGTGGAAGACAGAAGGGAAATCGAGGAACAGAGAGACATCATGCCCTCCCTTGTAAAGGGCAAAGCGGAAGAAAGCAGACCCAGCCTTACAGGCTCTTTATGTCTGTCTGTCTGTCTGTTTATTTAATTTCAGAAAGAAAACAGACCCTCTCAAGGCCTGTCTATACGCATCCCCCTACTCACAACCCACTTTCTGCCACTCGATATTCATGGCCATCCAAGAGGCACCTTTCAGAGTAGCTATGTTAAGTCAGGGAGACTGTTTCCCGGAAGGCTGCCTTAGCTCTTGGGTAGTTTTAGGAAGACAGACCTGCTACCTGCGTTTTAGAGCTCTCCCTTGAGCTCTGAATCCTGGCTTGTATTTATCCAAGTTAGCAAGGCAGAATTCTGGGAACTTCCTTTCTATCTTGTCCCTTTGTTCTAGAAATGGAACCCAATCTGTCAGTCATTGTAACAATACATATGCAGCAAATGTGGACTCCCTTAGTCCTCCTGGGGCTTCCCGACCTCTGAGCCAGAGCATTCATTCTCCTCCTCATCTCCCTCAGGTTCTCTTGGCTGAGTCAAGCATCGACTGACTTCATCAAATGACCTGAAATGGACACACTGTCGATCCCAAATAAATAAATGATAACAGAAATAAATCGGGAGCAGAGTAACTCTCACTCTTTTGTCTAGTTCAGATGAATAGAGTATTTTGTAATATGTAAATAAGTTAAAAGGGACTTTGAACCTCTGCAAAGGCAACTAAGACAAGTTCTTACTTCCTTGTTCCTCCAGGTGCATAGGGAGCGATTCTGAATCCAACAATATTGGATTATTCAGTTTCCTTGGTAACCCGCAGTTCTGCCCTAGCCGACAATCAGAGACTGCAGAGGCTCCAATTTCCTTCTAGGTCTAAAAATGTTCATTCTATGAATATCTAGGGTTCAGGAGAGCATACTAGAGGGAGGCTGGTACAAAAGTAAGACTATTAACTTCAGGAAAGCAGAGCAGAAGAAAGACAGTTATCTGCTGGTCAGTCTCCTGGATCTACCGTAAAGACAGGTGACAATTCTTCCATGGCACACATAGTACGCTATGACAATTCTTCCGTGGCATACATAGTATGCTATGAGACCTAATATGAATGCCAAATTAACATATCGGAAGACAAGGCCACGTCCCAGCCCGTCTGGCTACCTGAAGCATGGCGGTGCACACACTGTCGAAATGGTCTTTTTGAAGGAGCTGTGATCTGCACATTTTAAGACTCATGCTCTTACATTTCTGCGAAATCATTTTTATCTGGAACTAACTCCCAAGATACATGGCAATCTATGGCGACATCATCCCTTTAGGGGCTTTGAGCCTTAGCATGCAGACCAGAAGCAAGGCTGATGTCTGAATAGTTAGAGCATCTGCAAGGAGACAGTCCAAGAGGGGCCTGAAGACCCCAGAAACTGCAATGTGACAGGTTGTCCTTCATGCAGGATGAAGTGCAGAGTCCGTCCTTAGCACCATCCTAGAGTGAGGTGATTTTTGGTAAGCTGCGAAGTTCAGCTCTAAGAGATAGATGGTGTCCACCATACACTGCTTTGGAACTCGTTTATTCAGGTTGGTTTGTCCCTTGGTACAGATGTTTCTATGAAGAGTCTGGAAAAAACTTGTCCATTTGTATTATAAACAGCCCAGAAAGACATAACTAGTGGATCTCGGCATCAAAGTTCTGTGGTCCTGGGTCAAGTCACTGTCCTTATTTATAGAGGCTGTCTTGTCAACAAAGTAACCCATCTGTCTTCTTGTTCCCTAACGGAGCTCATAACAACAAAAGAAATGTCCTCACTGCTGTAGCAAAATGCGGACAAAAGATACTTAAGAAAGACTTTATTTTGGTTCACAGTTTGAGCATCAGTTAGTGCTCCCACCTGGGTGCCTTTCTGCCCCGGTATCTGTGAGCAGGCTGAGCATCGGACCTCTTATTAGGTACCATGCAGAGGTGCTGGACATAGTGGTCTTTGGCCCAGAGTCCTAATGGTTCTTCCCAACCCAGCTCTTCTGAGGAGGAGGAGCTGGTCTTGAACTAGTTCCCAGCTGGATGGAGGTTCTCATCCCAGAGCCTGGCTCCTATCTGGGTCCCCTCCCCTCCTGCACTGTCCAGTTACTCCTTGGTACTAGTATGCTCCTAAACACTGCTTTTTTTTTTTTTTAACTTTCTCCTGCCCTCTCCGATCCCCTCCTTGGTTATATGCTGAGATCAGCTTCCACTTCTTGCATGCTGCTCGCGTTTTACCCATAAGAAAACTGGCAGGAAATGGGCAATGCCCCTTTCAGCAGGCATTCTCCTGGCACGGCAACAAGAAGTGATGAAAATCCAGGCCTTCCTGCTCTGTCCCTTCCTGGTCAGTAAGCCCCAGGTTCCCCCTTCTTCTGCCTTATCTCTCCTTTTTGTTCTCTTACTGTCCACGTTCTTTCTCTTAGTCAGCCCTCCCCTCCCAGCCTCTAGCGTCTTACCCTCCACTCACAGCTGCAGTCTGACCGTCTGCACTTAGGCAGTGTCATGGTTTGTATACGCTCAGCCCAGGGAGTGGCACTATTAGAAGAAGTGGCCCTGTTGGAGTAGGTGTGTCACTGTGGGTGTGGGCTTTAAGACCTCATCCTAGCTAAATGGAAGCCAGTATTCTGCTAGCAGCCTTCAGATGAAGATGTAGAGCTCTCAGCTCCTCCTGCACCATGCCTGCCTGTAAGGGAAGGCTCTGTCACTAACGGCATTTCCCCAATTGCCTCTTGATTTGTCAATAAAGGTAGTTGAACTTCCGGGTCCCAGGAGGAAAAGACAGATGCAAGGAAGAAGAGGTTTTTATTTTTAACCAAGCTTTTTAGGAAGACAGACACAGCTATCATGTAAGGCCTCAGGAGCAGCTAAGGCCTGCAGCCTCTGCTACTTGCAGGTGACCAAAGATGTTTGGCAGGGCCTGGTGAAACAAGCCACTAAGTTTAAGGCAGGAGGAGAAATGGAGTTAATAAATTGGTGAGGGCACACCTTTCCTGGCAGGAGCTATCTGTGCCCAGCAATTGTGCCATGAAAGGTAAGCTGTAAAGTGACAAGCTGTGTGTGTAACTTTAATCCACAGATTCGAGGGTCTCAGGTTAGGGCTGACAGCCAATCCCAGAGCGAATCTGGGTAGAACAAAAGGGAGCCAGGAGGGGATGGTAGTGTGGTCACAGACCCAGGCAAAAGTGGTTGTGTATTTTTAAAACTACACAAAACACCGCCTGGATGATGCCATGTTCCTGCCTTGATGATAATGGACTGAATCTCTGAACCTGTAAGCCAGCCCCAATTAAATGTTGTCCTTATAAGAGCTGCCTTGAACATAGTGTCTGTTCACAGCAGTAAAACCCTAATTAAGACAGGCAGGATCACCTCAAAGCCTCTGCCTGTCACTTTTTCCCCCAACGCCTTAGATGGAGTGACCTCTTATGTTGCTTTCTGGCTCAAGGTCCTGCCTTGAGTTCCTAGTGTCCACAGAACAGAGACCAAACTCTGATCTGGAGGCCAGGGTTCTCTGTGGGGTTCATGCCTGCCTCTCTTTATCCACACAATAAAATCTGTTAATTAACTAGACAAGTGAATTCATCTCCGAATGCTTACTGTAAGAAGATACTAGACCGGGCTGGAGAGATGGCTCAGTGGTTTGAGTCCTTGCTCTTGTCAAGGACTGGGGTTTGGTTTCCAGCACCCACATGGTAGCTCACAACTACCAATAAGTCTAGTTCCAGGAGATGTGACACCCTCTTCTGACCTCAGGCACCAGGTGGCACAC
>JANHMN010000012.1:60691056-60737593 GCA_030674055.1 Rhabdomys pumilio
TCCCTGCCCCCCTTGCCCTCCCTGCCCCTCTGCCCTCCCTGCCCTCCCTGCCCTCCTTGCCCTCCCTGTCCTCCTGCCCTCCCTGCCCCCTTGTCCTCCCTGCCCTCCCTGCTCCCCTGCCCTCCCTGCCTCCCTGCCCTCCCCTCCCTTCTCCCCTTGCCCTCCCTGCCCTCCCTGCCCCCTGCCCTCCCTGCCTCCCTGCCCTCCCTTCCTCTCCCTGCCCCCCCTTGCCCTCCCTGCCAGCAACTTTTGTTCTGTCACCTGTCTCTATGAAACTGTCTATTCTAGAGATTGCATATAAGTGGAATTATACAATATTACTTTTAGGATCTGCTTATTCTACTTAGTATAATGTTTTTAACATTCATCCATGTTGTAACATGAAATCTGTATTTCATTCCTTTTTATGACTGAATAATATTTCATTATAGATATATGCTATAATTCTTCTATCTATTCATCGACTGGTGGATACTTAGATTGCTTTTGTTTGGATCCTGCAATTAACGTCAATGACTACTGATGACTAGTGACAATCCTAATTACCCTAATTATAAAGGAATGACATTTAACCTGTTCTTATGAATCATCTCTTCTCTGCCTTAAACATTTTCAATTAGCCACAGCCTCTCCAAATTAATGCCTTAAACTGCATACCAAGGTAGCCTAAATTTACTCATGAACCAACCTCAGTTAGGCAATTTTTTGAGGAGTTATTCAAAACAGATAAAGAAGTGAGCAAGTCAGGGATGCCAACATACGACAGGCTGGAGCAGACACGCAACAGTGAAGAACTCATTGCCGGGTATGCAGGTTACAGTTTCTGTGATCGACACTAACCAAGCACAGAGAGGATCTGCCATATGCTACAGGGTCTAGAGGAGAACTGAACAGGAAGAAAACCCAAAACAAAACCCAAGTTGCCCATGAAAGTAAATACAGGTGTTCCAGCACTGAACTTGGGGAAGGCGTGATGTACTAGACCATGTCCTGATCGGCTTTTCACAGTGAACACAACCGTGGTTCTGAGGGCTCCTGACAGTGCTACTGATGGAAGAGAGAAGGTGCCACATGTGGAGCTCAGAAGTACAGTGGTCAGGGAAAGCTCCAGACTGTTCTTGAGCACAAGGACGAAACTCAGCTTTAACAAATGAATCGTATATATTGAGACACATATTCTCAAGGATGGCTTTGTTTCCTGGACTCTTTGTAGACCAGGCTGACCTTAAACTCACAGAATCCACCTGCCTCTGCCTTCAGAGTGTGATTAAAGGATGATTTCATAATAAAACTAAAAAAACCAACAAAAACAAAACGAAAAACCCTGGGGCTAGTGAGACAGCTCAGTTATTAAAACCAAGCTGACTGCCTGACTTTGACCCCCATAACACAACAGTGTGGAAGGAAAAAGGCAGCCCTGCAAGTCGACATCCATACATGTACCATGCATGTGTGTATCCTGCACACACATGCAAAATAAATCTTTTAAAAGAAAACGTTTACCTCTTTAGGACTGGGTCTTGGAACACAGCCAGAGCTTCCCTCAAACTTCAAGTCCTTCTGTTTCAGCCTCCCGAGTGCTGGGGTTTGCCAGGCTGTGTCATGCCAGCTATGAAACATAAGAGTCTTAGGGTCACCACTGCCGAGATGAAGCACCATGACTAATGCAACTTGGGGAGGAAAGGGTTTACTTATGCTTCCACATCACAGTCCATCAGCAAAGGAAGTCAGGACAGGAGCTCAACCACAGCAGGAACCTGGAGGCAGGAGCTGATGCACAGGCCATGGAGGGGGCTGCTGTTTATTGGCTTGCTCTTTGTAGCTTGCTCATCCTGCTTTCTTGCAGAGCCCAGGACCACCAGCCCTGGGATGGCACCACCTACAGTGGACTGTGTTCTGTCCCATCGGTTACTAACTAGGAAAATGTCCTACAGGCTTGACTACAGTGCAATCTTATGGAGGCATTTTCTTAATTGAAGCTTCTTCCTCTCGGGTGACTAGCTTGTGTCAAGTTAATATAAAACTACTCAGCACAAAGCAGCAAAGGCATTTATGTTACTTACATAATCTGAAAATAACCTAGAAGCTCTTGGCCCTGGGCTAATGATGGAGAAACTTGACATACTGAGCTACTCTGTAAGAAGAACACAGGTCTGGCTTCCCTGGATCAACATGAAAGGCCTAGACAGCACCAGAGGCAGTGTGCAGCATGGTTGTCAGCAACGGGAACAGTCTGGTCACTGTGGAGCAAAGACTGGCTGCAATGCTGGACACAGTGTGTCCCACGGCTTAGGCATTCATTCCTGCTCATGTGAAACACATATGTATGTTTAAAAGATAAATGAAAACATACATTGGGGGCTGTGTTAGCATTCTGTCTAAACTCCACCCCCACAGTTACCTGGCAATAGCCAGGTAGGCCTGGCCCACTATAAAAGGGGCTGCTTCCCCCTCCTCACTCTCTTGATCTCTTGCTCTTGCTCTCTTGATCCCTCTGTCCCCTCACCCTTGTCCCTTCCCCCTCCCCTTCCCTCTCTCTCCACTGTGCTTATGGCCTCTACTCCTCTGCTTCTCTCCCTCTCTATCTCTCTCCCCCTCTCTCTCTGACTCTCTCTCTCTGTCTCTCTGTGTTTATCTGTCTGTCTCTTTCTCTCCTTTCTCTCCCTGCCTCTACTACCCTCCTGGCTCCCCTCCCCAAGCCCTAAATAAACTCTATTCAGTGTGTGACTGGTCCCTCAGGGGGAAGAGATGCCTCTGCATGGGCCTGCTGAGACATCCCCTTCCCCACACACCCACAGAACATACTCTCTTTTTCTCTTTATCTTTTTATAAACACATCAGGTTGGAGAGATGGCTCAGAGGTTAAGAGCACTGGCTGCTTTTCCAGAGGCCCTAAGTTCAGTTCCCAGTACCCACATGGTGGCTCACAACCATCTGTAATGGGATTTGATGCCCTCTTCTGGTGTGTCTGAAGTCAGTGACAATATACCCACATATATAAAATAAATTAATAAAATCTTTTTTTTTTTTTTTAAAAAAAAAAAAACCTTCACTTGGGAGACTGAGGCAGATGGATTCCAACTTTGTGGCCATCTTGACCTGCATAACAATAAGAAAATAAAATCAAGACATATTCATAAAAGGTCTTGTGAATAGGCATGCATAGCAGCATTACTGTAACAATGAGAAGCTGGAAAAAGCTTTGATTTCTGTTATGGGAGCATGGGCACTAGACCTGCAAGAACTATGACCGACCCAAGCACAAGCGGAGCTTAGATACAGCCTGCTGACAAAACCCAGGACAGGGAGACTAACAGGGGAACCTAAAAGCATGCTGTCCAGACACATAGCCCCAAGCATACCACTTCCACACTTCTGTCTAATGTGCGCACACAGGTGGGATTTTATTTTTGCATTTAAATTTTATATCTGGATCATTTGGATTTGTCATTCTTTTGAAAACCTTTTTATTTAAATTATGCCTATGTGTATGAGTGTGCACAGGGGTTCATGTAGCCCAACACTGTCAGATCCCATGGGGCTGGAGTTAGAAGCAGTTGCAAGCTACCTGATGTGGGTACTGGGAATTGAACTCAGTCCTCTGGAAGGCATGCATGCTCATACCACTGAGGCATCCCTCCAGCCCAGTATTTGTCATTCATAGCTTGCAGACTTGAAAGCACTTTGTGAGCAGATGAGTGTGGAACAAATACTCTCCTTAAAATAGAAGGTAACAGTTTGCAAGAGGCTGGAAGAAAGAGAATACTGCTTACAGATAACATCATGCAATAAAATGTCTTCATTTCATTATGAAAAACATTAGTCAAGGCAAACAGCCTTACCACAGAACCCAAGTCCAAGAAGAGACATTCTGTCTGTGGTGAAGTGAGAACAGTAGACACCTCTGTCAGAGTCGGGTAGAGACACATACATTCATGAGGAGCAGAGTTCAGATCCCTAGTACCAAGTCAAGTGCTGTGGCATCTGTAATCCAGAGCTGAGTGATGGGGTCATGGAGACGTGTAAATCACAGAGCTCCTTGGCCAGCCAACCTAGCCAATCAGAGAGCTCCAGGTTCAGTGAGAGACCCGATGGCTCATCAAATGGGGTGGAGAGCAATTGAAAAAGACTCCCAACATCAACCTCTGGTCTACACACACGTGCTCATGTGTGCACATGCATACCCACATGGTCATGGTTCAATCACACACACACATACACACACACACACACACACACCCCAACACCAACCTCTGGTCTACACACACGTGCTCATGTGTGCACATACACATGCATATCCACATGGTCATGGTTCACTCTGACACACACACACACACACACACACACACACACACACATAATAAAATTGTACACACATGCTCATGTGTGCACTGCACATACATGCCCACATGGTCATGACCCACTCACACACAACATAATAAAATTGTATAGAGAAGTCTATGGATGATCAATAACAAAGCAGTAAGGTTATTATACTGAAGGTGAATCTAGGTAGTAGGCACATGGTTTTTAAATACAGGTACTAGATACATGTTTTTAGAAGTGCAAAAGAAATTAGAAGTCTTGATTAAAATTCTTGCCCAGAGACAGAACTGGATGCCAGTTTGCCCATAAAAATGAACATAGTAATGTACAAAAAAAATATTTTTTTAAATAAAATTTTGAGGAAGCCTTAGACCTAGATGTCCTTGGGATGTTTATGATTGATTACTCTTCTGCAGATTTTAAAAATGTTTCAAATACTGTGTCAATCTTTTGGGAAAATTAAAAAAAAAAATCTAAACAATGTGATCATCAACCAACCTGTCCCTTTCCAGAGTGTGAGACTGCAGTATTAAGTAAAATCCACAGGGTGGCAGAGAGAAGGAGGCACAGGAGATGGTCACCTTTCTAATTCAAATGAATAATGGGGGGTGGGGGTGGAGGAAGCTAGCAGACCTCTAACTCAAAGTTCACAACAGGTCACAGAACCTAGTGCAGTTTGGGGGGCATGGCTCTACCTGGGATGCTCACTCTGGTAGAGAACGAGGTGGTGGGGTCTGCAGTGCTCATTTGCATTGCGTAAAGACTATTTTTATCATGTGCAAAAGCAGCTACACAAGGGCCTTTCCCTGACAAGTGCTGGACCAGATGCATGTATTACTGTTCACAGTGAGCAAATGCCTTACCTGCGTGATGAAGATTTCAAAGTAGCAATTGAGAGAATGATGCGAAGGAAAAAAAAACCTATAATGTAATTTCCAAGAGGCTAATGTGTGAGCAGAGAACACCTGTGTGATGCATTCACAGATCGACATGTTTATGCACCAGACTAAGCTCACAATGATGCTGCTGGAGCAGCCCTTGATTATCTTTAATAATTTCCAAAGTGATTCCTCCATTACGTCACTTCCTCTTCCCTCCCATCCCTGTGATGACACTAAGCTGGGATTTAAGAACATGTCTGCGTTGCTTTTTGTCTAGGAAGAAGAAAATGAGAAAATATTTTTGGGTCACTGGAAATGCACGCTCAGTCAGCAGAGCACAGAGACACACACAGCCATGCTCATCACTGTGCTGTGCAGAGAGTGGCCAGAAGACGCCACATCTTCCTTGGCTAGTCTTCTACCTTAAGACTGGTTTGCTTCTTTCCATTACAGATGGATGAAGAAAATGTGAGCGCTCCTTCTCTCTCTCCCTCTCTCCCTCTCTCTCACACACACACAAAGCAAAACTTACTTTACTCAGCCACTCATTTTCTAAAGAATGAAATTGTCATTTGTAGGTGAATAGCTACACTAGAGAGTGCCATGTTAAGCAAAGTAAGCCAGACTCAGAAAGGTAGATACTGCATGCTTTCCCTCATACGGATATCTAAGTAGGTAGGTAGGGGTGTGTGTGTGTGTGTGTGTGTGTGTGTGTGTGTGTGTGTATGGTGTCTATGCCATGAAAGCCAGAGGGGGTTATTGGTGGGAAGGAAGAAAACTAATCTAGGGGACCGTGGCAGGAGGTGGCAGGAGGGGCTGAATATGAGGGTGTCTATGTATAAAGATTGGAATGAGAACTTCAAAATGCCTGCCCTGTTCTGCAGGTTGCTCACTGGCCTGGGACACTCTAGGGATTCCGAGTGCAGAGCACTGATGTATGTCTGCTGCTACAGCAGCCACCTGTTCCAGTACCAACTGCTCAGCAGGACACCCCTGTGGCCTACTCTGCAGGTGCTGATAGTGGGTTTCTTGGCAGCTCTTTTCTTATTCTTTTCTGAACCCAACATATCACCTGTGGGAACAAGACAGGAGAGCGCTCCCACAACCTCAGGGCTTTGGCTCAGTCTCGGTTGGACTTGTCTGGCAAGTTGACTCATCGTTCTCCAAACTGGGCAGTAGCAGATGTACTGGAGTGACTTAGGAGCACCCCTCCTTGAATGCTCACTCAGCTGCATTTCTAGTCATTTGGACCTGCTAATTTCATTCATATTTCAATCCTTATTATCTGAAGCTTTAATTCTGCTGCTTCATGATCACAGCCCAGGAAAAGCATTCTGCAGCATGCAAAAGGAACTGCTGAGCCAGCTGGGACAGTCCGGCTCATAACTGCAACTCCAATATCCCTGTAAAAGATCAACTGTTAAAAATTAAGGAATCTAGGACTCCTCACATTATAATGTGTGTTCTACAGAAATGAAAATCTGGGAAAACATGTGTTTCCCTCAAAACTTCTGACTCAAAACAAGAAGACAAATTTCATCCCATTTCTTTCAATGTTTTTCTTACTCTCGGCTGTATCTGTCACCCAAACTCACGTTCTATTGGACAGACAATTTCTACTTAATTCTGATTATCTTTTAGTCACCAGCACAGTCTTAAACTATCTGCTGTCTGTCTTTCTCTCTGGTCAGCTGAGTTCTTTCCGATGCTAGTTACCTACTGTGGACAGATTCCTGTAGGCTCACTAAGACAGGGTGCTGAAAATGAAGTGAGGCAGGTATAGCCAGTGTCCATCATCCCGAGCTGAGCAGATGGTCACGATCACTGGGCTGACTCCAAGGGACAATAGGATAAGGGTTTGGCATCCCATCTTCTGGACAGGGAATATGCAGTTCTGTTCACAGATTACATTGGAGCAATCATCCGGCGTATGTAAGCCATGAATCAAGGCATGGACTTGGGAACAGAAGGGTCTGTGTGCATTCCTCCTCCACACTGACACATAAGCAAGTGTGAACAAAGTCCAGCTGAGGCCAGTCAGTGAAAAATGACTAAGGATAACTTGTGTGCACACTTACCTTAAAATCATAACTGCACCCCACATACCGGGGATTTGATGGCTGTGGATGAAACCACATACAGACTTTCATACCCCAAATAATTTATCAAAGATGGGTTTCATCTATTTTTTCACACCTTAAATTTGAAGGAAATGATGATAGCTTTCTTTAAGTTTCATGTTTTAATGACTTTCTGAAATTAAAGAAAAATAGTTAAAATGTCAGTTAAATACTCAGGACTAACTCTGGAATCAAGGGCATAAATATATCATAGCAAAGTTATAATTGTATCTCAAGAATTCAAATTATTAGCATAAAAGGAACACAAATCTCTCATTCTTCAGGTCGAGAAACAAGAAACAAATCTTTCCCTGTGTAACCCAGAGGAGCCAGGGAACCAATTTGTTTTTCAGCACTGACTATTCTTAAGTGTAACACATAAAACATGTAGCATCAACAAAGGCACACTCTCTGGTGGCTAAGGAAGTGAAGCTCTCATTCCCACCACAGCATGCTTAGGGGTTAGAACTCAGGTTTTGGGATTAGGTAAGTCTGAATTCTCTATCCTAGCTCTCCACAACTGAGTGATGAGAGAAATCTCATGGTGCCTGTTTATCAGTAAATATGTGAGGGCTCCTCAGTCCTGCTCTGAAGGTTGCATGTGAAGGGTAGGGACACATCTCAGGGACTGGGCAGACTGTAGCCTTTACTATTATCTTCAAGAAGCTTTGGTACTAATAAACCGACTTTTATATAGGGAGAGCACAAGGGACCTAAGCTTAGGGTGACACACTCCCTGACTAACTGTCTTAGAGAAGTAGATAAGAGCTACATTGCTGTCTATCCATCCTCACAGGTTTGATGTACTATCATGAAGTACTGGAAAGCTACTTGACTCTCCCAGGGACTGGCTGTAAGGTCAGGCATTGGCTATACAATGCTCTATTCGGACGAACCAATTCACCTTATTGGGAAGGCTCACAAAAGTACAGCATTCCTCAGTTTATACAGACAACAGGTAAGTGTAGGTCACTGTCTCATTATAAGCACTGAATTTATGTGTGGAGGTGATGTCAATCCCAAAGATGGGAAGAGAAAGACCACCAACTCAAATCTTCATGGCCAAATTAATAAAAGCAACCAATTGATTTAAACAGGCCTTGTTTCTTTTTAATTCATATATACAGGATGACTCCCTCTAAGGTGAGGTTCAAGAAGTCAGCACTGGCCATGAAGAGGACAAGGGTTTTAAAGGATATAGGTCGGGAGGTTTAAAATATGGGATTTGACAAGCAAAATAGGCAGGGTTACAGGAGCAGAACACAAGCATAACAAGCTAGGCCTAACGATCTCCTGAGGCAAAGACATGGCTGAAGGTGGGCATAACAAGGTAGTCATGACAAGGTAGTCATCGCTGGTCAGATAACCTTTTGAAACAAAGGTAGGGTTGCAAGATGGTTATTAAACGTTTTGAAACAAAGACATGGTTACCATTTCCTGGAACAGGCAGTATAGAACTGTTTGTAGTTAAGGATACAGGTGGGGCAGAGCCAGTCCTTGAGGGACAGAGGTTTCATCATCAACAGGAATGGATCTAGTTGTCTTTACTACTACAAGATGGCTTTCAGGTTTCAGATGGAGGCTGCCTCAACAGTGACTGTATGAGGACACAGAAGACCAATGTCACCGGAAGAGAATTTATTAACCATACTGCTTGAGAGGAGGCCAACAAAGCATCTCAGGGCACCAGGGTGTAGTCAGAGATAAAGAGGGGAGAAGAAAGGGCTGAGGCCAGAGCCTTTATTGGAGCCTTCCAGAAGGCAAGACAGAGTTAGATAACTTGCATAACTTCAGCAGGGCTTTGTGCTGTTGAACTAAGCCCTCTCTTTATGGTATCATAGTGCCTGGTAGTGGGCCTGGGATGGTCAGGCAGAAAGGAAACTGACCATCTGAAGCAGCAGAAACAGGAAGTGCTTTGAAGACACAGACTTAGAATGGGCTTGTTTGCATATGAAAGGTATATTCCTAGGCAAACTGTATTATGAGAATTAGTACATCCTGGAAAGAGGCAGTCTCTCTCCAGGGCTGTAAGCCCTCTAAAATGTCTAAAATACAGGAAAAAACATTACTAATAAAGTCACAGAAATTTCAACAAGTAGTTTCCCTTAATTCATATTCTCCTCTGTTCTTTCTTCAACCATATGATCTATATCCACAGAATATAATTTTTACTTTATATATAGGTAATAATGGGGTCTTCCTTTTCAAATTTTTATACAGGTGGGTGATTTTTGTTGTCTGTTATATGTAAAATTCATTACCACCACCACCACCAAAATCTCTGACAAGTCAAGTCAGAGAAGTTCAAGGGCTGGAGCCGTGAAGTCCTTTCACCCCACTCCTCCATGATCTCTCTGGGAGTCAGTCAGCAGACATTCTTCTGTGCCTTCACGGCTGAAATCAAACCAGAGCATACTTTACAGAAAAATGAGTATGTAACCAAAGCAATAGGAGCCACAGCCATCCAGACAGCAGTTATGTTTGAGGTGTTACTAACTTTCTCATTGTGTTCTTTCCTCCAAAGTTACCATTCAGAAAGAAGTGGTTTGCTCAGTCTTCCCAAACCTCTGGAAGTAGAAACCTCTTGAGGTGTTCTTAGGACATGCTTCTCTGTACCGTAGCATCTTGCTGTCACCAACACAGTGAACAGGACTCACCAAGACCACCCATCAGACTGAACCAATTCTACAGACTCAAACTTGGACAGAAGCCTCCCCCCACAGTGAATCTCTGTGTGAATCCTCGCCTGGAAAAGAATTTGTTTGGTTTTGTAACCCACCCCGTTGCCCAACAAGAGTAAAGCAAGGCAAGGAAGGACACATTACATCTAGACGGCCTGTCCTCCAGTTTATTCACCTTCTTGAAATCTAATGATAAGAATGGTATGGAAGGAACTAGAAAAATGGAATGATGTAAGGTGCCCTTCCCCAGAATGACAGGGAGGAATTGTAATTGCAGAGAGATGCCAGGAACCTTAGTACAGTACCTAAACACACACACCTCCCTGAAGTCCAGAGCTGTGGAGACACGCATACTGCCTAGGACCAAATATGGTCTCATGTATCCCAGGCTGGTCTCAAACTTGCTAGGGAGTCAACAATGGCTTTGAACTCTTGGTCCTTCTGCTTCTACCTCCAGAGTCTCAGATCACAGGAGCATAACACAAGCCAGGCTTCATTCTGTTAATTTATATTTTGTTTTGTGAAAATTCACATATTACAGAACTCCAACCCTAGTTCTGGACAACAGTCATTTCTAACCTGCTACCCTCTTCTCGGTAGCAGCTCCTTGCTATTCCTTCAGTCTTTTGGCATTTAAGTGACACTATTATTTACTATTTATTGGGATTTTCCCTTCTCTTATGTATTATATATGGACCTCCCACAATGGCAGAAGACACTGCTTTTTTTTTTTAGTTCTTCTCCATACTAGGGTGGCCACTCACAGTGATTTTTGCATTCCTTAATCATCTCAAGGCACTTATATGTGTGGTTAAAATATTTTTGGAGATGAGCTGAGATGGCTCAGTGGATAAAGTTAGATCCCTGAAACCCACATAAGATTAAAGAGAGCTGACTCCAAGTTGTCCTCTGAACTCCACATGTACACTGTAGCACACGCACGTACTTGCATGAGCGCGCACACACCCCACAGCTGATCCATATGCGCACCATCAGCAGTATGTAAATACTACTTGTTGCTGAGCCACAGGATGAGGGATAATCAAGTTACCTTGTGTAACTTTTAATCTTCCTAGTAGCTGAAACTTGTTTTGCTTATTCTTGGCTTTTTTCCTCCCCAGTGTCCTTATTACCAATTAAATCCAAGTTATATAATCTCCCTACAAATTCATATTTATGAAATGATTGGTCTCATCCTCTTGAAATTTCTTCTGCATTCAACTTCCCTGACTGGTCTGCTGGCTGCCATCTTGACCTCCTCACCCTCCTCTTCCATATTTTGTTCATCTCTTGGGCTAAATCCTTGTCTGGAGCATATGCCCCTCCCCCTTTTTGTTTGTTCCTTTACTTTGATGGAGCCCATCTTCCAATAAGCCTAGAAAGGATAACACAAAGAAAAGAAATATTTCAATACATTTCATGGCTTCCTCCATTGTTTTCTACTGTTCAATATTGCTCAAACAGCAGCTTTTAGTTCTTTGGTGAACTAATCCATTTTCTTCCTCACAATGCATAGGCTGTGCTGTTTGTCCCCAGTGCTCTACAGTGTCATACTTATGCCTCCACGGGGCCTTTCCCATCTGCTGCGTCAGCACTCACTCATGAGAACGTGGAGATAACAGATCAGTGCGGTAGTTTTCAGACTTAGACTTTTACAATCCCATCTTCTCTGTTTTCCTTGTCCTCCTCTCCTGGAATCCTTTTCAGTTGGATGTTGTGGGTCCCGAAATCACCCTTTAATTGTCTTTTCCCGTTTCTCTGCCTGTTTGTCTAGACAGGATCCCACTGTACAGCCGGACCGGCCTGGAACTCATTATGTGAATCTGCCAGCCTCTGCAGTTTCTTGTCTTTCTTACCCTTCTTTCTACAATTTTTTCAAGTTTACCTTTCAGCCTTTCTCCTGAGCCAGCACTTCTACTAGTAGATGGATGGAGCAACATTAAAATTGGGTTTGCTATTCTATTCCCAGGTGTTCCTTATTCTAACATAACACCAGGTTAGCACTCTGGTATCTTTTTAAGGCCAGTGACTCTGATGGTTCTTCGAAGTTTTCCTCTCCAAACAGACTTGCTCAGGCTGCTTTCTTCCCTAGTTGCTGTCTGGGGTCTCTGATTTCTGGTTGTTCTTGGCTGTTAGATCATGTAATAGAGCAAGGCTCTGGACATCTGGCTGCAAGGTTTGTGCATGGAGCTAGCACTTCTCAATGGGCTCACGAAAACAGGCCATGTGATTCTTCGGGAGAAGTACAGTTTCAAGTATCTTTAGTACTTCTATTGGGTTGAGATAATTCCTAAGAAAATTCTTCCAGTGTCAGACTGGAAGTAAAGACTATCTGCTCCCAGGCTCAGCTGGGATGGAGAAGGCGAGGGGCAGGGCTTTCCATGATTAGTTTAAACTTTTATTGGACCCCATGCCTTTCAGCCTAGAATTGCCGTTTCATCTATTTTGAAGTACAAAAACCCTCAAACTACTTGCCTACTCTTCAAACATTTTCAATTTTGTGACACAGGTCTTCCCTCACAGAAGACAGAATGTCTTCTGTCTTGGTGGCTTCTGTGTTCTTTGAAACTCCTTTACCATTGCACTTAGTAGGCCCTCAAGAGAAAGGGCACTCATTCCAAACATGGCTGCACCAATAGTCATTGATATTTCTAATTTCTTTCATAATCCACTGCCTGTAATTTACCCATTCATACACATACTGAGTACCTACTATGTGCCAGGTCTAGCACTAGGTGCTGGTTAATAAAGATATAGATCAGGACCACAGGGTGCTCAAAGCTGTATGGGTGTAACTAGTTTAACAAGCCAGAACCACCAAGTGAGGCAACTGCTGCTGTCAGAGGAAGGAAGGCTCTGAGGTGTCCTGTAGGCCTTCTAACCTAGTTTGGAGGGATCATCTGGGCACACATTCATTCCATAAACACATACTGGACACCCACACCATGCCAAGTGCTATATTAAATGCTACCTACAAGCAATGAAATGGACACGCACAGAAATACCTCAGCTTCTCCACTCCACCACAGGGTTTGTTATCTTGGGCAGTTTGTACTTTAGTCTATCCTCATTCATGGACATCTAGTTGCCACAGGACCACTTATTAAAGACTTTTCCTTAACCCACTGAATTATGTTTGATGCTAGTGTTGAAATTTATTTCGCTGCTTTGATGGTTACAATTGTCAACTTGACAGAAGCTAGAACCACCTAGGAGGCAGACCTCTGGCCATGTCTGTGAGGCATTTTCTAGACTATCTGAGGTGGAAAGATTCATCCTAAATGGGGGCAGTACCACTCTATAGTAAGGAGTCCTGAACTGAATAAGGAGAAAATGAGCTGATTAATAGCATTCATCTATGTGTTTCCTGACTACAGAGGCACAGTGAGCAGCTGCCTCCTGCTCCCACCTGCACGCCTTCCCTACTGTGATGGAGCATGCCTTTTTCACCACCATGATGGATCGCTCTCTTCACCGCCATGATGGTGTAGAGGTCTATGATTCGCTGAAGAATGATACCCCGGACTCAAATAGTATGTAAACACAAAGTGTTTTATTCTGCAGAAGTCCAGCATGCTGGGGTTTCCCATTACCAGAATAGAGAGACACCCAAGTGAGCTTGCAGGCCTAAAGCACAGTAGGGAATTCCAGCGTAGGTGACTTCTATGTTAATCTGTTGGGTCCAACTCCTATGGACATTCCATTACCAAGGTGTGGGGACTGGAAACTTGCTGGGGAGGTCTGGAAACTGTTGCTGAGGAAGTCGCTGGGGAAGTCTGGAAACTGCTGCTGACCAGACCAGGAGACAGAGCAGCTTCTGAGGCCTGGACTTGCCTAGACTTGCTCAGTTTTTTGGAAACTGAGATTTAGTTCTCCTGAACTGCTAATTTGAAGCCTGTCATGGAGTAGCCTAGCCTTCTCATGCTCTCTTCACCGCCACCATGGGGCCTGCCCTCTACTGGAGTCACTGTCCTCGGGTATTCTGCCACAGTGGTGACAACAGTGACAACAGAACAAAGCACAGTGGTATCATGAGGCTTTACCCCAGGACTCTCAATTCCATGGACCAATGTACGGCTGTCCTCCTCCCTCTACCATGCCATACGAAGGACCATAGTTTTGTAGTAGGTTTTGAAATTGGGAAGTATGTATCACCAGTTTTTAAGAGTATTTTGGCTGTTCTCAGCTCCCATAATTTAGATAGTGTTTTCAACATACACAAAGATGTATGTATGCAGGATTTCGGTTGGGCCTACACTTAATTTGTAGATCAATGCAGCGATTACTGACATGAATATAATTCTGAACCTTCTGACCTACAGAGTTGAGGTGCCTTTCTGTTCACTTAGATCTTCTGCAGTGTCCTTCATCAGTGACGCTTGGTATTCAGAATATAAGCTTTGAGTCTCTTTTGGTAAGGCCATGCCTCAGTACTTTACTCTTTTTTGATGCATTTCTAATACCCCACATTACTGTTTAAACTTTTTCTTTAATTTTGCTGAAGTTAAGATTTACCTTACAACCAGAGTATTACATCACAGTTCGACTGGCAGCGTGTTTTAAAGTGTTACTGCACACAAACACAACGTAAGTCAGTGGCTTCTCAGTCAACACACTGACACTAATGTGAAGTATCCGTAAGACTTCACAGCAGAGGTGAGCAGTGGCATCTGAACTTTCGATACAAACTCAGAAGAGAGGCTGGAATGAGAGCTGGAAATGCAGGGGTTTTCTCAAGTGGGTGTGACATTCAGAGCCACAAGACTGAAAGAGACTCCTTCAAGGTTAAAAGTCCTAGAGGAGACAAGAGGATCTGGGTGGCCTTCTCAGAAGGTGCTCAGGTAGAGAGGAGGCAGCGAAGCAACTTTCCCTCCTGTTGTCTCTAAGGAAAGCGCTATAGATGTTATTGGGTGGTAGTGTTGTTCCGCTTTGTTTTTTTAAGACAGGATCTGACATGTAGCTCAGGCTGGCCTTGAACTCACTACACACAGCCTCTCACATTTGTGGCTATCCAGCTTCCGGCTTCATTCTCCTGGGTACTAGGACTACAAGTGTGAGCTTCTATACCTAGCTTGGACCTTGTCTCTTTTGTTTTCTAATAAACTTTGTGCCACCTGATTAATTTAGGTGTCAACCCACAAAAGATACACTGAAAAAATTCTTCAAATGACTTATCTAATATGCTGTTTACTCACCAATTCACTCATCCCAGGAACCCCAACACTCATCCAAACAGATCAATAAGTCTTTAATCTTTCATCTCCAGAGAAGCATTTTCATTTCATGAGGTGGATTTTGGATAGAAAAATCAGCAAGTTCTTATTACAAAATATCTTGAAGTGACTATCTATAAGCAGAAAAGGGAAAATATTATTAGAAGTACTTGTAGCATTCAAAATTAAATGCAGGAATACAGAAACCTAAGAGTTCGCATCTAGTTTGCTGTCACTTTCCTGTAACCAAAGCAAGAAAGACACCAGCTGGTGGCAAAGCAGAGGTACCCGCCTTCTACCAACTGTCCCCACACACATGCTCCAGCCTACCCACTCCAGTTTCATCCTTTCTCCTTTATATTTCAAATACCCTAATCACCACACAATTACCATTACACCATATTCTCTCTAGGCACTAGTGCTTCAGCAAGGGAGTGAGCCAGACTCCTTCAAGGATAAAAAGCATAGAACAAGAGATCTGAGTGGCAGTCTTAAAAACAAAAAAAAATCTCAATTGGAAAGTGTGCAGATAAAGAGGCAGCAGCAAAGAAACATTTTCGAGTTCACTGCTGTAAACTCTGATTCCCCAGGAACATCTGTACGCATCCTCAAAGACTTTTAGTTGCCTCAGATGAAAATGGGGTGCTATTGGCCCCAGCCAGGTAGAAGGCAGGGCTATCATGAAATACCTAGCGATACCCCAGGTTAACAAAGCGCTGTCCTGAGATAGAGAACTCCACCTATAGTTTTTTTTTTTTTTTTTTATCAAGTTCTTGAATGAGATATAAATAAAAACCCAAAGAATACTAGCTTTCATGAGTATTTTCCCCAGGCCAGGGGAGGAAAAGCAACAAACCAATCCTACTTCACAAAAGAAGTCTTCAGACTCTATCCAACCCCTGCAGATTTCATGGTCTATTTCCAGTGAGCATTGTCATTTACAGCTAGACAAACAGCTCTTTGCATTTTCCATATCTAGATCCTCCAAGACTCTCAACCCAAAAGGCAGGTTGATACATAATAAATGTGGCCACCATTAATAATTATGTTATAGCTTCTTGACATGTCTGTTCTAAACCTCAGTCTCTTTAGACACACTCTGTTCAGTATTTTTTTTTTTCAGCACTTTTAAAAAAAAATGAGCTTACAGATTACCATCAGGAATAGTAACAAAATTTAAAACACACATTTTAATAAAGGCATGTGAGCATAGAAAGTGAAATGAAGCAAGGATGAGCACACTCCAAACACGGCCATCTGTGCTGCAAGTAAGCAGCAGTCTCACGTCTTTCTGGCTATTTTAAACAATATTGTGACAAGGTTGTCATAGTTCAAGAAGACTATCCTCATATTCAACTAATATTCTCTAGGCACTGCCTGCCTGGCAAATTTGAGATTCCGAATGGACATGGTAACTAACAGTCATGTAGTTTCTGAGGGTGAAAGGGTCAGGAGTTCTACGACAGTGTGGACCACAGTGATTTTTTTTTTTAAGGCCACAAATGCAGTACACCCATAACCTAATTAGATATAATTGGGAAACAGCATGCTGCAGGTACAAGGGCAACGAATGCAGATATTTATAACGCCATTTCTAACCACCAGTATATGTTCTCCTTGTTAGAATTGCAATCGCTCTTAATCAGGTATTTTAAGTTTACCACGTTGTCTACATTAAGTGGTGGCGGGGAGCGACCTTTTATTCTTTCCCCAAATACCAGCAATCCAATAGCCAGCCTGCACAGGCTAAACGAGCCCCGTAGGATTTAGTCGGATTTTCAGGCTCAAGTCTCCATCTATGTGAAAGTCCCTGGTAGGTCAAAATACCCTGAGCACGGAACCAGTGAGAGAACAATGGCAGCGAGTCTGGCAAGGGGTCACCGCCGAGCCGCGGCCACGCGGGGCCCCGGGCGCGACTCCCCCGCCGCTCCGGCTAGCGCCTTACAAGGCTCCCGGCTGGCCAGGAAGAACGAGAGCGGCGGGGACGAGGCCAGGCCGGGTGAGTGAGAAACGAAGGAGTGACTGACTAGCCACTCAGCAGACCACCGCCCGCGGGCCGGAGGTCACACACCGCAGGGACAGGGCGAAGTGCTGAGGCCGCACGGAGAGAGCGGGCAGGAAGAGGGAGGCGGGCGAGGGCCCTGCAGTTCCCGTCCTAGGCCCCGCCCCCGCGCGCTTATGTAACAGGAGAGAGCTGCCATTGGTCTGCAGACCGGAAAAACGCGAGTATGCTAGAGGGGCGGGGCAACGTCGCCGCAGGAAGGTAAGGGGCGGGACCGCGCGGGCGGGCAGGCGGCGCTGAGGCGACTGGGAGTGCGGCGCGGCGTGCGCGGGCACGAGGGACGGGCCTGCCTCGGGCTCAGGCGCGGCGGGCGCGCGCTGCGGCGGGTGTGCGAGGCGCGGGCTGTTGTGCTCCCGGCTCTGCTCGGTTTTTCCTCTGCGGGTGGCGGAGGCCCCAAGCGGTGCGGGGCTCGACCCTTCCTTCCCTGCTCGTCCTGCCCAGTTCTTCTCGCGCTGCGCGGTCTCTCGGACGCCTGACCGGCCCGGCCTGGGTGAGCGGCGCCGCAGGACGCGGGAGCCGGGGCGGGAGGCACGCGGCGGCGGGAGGCCGGGGCGGGCGGCGGACTCCCAGCGGAGCAGGCGCGGGGCTGAGGGCCGCCGAGGCCTCGGGCGGGCCGGGCTGCAGCTGTGGGGTTGAGGCTGCCCACGAATGGCTGTTCAAAGCTGGGATCGGGCTGCGGAGCCTGCCTGGGCCTCTTGCTTTGGCTGGTTGCAGAGTGTGAGCCCATTTCCTGGCTACCTGGCTTCAAGAGTGAGTTGTTTGCTCTAAGCGGCCACTTAGGGCCGGAGCTTTACTTGTTGCCTCCTTCTCAAGAGTCCTGGTAGTCCAAGAACTCTTCCTGTTTCGTAGCTCATTTGCAGCCTCCTGGGAAAGCTAAAACTTTTATTAAAAATCAGTTGATAACTGTTTGCCTTTCAATTTGTCCCACTTAATCAGGGAGCAGTTTATATGTAAGATTTTGTCGAAATCTCGATGAGCTGGTCGAGAGCAAATCGTAAGTTGAGCTGTCCGAAAGCAGGTGGTTGGATCGTTTGCACTTCTGCTTTCAGAAAGGAAATCCGTGCCACTGTGCTGTCAGAAAGTTAGGGGCCTGCCCCACTCAGCTAGCCTGTTAGAACAGATATCCTTTGCCTACTGTTACATTTTGTGTTTATCGAAGCCCATGCCTTTTTGTAACTTGTTGGGTGGTAAAGAAAATGGGTTAAATCTTAGGTGTTCTGTTGTGTTTTAGAAGAAACCCTAAATGCAAAAGTTGAAAATAGTTTTAGCTAGCCAGGCCTTTAATCCCAGCACTTGGGAGGCAGAGGCAGGCGGATTTCTGAGTTTGAGGCCTACCTGGTCTACAGAGTGAGTTCCAGGAAAGCCAGGACTACACAGAGAAACCCTTGCCTCGAAAAACCTTTAAAAAGAATGGTTTTAGCTTAACTGAGGGCATTGTTTTTACAGCACATTTCATGAAAAGGTTATCAAAGTAGCTGCTTTAATTTCCAGATGGCAAGGAAAGTTCTGGAATTACTGATGTAAAGTTTTGTAACTTAAAAAAGCAAACATAAAACCCTTAAGGACTAAGGGTTCACTAAGTAATGTATTTACATACATAGGCCATGTTGTATGGAAGAGTTAAGATATTTTGGACAACCAGAATGTTCTAGTAAGGATCTGATACTAAGTGTTTTCAAAGCATTAGTGTACAAAAATTGAAGACCCACCATCAAAATGTACTTTTAAATATGCCATTAGAACATGGCATAGTGGCACGAGCCTTAAAATCCCAGTACTTAGGAGGCAGAGGCAGGCAGATCTCTGTGAGTTCCAGGCCAGGCAGAGGTATGAAGTAAGACACACTACCTCCATATGCTATTGAACTTAGAATTGATACGGAGTAGAATTGATATGGCATTTGTTTAAAAACACAAAAATGAAGCATAATTTTTATGGCAAACAGTTGATATTTGCCCTGGTTGGGAATGGAGTTCTTATATTAGGTTAGCATATTCAACATTCTCACTGTTGGTGAAAGACTGGACAGACTTTCAGTTGATTATGGACTACTAGTGGGAGTATGTCCAGTGTGTTTCCATTGGGGTGGGAGATGAGGAGGAGAGAGCTTGACTGTCTCTGAAACACTTTTGACTTTCCATCCAGTAGCTAATGAGGACTGCAGTCAGCAAAGGCCAACTCTCTCCATAGTATGTTCATGTCTTTTAGTGATTTCAAAGTTTTAAATGTAATTACAGTGCTATTCAAAATGGCATAGGATCTCATTTTAATATGCTTCAAAAGCACTACTCTGGTAGATCCTGTGTGAACAGGTTTAATTTGTGCTGTCTAACCAGAAGTCTGGTTTTAACAGGAAAATTCATTTAAGTGACAATTAATTGCTTTAACTCATTTTTGTTTACTCCAGGCCATTAGTAGTGAAGAATACAAAGAACCTTTCAGCTTTGTAAAAGGTACCCTTATACCAGGGTTCTAATCTGTCTTTACAATGTGTGTGGCTGGGCCAATGAGATGGCTCAGCTGGTTAAGGTGCTTTCTGTCAAGCCTGAGGGTCTGAGTTGAATCTCCAGAACACAGATTGTGGAAGGAGGATGGACTCCACAGATTCTCTGTGGAGCCTGTGTGTTTGAGTGCACACACATAAGCGTAGGTGTTTGCTTCTGTGCAGGAAAGAAGAACTCCTAAGGAAAACTTCGGATAGTATAATAGTTTAATGAAACCTCAGTACTAAAAGGAGTTGCTGTGTCCCAAATCTCTTTTCGAAGATTAGCTGATGGCACTTTTAAATTGTTGTACAAATTGTAAATCACAGTCGCAGGAGTTAGCAGGGAGAAACTACCTTTATAATCAGATCAAATGATAAAGGAAGACTAAACTTCGGAGTTCCAAACTTTTGAAGGTTACATGTAAAGTGAAAGAAAAAAAAGGCATAAATGTCTATACGTATACAATAAACTTGGGAGTCTGCTGGGTGAGATGTGGTCTTGCTTTGTGGGCCAGGTTGGCCAGGACATGTGGCCTTCCTCCCTCTGCCTTCCAGTTGCTCAGGTAGGAAGGCACCTCCATGTCCAGCTCTGTGCGTTGATTATTATTATTATTATTATTATTATTATTATTAAACAAATACACCTTTATAATCATTACCTGGTATAAGAGAAAGAATATTTTCAGCACCATGTGATTGCTTCTCCTGTCATCTCTTCCCAGTAAATAGCATAAACTCCATAAATAGCAAAGTGATCTCTTTAACTGTGATTTTGCCTGTTTTGAACTTTGTACAATGTGGTTTCTTTCTAACTGACTTTTTTCCTTGACATAGAGGTACAAACTTTTAGAAATAATAATTTTTTAGAAATAATTAATAATAATTATAGAGATACCCAGTCTCAAAAACAAATAATTAACTTATTTGTTTGTTTTTGAGACTGGGTATCTTTTTGTAGCTCTGGCTGGTCTGGAACTATATGTACAACAGGCTATCCACAAACTCACAGAGATCTGTCTGCTTCTGCCTCCTCAGTGCTGGGGTTAAAGGCGTATGCTACCACATCTGGCTAGAAATGATTTTTTTTAAATGCTGCCTAACATTCCTCCGTGTTAATCTGGTTTTACCACTGATATTTGAACTGTCTAGTTTTAGAACAGGTCCTGTGAACATCCTTGTATATACATTGATGCACATACATCTGATTTCGTTGAACATGTATTGTGAGGAATTTACTCAGTTTGTTGTTTAGCAGCATTGTGTGTGAGCTTGAAATTTTACTCATGCCACTTACTGACCATGTCTGAAATTTAAGTAGTTAACTCTTGAGAATATTACTATGCTTAAATTGCTCTGTGGTAGAATGAAGAAGTCACTCTAGTGCCTAATCTTTTGTTTTTAGATATGGCTCGTGGACAGCAGAAGATTCAGTCTCAGCAGAAAAATGCCAAAAAGCAGGCTGGACAGAAGAAGAAACAAGGACATGACCAAAAGGCTGCTGCCAAGGCTGCCTTAATATATACCTGCACAGTCTGCAGGGTAAGGGCGCCCACATGCTGCCTTATAGCCAGCTCTCGCCCTGGAAACGATAGGTTAAATTTCCCCACAACAAAAGGGATGCTGTATTTGAACTAGTAGATTTGAGAGTGTTTTTTTCTAGGAATTCATCTACAGTCAACCATTGAAGAAACATTTTTTTCTTGGCCATGCACATTTCTCATAAGTGCCAGCTGGGAAAACGAGTATAAAACAATGTCCTGCCCTTGTGTAGAATAAAAGTATCTTCATGGAGCGTATAATCCACTTTGGATGCTGTAAAGAAGTCCCAACTCCGTTCTCAGTGTGTATAAGGCTAAACTCTGTGCGGTGCTGCCAGATGTAACGCTGCCCATGGATAGATGGCTCTTTTTCTCCATCTCCATCAGCTGCAGTGTGGGTGCATACGAGACCACATGGATTATTCACATGAGGCCTCTTAGTAGCATTACTGTGTTTAAGGATTGTTGGAGTGCTTGCCGTGTGTGAGGATAGAGGCAGGTGTGTTACTGTGCTCGCATGTTTAATCCACACAGCAACCAGTGAGTTGTGCTGCTTGTTTCTCATGTGCAGATGTTGAGCGTACAAGTGACCTGCATAAGTTCTGCAGGCGATCCAGCAAGTAAGAAGAGATGAGACCTGAGTCTAGGCAGGCTAGCTTTACAGTCTAGCCTCTGTGTGAGCGCACTACCTTGAGGTTAATGAAGTGCTAGACAGAAAACATAGGGCTGGTCTGCTTTACAGACACTGTTTTTAAGCCCTGAACTTGAATAAAGATTGCTAGTGTGGATGGGAAGGGATCTCGATACGACATGATTGCTAGACTGAAGGTAATGATCTGTTGAAGTCTTTACAAATGAAATAGGAGTTCTAACTACATGATGGTTCTCATGAAGAGAGGGAATCTCTAACAGTCAGTACAGTGATCATGTTGAACCTTGGTAATGATGATGATGAAATTGAATGGTTTCTGATTTTGTTTTTCAACATAGGAAAGGTGAAATTAAATTTCATTAGGTTAGTAATAAAGACATACCCTGACCATTAAAGGCATGTTTTTGTCATGTGTGTCTGCGTGTGTTTGTATATGAATTAGTGTATGTGTGTAGGTGATTGTGTGTGAGCATACATGTGCAAATATCAGGTGTCATCCATTATTGCTCCTACTTTACTGTTTTGAATCAGGGTCTCCTTGAACCCACAACTCACCAGTTGTAGACTGGCTGACCCACAAGCTGTGGAGATCCTTGTTTCTGTTCCAGGAGCGCTAGGCTCATGAAATGTATGCTCGTGCCTGCTTTTTTGTGGGTGCTGAGAGTCCACATCCAGATCCTCTTGTACCTGCTGAATTGTCTCCCCAGTCCCTAGAAAGACACTTTTAAAACACAATAAATAATAAAATAAATGAAAACACTTTATATTTTTGTTACATGTAGTGGAGTGTTTGAATTTATAGATGAATGTGTTTGCCAAGGGGACTCACTGTTTTATCCTGTTACGTGAGACTAGGAGAGTGAAACAGCTCTCAGGCAAAGTGAGCTGGGCTGTAGTTTCCCTGTCAGGTAAAATGAGTGTGAGAGTTGAAGCTAAAGATCACTGTCAAGGTTCTGTGAGAATTGATATGATGTGCTTAGTGAGTAAATGCTTTCTGTGTGTATCAGTGACATAAAGTACTGGATTTTATATGTGTTCCTTTTCATATGTGAAGTGTTGGGAATTTCCTTTTTGTAAGAGACTTTAAGTCACAAGTAGAAATTTAAAAGCATTTTGTAGTAATAGTCTAGCATAAGCAAGTTCAAAGGTTTTTTTTTTACAGGTTACATGTAGCATTGCTTTATGTATTGCTACATCAAGTCTGATTCTCTTCTTTTGCACACTTTCTAAATTAGACACAAATGCCAGACCCCAAGACCTTCAAGCAGCACTTTGAGAGCAAGCACCCTAAGACTCCACTTCCTCCAGAACTGGCTGATGTTCAGGCGTAAAGTTGTTTACAGGTAATTGACCTCTATTGGGTTTTTGGTCTTGATTTTGAATGTAGGAGTAAAACTCATCTCCTCAGCCATAGAATGGATTTCGGTCTGTAGCAGAGACTTTTACTGCCTAACTTTTCTACTAAAGTTAAATAATAGTGTCTCTGGTTGTCCTAGAATACTCTAAAATTGGCAAAAGCCCTTTTCTCTGTACCTTTTCTTTTTTATGCCTTGAAACATTCAGATTTTTGCAACTATAGCCAAAAATAGGGGGGAACTTTGAGTTGGCCAACTTTGGGCAAAGAATGAAAGACTTAGCTATAAGAAAGCCATTATTTCAAAGGCACAAGGGTCTTCTCCCTGAAAGTCAGAGCAATTTACTGACTATATTTTTACCGTCCCTTTACTGATTTACAGTGCTAGGCAGAGCTTTTCTGTATTAAAATATAGAGCAAAATATAGGCATGCTCCGTAGAAACTGCCTTGAGGTTATTTTTAATTTCATGTGTAGATGGACTTCTTGCCCTTCTTAATAGTGTGGTGCATATGCGTGTGTGTTTGAGAGTTCTTCCTACCCATAATACCCATTGACAACCCACCAGAGACTGACATAGTGACAGTCTTGCATTTTAGCTATTTGAAATGCTTGTCAGTCATTAAGTTACTGAAGCTTTTTCTTATATCTTACAGGTGAATTCATGACACCTTTGACTCTTCTACTGTCTCAAACCTTAGGTAACAAACCTGCAGCTGCTTTTTTAAACAAACTGTTGATCAGCAAAAAATAAAGGGGCTACAGAAACACTCATTCTTATGCTGTTCCCTTTGGGCTTCATGCAAAGACAATTCTGTGTAAATGTACAGTTGACTCTGATGTGGAAATCTGAAAAATCAGTCCATCCTTGTTATAAAAATTTTTTTACAATTGTAATTATATTGATGTTCATATTGTGTAAAATAACTCATTTAATAAAGTAGTGCTTTGATTTTACAACGCCACAGGATAAATGGTTCTAGAAATTCTGTTCTAACTTTCCTTATTATTTGCCTTATAAAAATGAGTTGATCAGCTAGTGTTGCAAGAGCAGTTCTCTTCCTTCTCAGCTCAGTGGCAGGTTTGTTAAACTAGAGCAGACGCATTCATTACATTGTGCACGTGATTCTTTTGGCAGCCGATGCAGGTTTACGAGTGGCTGCTCTGCTGCTTCCATGTAGTCCCCACTTCTGGTCACTTCCTGGATGTCCATCTGTGGGTCAGTGTAGATGACAGATTCAATTCATAAAATCGGTAGGGTCCAGTGAGCCCTTCTGGACTGCGTGTGAAGGGACAAGAGTGGACTGTAGAGACCTAAGGTGTCTTATAAGGAGTCTTTGCACATTGTTCAAGTTCTTTCATTTGAAATTGAACTATAATTTCTGAAATATTTTGAAAGTTATTTAGCTAATTTTATGAATGGATTATTGCATTTAACAGGAAGATTAGAATGATTTCTTCCAGGTTAATTCCCAGAACATTCTTTGTCTTTCAAATAAAACTCTAATTTTAGAGTCTTAGTGCTGGCTCCTGAAATCAAAGACTGTCTAGTCTGCCTTCACCTGAACTAGCAAAGTGTTGTAGGATGAGGTAAATTCTGCCAGTTAAGGAAGACTAGTTCTGGTGGTGTAGTTGACAAGCAAGTCTGCTGTAACTCAGCTTAAGTTTAGAAACTGACGTAATGGGAAGAACATTACGTCCTGACAGCTGCTTAGAGCTGCGACCCTGACCTGTGGATAACAAACGGATCCCTCACGATGTAGCCTGGGCAGTTACTGGACAGCTTAGCATACTCTGACCACCTGGCTCATTGCCGCTGAGTTTGAAGGAAGGTGTCTCAAGGGAGTCTTGGACCCCAGCAAGGGAGTGCTGGTAGTTTGCACAGCAGCCCTGTCCCCAGTCTCACAGAAGTACAGTCCGTCTGTTTATTTAATTTCCTGCCTCACTCTTGGTATCTGCTGTTTGCTAAAATGTTGCTAACTAGAGTTAAAGAGTTTTACCTGTTTTCTTGTGGATCTTACAGACATTCTAGTTAAGTGGCAGTTTTAGAGCTTTCGAAAGTGCTTTCCGCAGATGTACGTTTCTTCTAGTAACAAACTGGTTACTCAGAGCCCGTTTGCAGTTTTCGGTTTAATTCCTTTTGTTTGTTTCACAGTTGTAATTCAGAATAAACCATTTTCAATCTTGTATTTAACTGTTTATGAGCAGCTGAAGACACCATATTTCACTCTGTCTCTCAGTGATAGGGCGTAGTTGCTGGATCTTCATTCTGAGCATGGGGATTGCCAGCGTGGTCCTGTTCTGTGTTTCAGTTAAATCTGCTGTAAGGAGAAAATGACAACTCAAACACCTTTGTAATTTAGTTTGGAGAGTCTTAACAGACAGGTTTGTTTAAAAACTGTTTTGGTGTCTTCAAAGGTGATATAAAATAGCAAGAGGGACTGACTTGTTTGTATTCTGTATTTATGTTGTCAAAAGGAATGGGGTTCACATTAAACTTGTTTCCATTCTCATCCCTATGTTTAGCCGACACACTTGGGACCTCACGTGTGCTGTAATGTCTTATTAAAGAAGATGTTAAAGAAAATGAAACTAGTCTAATTTCTTATACCTTTTAAGAGGTTTTTATATCGCCTCTTCCCTCTCCTTCCTGTCTGGTTTTACAATTGTCTCTGAAGTATCGTTTGGTAATCCAGAGGATGGCAAGTAAGTTTAGTTCTTTTATTGGCTGTTGTTTTCCCTATATCTGACGATTGCCTCTATATGATACTGCCTAAGGATGAACAAAGTGTTTTATTCTGAAGCCTTGCTGTGTGCAGTGTACAGTGTACTAGCAGGGAAGAATTGACAGTCCCAACAAGAACAACAAAATACTTAGACCAGTCACTGGACAGGATGGTTAACCCCTTAGTGACAGGAATACTTGGGGCATTTTGGTGGTGGTGGTGTAGGGGTTTTTTGTTTTGTTTGTTTTTGAGATAGGATTTCTCTGTGTAGCTGTGACTGTCCTAGATCTTGGTTTGTAGACCAGGCTGGCCTGGAACTCAGGATTCTTCCTTCCTCTGCTCTTTGAATGCTGGAATTAAAGTCATGTGCCACCAGGCATGTGCCCTGTGACTTTGGGATTTATGTTACAAATATTTCAAAGGTATTGCAGAATAATTTCAACTTGTGATATGGCTTAAGATAACAGTTAAAACTTCAGGTTACCCCAAAGCTCCAACCTTTGTTTTTCATTATTTGCACATCTAGTACACTGCTTTAGTGGCTGATAGAATGTCACTTTTTCTATACTGTATTATCAAGCATAGTCTAAAGTAACTAAAATGCCATACTTAAATAACCGAATCTAAATGAGTTCATTTGTACAGTTTTCTAATTGGGGATTTTTGTTTAGTGTGTGCAGCAGTGGTGAACCAACAGACAGAGCTAAATGGACGTAGTGAAGTCCTTAGGTTAGCTTAAATTTATTATGAAACCTTTAGAAATGGTGCGAGTTTCCAGTGTATAGGTATGATAAAGCATCTGTATGCATGACTCAAAATATATGCTTTATTAACAAAATTATCAGTTACAATGTAAGCTTTTTTATAAAAACTATAAGTAAAACACTTCTAAGTGTTCTTTTGATTAGCTGAATTTTATTTTTGCAACCACTTTTCTCCTTCAGTTCTGTGTATAGAATAGAGCCAAGTCTGAAATGTTCCCTGCAGAGATAGACATCAATCACTTGCTATTAATGCTGTGTGGGTGTTCTTCAGTGTTGATGTTAGTCATTCTTTAAAATCATCTTTATATTTGCAGCACCGTCCCATAATTACTTGTGGTTTTGTTTTTGAGACACTGTCTCATACAGCCCAGCCTGTTCTCCGATCTTTGTGCTTGCACTTGCTTGGATTTCAGGCGTGCACCAACCAGCACACCACTCTGCATTCTGATTTCTAATGGCTGTGTTGTATGGACCGTAAGGACCTTGCTCTCTCTGCCTCTTGCTGAGTTCTGGCTGCTGAGAAGTGGTCTGGGTTACTTGGAGGTCTATGGAGGCTTTGTTTCTTCCCGTCTGTTCAGTCACTTACGTGAATCCATATGGGTTCTGAGTCCAGTACTACTGGGTTATACTACTACCTGTCTTGTTGAGATTATTTCAGCTTCATCTGGTGGCAGCTTTCGGACTGGCTTCAGTGTCAGATACTCCTCCTTGTTTGCTTTTTTAGAATTTACTATTTTGTTAAAACTAAGAAGCACCGGGCTTATTGACTATATTGCTAGAATTAGCATTTCTCCAGTGGTTCTTTTTGGGGAATAATTAGAAATCTAGATGTGTCTATTGAGTTTGTTTTGGAGGAAAGTTTTTTGGTTTTTTTGAGACAGAGTTTCTCTGTATAGCCCTGACTGTCCTGGAACTCACTCTGTAGACCAGGCTGGCCTCCAACTCAGAAATCCACCTGCCTCTGCCTCCCAAGTGCTGGGATTAAAGGCGTGCGATACCACTGCCCGGCTTTTTTTTTTTTTTTTTTTTTTTTTTTACTTTAAGCATTTTTTTAAACATTTTTACTTGAACATTTTTTGGGAGGAAGAATCTCCTTGTCCATGTGTTTGTGGGGCAGGTTATTTGGCTGAGGGTTTTTTTTTTTTTTTGTATACCTACTGATGCCCCCACCACACCCCAAGCTGAGGGGAGATTGAGCCCAGGACCTGCACATGCTAGGCCAGCCCTGAGCTATTTCTCTAGCTCCAAATTGAAATGCTGATGTTCTTAAGAATGGTAATGTGAGATTCTTGTGTTGGTTGTAAAGCATTAACATGAAAGCAACATTTTGTAAAGTAAAGTATCCAAAGCATCTGCTCTTCACAGATTATAATACCTTCTAGAAAAAAATGCATGCATTTATTTACATAATTTCAGGGTAGATATTAAGTGCTTACTGTATTGTGAGTAGATTCTGTGGGGAGAGAGGGTTGAGATCAGTCATGCCTAGAGGGATGGGGAGTTGTCTAGGGTCTGGAGAGAGTAATGGGAGCAGATAGTGAAAGCGGGGTGGAGGTGGCTGGGTGAGCAGAAGCTGAGAGTGTGGGCTAGTGAGCGTAGGCTTATGAATGGCAGCCTTTGAGCCCATGGTGAGAATGGAGAGCAGCCCTTAGAATCAGCTTGTGCAGTGTGTGTGCCATGATGTTATGTGACAGTGGAGATATAATGTAGCTGAGGAAGATTCTTTTAGAGTAAAATACTCTTTGAAAGAAATTATTTTATATAGCATTTGTACCTTACCTGCTATAGGCTAACCTGTTTATAGTTTAACTTTATATTTTAAGGTAGTTATGAACACAGATTAAGAATTTTCCAGGCAGTGGTGGTTTTATTTAATGCCTTTAATGCCAGCACTCAAGAGGCAGAGGCAGGTGGACTACAGAGCAAGTTCTAGAACAGCCAAGACTACACAGAGAAACTCTGTCTCAAAAACAAACAAACAAACAAAAAAGTATTTTGCTCTGCTTTGGTACAATGATGCTGCTAGTGTCCAGAGGCCTGCTGTTCTCGTCTGTACCAAGAGATCCAGATGTATTGAGTCTGCACATAGTGTTTGTCATCTTCTGGATTAAAAAGTAATACATTTGAAAAACATTTCTGTGTGTGTGTGTGTGTGTGTGTGTGTGTGTGTGTGTGTGTGTATTGTTTTTGAGACAGGGTTTCTCTGTGTAGTCTTGGCTGTTCTAGAACTTGCTCTGTAGTCTACCTGCCTCTGCCTCTTGAGTGCTGGCATTATATATGCACACATATATATGTGTATGTGTGTATGTATGTATGTATGTTTTGGAGAATATGGTAAAACTGAATTTTTAAAACTATAAAAACCAGCCAGTAGTCTGTTTGACACTTGTGTACACGTGTACATATTCTATGTGGTAACACATACTTGAGAAATTATAGTCATTTAGATCATGGAACTCTGCTGTTTATAACATAGCAAGTGAGTTGTCTTCATGTTCTTAAATTGGCCTAAGTGTAGTTGTGTAGCTGGTTGTAAGTTTTTCTTGTGTTGAACTTAGGCCTCTTTAGTTCATGCATGCTTTGTTTCCACATTTAGAATTGCATCTCATTGATTGACAGCTCCTGCTGGGAAGAAGTGTGGTGCGTTTGATAGAGGCTGAGGGAGAACCAAAACTGCAGCCAGGTTTTCTGGGCAGTGCTGTTGGGGTGCACTTGCCTTTGAATACTTTGTGTCAACTCTCGTTCACACACCAAGTAGTTTAAATGTGATGTAGTCCTTTGTGTCGTGAAACGTGGAACATTCTATTTTATTTGTTAGCCAGGTACAGTTTATCCGTTACTCATTTCCTGTCAGATCTTCTAAGTGTGCCTGATGTGCTGTCTACAGAAGCGGGGAGAACGGAAAGCTCCCAGGGAGTGTGAATAATGAAGGTTGTCATCCACAACCGGCTACAGTGTGTGCGGTGTCTGCAGTACTTGCCGGGAGGGCTTGCGTGGACTCCATTTTTTAAGACAACATCTTATTGTTAGAGCCAAGTACTGGAAAGCCATGCTGGCCTCTAGTGCACACTTTTTGCCTCAGCCAAAATATTCAGATTACAGGTGTGTGCCAAGTTTTACCTGCCACATGACTGGAGTGTAAACTTAGTATTTACATGTGTTTTATTCAGAATCAGTAAGTGGGTTTTTATTTATTGGTACGTCCTTACTCTGGAGGAAGAATAGTAACAAAGTTGCATTCCTGTCCCTTGGCCTTTTTCTGGTCTGTTTTTTATTAAAGTGTATGTGTGTGTGTGAGAGAGAGATAGAGAGAAAGAGACAGAGAGATTGCTTGATTGATTGATACTTCACAGTAACAAAATGGGCATTGCATTGAAGAGTGGCCTGCTGCCTTTTGAGCTAGTCTTTAGTCACCTTTGAGGATGGAGAAACTGATAGCTACCTCGGACCTCAACAAATAAAGGACCTGTGTGAGCACATGTAGCTGTTCTGGCTCCGTGCTTCCCAGCCTCCTGCTGCCCATCTGCTGAAGCTGGTACGTGGTGTGTATTCACACATGCCCTGCCCATTTCTGCTTTGTGTCTTGGGATTGTACTGTTTCCTCCCCACCTTCTCGAAGGCTCTTCTAGTGGAAATGGACCTGTTCCTTAAAGCTCTCCAGGAAGCTCAGCACTTTAAAGACAGTACAGGTTAGGGGGAAAGGGACACATACCAATACACAGGGAACAAGACAGCAGACTAGAAGTGTGCTAAGAAGCCCCCAAAGCTAAACACTGGAGCAGTGACAAGAATGGGGCTGGGTGGCCCTGCCTCTGGACCTCTTTCATTGTGAAAGTGAAGGGCGGGGCAGTACAATGGCTCAGTGGGTAGACAGATGCACTTGTGTAAGCCTGGTACCTGTGTATAGTCCTGGGAAACCACCACTGAAGGGAAAACCCAACTGCTAGACGTTGTCTTCTGCCCTCCATCCATGCCATGTTTTACACACATGACAGCATGCTGTGTTTTACACACACACAAAAACAAATGCACGCAGGGCATGGTTTCCACATGCCCTTCATTCTTAACTACTGCTCAAGGCTTTACAACTTAACAAAATTTTATGTGAAATTTTAACCACAGCCTGGGAAAGTGGTAATGGCAATAAGCTATCCAGAAAAATAAATAAAATTTGTATCTTGACTTCTAAAAAGGAAGTAGTAAAGGCTGTAGACTCAGTCAGTTTGGTCTTTGTCTTTAAGGATTTTTGCTATGTACCTTGATTTTCATGTTTAGTTTCACTTTTTGTGTCTTCTCACCATGCTTTGCTTGTAAGGAGACATTTTCCTAGAACACAATTCCAGCCTGCTCTCTCCTGAAGCACGCAGCTTGTCAGTGACAGGTTTTCCTCCATCGAGCCCCAGTGTGAACATCTCGCTCTTCTCTCATTACGCGCTCTTGTCAAGGTGAGCTGGTTTGTATTCTTTGAGCAACTAACTACTCCTTCCTTCTGCACTGTCTTCCTGCCGTTTAGTGAGACTGTTTAGCTATCCAGTCTGGTGGGATTGCTTCTAGCCAGCATCGCCACTAGAAGTAAACTGATGTCTGTCATTTTGTTCTTTAGGGCCTCTGGAACAGAAGTGGTCTTATTTCTGGAGCCTTGAACGTTTTGAATGAGTTGACAACCATTTAGCATCCCCTAAACTGCAACAAGTACTTCTCATTGTTTTTTATAAGTTACTTTTTAAGTGTTCCAAAACAGTCCCATCCAGTCCACTTTTAAATGGTCAATTCGCACAAAGTGTGGAGGGAAATTTTAGATCACAAGATTGAAACGCTCAAGTAAAAGCAGTAAGTACTTGTTTAAGTGGAATAAATGCAGATTCATTTAGGGTTTAAGAAAATTGTACCCTTATGAGCCGAGACTTTGGCAACATCTGCCCAGGCATCTTTTCATGTGCAAGCCATTGTGTTAGTGTTAGGCTCACTGTGATCAAGCATGACTTCTCTGTTTTAAAGAGAACTGCAAGCTTAGGTTTGTGGAAAACATGTTACATCTTCTTGTGGAGAGCCAGCTATCCTGTGAAATTGATGCCTAATTCTCAATCTCTGTTGTTTCCAGTGAAATACTGCTTGGCAGGATTTTGTACATTAGAGAGAGTCTAAGAGTGAATAATGGTGCTTGCAAGGGAGCCGTTGGGAAGTTGTATTCCGTTGTTTACAACTGATTACGGAGCCGTGGTGGGTGGACTTGCACCAGGTTTTATTCAGTGTCAGAATGGCTGACCTTGAACTTTCCCTAGAGTTTTTGCTGTCCCCCAGAGCTGACTGGGAGTACAGTGAGGCATTGCACTTGTTTGGAGGTCAGTAAACAGGCTCACTTGGCAATTTGCAAGCCACGGTCCACAGCACTGGAAGCCATCACTCTGAGCAAGTTTCTTCTATGTTCTTTATTTGTCCTCATCCTTCTCTACATGTAATTTCAAATGGGAAGAATGCATTCTGAGTACTGTCACACCCACCCTCCCCTCTGTCTCCCATCCCTGTCGCCTCTGCCTGCATGCACCTTTCCTACAGTTGTGGCTTTTGTTTGGTGATGGCTGTTTTTAACCAGGACTGTCTTTGTCCATAGGAGCCTGGTGAGCTCACCCTTTGGTACCTAACTGACGATAATAACTGTCCCTTCCCCAGAATCCAGTAGTTCGGCAGAGAGTTCCTCCTTGATTTGTGATTGACTGTTGACAGGCTCAGTGTTATATAGGTCCAGTGTAGGGGCCCAACTCCTGTGGAGTCATCTTTACAATGGCTGTCCCCTGCCCTAAAGGTAGCATTTGTCACTCTTCTCAGAACTGTTGCCCGCCTTTTACTTTCTCTTCCCTGATACTCTCTGAGCCTCACAGGTGCTATAAATGTTCCCATTTGGGGCAAGCACTCACTGTCATTTATTCTTAGCAAACTGAGCAGCCATGAGCTTTTGAAATAACTACTGTTCACTGACATGGTTGGGTCTGAAGCGGCAGAAGTGTGCACCATAAGGTACATTCTGACCAGGTCTTTCAGGGCCACAGTTTAATAGGCTTTTGGATATCAAGCCTAGTTTAGGAAGACCTATCTGGCACATGTACTTTAGTAATATGAGTATATCATAGGTGAAGACCATTATCCAGGTCAACTAATGTAACGGAAATTAAAAAGTCCCATCAGCAAACAAATTTTTCACTAAGGGCTGGAGAGAGGGCTCAGTGGTTAAAAGTACTTGTTGTTCCTGCAGAGAAGCTGGGTATGGCTCCTAGCACTCTCATGGGGGATCACAACTGTTAAACTTCAGTTCCAGGGGCACCAGGCACGTTTGGGGACATACCTCTATGTACACTTAATGTCCCAGTGGATCATCTTAGTACACAGCATGCTTTGGGACTGTCACTCTGTCCTGTTCTATAACAAGTAGAACCGTGTTTTCCTGTTTGTTTCTACAGCATTTCAAGCAACTCACAGACACAATCTTTATAAACTAATAGGAAACATGATGAGGGTTCATGCTGTGTGTAAGGTGTGCTGCAGTTAAAGTCAAATGCCACGCACGGCAGGCACGCCTGTGCAACAAAGTAAAGCCACAAGGCGTCTGCACTCCTTGAGCACTTGGCTTGCAGTTTGGAATGATACTAGAGCTTAAAGTCAGGACTGAACTGAGATTTGCATAGACATGCATAAAGATGAAATCTTAGAGACAGATGATATCTTTAAGGCAATACGTAGTCAAAAGAACGAACAAGCTAAGATTGAAACTTTGGAATGCCCTTGTTCTTACGAATTGGTAGAAAGCAGCTGGAAGTAAGAAAGAAGAGTGAGAAAGGGAGAGTCAGGTCCAGACTGTCCGGGCTCTCAGCTTAAGAATGGTCCCATGCTTGGCACTGGCATCCAGTACACCCAGCCTTCCTCCAAGCTCAAAGGAGTGGGCTTCTCACAAGCTGGAGCTAGTAACTAGGCTGGCAGATGTTAGTCTCCAGCTTGAGAAGTAGCTGCACACAACAGAAACCATGGCTTCCTTCAGAGGAGTTGTATTCTGCTCGTCACTTAGCAGAAAGCACTCACGGCTTAAAATGTACCGTGTTGTGTCCTGCTCACCTGTTTAGGCTTTGTGAGCTTAATTTGCATTTTAAAATATTGCCTTGAAACGTTTAGGGATGGTTATGCTGCATACAGTAGTTCAGCCTGTGTTCTTCAGTGTTTTAGCCTTGACTGTTTTATATACTTATATTTTATTTAAAACTTACTGAATTTATTTTAATATATTTTCATAAGAAATGTGTATCTATACGTTTCATTATTTTATGCATTGTTGATTATAAAGTACTGTCACATACATAAAATGCACTAGAGTTCAATGGCTAGCAAGAGAGCAGGCTCTCCTGAGCCACTCACTGGTAGATAGAAAGGGGAAGCACACCTAGGGCCCCTTCCACCTCTCAGTCCATTGTATTTCCGGTCAAGAAATTAGCAGTGGTTATTTTCTTGAAAAACCTGGAAATAAGCTGGACAGTGGTGGCACACGCCTTTAATCCCAGCACTTGGGAGACAGAGGCAGGTGGATTTCTGAGTTTGAGGCCAGCCTGGTCTACAGAGTGAGTTCCAGGACAGCCAGGGCTACACAGACAAACCCTGTCTCAGAAAAAGGAAAAAAAAAAAAAAACAAAAAAAAAAAACTGGAAATAAAATTCCTGGGTAAAAGGTACAAATAATGGCTTTCACAGTGGCTGTCTTTTGGCTGGGATTATCCAGCCAGTTTTTGCTTGGGGAAGTGGTAAGGGGCTAGCAGTTCCGAAGCCATTTTGGGTTGGCAAGTGACTGCGGCCTCTGAGACCCAGCTTTGTTGGCATTGAAACCATCTCTTTCCTACAAGAAGAAGGAGGGGGAGGGGGAGGAAGATGAGGAGGAGGATTTTTTGTTTTGTTTGTTTGGTTTTTTTTAGGACAGGAAATGTGCTGAGTGAGTTCCCCAGGGCACTGTGCCCTGTGCTGGTGTGTGCTTAGCTAGTGATCATTTTATCAGTGGATATGCGGGTCTGCGAAGAATCTCACTCCCTAGTGATGCAGGGTATTTCTAGGGGAAGAAAGGGCTTGATTACAGCCACCAGATCCAAACTACGACGTCTGGGCTGCTGGCGAGGTAGTTCAGTGGTGAAGGCATGTTCTGCTAAGCCTGATGACCAAGTCCAGGAACCCACATGACAGAAGAATGGAGCTGATCCCACAGGTTATTCTCTGACCTACACACAAAGTAAATATAAATGTAATTAAAATCTAAACAGATGTCTGGTTCCAGATGTATTTGTCTGTCTCGTACATGGATGTCGTGACTGGGAGAAAATATCCAGGATCACTGAGGCAGGAAGTGGCCCAGGGTTTCTCATTTGTGCTGCGTCTCACACCTGTCACTGCTGCTTAAGAGTTTGACCCTGAGTAGGAAGCTCACCCTCACGTTGCCTGTGTCGCACTCACAACCTCTGAAATGAGGACAGTGCCTCTCTGTTGAGTACTTGTAAGCATTTAACTGAAGCTTCACATGGTAAATGTTTTTAGGGTGTGTGTGTCAGCTATCCTACAGTGTAGTCTCTCGGGCGTTGGATATGAAAATTCATTGCTGGGCCAGGGTGTCTGATGGGCTAGGTGTGAATGTTGAAAATGTTTTTGAGTTTTTGTATTTTAAATTCATATCAGAGGGAGAGTTCTGTATGCCTCTTAAGTGGTTTGGGATTTTTTTTTTCTTGTTAGTATCTGTTTGTTGACTGGTGTGGTTAGGAATACTTTTTAATTATGGAAGTAATATAATATGCTTCATGACAGATAGTGAAATGCCTTCTCCGTGCTGTTGGCATTAGTTCTCCTTTGTTTCATTCTGCTGTGGTTCGTTTTGAGACCTCGTCTCATTTTGTAACCTCACCTGATGGCAGACAAGTTATTTAGCCTGGGCTACTGACAGCTGTTGCTCCTGCTGCTGAGAAGGCCCAGAGCCTTCTGGGGCCACCATGTCTGCATGCTTGAGTTTGGGTGGTTTGTAATAGATGGGGGCTGATTAGCTTCAGTTTTGATTTTCAGATGCAAAGTCACTCATTTCTTCCCCCAACCTCACAGCTTCTGAGGGGAAGACTTAGGACCGGTGGCCATCCAGCTCCCAGCAGCTTCTGTTGGTCGAAGCTGAGCCGCTGTGGTGAAGGTACCTGAGAAGCTGTAGCAGCGGAGCTCACCAGCTCAGGAGAAAGCCGTTTAACCGAGCTGTGTTATGAAAGGCTCTAATAATAGACCCTGCCACTTGAAGGAAATGCCACAGCCCACTGGTACTGCAGAGGCTCCCTGTGTGAGGGAGGCCGAGGCTCCCTGTGAGGGAGGCCCTGCTGCCTGATGTCACAGCTCTGCAGCTCCATTTACATAAGGGACACTGGCTCACATGGTTACATAAAAGCGGGCTGTGCTAGGGTTTTTGCTTACTGAAAGTCTGACTGGAGACCCGAGAGCATCACTGTTGAGATTATTGTCCCATCGGACACCGTGGAGCAGATGGTCTAGAACAGAGTACACAGTGAAGCTGACCCTAGGTCTGAGTGTAGGGCCTCGTCTCTCATAGTGTTCTCAACTGCTTCCTCATTAATTTGTCTAATATAAAGTAAGGAAAAACCTCTGGTAAATGTTCATCCTTCCGAGCTTGAATGTAGTGCCCAAGAGTCCAGAGCTGATTTTCAGCAGTCTAATAACTTGCATGGCCCTGTAGTGACCATGAAATACCCCACCTTGCCCATTTCTTTTTCTTTTTCTTTTTTTTTTTTTCCTTTGGTTTGATTTTTCGAGACAGGGTTTCTCTGTGTAGTCCTGGCTGTTACCTTGCCCATTTCAAGTGATGCCAGTTGCCTCAGTCATTCTGTCCTTACAACTGAAGAGGCCAAGGACTTCTGATTAACACTGCCTGGGAGTTGTATTTATACTGAGTTTTGGGGGCTGGAGAGCTGGCTCAGAGATGATGAGAGTGCTGACTATTCTTCCAGAAGATCTGGATTCAATTCCCAGCTCCCACATTGCAGTTCACAACTGTCTGTAACTCCAGTTCCAGGGGATTCAGTATCACACAGACACACATGCAGGTGAAACACCAATGCACATAAAAATAAATCATAAAAAAAAAACCCAGCACTCAGGTGGCAAAGGCGGGTAGATCTCTGAGTTCTAGGACAGCCTGGTCTACAGAGACAGTCCCAGTTCCAGGATTATAAGGTTCTCCTTGTCTTGAAACCCTGTCTCAAAACAACTTCCTACCTGAGTTTCGAGTGTTCGCCCTTGTGTGCAGTAACAGCAGCCATACAGCCCAGCACTGCAGAAGGCCAAAGCACTCATAGACACTACGTTAATAACGGAGCCCAGGAGTGTGTTCTGGGACTTAAATGCCAGATGTAAGGCTGTCAGGACACCAAGCTGGACCTATCTGCCTGACTCCCCCACTGCATGCCTCACTTCATCCGTTTCTTGCAGTTGTTGACAGGCAGCAAAGCCATACTGCCCACTTCTTTTCTAAAGTGTCCTCCAGGCTTAAGTACAAGTGTTGGCAGTTGGAAGATCCCTTTCCAAAAGGAAGGTGACTGAGTCAGTGCCTCTACTGTGCTGCAGACATTCTTACCAGGTTGTGACGGGTGATACGCTTGTTTTAGGTTCTGGACATTTGAGGAGGGAATGGAATTTTTTGTCATTTGGAATTAAGAAACCTAGTTTTCTGACCCTGGCAGGCATGTCCTTGAGTACCTGAGGTCTGAATTTCTGGATAGTACCAGGTGATCTTGGAGAAGATCTTGGTCTTTCTGGGGTCTAGTACCGTGAAGACTACCTTTGGCATTGTTTTGAGGCTTGAGATCTTGTGGAAGCTCGTAGGATAAGAGGAATCAACAGGAATCAACAGGACAGTACTCAGTGGCCTCTGTGGACCACAGCAGGGGACGAAGGTGACAACAGTTCTGGTGTGTGTGGAGCCGAGTGCTACTCAGGTCACAGAAGCAGCATTCTGTGAACACAGTCCTTCCTACAGAGTTAATGAAGCTGCCAGCGGTGCCAAGATGATTGTTGGTGACCAGTTGCTAAGTGATTTATGGACCCTGAGTATAAACCCACACCTCTGTGGTTTTCAGATTTTACAGAATTTACTGTGCAGGTCAATGACTCCATTCCACAGACTCCTTCTGGAATGCAGTTGGTGAGTCTGAGGCCCCGGGCACACACAAATGGTTTTGTTTTTGTTTTTAGTGTTTATTGTTTTGTGTGTTCAGCCCTCCAGTGGAAGAGCATGTCTGGAAGTGGTGTGAGGACTAAGCAGATGACTTTGTATGTACTTTTTACCGGCCATGATTTACACTGCCAGTAGTCTACGTCTAGAGCTGGAGCCTAGCAGCACAGGCTCGCCTGCCGCCCAGGGGAAAAAAAGTCAAGCGTCTAATGTTGCCTCTGGAAGCTAATGGCAAAACTGAAGTGTAAGGGGAAAACCTTAAAAGATGGAGGCAGAGGGAGCAGGAAGAGACCGATCAGCCTTCATTCTAAGGTGCTATCCTCACCCGTGAAGGAGGAAGGGCAGAAAAGGCCGAAAGATGGCCACACAGTTCTGGAGCTGCTTTCTGGCATGTCAGGAGCTCCAAGGAAAAGGTGCTCAGGGGAGGAGCTCGTGTGTACTGGGCAGCATGGAGCCACACTGCACCTGCTGCATCCCTTTCTGGACCACTGCCAGGATTGATCACCCTGGTACCCATCTCTGCCCCCTCCATGCAGCTCAGAGTCTACTGTGTTGACCAGAGGGTGCTGTCAGCCAGGTGGGGTCAGCTCTAAAGTAGGTTGCTCATCAGATCCCTTTCTTGGGTCCAGATAGCCTGGGCTTTGCATGCCTCCAGATCCAGGAAAAAGAGAGCAAGGGTTAGGATCGGGTGGTGGTCAGGAGTTTGGGCTTAGTGTCTAAGAGAACCGCCCTTTGCAGGGAGTGAGATAGCCTGACCTCCATTTGCTGAGGAATGCTCTGCCTCCTCGTGATGTGGAGAGTCAACTGGAAGGGATAGGGTATGAGAGTAGCTTAGGAGCTATCCAATGACGATGAGCAAACCAAAGGAGGGTGGCAAGTCAATCCTTAGGGTCTACTGGACCAGCAGGTCTTCTGTGAGAGAAAAGGAGGTAACAGTGCCTCAGATCGATATGTGGGCAGTGAGGCTCTGCAGAAACAACGGAAGATGGAAGAATTCAGGGCCAGGAAGAGGGTGCGAGCAAGCATCCTGATAGGACGTGGCAGCATCACGCAACATGTAGTTGAAGTACAACATCTAGAGACATGCATGAGTCCAGGGGAGAGTTTGGGTGGAGCCAGAAGTTCAAAGTTGTCAGTACCTAGCATCAGTTTAGCCTATGGTATTGCTGAAATATAGAAAAAGGTACCTGGCCGGGCGGTGGTGGCGCACGCCTTTAATCCCAGCACTTGGGAGGCAGAGGCAGGCAGATTTCTGAGTTCGAGGCCAGCCTGGTCTACAGAGTGAGTTCCAGGACAGCCAGGGCTACACAGAGAAACCCTGTCTCGAAAAACCAAAAAAATAAGAAATAAAAAGGTACCTGGAGACGAGCCCTAGGATCAACCCCATCATTCAGAGCTGAGGAAGCAGCAAGAAAGAAAGAGGGCATGGGTCTCAGAAGGTCTGAAGAGGGTGCTTGTCAGATGGAGGCGTGGGGGTAGAAGCTACCTCCGTGGGTTAAAGAAACAGTGTAGGAAGGCAGACCAGCCTGTACAGGCCTCTGCAGGAATCCTGGGTTAAAAAGAGGTCTGGAGAACAGAAAGGCAGCACAGAAGCTAGTGTCTGGTCAGGATAGGCTTCCTGAGGGCAAGAGAGGGCCCAAGTGTAGGCTGGGTGTGCCTCTGACCCAGCGCTGCAGCTGGAGCCAAAGCCCTGTAGGTAAGCGGAATGGAAGAACTGCCTCCCTGCCGTAACAGGGAGGAACAGCTTTTCCTACCTCAGCCAAGGACAACAGCAACCACTACAAGGTCAAGGGCTTTGGGGACAATAAGACTGAAGCAGGGAGCAAGGGCTGTCCGAGAACTGGCAGCACTGTGTACTGCCATGTCAGACTTCCTGGGTGTCAGCACAAAATGTCAGGGACCAAAAATCAATTGTCATTAATTTTGTAAAGTTTTCCCAGGTTCTTGCTTGGCTCCTGACGGGTGAACAAATGGTAGCCACAAATGGTAGCCGGAGTGATGGACTGTTTGCAAGGATCAACGTTCACCGTGGGAGGCCTGGAAAGAATGTGCTAGTTAGCCATTCAGAACCTCACCAGGAAGACTTTAAACCAAAGAGCCCACGCAAGTCACAGCCTTGGAGTGTCTAGGGAAGCTGTGTTCACGAAGCAGCTGAAGAATCCCCTCGTTTGCACGGGAGAGTAGTGGGGAGGAAGGGCGAGCAGGGTGGGAAACAGGAAACATTTCCAGTTACTGACAGAAGTATATGGAGAGTATATACCCTGAAACCAGGCTCCTGCTAGCACGCTAGAGCTCTGGTGTGCAGGGTCACAGAGAAGCAGAGACTCCCAAAGCTCTCCTTAGCCACTGTCTAAGGAACAGTGGAGGTGAATCAGAAGTTAGCATAGTGGAGCAGTTCAACAGTGGGACCACAGGCCTGCCCAACAGCTACAGGTCATAAGATGGAGAGCAATGTACTGTCCCCTTCGGGCCTTTGATAGACTGTTCTGTCTACTCAAAGTACATTTGATGAAGTTCTTAACTGACTTCATATCTGAGGAAAAGATGCAAGCAGGCAGGTATGCTATCCAGACCTAATTCTCACCAAAAGGAAGGATCCAAGAGTTTCCCGTTTCATATAGAAGGTGGTGTGGAAATAGACAGAGGAACAAGGACGATGTCCAGGCACTAGCAGGAGGACCTGTGCTGTCCTAGAGCTCATTCTGGGGCCACACGGAGACTCCTGGATGAAGAAACCATTTCACTGAGATTAGACTGGAGACTTTACAAGCTGTAGGGGTTTCCGTGGTCCATGAACAGAAAACAAAAGTGAATTTGGTATGAGGGATGGGGACCTAAAAAGTCGGTTCTGTCATAGTGAGTCACATGACCAGCGGAAGAGGAAAGCAGCCCAGACGTGAGTGCTGCGTGGCGCACCCCTCTACTGGGTGTGAGCTCTGGCATCAGACAGGCTGCCCAGGTGCTAAGAATCAGGTTCTGGGTCACTTACTGATTGCCTTTGTATCAAATTTAGAGAACTAAGGGATGGGAGAGAGGTGGCTTCAGGACTCTGCATCCATCGGGTAGCATCTGCTGCCTGAGATTCCGTGAGTAGATGGGCTACGGCCTGAACATCTTGTTAGAGCTTGGCTGTGCTCACCTTAGGTGACAAATACAGTCATCATTTCTGTAGAGGCAAGCTTTCAAAAAAGAAACATTTTTCTAGGGGCATATTAGAGCATATATATATTAGAGCATATGCCGAGGCCCTGGATTAACCCCAGTGTGCCTGCCCTGTCCTCCACAGATACTTCCCTAATGCCAAGGTGTATGGATTTTCAGGTCCCAGTGCTAGAGTCACCTGGCGAATAATTAAAACTACAAATACCTGAGCTTCCTGTGGACCACTTGAGTCACTGTGCTGGGCGTGGCTGGCAGCCTTTGCTTTTAAGCTTTCCAGGCAGCTCAGTGTGGCACAGTTGAGAACCATTATTTTAAGTGTAGCATTTTTAAAAGCTCATTCCTATGTGGCATCCAATTTTTTTACATGAACAAGCAAGCCTTTATGCTGCTTCTCCATCAAAGATGTTGTTCTCAAAATTACAAAAGATGGAACAAATGAGTTTGAAAGAGCACACTGCATAGAAGACGCATACAGTGTGTTTGTCTCCAGGCCCCAAAAGCATGTTAGGGAAATGAAATAGATTTGGATCTAACTGAATGCCTGCATGTTCTTTTCCTTTAATATTATTTATTTTTATTTATATGAGTGCACTGTCATTGTCATCAGACACACCAGAAGAGAGCATCAGATCCCATTACAGATGGTTGTGAGCCACCATGTGGTTGCTGGGAATTGAACTCAGGACCTCTGGAAGAGCAGTAACCGCTGAGCCATCTCTCTAGCCCTACCTGCATGTTCTTAAAGCTTAAGAAAAATGATAGTGAAGGGTCTGAAAGGCAACCGAGTAACAAATGTAAGGCATGAAGTTGGAATAGTTCTTCCTTGAAGAAGATTACAAAACGCATAATTGAGGCATGCAATTTGTAATTGGACAACGTGGTATATTCCTGTCCAACCAGAAGATGGAAACAGGAGGACCGGAAGTTTGAGGCCACCTAAAAACACATAACTCCAGGTCAGCCTGGGATACCTGCTGAGGCAACAACAAAGAACGATGTTTCTGAAACTTTAGCCTGTTCCTGCCCAGTCAGGCCTTAGCCCTGACACCTGTCCCAGAGACTCAACAGTGTTGCCTGATCTGATGGGGGAAGGTAAACTTAGTTGATATTGTTTAGGGAAATTCACAACTGCTTGACCAGCCTTCCCCAAACCCACTGACACTGGAGTGAGAGAGGTTAGCCCACCTCAGAGCTCCCCCTCACCCCCTGCCTGGTTCTGAGATCATTCAAGCTGTTGCTGTGACCGCTGTATTTATGGGAGTGAATTTTAACTGGATATTTTCAGAGTCGTGCTGTCCTTGAGGTCAGGGATGAATGTGTGCTGGGGTGTGGACCAGCCACTACAGCCTCTCCTCATGACGCCTTTCCAACCCTTTCCCTCTCCCCACAGTCGGGAAATAATACACAGCACTCAATGCATTGGCTTGCTGGTTTCCTGGTACCCCCTTGGCTGTGACTTTCCAGCTTTAAGTATTCACATGATTCTGAACCAGACCAGGGGGAGCTGTGATCCCTGCTCTCACTGTGTGTATACACAGCTTCTGTGTTCTGACACTGTGCTGGCCAAATTCATCAACTTCAAACCAGTCACAGAGACAGCAAATTCTGTAGATGTAGCTGAAGACTGACTTGGCATTTTTATTTCTACTAACTAGATAACATATTTAATCACATTGATTTTTCTGAAATTTTTTTTTGAGATAACCTAGCATAGAACTTGATTTCTTTGTTAGGTCAGTTAGTTGGAGACAAAGATAAATTTATTCTCCAAATACAAATCATTTACCATAAAGTGATTTACAAACGTTCTAGTTGGTTTTTATTATATGTATGGGTGTTTTGCTTACATATATCATGTGTGTGTCTGTTGTCGGAGGAGGCCAGCAAAAGGAATCAGATTCCCTGGACTGGAGTTAGAGTTGTGAGCAGTCCTTCAGGTGATGGGGATCAAACTGAAGAGCAGACAGTGCTCTTAACCTCTGAGCCATCAGATTTGCCCCTTAAGGTCTGTATTTTGGACTATAGGCTCAGCTGCATGCAGCAAAACCTACATCTCGGAAACAGTATGTTAACCGACTCTTCTTAGGTTAATAAGAGTAACAGGCTGCAGCCCACCTACTCCAGGACCCTGGTGGTGACTGGGAAACCAGTTCATGTCTTCTTACTGCTGCTTCTCTGAGGAGTGGCCCTCATGGGCAAAGTCCAGATACCCATAGATAGCAGCTAACATCTTGATCCAAGCCAGGAAAGAGGAATAAGGGAGGGTCCTCCTGAGAGGAAGCACCCATGTCCCCCTTGGCATCCACCAACAGAAAGGAAATCTAGAAAATGTCACTATCCTGTAAAAACACTATTGGGCGGGGCGGAACAGAACAGACAACGGGATAATGAACAGTCTCTCCAGAATATTCCTGCAGGGAATTCCAGACGAGGCAAGACATTGGGTGATCCAGGCAGGGAATCATCTTTCTCTCACCAAAAGTGTAGTTTCAGGCCTCAGGTGGCTCCACCCACAGAAAGTCTGGCTCTCGGCATCCTGCATGCTGGTGGTGGGCTGCTCTCCGACTAGGTGGCAAGGAGCACCGGCTTCTGCCCCGCCCACTCCTGTGGCCTCATTAGCATATTGCACGACCATCCTGTGGGGTCGTAGGAAAGGTAAGGGAGGGAGCGGGTGCCGCTGCAAAGCTATTTAAAAGAGAAACCTGTTTTCTCCGCGTGCCTCTTCTGTATGAGCACCGTCTGCTTGCTTGTCGTTGCATGCGTCACTTGTCACCAGAGCGTTTTTTTTCCATTGTCTTCTGGGCGTTAGTCTTGCCCTTCTAGAGTCAGCCACTCCTTCTCCTAGCATTCGAGTAAACCCACATACATTCCTTTCCCCCGCTTTGCTTTTTAAAACAGAACACTGCTTTCTGTTACCAGAAAGAAGAAAGGGGTGGGGTGGAAGGAGCCAACAGTTCCCTCTCTACGTCCACATGGCAGATCTCAAGTCAGGATTCTTTTCCACCTGTGTGGAACTTTAATTAGTTCAAGTAGGAGGACTGTGCCAAAAACTAGGGTATGCGTTGCAGTGGCGATCGGCCGAGCATATTTCTTCCCTTACTGCAGTTTCACACCAAACCCCACTCTCAGCTTTTGTGCAGAAAGCGGTGTATTAGACTCAGCTCCTTTCCAGGGTCTAAAGACTGTCCAGGAGCTGCCCCACAGACCATACAAGTACAGGCAACGCCTTGTTGAGTGACAGGAAGCATCACACTTAGCATCTCTTCTTAGCCTCACACCCACCCTGCTATGAAAGAGGTAATGACGCCCCCATTTGACTGATGATGCTAATCAATGGATGGTTAAGTGTGTCACAGAATGGACTAAAATATTTCCAAGTATTGTCTAAGGTTAGAAAATGGATAGATCTCATCGTTATACAGTAGCAGTGTGCTGTATGTTCTGCTACAGTCCAAGGCTGTCCCCGCTTCAACTCTGTAGCACTGGCTTCTACAGTCCTAACCTCAGGAGGGCAAGCATGAGCGACCTCCATCATTCTGCTGACTTCAATGTTTCTACCTGTAGCTTTGGAGTGTCACTTTGGGTCTGTTGCAAGAGAGGAAAGCTATATATACTACCTGAGAATCAGCCATTTGAGGGCTGGGGACGGAGCTCAGGGGTAAAGTGCTTGCTCAGCATGTGCTAAGCCCTGGGTTTGTTCCCCAGCATTGAAAAAGAATAATGTAAAAAGATTAAAGAGCAAGGGACCTGGAGAGATAGCCTAGCAGTTAGGAGCTCTGTTCTTCCTGATGATTCAGCTTAACTCCCAAGACACACATGGTGGCTCACAATCTTCTGTAACTCCAGTTCCAGAGGACCTGATGCCCCCTTCTGGCCTCTGCAGGCACCAGGTGTGCACATAATATACAGACATGCATGCAGACAAAACACCCATATACATAAAATATTAACAGAAAGATTAAAGACTGTATTGCCTTCAGAAACCTGATTATTTCCTTCCTAATGGAAATTCTGGGTGTTCACAAGCAACACTCTCCACTTGAAAAAGGAAAGAGAGAATATCTCATGAGATAATAACTGGCTTTTGTTTGGTTGGTTTCTTTTTATATACATAAGAAATAGGTGTCACATTTGTGATTCTCAGCTTGCTATGTTGCTTGAAGACGCAGTTTATATTCAAAATAGCAAAATGCAGTCTTTGCTTCAAAAACACTCCGGAATGAGAGTACAGTCAAATCTTCAAACCTGTTTCCGCATGGCTCTAGATGAGCTCTCTGGAAGACAAATTACAAGTTTTAAAGACTCAAACTTTGAGGCTGTCATCTCTGATGTGAACCAGGCGTGCGCAGGTGACTCAGCCCCACCCGCCTCCTCCAGCTCATGTGACTTTATGTAAAAATCGGTGATATCAGCGGAGGGAACTATTTCCCACTCCTACCCACACAGGAGAGCGCTTTTGTGTGTGTGTCAGCTCTGTTCCATCATTACATGTCATCGTGGGGTGTGACAAGCAAGCTGGCTGCTGATACTCAATGGCCAACAGTACAGGAGCCAGCTCCAAACAGCGTGGCCCTCTCCTCTCCTCCTCCTCCTCCTCCCTTCGTGCTGTGCATAGAACCCACGTTTTCAGAACCAAGGAATTTTAACTTTACAGGGGATCTTTGAAGCTCAGTTCTCTTTTGTGTGTCTGTGTGATGCAGCTTGTCCGCACAGCTGGGAACAGCTGGGAACAGCTGGGAACAGCTGGGGCGGTGACCCAGGACTGTGTGACTCCAACTCCTGAACTCAACTGATTCACTACCCCAAGTCATCTGGCCCTTCTCTTCCCATAGATTCAAATTGCTGCCACTCAGCAGTGTCTTCCACTAAGGATGATAAGTAGGTAGTGTGACACTGTAGCAACAGAGCCCTCTAGATGTATAAAGTTACCCCAAAGTCTTCCTTCCTTCCTTCCTTCCTCCCTCTCTCCCTCCCTTTCTCCCTCCCTCCCTCTCTCTCTTTCTCACTCTCTCCTGTTGTTGTTTCGAGATAGGGTCTTACTATATAACCCAAGCTTGCTTCAAACTCACTGTTGTAGTACAGGCTGGCGTGAACTAACAGTGATCCTCCTATCTCAGTCTCCTTCCCTTTAGTCAGTTCCCAGTTGGCCCAGTGTTAATCTTCTGTTTATTGTCTTCAACTTTACTCTCCTGCTGTTCTTGCATCCAGTCTCTCTAGGCCACCATCCTTGCTGCAACAGTGACAGTGAGTCTGTCATTCTCTGTCCTCACTGCTTCAGTGATTGATAGTGAGTCTGTCATTCTCTGTCCTCACTGCTACAGTGATTGACAGGGAGT
>JANHMN010000012.1:60745450-60756387 GCA_030674055.1 Rhabdomys pumilio
CACGATTGTCCTGCCTCTTCCAATGATGGAGAAATTGACACCTGAAGAGACTGACTCATTCAAGGTCAGATGCAGCCGGATCAGCTTCGGCATCCCACTGCTTGTCTACCCATGGCTGGCTCCGGTGCGGCTCAGACCGCCACATGCACAGTTATTCTGGAGCCGCTTGTCTGCTGCATGCTGAATCCTCTAATGTGTGTTTCATCATATTATAACCATGCCCTTCATTTGCAACCATTTCCTTCTGGCTGTGCCTCTGAGCTGTAGAGCCTGTCATGGAGAGCCTACTCTATGCTAACACAGCCTCCCATTCTGCAGCCTCTCCTGGCAGAGACAGAAGGTTGACCCCCTAGCACCGCTGAGTGCTTTCCCTCATCAGTCTGAGATGCTGGAGTGGGTGTCTCACTATAGACCCATCTCCAAAAGCACGGGATGTGCATTAGCATGGTCTCCTTGGGAGAGGGTTATTTTTGTCTCTCGTCTTCAGGGATTGGTCCAAAATAGGGGAGGCAAGTATGAGGAGAACAGGAAGAATCAATGTCTCCAGCTCAGAGGAGAGCTGCTCAGAATTGTATTGTCACCATCTCTGCCAACACCCAGTGCCCCTGCAGCCCCAGAGGACAGACCGTAGAGGGGAGCTGCTCTTGGGCACATCACCAAGCCCGGCACTGGGATCTTTCTGTGAGATTTCTCACCACTCATTCCACGAGACAGAGCTTGTTACCATAGTTACCGGAGAATCACATGGTAGCCTGGCTACTTAGATGTGTAGGAGAACAGATGAAACTGACGGGGGCTAGGCGCTGCCTCAGTGCCTCGCCTCCTAGCTGCGTGCGCATCCTTAGTCAGGCTCCAGGCCTGCCCAACCACCTGCCTGTTCCAGGGGTTAACAGTCACACGCACGTTGCTTTCACAATGAGATCTTGCCAAATGTCCCCCAAGGTCCTCTAGTTTCAGGAGCCTTCTCTCCCTTCCTCACCCCTTCCTTCCCTATCCTCTTTGCAGAGGGGATATAATTAAATAGCTGAGTGTGCATGGCAGGGCCGGGGGTGGGGAGAGCATGCAACCCACAGCACTTGAATAACCTCTTCTCTAACTATGAGGCTGGCATGAGTCAGGGATTTAGAAGCTGTGCTACAACAAGACACGATGCCTCCCCGGGGGTGGAGAGGGAGTATGGACTTGTCCTGATGCTGAAGGGACCAGGTGGGGTTTCGCTTTCCTGAGCACAGGCTGAATGTGGGTGGGGTGGTGAGTATGAGCCTTCAGTCTTAGAAATCTGGTATTGGCTCCACCCTGAGCATCTCTGATGAGGAGTGGTGGCTACGGTACCCTGACACAGCCTTCCTATAGAAGGTCATGCCTGGGCAAAGCTTTCAGAGGGGGAAGCTCTGCTTTTCTCCCGGCCCTCTCTCTTCCCTTAGGGTCTTGTGACCACATAAGGCATAGTCATGTGCCCGCCTCCTGGGAGAAGTTGGTGAGTGGGTGCACCTTAACAGCAGCACTGGTGAAGGCTCCCCAGCACACTTGTGCTTCTGACAATTACAGATTGCCCACCCCTGTGGGCTCAGTTCACACAGTGTCTTACCAACTCTATCCGACTCTCCTTGGCCAGAGCAGAGTCTAGAGATGGACACAGGCCAGAGAGTTAGCCAAGGCTCAGACTGAAAGGAATTCTGCCCTGGCTGTGCTAGGTGATTCAAATAACTTTTTTTGGGGGGGTGGGGAGGTGACCTTGCCTCAGAAAGCAAAGTATATTTAGAGAAGAGACAAATAACTTCCCAAATGTAACTAGATTTACAGGACTCACAGAAGAAGGGCCAAGGAGACAAGAAGAGCTCTCTGAAGTGGACGAGGGAAGATGGAACCTCAGATCCCAGAGGTTTGTGGGACTGTCCAGTGGAGTGCAAAATAGAATAGAATTTCTGGAGTTTTTCTAGCATAACTTACATTTTTATATAGATATATAGATACATGCCATGCTTCTCTCTCCCCTTTTATATGTAGTAAACGTACTCAAGTCTATCAGGCAGGACCAGATTAGAATAAGATTAATATACAAGATGACAGCAAATTTATGGAGCCTGGCAGTGAGCTGCCCAGAGCTGGTACTCTGTCTTTTCTGATGCTCTGACATCAACATGGCAGCTTCTGTTTCCTTATCTAAGGTGACTCTTGTGGTCCAGGCAGTATTCTATGTTCTGAGCAGCAGAAGAAGGAAACAGCCGCACATCTTCCGACTGGGACACTTAGTGAAAATGTGGAAAACCTCACAGAAAGATCCCATTGCTGGGCTTGGTGCTGTTTTCAGGCGTTTCCATGGGGTGGAACTGATTTCTACGGCCACAGCTAGCTGCAAATGTTTCTGAGAAATATAGTCTATTCTGAGATGTCTTGTGTCTACTGGGAAATGCTACACTAAGGAACTAGGAAAGAAGGGACCACAGGATTTTTTTTATCACTGAATTGCTAGATTAGCCCATGAGTTTACTTACAGAGAAATACATACACTCTTGGAGCACAGCTAAAACCAGTTTCTGGTAGTGAGTTTGAGGATTATTGCTATGGATATATATCTCTGAAACTCATAACTAATTGAATAAAGGACCGTGGATGTCTTTTTTATCATTTGCCATGGTTTGAAAAAAGTCTCCTCAAAACCCAGATGTTAAAGGTGTGGCCTTTCAACCATGGTGCTATTGAGAGGTAGTGTAACCATTAAGAGGCAGGATCTAGTTAGAGGGCATTGGGTCATTGAGAGTTTGTCATGAGGACCCTGGCAACTACCTACCACTCTCTGTCTGCTTCTCTCTGCCATGTGCTCCTACTGTTACTCATTGTCTTCCTACATTGCTCAAAAATAATTGGGGCAATGTCCCAAGAGCCGAAACCTCCAACAGCATGAGCTAAAATAAAGATGTCCTCCATCTAGATTGACTTCCACGGTATTTGTGACAGTAAAAGAGCACTTCCGTGCATTCGTCGTTTTCCTGGTGAGCAGTATGGGCAATCCACATGAGGACCCATCCCTCTCTAGTTCTCAGCTGTGCAGCTGTGGAGACAGAGGACCACAGGTTATAAATATCCTTAGTAGACAGCTCATCTTATGCATGGACTCTGGATTGGTACAGTCTATGGAAAGCTGAACCCAGACCTGTGTTTCACTCTAAAGGAGCCAACACTGAACATGAAGGTGAGAAGACATGGAGTAGGAGTCTGTCCACATTCTGATAGGCTGCTCTGAAAATACAAATGAGATTCACATCTAGAGGAGAGAGAGCCACAGAGAGAGGAGTGGGTCCTGTGATGTCAGGTAAGCTCGTGCTTCTCACCGTAAGTAAGCACAGGCAGCATTTCTGAAGGATCACCTTGGACTCCGTGGATGCTCCCACTCCTACCCTTGCCTAGAACTGGCAGAGTAATGAGGCAGATGGAGCAAAAGACTGATGAGTTCTATAGCACACACACACGCGCACACACACACACACACACACACACAGTACACACACACAGTACACACACACACACACACCACACAACAGTACACACACAGCACACACACACAGTACACACACAGTACATACACACAGCACATACACATAGCACACACACAGCACATACACACAACACACACACCACATATACATAGCACACACAGCACACACACAGCATGCATAGACAGCACACACACATACACACAGAACACACACACAGCATGAGTAGACAACACACACATGCACACAGCACACACACACAGCACACACACAGTACACACACAGCACACACATATAGCACACACACAGCATGCATAGACAGCACACATGAACATACACACAGTACACATGCACATACACACACAGCACACACAGTCTACACACACAGCATACACACACACAGCACAGAACAGCACAGAACACACAGTCTATCTATTGACACCTTCATGAGACAGACACTCCACTTATGTCACTAAGAGTTTATGGTGGTTTGAATAGAAATGGCCCCATAGACTCAGGTGTTTGAATGTTAGATCCATGGGAAGTGATACTATTCAGAGGTGTGGCCTTGCTGGAGTAGATGTGGCCTTGCAGGAGGAAGTATATCGCCGTGGAGTTGGGCATTGTGGTCTCATATATGCTCACACTATGCCTGCCCAGTGTGACAGTCTCCTGCTGCCTTTGGATCAAGGTGTAGAACTCTCCACTCTGTCTCTAGCATGTCTGCCTGCATGCCACCATGCTTCCCAGCATGACAATAATGGACTGAACCTCTGAAAGTTTAAGCTCCTATTAAATGTTTCCCTTTGCAAGAGTTGCCTTGGTCACCGTGCCTCTTCACAGTAATGGGAACCCTAACTCAGACAGAGTTGGAGGGTATCTGATCCACCACACAGACACACTCTTCCTCCACAGCCCCTCAGGCGGCAGTCCCTCCTCAGGCAGCAGTGCCTCACAGCATTTCCACTAGCCTCTGGTCAGCTGGTCAAAGGTCTTCCTAATTGCTGAGATCCGGGATGGAAGTGTGACTGAGCTGAGAAAGGTGGGTGAGCCTAGTGCAGGATCCTGCAGCCTCCTGCTCATCTCACCTCCACATCCCTCCCTCCCCCTGCCTACAGTCTACAGTCCACTTCTAAGCTCAAGTTCCAGCTGTTCTGCAGAAGTCTTCCTGGTCTGGCAGAAGCAGCTCCTCTCCATGTTGCTATGTCACTTGATACATAACTCTCTGCCATAAGATGTGTCCGTGGTATCCTTCCCAGCTACCATCCCCTCTCAGAGGTGGGGTTTCTAGGGTAGAGACTTTGTTATGTCTTGATCATTCGGTTCTCCAGTACCTACCTCGGTGCCTGGCACTGGTTGGTAACTTAATAAATATTTGATGATGGGATGGATTAGTAATGGTGAGAGCAGACAAAGGGACTAAGCACTAGGTTTCTGCATGAGACATGTTCATGTCCACACGGCACTAGCTGCATTCATTTATGGATGCATGCATGCCTAGGGTGAGCAGGGCAAACGAAAGAAAGTTCCTGTCCTCACACAGCTGAATCTCTGAATAGCAGAGACTAAAAGTCAGCAAGAAAATGAGAGAGACCTACAGACTCAGACTTTTTATGTAGAAGGTGTAGGGGCACGAGGCGCATTCCAGAGGGCTGGGAGCTGCATTCAGATGGATGGGTACGGAGAGCGTCATTGAGGACATGGGTTAGGCAGCCGCCTATCACTAGAAAGACATACCTGAGACAATGCACTTACAGAGAAGAGTTTTATTTCGAGTGCAGTCTCAGACACAGCTGCCTCATGGCTTCGGGCCTACAGTGCCAATGCATGGCGCAGGAGACAAGTACTCACCTCATGTCTGGAGAGAAAGTGAAAAGTCACCACAGCTCGTAAGGATGTAAGGACTTCCCCCAGACCCCATCTCTCTTAGCTTCCACCTTCCAAAGAGTCACTGTGGGCCCCAGTGGGCCTTCAGGGGCCTCTGCAGATCCAAGCTGTATAACTCTGGAGCTGAATCCTCAAGAATGGGAAGGAGCCAGCTTTAGACATAGGCAGGCAAACAGGGTAGCTGCAAACAGGGAAAGGCTCTTCTCTTCCTAAGGTTTACTTTCTTTAAAAAAACAAAAACAAAACATAGGTCTAGTGTTGTGTGTGTGTCTACTATGTGTGTGTGTTGTATGTATGTATGTATGTATGTATGTATGTATGTATGTGTCTGTGGGTGTGTAGAGGTCAGAGGACAGCTTGGGAAAGTCAGTTTGTACTTTCCACCATGTAGGTCCCAGGGTATCAAACTCAGATTGTCAAGCTTGACAGCAACTGTCTTTATTCACTGAGCCATTGCCCCAGCCCGAAGGTTTACTATTTCATCTATAAATAGTAATAGAAGCACCAAACTATTATGTCTGGGGGCTAAATGCATGGAAGCTCTCACCTGTGCATGTTCTGTGGAAAGGAAGGCTAAGCCCTGACAGTTCTCTGTAATGACCGCTCCCTTGTATAAGTCCCCCAAGACATTTATTAAACGGCTCTGCTCACTCCTACCCTCATCTCACCCCATCCCCACTCCTGTTAAGGCAACAGAAATATCTTCAACTTTGATGGAGACTGAGTCCAGCATGATGTAAAGGAGAAAGAAACCTCTTGTGACTTCATCCTTTCTGGATGCTTCCCACAGTGGCTATCTTAGCTGGCCAGTGAACGTGTTGACAAGGGCCTTCTTACAGCTGGATGGAGGGGAAACTCTGATCACCTGAGACTAGCTGAGGCCACTGATTCCTTGTAGGCTGATAACAGGCGATGAGTTAACCAGAGAAGGAAGCCAGACCCCTCCATATCTGTTGCCTTCCTGGGACTAGGTGCAGCGCTGCAGCTGACAGCAGGTTTGTGCCTCTCTAGAAGGACGGAAGTGCTGACCTTTGGGGACTCAGATGGGTCATTTCCTTTGCTGGGCACACAAGAGAGTCTTTGGGTTTGAGGCCAGAGCAAATACAGATCTCAATTATTTCAGAAATGCACATTAACTTCAGGTCAAAGTCCAGAATGTATGTATATTCTCTGGTGGAGGGGTGTGTGTGTGTGTGTATGTGTGTACAAACACATAGGTTCGCATATCTACATTTGTGCTGTTAAGAGACCAGCAATAGCACTGGTTTCCCAAAAGCGTTGGCTTCTGCTCCCCACTGCCGCTCTAGCAGATAGGTTAATTTTATGTATTCATGTTTTCTTGTCTGGCCTCCAATGGCAACACAAGCAGAATGGTGCTGAGGCAAGTGGTGGAACAGGGCTTAATTACAGGGACCTTTGTCCAACTGACATACCAATAACTGGCCCCAGGGATGATTCAGCAGTAAACTAGAGAAAGCCCTATTTGGTATCTGGGATGACGTCATGTCTCGCCACACCCACCGTTCCTGTTTGCCGCTCCCCAGAGCCCCAGTCCCATCTGTGGAACTCAGAGTGCCATCTGCATTGTGACGAATATGCATTTTATTACTGAAATAGCATCCCAGTGTCCAACGGTGCCCCTCTAGCACTTAGCATTTAATAGCGCCCTAGAAAAGAAAGAAATCCCAGCCCCAGGGAAAGACTCAGCAGCACATCCCGAGCTGTCTGCAGCCGCCTGGATCTGGAACTGGAACTGGATATTTAATCTCTGTACTCCGTGAATATTTATACTTTGAGGCAAAGTGATTGGTTTAACTTAATCATTGGAAATTGAGGTGTGTGGCTAGACTTGTTATAAAGAAAGCATTGCAGAGCATGAAAAGAAACGGGTCTATCTGTGTGGGGCCCACGTTTGGACTGTCTAGCCCCAGTTCATCAGTTTCTCCCTTTTTCCAAGCAATAAAACCAGACAAGCATTTCTGAGAGGCACCCTTATCTTCATCTACTAATTTTAGTTTTCCTTGCTGTGTGTGAAGAGCGACATTATTCTTTTTATTTTCATCTTGAAGAGCAGTAGAAAGTGCTGGCGTTGTAGAGCTGGTGAAAGAAAGAGACCCAAACTATTAATCTCGCCTTTCTCTTCTACCTCTTGATATCATGATGCAGGGAGCTCTTGCAGCCAGTTTGCAAAGAAGAAAATTGGCAAAAAGGGCAGAAGTCTGGGTCCTTGATGCTGTTGATGGACAAACCAAAGCTAGCTAGAACTGCCCTATCTCCAGACTTCTTGTCATATAGGTTAATACATTATGTGTCACTTAAGCTAGGTGGATCAAGGTTTTCTGTCCTATAAATGCTGGAAGCATTACTATGTGATAGTGGCTTCCAGGCTTTTTGACCATAAATCAAATTAAGAAATATGTTTACCCTTTGTGTAATTTAGAATGCTTGTGCGATACACCCCAAGGTGTTCTCAGCTCTTCTGTTTCATTCTTTAAAATTCAGGTCATGACCCACTAAAGTGATTTGGAAGCTCACTAATGGGTCATGACCCACATCTCGGAGAACGTTAAGTCATGAGGGATATAAGCTGAAGTAACATGGTAGGAAATGCAGCACGGTGTCAAGGAGACATGGTAATGACGTGCCACACAGGAAGGAACTGTCATCCTGAGTTGGAAAGTATAGTTTTTAGCAGGGAAAGAAAATGCTAAGAAGAATGACATGTTAGAGAACACCTGTGTGTTCCAGCAGCCACACACAAGTCTGCCCAATGCTGAACACAGTTCCCAGAGAAGTGGAGACTGATTAGGGCAACAGAATGTGAGAGGCCCTCAACGAGGTCACCCAGAAGCGTCGGTTTCAGGACATTTAAAATGGCAGCAATTGTGTGTTGGTTAGGTCTGCGCCTCGTTAGAGGCTCACACTGGCAGAGCTCCAGGCTCCAGGTGGCTGAGAAACACTGTACTTGAGGAGAGCAGTGTCCTCTCTGTCCCTCTGCCTGCAGCCACTGCACAGCCATGGGGTCTCCACCCAGGAGTTGCTGTTGCTGCTGAGCACAGAGCTAGCTTTCCAAAAACTGTCCCCTGGCAGCCCACAGTGCTGATCCCACAGTGCCTCCAACTGAAACCAGCCAGGAACAGGCAAGAGAGGCCACTTTTCAAGCAGAAAGGCCTCGAGTCCTGGGCTCCTCGTTCCTCTTGCTGCTCATGTCTGCCTTCTAGAGAACTCACGTCTTGTGAGACCCAGACCCCACAGGCAGGCAGGGCTGTTTTACTCGGCTCCTCTAATTTTAAAATAAAGTGGTGGAGGACGAATTGAAATCTCCGATTAAATTCAGGGTCTGTGCTATCTGTAGATTTTAATTACTCACGTCCCTTCCCTCCATGCTCTCTCTCCCTGAAAGCAAAAGTCAACTCTTCAAATGGAAAGTCATTGGCACTCATCTGGACTTCTTTTCGTCAGGCGCACGGGAATTGGAAAACCAGAGTAGCATTTTCCTGGGAGTCTACCTATTGTAGATACTGAGTGCCTTCAGATTCATGGTAGTTTTAAAGGAAGACTCACCAGCTTTCTAAACAGCATTCTTTTCCCAACAGTGCGCCATCTTGGTGCTTTGGGCAAATCACCCTGTGGTGGTTTGAATAAAGATGGTTCACATAGGTCCATGGGAAGTGGCACTATTAGGAGGTGTGGCCTTGTTGGAGTAGGTATAGCTTTGTTGGAGGACATGTGTCACTAGGGGGCAGGCTTTGAGGTTTTAGAAGCTCAAACTAGGTCTAGTGGTTCAGTTGTCTTCATGCTGTCTATGGATCCAGATGTAGAACTCTTAGCTCTTTCTCCAGCACCATGTCTGCCTGCAGGCCACCATGCTTCCCGCCGTGACGATAATGGACTGAACCTCTGAACCTGTAAGCCAGCCCCAACGAAATGTTTTCCTTTATAGGAATTGCCATGGTTGTGGTTTCTTACAGCAATAAAAGCCCTGAGACAATGCTTTGCCTTTCTGCCTTGCTGTCTTACTTGGATGAAGACAGCCACTGACCTGGCTAGTTTTATATCAACCTGACACAAGCTAAAGTCATCTCAAAGGAGGGAGCCTCAATTGAGAAAATGACATCATAAGATCCAGCTGTAGGGCATTTTATTTTAATTAGTGAGAGAGTCCAGCCCATTGTGGGTGGTGTCACCTCTAAGGCTGGTCATCCTGGATTCTATAAGAAAGCAGAGTGAGCAAGCCGTGATGAGCAAACACACTTCAGTAGCCTCTGCATTAGCTTCTGCCTCCAGGTTCCTACCCTGTTTGCGTTCCTGTCCCGACTTCCTTCAGTGATGGACTACAGTGTGGAAGTGTAACCCTTTTCTCCCCAATGTGCTTTTGGTTACATTTTGGACAGCCACTTTGACTTCAAAGCTTTTACAAAGCGATGAGCTAGCATTATGGCTCCAGGTCCCACGCTGGCACTGCCAGGGCTGTGTTTTCTTGGTGAGATGTCTCAATGTTCCATGTACTAGTTGAACCTTGTATGCTGAATAAAATGAGTGTGACACATTCTTCAGAGCCTCGGGCACTGGGGGATTGGCTGCCAGCTGATGGGTTTTACTGTCTGCTGAGAGTTCTGATCTAATCCATGCATTAATCTCTCAAAGGAGCCATTATGACAGCCTGTTTTTGGAGGAGTTGAAGCATGGGGACTGAGGCCTACAGGAGTGTGTCCGTGGGATTTGTATTGATTAGTTTTCTGTCACTGTGATCAAATATCTTGAGCAAACATAACTCAATAAAGTTTATTTTGGCTTCTGGTTCCAAAGGGAGAGTCCATGTGGCTGGCAGGCAAGGCAGCAGGAGCAAAAGGCTGAGTGTTCGTATCTTTACCCAAAAGTGCAAAGCAGAGACAACATACTCAAAGGGGGCAAGGTTGTAAACTCTCAGTTCACTCCCAGCAATATATTTCCTCCACCAGGCTGCCCTACTCCCCAAATAGTGACCCACCCGAGGACCAGCTATTCAAATCCCTGAACCTATGAGGGACATTTCTCACTTAAACCACTGTAAGGCTCTATCTTATCCTGGCCCCTCTTTTATAGTGTTTCCTGTTTTCCTTGAAATAAAGATGCCCCTACTTCATAAGTCATTCCCCCTCTGCTTAAGTAGCCTGTATCAGGTTTGTTTGTTTTTGAGACAAGGACTCACAAGACCAAGCTGGCTTCAATTTCACTGCCTGCTTTTGCTTCCCAAGTGCTAGAATTAAGACTAAGCATCACCATGTCTGGCTGTGTCAGATATTTGCTCATGTACAACACAGTAAGCATCTTCTTGATTTTTTGTTTGGAGGCATGGTGATCTTATATGCCTAGGAACCTGAAATATGGTGTCATCTCCTGTGTCCCTGCTCCTTCTTGATCATCTGACCCTTCCTTCCCAGTCCCCATTTGTCTGTTTCTACTCTTCTCACTATGAAGCCACACTCTCATTGCATCTCTGTGCATCCCTGTGCATCCCTGTGCACCGCTGTGCATCCCTGTGTATCCCTGTGCATCCCTGTGTATCCCTGTGCA
>JANHMN010000012.1:60756397-60787218 GCA_030674055.1 Rhabdomys pumilio
CCCTGTGTATCCCTGTGCATCCCTGTGTATCCCTGTGCATCCCTGTGAACCACTGTGCATCCCTGTGCACCACTGTGCACCCCTGTGCACCGCTGTGCACCACTGTGCACCACTGTGCATCCCTGTGTATCCCTGTGCACCCTGTGCATCCCTGTGCACCCTGTGCACCCTGTGAATCCCTGTGCATCCCTGTGCATCCCTGTGCATCCCTGTGCATCCCTGTGCACCCTGTGCATCCCTGTGAATCCCTGTGCATCCCCGTGCACCACTGTGCATCCCTGTGAACTGCTGTGCAACTCTGTGAACCGCTGTGCATCCCTGTGCATCCCCGTGAACTGCTGTGCACCGCTATGCACCGCTGTGCATCCCTGTGCATCCCTGTGCACCGCTGTGCATCTCTCTGTGCACTGCTGTGCATCCCTGGGCTTCCCTGTGCACCGCTGTGCATTGCTGGTCTCCCAGTGCCTGCCCTCACTTACCTACTCAGATGAACTTTCCAAAGCACAGCTCTTTTCCTTCCCCAGTGCCCATACACATCACACTCTACACTTCAACACGTCATTCAAGACTTTCAACACCGAATCTCAAACTATCATTCTGTTTTCTCACACAATGTCTGGTTCATGGCATTGCTCGAGGAGACCAGAGAAGCAGCTCCTGGTACTTATCTTGAAGTATTTCTCTCACTGCCCTGAAGCACTCACTAGACTATTAATGTAGCTTCATGAGAAGGAAGAGGAGGAAGAGGAGAAAGAGGAGGAAGAGGAGAAGACAATGGCTGAGATTTTGCTACCAGTGTCTCACAGGGCCAAGCTCATGCTTGTATTCAGTAAATACCAGCTGGATGAACCAAGAGATGTAATTCAGAGGTTCTGGTTCAGATGGAATCTGCTCATGACATCAGCTCTCAACCTGTGGGTCGGGACCCCTTTGGGTGTCCTGTATCAGATATTTCATTGCAATTCATAACAGTGGCAGAGTTACAGTTTTGAAGTAGCAATGAAAAAATCTTATGGTTGGGGTCACCACACCGTGAGGAAGTATATTAAAGAGTCACAGCAATCGCTGGCTTTATGAAACCTAAGATATCCTTTGCCCACTCTTTACTAAATACCTATTTAGGATGTACATGGCAATTCATAGCTATTGGGAAATCTATCATCCAAAGTTGGAAGAAATGTAGCGTCATTTTAAATGCTATAAGGCCGAGATGAGCTCCATCTGACCTGAGCATGATTAGGCCAGGCTTGGGATGCCAACAAAAGAAGCTAGATATTTTCTTTGCAGATTTTGACCTCTGACTTAGAGGTTTAGGAGCTGGATAAACCAAAACCGTGAAAATCCATCCTCTGTTGCTTGGTCCTGCGGAGTGTGTCTGTGTGTATATCCACGGTGTTTGTGCAATGTGTAGACATCAAAGGACACCGGCGTCCATCAGTAAGTATCACCCTCTGTCTTATGCACTCCAGATGGGGTCTCTCACTGAAGCTGGAGCTAAGCAAGTGGCCAGCAAGCTCAATGACCCTTATTTCTCCAGCCCACACATTGAAGTCTGTATGTGCCTGTAGAATTTTCTTCCTTCTTTTCTTTCTCTGCCCCACCCCCGCCCTCTCTAACAATAGGTCCTGGGGCTCCAAACCCAAGTCTTCACAGTTTCTCATCAAGAGCTCTTACCAGGAAGCCATCTTCCTAGTCCCTGGCTCTATGTTCTGAGGCAGGACTCCAATACCATCTTTAAAAGAAAGGATTTTAATTATTTCGTTATTTCATGTGTATGAGTGTCTTGCCTGTAGGTGTGTCTATGTATCGTGTATGAGCCTAATGCCTGAGGAGACTAGTAGAAGTCGTCAGATCCTCTGGAACTGGCGTTACAGATGATTGTAAGCTGCCATATGATGCTGAGAATTAAACCTGAGTTCTCTGTAAGAGCAGCCAGAGATCCCCAACAACAGTGCAGGAAGCTGGGGAGACATGTCAGGGTAGTGAAGGACACAGGCCAGTGGTGGTCTATACTAAAGAAGTATCCTCCTTGCAAAGCTGATGTTGCCGGTAGAACACAAGGGAGGGGAGAGATCCTCTAAAGGTACATTCAGAGGTGTGTATGTGAGAGAGAGACAGACAGAGAGACAGACAGACAAATCTGTTTAGAATCGTAGCTGTTCTCAACCTGTGGGTCACACACAGGCTTTTTAGGGGTCTAACAACCCTTTCATAGGGTCCATCTAAGACCACGACAAAACAGAGATATTTACATCATAATTCATAACAGTTGCAAAATCACAGTTATGAAGTAGCAGCAAAAATAATTTTATGGCTACAGCATGAGGAACTGTATTAAAGGCTCACAGCTCTAAGAAGGTTGACAGTTATATGTTTAAAGTGTCAAATATCGTCCTCAGATCTACAAACCCACAATAAAGGAATCCATACTTTATAGTCACTACAACTTCTACTAAGCCCTGCCTTCAGATGTACATCCCAGGAAGGGATCGGCCAACATCCAAACAGGAAATCAAGAGAAAGCCACACACACTGTAACTGTTGGCAATCATGAGGTCAGAACAGAGTTTTTTCTCTGCCATGCAAGCTCCTGGGACCCTGCGGGTAAAAGGAAACAGTGTCATCTAGAAGCCCAGTGGAAAAGTGTACTTCTAAGGACAGCATATTTCAAGAATCAAAAAAGAATTCTAGGGGAAAGAAAGTTTTACCGCTTTATCAGATGAGAAGAGGACATGGCCTTTATAAAGGAGAAGAAAACTGAGAAAAGAACAGATTAAAACACAATGAGATCAGGATTTCAAAAAGAACTATCGTGTGGAAGACAGAAACACGAGGCTGTGTGGTGGTTTGTGGTGAGAGCAAAGTTAGCAGTGGGTCAGAGAGCAGCTACTTAAACAATTACTGGTGTTCCTAAGAAGGGATGGATCACGGGAAGCCAAGCAACAGCCAAAGACTCCCCTTCGTCTTCTGCACCATCAAGACACTTTGCCTTAATGCTATTGCTTAGTTCTTTGACTTCTGGGTGGATGGGGATGAAACGGAGCCAACTGCACAGAGAGGATGTGCTCCTCGGCGGTCCTTTCCACCTCCTGCCCTGATTCCATTATGGCACCTATAACTTTCTACTGTTTGAACTGTTGTATCTGCCTCTCAACAGGAAGTACAGCCCTAGAGAACAAGATGCCCACTTGCTCATGTCTGTAATCCCCAAATCTAGTACAGAAACCATTCCTTAAATAATTGACAAAACATTGTCAGACTAGCTAACAGCAGAAGTTTTTTACTTATTTATTTTAAAAACACTTGGTGTTTTCTGCCTCATGCCCAAAAGGTATCTCCAGTGCAAAGTCCACTATTCACAACAATCACAGCAGTGTGATTGTTCAATGTTTAGTTTTTCCTTTCCTTGCTATACTTAAATAACCTGACAAAAGAAACAAGGGAGAAAGGTATTGTGTTAGCTCCCAGTTCAAAGTACAGTCCATTGTGGTGGTAGAGTTAAAGCAACAGGAGCTTGAGGCAGCTGGTCACATCACTCCACAATCAGGAAACAAAGAGGAATGTAAGCTCGCTAATGCTCAGCCTCTGTCTCCATTTTACACAGTCTAGGATCCAGCCAGGGAATGGTGCTGCCCACGGTGGGCACTTCAATCAAAACAATTACTAGTTGGCATATCCGGTACTACTACTTCTCCCCCCCTCCTTCCCCTCCCTCTCCTCCTCTTCCTCCTCCTCATCTTCTTCTTCCTCCTCCTCTTCCTCCTCTTCCTCCTCCTCCTCCTTCTTTGGGTGGCAGAAAAGGTACCAGCTGCCATGCCTGACAATCTGAGTTCATTTTTTTGGGACCTATATAGTGGAGGAGAGAATCAACTCCCTGAAGTTATTCTGTTCTGACCTCCACATGTGTGCCCACACACATACAGCCATACCCAATAATAAATAAAATGAACTATATAAAATATTTAAAATTTGTTATATATGTGTGTGTGTGCATGCGTGCGTGCGTGCGTGTGTGTGTGTGTGTGTGTGTGTGTGTGTGTGTGTACAGCCTGTGGAGTCTGTTCTCCATCCACCTTATTTGTATGTGCTGCCTGTGTGCATGCATGCACGCATGTGGCAGTCAGAGAGGACAGCCGTGAAATCTGTTCTCTTCGTCCTCCCTCACATGGGTTCCAGGACTGAACTCAGATTACCAGGCTTGAGTGGCAGGAGCCCCTCTGTACCCACTGAGCTATCTCACTGGCCTTTCCACGGCTTCATTTCCTTCTCGTGTACGCTTTCAAAACCGACGTCTAACAGCTTATCGCAATAAATTCCCTCATTTCAAAAGTATTGCAAGTCTAGTTGTACCAAGAAAACGTTGTCACAGGTAGAAGAGAAACTGCTAAGGCCACTTCACTCTGCCAGGGGAGGGCCATGCTCACCCATAGCACTTGGCACCTCGAGGCATATAATCTACTACGATGTACGCTCCATACCAGCAGTTTGCGTGGATGACCACAGGCTCTTCGCCGGGCAGAGAGCAGGATCCTGTTAGCACTCCCAGCACCTCTGAGCTCCTGGCCACGTCTCCCTGTTGGCTGTGACCCCAGGAACTAAGGCCATCTCTGTCCCCAGTAACACCAAGACCTCTGACGCTGTCAGCATGTCTTCTGTGTGCAGAGGTCATAGGTTGGGTCTTTTTGTTTGCTTAAACAGGACAGGGTTTTAAGTAGGAACCGTGGTGGTCTATGGAATCTGCATGATCATGAGAGACTTGCTTTCTCTGGAGTTTTCCATCAGCAATGCTGTGGAACTACAGAGACAACTCCTCTCCCTTTCACTGCGAGGGAAGAAGTCTGGTGGCCAGGGCTGCCGACCACTTGGTTTCTGCAAGAGCTTTACTTGCTTCTAACATCTTGATGCTTGTTTTCACCACAGTGTGGAAGCCTGTCGTGGCTTGGTCTTCATCTACCTGGACAGCCAAGCCTTAAACTGGACTTTCCTCTGCATTAAGGTATGAAAGGGAATGGGCCTGGCCGGAAACCCTGCTCACAGCTTCCTGCCTTTGCGGTGACTAGAAACAGTCCAACCTGAGGTCAACATCATGGGATCTGAGGGGCCAGTCTGGACAGCCATCTCTGCTGAATTCAGAATCTCTTCTGCTTGTGGATGGTTCAGCTTCAGAAGGTCAGTTCTGTTCTCAGCCCAAGAAGGGAGATCTGAGCATCTACATAGTGAGTTTATTCCTGTCAGGCATTCTGCCCCTCTCCTCATCCATAATTAATTTTGGAAAAGGGTCTCACTATGGTCTTCAGCCTGGACTAAGATGCCCGATCCCAGACCATCCTCCCCTGCCCTCCTGCTGAGGCACTGGAGATGCAGACATGAACTCTCAGACACGTCTCAACCCCTCTGAGCTAATCAGTTTCTCTTTACTTACTGAAATTAAGTGTATAGACAGTGTAATCAAGCACGAGGAATTCCTTTCTCGTGTAGAAGAGACAGGGGCTTGCTTCCTTCAGGTGTTGTGTACTGCGGCTTTTGATGTTTCATTCTGAGTGGTAAAAGGGTTTTTCAACTCCAGGATGGTTATAAGGACTTTACTGAGTTAACAGAAGCGAAGCTCTTCTGAGCATGCCTGAGGTTTCACTGAGACTGAACCAACGCTAGGAATGTTCACAGAATAGCTTCCGTGTTTTAGATTTTTTTTGGCAAAAAAACAGCAGAAATTCAACACAAATTAAAACTATAGTAAAGGGCATAACTGGTGGCTGACATTACCCAGGTGGTGACGAATCCAGGATTGGTACTGGAAGCGAAGCCTTGAACTGATCGAGATCTAGTCCTTCTGGACAAGTGGTTCCAGTCCGTGGCTGCTCCTCAGAGTCCTCCTGAGTGAGGCCCAGCCCATGTGGTAGACTTTTCAAAGAGAACTTTCCGAGACCCTGGGCACCAGCACTTCGTCAGAACCCCCAGGTGATTCCAGTGATGAAGGCTGAGGAGGGGTGGGCTGCACGGAAGTATTCCAGTGATTAAGACTGAGGAGAGGTGGGCTGCACGGAAGTACACTCTTACAGCCTCTCATCCGCTGTGCCTCCTTTCATTGTACCCAGCGTTTCTCCGCAGCCTCAGACAGTCTTTCTTCTCCAGCTCTCAGGGCATCTGTGGCTCTGCCTTCTTGGGTCCATCATATGCTGTTTATTCCCACCAGTGTTTCCGGGGCCGAGGATCAAACCTGCTTACAGAGCCAGAAAGTGTGACTCACCATTAGCCCATGGAATGGAGACGACAGTTACCCTCAGAGATCTAGCAGGGCAGAACTGAAGAAATCCACTGGCATTATCTGTGTAACTGAAGACCTCCCAGACTTCTTGTTTGGCCGCTCACTGTCTCTGTTTCCTGTGTACTAAGATTTGATCTCTCACCTACTCTTCAACCTCTGCTGGTGACTGGGTGATCTGACAGGATGTTACCAAGACACGTCTCTTAGCAGCCCAGGTGGAGCTGCAGATCCTCTCAAGTTTGACTCCTTGTCATGCCCTCAGAAAATCCATCTTGTATGTTAGCTCTTGTCACTCAGGGACGATCCTTCCAATGACACCTCTAGGTGCGTACACACTTAGCCTGTCAGCACAAACTGAAATCCAGGTTTCCGCTTCCTCGAACTTTCTACCTCTCCCGTCTCCTTTACTTGGCTGTCTTTGGGTTGAAGAAATGCTTGAAGAACCCTTCATTTTTTTAACCAGAGAGACAGAGAGAGAGAGGGTGGGGGGGAGAGAGCGCCCTACCCAAGTCCTTGGTGGCACTCCTCTGTCCCTTCTGAATCCTGAGGCTCTACTCTGTAAACTAGATGTTAAGAACAAGAAAACACACTTCCAAATTTCTCAGCTAACCCTTCCTCAGCAGTTTGAGGAGGACCAGCCAAGGAGCGTACACATGGTAAGTTCCACATAGGAATGACTTAATGACTGACATCAAAGACAATCAGGTACATGTCCACGGCCCCAAGCAGCCCTACACATGGGCTCTTCCTATGGCCCTCCATTACACGTTTCTTTTATCCTTTTCTGAGTTTGGCCTACTAAGTCTCACCAGGTCCCCGTTACACCTTTGGGCAGTTCGTTTTCACCGTCATGTTTCCCAACCAGCTAAAGCCATCGTTGCAACAAGACAGATGAATGTTAGGGGACATGGCTACTGCACTGCTTCTGGGAGAGGGCTGTAGGCCTTTGTCCTTCTGTGCCTTACCTCTGAGCTGTGATTGATCTTCGGGTTATTAAATAGATAGCCCACAGCCCTCTTCCTGTTTCGTGTGTTCTTGCCATGGTTTTAGATGAAGGGAAAGGGCCCCCAAAGGAGCCTCTCCTGTCGCTGGATAGAGGAACATCCTTGGCCAGCACAACCCTGAGGACCCGGGCTTATGGCTTAAGAAATGATTTATGATCCTTTCCAGGCACCACCACCTCCTCTCCCTGCCTGGGCAGGAAGTCACCTGCCACAGCAGTGGTCACTGCCTGGGTCACACTCTCCATGGGCATTACATTTGAGATCTGACTCTTGTGTGAAGTCACGAGATCCTGCTTGGTGGTCTTTGAAAGATGCTTTGCTTTCCCAGCTGTCCCACAAACCTTGGTTGGCTAACACAGCCTTGCACACAGCTTTCCAAAAGTATCAAGGCCAAACATTCATTCCACCTACAGCATCCTCCTGCTGACCCTAGCGCTGTTTGTCAATGCAAATCCAAGCCCCCACCTCCTAACAGCCGAGCAGGACTGAAGGCTACAAAAGGCACTCGGTTGTCCTTCGGAGTTATGGTGGGAGACATGGAAGAGGTGTGTGTGTGTGTGTGTGTGTGTGTGTGTGTGTGTGTGTGTGTGTGGTGTGTATGTGTATATATGTGTGTATGTATGTCTGGTGTATGTGTGGTGTGCATATGTATGTATATATGTGTGTATGTATGTCTGGTGTGTGTGTGTTGGTGTATGTGAATGCAAGCACACAGTGTGTCTGCAAAGGTCAGCGGTTAACCTCTGGTGTTGATCCCCAACTTTGGCCTTGTTGGAAACAGGGCCTCTAATAACTCACCACTGCTGGTCCTGGAGCTTCAGGGTATTAATTCTCTTAGTCCCCACTTCTCACTGGAGCACCGGGATTCCAGCCTCTGCTACCGTGTCCAGCTTCATATGAGTTCTGGGGATCTGAAGTCACATCCTCATACGTCCATGGCCTACTGAGTCATCTCCCCAGACCATCAGGGAGGAATTTTAAGCAGAGGCAAGAAACATGGATGAGCCAGGAAGCAAGGACAGGCAAAAGGATCCATTAGTGATTTAGGCTAAGGGACCTCAAGCTGATGACAGCCTAGGCTGTGGGAACAATTGGGGGTGGGCTACACTGAGGATACATCCTGGAGGCCAAGCAGACAAGCTGTATGCCGAGAGATTAATTACAAAGTGAATAAAAACAAGAGTCCAGTTTGAATTATGATCAGCTGGCCTGAACACCTGGGCAAATGGTAGCAGCGGGCACTGAGACGGGAAAGACCGGGCAAGAGAGACTTGGGCAGGAAAAACAATGGTGCTATTTGCTAACCTGCAGGTCCGAATGAGGGTGTTCACATGACTAAAACCCCAGCATTCAGAGGAGAGAGCCTGAAGACAGATACCTGAGCCATCAGCACATTCGAAGCTTTGAGAGATGACCAGGGTAACCTAGCAGAAGACAGCAGGCCAGGAAGAAGATGGAGAAGTCTAGGAATAGCTGAGAACGTGGAGATCCATTTTACAGATGGAGGAACCGAGGTTCCAAGAAGCCAAGCGAATTGTCCAAGTATGACAAAGCTTGCTTTTCGCCAGGGTCTCCGCACTTACTCACTTCACTTCAATGCCTGTGGTTTCTCAGCTCTGCCACTTACATGTAAGCTCAAGCAAATTAGCTTCTGGGAAGCTCTGCCTCCCTGTCTGAGGTGAGAGTAATGATGATTACATGCACCACATAGGGCAGTGTGAGTACAGAATAAATCAGCAGAAACAATGGCTGGCCGGTAGTGACAGTATGATGTCACAGAGTAAGAGGCCACAGGCCTCAAGCACAAGGAAAACCAAGCAGCTTTGTGTCTCCGCAGTCAGGCAGGCTGGCTCCACTGCCACCGTAAAGTCGGAGAACTGAGGGGGAAAGGCCTGTCTTAAAGAGAAACCCTTTTATGCTCGTTACCAGGGCAACCTTTGGTCCAGGATAAATCTAGTCTTGTCCTTATGCAAGTGAACTGTGATGTCTTTCTAGTTTGTCTTTAGAGACCAGGTCTCCCTATGTGGCTCCTTGAGGCTGAGGACAGAGAGCTGGAGCTTCCATGTGAGCTCTTGGCCCCTTGCTGTCTAGGCTGGCCCATTGGGAACTCTCTTGGGCAATGCCTACTTAAGTTTGTTGATGTTGGGTACCCCACAGCCATCACAGTGTAGGATTCACTAGTGCTAACTTCACATCCTTACCTGAGACTCTTGTGAGAGTTGATGTTATCAGGTTCTGTGAATGATGAACCCAGAAAACTAAGTTTCAAAGTGTGCTGAGATGGCCCAGTCAGTGAGGACTCAGGGTGTGCTGAGATGGCCCAGTCAGTGAGGGCTCAGGGTCTGCTGAGATGGCCCAGTCAGTGAGGGCTCAGGGTCTGCTGAGATGACCCAGTCAGTGAGGGCTCAGGGTGTTCTCAGATGGCCCAGTCAGTGAGGACTCAGGGTGTGCTGAGATGGCCCAGTCAGTGAAGGGCTCAGGGTGTGCTGAGATGGCCCAGTCAGTGAAGGGCTTACTATACAAACCCAGACTTGAGTTTGATCCCCACTACCTATGTAAAAATTGAGGAGTGGCGCTGTGCATATGTAACTTCAGTTACAGTGCCGGGAAGAAGATGGAGCCAGGACAAATCCTGAGACTTGCTGACCAACCTAGCCAAGTTGGTGAGTCCAGGTTCCAGCGAGAGACCCCGTTTCTAAAAGAGTAGACTGCTCCTAACTAAGTACACCCAAGTGATCTGTGGCCTACTCTCTCTCTCTCTCTCTCTCTCTCTCTCTCTCTCTCTCTCTCCTCATTCACTTGGATTCTACCCTAATGGGTTCCTCCAGAAAGGAAGAATTAAACACTGAAAATAAATCAGAATTTCTTAAAACTTCCTCAGGACACATGCCTCGGCTTCACATCCCTTCCACGGCCCTGTGATATTCTGACCTGAAAGTGCTAAGGCCTTCAGGTAGCCTCGGGGTGGGATCCACGTGACACTCTTGCATTGACCTACTTGCCTTTAGGAAGCAAGGTGGAACAGAGGGAGGCTATGCTCTTCCTACACCTCAGATCTGACAGCCCAGCTTTTCAAAGCTCCACAGTACGGAGCTTTTGATTAGGGCAGAGAGAGCAGGCCCAGGAGGCCCAGACCCAGCAGCAAAAGTGGGTTTGAAGTGTGTTATTCTCAGCTCGCTGGGCCAGTGTCTCCGTTGCTCTCACTGCCTGTAGCAGACCTTGATAAAAGGGTAACTCTCTCTGTGCCACACCGGAGCTTCTGTCTGTCTAGACCGTGAGATTCTAGAGTCTGAAGGAGGGAATCAGACCAGGCAACAAAAGTCCATCGAGATGGAGCTGCAGAGCAGGCTCAGGTTGGCACTGGGCGTAGGGCTCCTTCATTATCGCGGCTGTGCTGGCGGCTACAATCAGCCTCCTGGAAGATGCTAACGAGCTCTCAGCCTGTGGCAGATGGTAGAAGGCTAGCTTTTGATTTCTCTTGTTCCACTGCTTTTTATTTCCTCAAAAAAAAAATGTGCTAACCAAGACTCTCCTTTATTGTGCTTGATTTCAACAAAGCTACATGTGATTCTTTAACCCTTTTTAATCTGACCTTCCTCAGATCATGAATCCAAGAAGCAACAGCCTCGTAGAACCCAGGGAGAAAACACTCCCTGGCATCTTTCCTACGCTCTTCCTATGGCTTTCCCCCCGTTTTAGCACACAGAAATCTCATCTTTTTTCTGAGCCTAGAGGGCTGAATGAGGACCTGGTAAGTGTGGATTTCATTTTCTTTCTGTCAGAGACAGGCAGAGGCTATTATGCTTTGTTAATTTTACTCTCCCTTAAGACAGATCCACTGCCCTGACACATGCCACACTCACACATGAACTGCCCCCCCCCACACACATGAACTACTCTGACACACACACACACACTCACACATGAACTGCCCTGACACACACACTCACACATAAACTGCCCTGACAAACACACTCACACATGAACTGCCTCCCCCACACTCACATGTGAACTACCCTGACACTCACACTCACACATGAAGTAACCTGGCACACACACACTCACATGTGAACTGCCCCGACACAAACATTCACACATAAACTGCCCTGACACACACACACTCATGTGAACCCCTGACACTCACATGTGAACTATCCTGACACACACTCACACACACACACACACACACACACACATCACACTCACACATGAACTTATGAAGTGAATAGTTGCAGTCTGTCAAATCCCTTCCACATACAGACTCCTTGCTGGTCAGCACCCTGACATGACTCCAACTCTGACCCTTACTTCCTTCACCTTAACAGTCTCTGAAATTAGGTGCTGCAACCAGCCCATTTCACAGAAAAGGAACTGAGACTAATGCATTTACCCAAGATCAAAATGGACAGGAAGTACCATTCCCAAGCCAGAGCTCTGAGACAGTAGAGTCTTCTCTCTTATCCTGATGAATGGTGGATGCCTGGTTGAATCCTGGATTCCAGGATTTCAGGCATTTGTCCTGATTTCAGATTATAGTTTGGGTGTTGAGAGGCTTGCTTGTTCAATGAGACTTGAGCCATCTAAGGAGCTATTCTGAACTCCGAGATGGAGGAAAGAATCAACATTACATTCCGATTAGAAAACTGCCTCAAGACAGCATGGCTTAAAGCAGAAGCCATTGCTGCTCTCAGCTCTGTGAGCCAGGGCTTTTGGCAGTGTTCAACCAGACAAGTGCGGGTCGGGATGGCTCCATGCGAGATGGCCAGACTGTGCATATCTCAGATCTCATATACCTCAGGGGCTTGGCATTACCCACTGCCTCTGACAAGGTCAAAAAAAAGAAACTACACCTTTCTGTCTCATTGAGACCCATCCAGTTAAAGGGCTAGCCTGAACTCACGGGAAATGGAACAGATTTCCTTCAAAAGTTCAACGGCCTTGTACGTAAACATCTTTGCCAATCTACCCTGTATGGTGTCTTGGTAGTGGCAGATGGCCAAGTGTTGAGCTGATGTTCAAGAAAATCCTGCCATGGCCACTTGGCTGGAAGGGAAAAGATTCCCCTGGAAGGGAAAAGATTCCCCTAGAGATCACATTTCCCTCATTCTCTTGTCGCTACTAGCAACAGGCGAAGGTATTTGTGGGACATGGATTGGCACTACTTGTCTGTTTCTTCAGATGGTTCTCTGATCAATTGAGTCCAATACAGGTGAGACACCCTCCCTTGACACAAGCCATCTGCACATACTGTCTGCCTAGGTAACAGGAAGGGGCAGAAGGTGCCTGTCCCTTAGAGCACTCAGAGGCAATGTGCCAGAGACAGAGCAGTGATGCCAAGTGAGGAAGGCAACACTGACCTCATCTGCCAAGAACAATCAGGTCTGTGTGCCTCTAACGACAGAGCCAGTCAGTGCCTCATCAGAAGAACCCAGAGAGAACTGGAAGATGGGGCCTTAACTAGCAGGACACGTTCAATCATCTTAAACAACAAGGTTAAACACAGGAACATGTGCTGGTGTCCTACTTAGGGCGTCTATTGCTGTGATGAGACACCAAGACCAAAAAGCAACTTGGGGAGTGTGGTTTGATAGGAATGGCCCCCATAGACTCAGATGTTTGAATGCATGGCCATTGGGAGTGGCACTATTAGGAGGTGTGGCTTGTTGGGGTAGGTGTGGCCTTGTTGGAGGAAGTCTGTCACTGGAGGGGCGGGCTTTGAGGTCTCCTGTGCTTAAGCTATATCCTGTGTGGTACACAGTCTCCTTATGCTTTCTGTAGCTCAAGATGTAGCACTCTCAGCTCCTTCTCCAGTACCATGTCTGCCTGGATGCTGCCATGCTTCCCGCCATGATGATAATGGACTAAACCTCTGAACTGTAAGCCAGCTTAATTAAATGTTTTCCTTTATAAGAGTTGCTGTGGTCATGGCGTTTCTTCACAGTGATGAAACCCTAACTAAGGCTAGGAGGAAAGAGTTTATTTGGCATAAGCTTACAAATCACTGTTCAGCATGGAAGGAAGTCAAAGCAGGAAGCCAAACAGAACCTGGAGGCAGGAGCTGATGCAGAGGCCATGGAGGGGTGCTTCTTACTGGCTTATTCAACATGGCTTGCTCAGTCTGATTTCTTATAGAACCCGGGACCACCAGCCCAGGGATTGTGCCACCCCATCAATCACTAATTAAGAAAATGCCCTAAGGACGAATCTCATGGAGACATTTTTCAATCAAGGCTTCCTCCTTTCAGATGACTCTAGCTTGTTTAAAGTTGACATAAAGCTGGCAGCACAGCTGGGATGGAAAAATACAGTGGACTATGACTAGATGAAGATAACTGCAGCTTTAGGACTGCTAGGGCCAGGAGCATTCTAAGAGATCACATTTATTCCAAGCCATGAGAAGACCGAGGCCCAGGGAAGTACCCACTCTGCAGCCTCCTCCTGGTCTCGGATTGATAGCATGACTGAATGAGCGTCAGTTAGACAGCCATTTTGCTTGTTGATGAGAATCCAAGGTGGAGGAGAACATAGTCTTCGCTATCAAAGCCTACTGTCAAGGCAGGGTATGGGAGGGCATGTGGAGCAGGCACCACCATAGGATTACAGGATCCAAATGTGCTCAGGAAATCTGGCTGAGGTGGGGGTAGGCCTAGGACAGGAGCCCCAGATGTCAGCACTGGGTCCCTTGAGTGATATCTATGGATTCTATTAACAAGCCTACCTTTAAAAACTCTTGTCTACTGAGCCATCCATCAGAGCCTGTGTGGCAGGGGCATTCAGGGAGTCTCCGGGAGGGCATGTGGCCTCTCTGAAGTCCCAAGGGAGGTGATAAGCTTTAACCCACAGCCTCTGGTTTCTAATGCATTCTCTGCATGGGGTCTCAGGAGTCACAGGAGGAATCCATCAACAATATACCTGGCTGGGTAACTCTTGATCAGGCCATAGGAGTGGCTAAAATGGGTGTTCATATTTGAAAAGGACTCCGAGATAAAACAGCACAAACATGGACTCAAACTGGCTATGTTTTTGATGAATAACAAGTGCATTCCCTCAGAGGGGATGTCAGCCACTGATCTGAGGCTTACAGCATTGTCTTGTGAGTCCTCTGAGGTAGCCATGATAAGCTACTCCATCTTACAGAGAAACGGGAGGTTTAGAGCAAAAATCCCACGGCCCAGTGTCACACAATCACCAAAAGTGAAGATTCAGAGTTGGTGGTCAGCCTTTGTCCATGTTTGCTAAGCTCTCTACCATTGAGCTGCACCTGGAGACGCCTTTTTTTTTTTTTTTTTTTTTTTTTTTTGGAGGATAAAAAAAAGACTGAAGTATGATGCCCCCCACGCCCCCACCCGGCCCCAAGTCCCCTCTCCTAGCTCTTTTCCCCTTCGGCTTATCTATACCAGGAGAGTAGATATGCGGGTCTACAGGCCCCACCTCAATCCTCTGAACCAAAGCTTGCCTTTAAACACACGCCAAGGGCTTGCACCTTCGGTGATTTAGCACGCTGGTCCAAGCAGCACCACCTAGGGAATTTTACCCCAGGCCAGGGTCACACACCGCTGAGTGGTCTAGGTCGGTGGGCCTGGGTGCAGACTGGCATCTGGGTTTTTATTGTGCCTCCAGAGGCGTGTCGCGGGCTTCAACCTTTGAGGTCCACTGAGCAAAAGCAAGGTGGTGGTGGCAGTGCTGAGCAGTGATGTCATTGCCGCAGAGCCAAAACCTGGATACGGGCGTGCAAACAGCATCAGAGAGGATGCCATGGTGACAGGCAAACGACAGTGTAAGACAGTATCGAGGGGACTCCAGGGCGTACCTGACGTTGCGATGGCAACAAAACAGAGCGCACCACCTTTCCGCGTGCCTGGCGCCTAGTGCGCGCGCACGCAAGCACAGGAACGGTGGATGGGGCGAGGACGGGGGAGGTGGGGGGGGGGAAGGATGGAACAATATGCGCAGGCGCAGAGGTGTGGGAGCCACTGGGCGGCGGCCGGTGGGGCGGGGTGACTCATCGCGCGGAGGCGGTGCGGGGGCGGCCGGCGACCGAGAGCCAACCGCAGCCGTCGCGAGCCCAGCCTGCCTGGCAACAGTCAGGGCCTCCCTCCCCTCCACCCCCACCCAGGAGGAGAGGGCGGGGTGCTGGGCGGCCTGCAGGTGCGGCGCGATGGCACGGCTTTGTCCCCGCACGGCCTGGAGCAGTGCGCCGCCCGCCAAGGCTGAGTCACGGCCGGGTGTGTGGCCAGATGGCCCCACCCGCATGGATGCAGCCCTTATCCCAGCCATGCCTGCTGTAACGATGGACGGGGTAGGGTCAGGGCAAGGTGGCTTCTGTGTAGCGCCCCAGGGGATAGAGAGGTCCAGCCACCCCCAGCCAGCGTGGGTTAGAAAGCCCGGTAGCAACCACTACCCCTTTAGAGGGGCTGGAAGCAAAGCTCACACAGACCCGGAGCAGCTGGGGACCAGGGAGGTTCCTCCTTGCCTGAGAGCTAGGTACCGCCCCAGTGGCTGGCCTAGTGCCATGTGGAGGATGTGAAAGAAATGTAGAGCCCACTACCCTGTTCAGTGAAGGTGGGGACGGCCGGGACACTTGCAGTTTAACAAATATCCCAGCTCTTTCCAAGCTGACGGCTGGTGCAGTGCACTTTGGACATCACCCGTGTTTAGAAGATGGGCCATGGAGTATGCCCAGAGAAACAACACAGCTTAGATCAGCAGTCGGATGGAGTCAGTCCCAGCCCCCAGATGTGTGCTTCTGAGCACAAGCCAGTATGGTGCTCTACAGTAATTCATGAAAGTGTAAACCCTACTCTGAACTTTTCCTTTTGAGAGGCAGGGCTTGACCTCGAGCGATTCCTGCCCCAACTCTGTCTCAGGATCCCCACCCACTTCTGGGTACTTCTGTGGTAATGAACACCACCTGCGACCAGCAGCAGCACTGGCACTTTGGTGCCTTTTGTTTTTCTGGTTTGCTACGGTGTGTGGTTATTGAACATTAAGCCTACTAGACACCAAGGCACATGAAGTCCTGATGTCTGTTACTTCTAGACTTCTAGATAGATGTCAGCTCAAGCAGAGGGTTGTTTGTTTTTATACTCTCCAGTTTAAAGGCTTGCTAGTCTATCAAAGGAGGACAGAGAAAAAAGTTCACTGAAAATTAGGTGTAAGACAAATTTATCCCTTTGCTTGGTAAATGTCATCTTATGCCTGCTAACAGCCCATTGTGGGGAAAAAAATCTGAATAAAGACAAATTACATTTTGAGCAACTTGAAGTGTGAACACAGATGTATCTGGGGGCAGATGGCTTTGATTTAAATCTCAGCAATTCCACTCTCTAGTCGAATGACCTTGGGCTAATTTGTGACATCCCGATTTCCCTTACTGAAGTGGGTTGAGTACCCGCCACATGCTGCCGGAAAAGATTTACAAGGTTTATTATTTTGTTTTGCAATGTGTCCCCCCCACTTTACGGAGGACAGCCTGGCTCCGGGACCTGCAAAAGAAGCCCCATTGCAGCTCAGCCTGTTGCCTCCCAGCCCTGCCCTGGTGGTGTCTCATGTCTCCTGACATGGCCGTCAGGCACTAGCTATGAGTGTTGTCGTGAAGTATGACTAGCATGTGTGTCTCTGTGTAGTTAGCAACTATGTGCACCATGGATTAGTACAAACACATTCCTGGACTTAAATCATCTAATTCATACCCTCACTTCCTGAGATAGGAATTATTGTCTCATCTTCATCTCTCTAAAAAGGAAACAGAAGCTCGTAGACTCTGAGAAGCATCTGAGAAGTCTGGCATTGGATGTGGTAGCCTGGCTCTCAGGCCCTGGTACCTAACCACTGCGTCGTGTGGCTGATATCATGTAAGCATGTGGGTTACCGAGCAAGGGAGGGGGTTCACCTCTCACTTGACACATCAGACTGCAAGGTTGGGATTTTCAACTTTCGTTAGCACCGCCTTTCTGTCAAATCTCCCTTCTAGCCTCTGAAAATTGGCGTCAACATGACATTGTTTAGAGGGATTTTTGCAAAGCTTTGGGTTCAAGCAAGCATCCAATCCAAGGTTGACACAAAGTCAGTCAGCTTTCAGCGAAGGCATATTGGGATTCAGGGACTGTGAATATGTCTCTCAAGCCCAGGGCTTACAAGTGCTCCCGGAATGCAGGGTAGTGGTGGTTTACAAACTTCATCCGTTGACTTCAGCCTTCACAGATTGCCCCCACCCTGGACCACAGTCTGGCACTATCACCATACATGGCAGTTGTTCACATACTGACTTGTTACTCTTAGCTCTTCTCGGGTCTTCGGTCTCCACTCATCTGCAAGGTCAAACTACAGATTCTCTTCTGGACCACCACCCTCTAGTGAGGTGGTTTTCAGCCTGTGGATCTCGGGCCCCTTGTTGGGTTCTTTCATGGGGGTCACCTAAGACCATTGGAAAACACAGATGTCTATTTACATCATGATTCATAACAAGAAAAATTACAGTTATGAAGCAACAAAAATAATTTTATGGTTGGGTCACCGAAATAGGAACTGTATTAAAGGGTCTCAGGGTCAGGAGGGGAGAGAACACCATTCTGGTCTAGAGCATCATTCTCGGGACTGGGGCTGAACGTTTGTGGTGTGGACAGCAAGAGTGGAGGCAGGAAGGATGGGAAGCCTTACTCTTGTCTCTCTCTCTAGTTTATTGTAATCACCTTTAAGATTTGGCCAGGCAGGTCCAGCCTTTGGATACTGTGTTTGTTACATTGAAGGTGTTACAGTGGTCGTACTCTAGACCTGTTTGAAAAAAAAAAAAAAACTCCCAGAAATCTCTTTTTTTTTATTGGATATTTTATTTACATTTCAGATGCCAATCCCTTTCCCCATTTCCCCTCCCCAGAAAACCCCTATCCCATGCCCCTCCTTTTCCATTTTGCTTTTATACAAGTTTTTTAAATGTTAATCAAGGGCTTTGTAAGTATGGTAATGCTCAATCAGAAGTGTAACCTAATACCCAACCTAGCTATGTAAACTATCTTTGACTGGTGGAGACACGTGAACTTCTGCCTCCATGCCCCCCCTCTCTTTCTCTCTTTTTTTCTCTCTCATTACCTAGCTTCTCATCTACTTCATCTTCTCCTCTCCTTACTCCATCTTTTCCTCTCGGTGCTCCTTTCCCCTTAGCTGCTCCTACATTTTACCCTTCCTGTTAAAATAAAGCTTTTCTCTCAGAATACAATTAGAGCATAATTATTCCTATTTGTACCAGTGAGGTACAAGATAGTCTTAATACCCAGTCCATCTTTTTGTTGACTAGCCAGAACCTCTGTATTCTCTCTTGACTAGAACACTTAGTTTTGAACCTGGCTTTTTCTTGGCTTTAGAGTGAATGTCAGCTGAGAACCCTCCACTCAGATCTTTTCTCTCAAGGTAAATAGCCTGGATTGGCTATGAGTCTATAGGTCTTCAATGCCGTCAGAAATCCAGAATGACTAAATTACCAGAAATCTCTTAATGTTTACATTAAGTTTTGTGTTGAGCTATATTCACAGCCCTTCTTGGCCTCAGGCTGGACATACCTATATCCTTAACCCTTTTGCTTGGGGTGAATTACATGTCTAGTCTCCCAAATTCATACACTGAGGCTTGGTTGGTTTATATATGCACCCCCAAGAGTGTGAGTTAAGTAATCTTCAAGACAATAGCATTACAGACCGGGGCTGCTTGTGGGTGAGTAGGTCCCAGACCTCAGCCATCATTGATGGGTAGTAAAAGCCTTGAGCTATGAATTTGAGCTCTTTTACCATCTGCCTTAGGATGGGCAGGCTGGCTGCTTGCAGTCTCAACCTTGATCTCCCATGCTCTAGAGCAATGGCTCTCAACTTTCCTAGTGCTTCAGCCCTTTAATATGGTTTCTTGTGCTGTGGTGAGCCACATAAAATCATTTTGTTGCTAATTCATAACTGCAACTTTGCTACTGTTATGAATTGTATCGTAATCTGATTTGTAGGACATATGCTATGTGACCCCTGTGAAAGGGTCATTTACCACCACCACCACCACCAAGGGGTCACAACCCACAGGTTTGAGAACCACTGCTCTAGAGCTGTAAGAAATGTCTGTTCTTGGGCTGGAACGATGGCTCAGTAGTTAAGAGCACTGGTTACTCTTCCCAAGGTCCTAAGTTCAATTCCCAGCAACCACATGATGGCTCACAACCATCTGTAAATGGGATCTGATGTCAGCTTCTGGTGTGTCTGAAGACTACAATGGTGTACTCATACATATAATTAATAAATAAATAAATAAATAAGAAATGTCTGTTCTTAATACCTCACTGAATCAGCAGTATTGCTGTTACAGTGGTGCAAAGGGGACCAAGACAAAGCCTCAGTCCCCAGGTATTTACGTATTTCAAAGTGGGCTGTTTGGTGGAGACAGGGTCAGATGAGGTCATGAGGGAGGAACCCCCATGATGGATTAGAGTGCTTATAAAAAGAGATCACAGGTGCACAGCACTGCCCCCCACCCCCAGCCCTCCTCCCTTTCCTTCCTTCCCCTTTTCTTGTGTGAGGACACAGAGAAGAAGTAGCCATCTGTAACCCCAGGTGACAACCTCCTCCTGACACCCTGTGGCATTGCAGCCCTAGGTATTTTAGCCTTCACACTGGACTGCGTTTCTACCATGTACCAAGCACCATGTCAAGTCTCACCCTGGGGTACCTCCCTCAGGTCCTACCAGTGTTACGGGAGCCTTGATCAGGGCTCTGTACAGGTCATTAGGGGATGATATGTCTCTGGCCTGGGCAGAGTGCCACATTCAAAGCTGCTTGAGACTTTTTTTTTTTTAAATAATGTTAATCCAGTTGGGCCAAAGACTACCCTCAGGAAGATGAGTTTACCCTAAGCCATGCTGAGGATATGGGAGGAATAACAACCCCTTTACTGAGAGAAAGTACTTTTCGTGCCAGAAGTCTCACCCCTCACTGTGGTCACAACCACACAGCTTTATAACTGCCCAGTTCTCTAGATTACTCAGAAAAGTGCATCATTTTCTTTCATCTTTCCATTCCTGTGATACACATGCGCACCCGTCACCTTGGCCATTGAGAGCTCCCCTCTCTGGCACATGGATGCTTGTCCTCATGGCTGATCTGGCCTAACTCTAAGAACATGGGGTTAGCTTTCCTTTCCTCTGTCTCCTTCCTCCAGGTAGTTGCCTAGATCACAGTTTGCCTGCTTTGAAACTTTTAAGCTCTAATAAAATCACCCTCCAACTTTCTTATGAGTCCATTCTTAAATTCTTCGATTAATGAGACTAAGAACGGCAAGGGGTGGGGGGACCATGACTTCCCCAGTCACGTGTGACAACTCTCATGGAACACCTCAGTTTCAGAAGCTTCCCATGGAGTCTTTCTTTTCCTACTGGCAGCTCACTGACCACCTGGCATTCCTTCCAGGCGGCTGTATGTTCTCTTGTCTTCAGAGAGGGAAATGGCCACTGTCTCCACTCATTAATGAAGAGCCATTTTGAAAAGTTAGATGGACACACAGGATACTGTCCTCCCTTCTCTGACTCAACCCAGTCGTGAAACTCAAAGGGATAAAACCCACCAATCTATAGTCCTTGGTGTGGCCAGCAGACAGATTTGCATTTCTAAGTTTCTGTCTATTCCAATGCTTACCCAGCCCCCAGGCGATGCTGCCTACAAGGTGACAAGCTGGGTTTCACTTCCCCTGGAGGAAATGTGAATAAACAAAGATGGGCTGCAGAAGAGGGAAGGGAAGGGAGGTAACCAATATTTATAAAGAGGCCCCAATTGCTTTACCAGAATACCACAAGAAATTACTCAAACATGGCTATGCACACAGGCTAAGAGGAGCCAAGCATTGACCAAGAACACCCAATGGGAAGGGACTGGAGGAGGGCAGGAGGGAAAGTCATGGGCTACCCCAAGCATATGGTGGGGAAAACTGCTAGCTAGTTATTGTCAAAGTCCATCATGACCGATAGCCTATCGACTCAGTGCATTATGGGAGACTCTCTTCGTTAGCAGGCTTCTCCCTTCTCTTACCTTGCCTGGGGAATTCTAAGCCCACACATATGCCTCTACCTGAGGAATGTCAGGTACCCTCATTTGATTACAGGATTAATTTCCTTTCTCCTGATAAAACTTGTTCACCCAACACCTGAGATTCTTAAAATGCTTCCCCATACTAATGAGGCATTCCAGATACCTGAAGCCCCTAGCCAACGACCTTTGCCCATCTTTGATGTTCCTACCCTCAGTCTGCCAAAGCTTTTTATAAGCCTTGAATCACCCTAAGTAAACTTGATCTGCCTACTGATTGCTGGTCCAGATTCACCGTGCACACTCACAGGGCTCCCATGCACCTCACCCCACGCCCGTTTGACGTTTCTGCTTCTCCTGCCTTCATGGATTGAATCGGCTGACGATCTATGAGAGTCAGGAGTCCTCCATACACTACTGCCTGCAAGAAAGGAGGACAAGGGCAGGAGCAGTGACCAGCTGACTCTCTATCGCTATCTGTGCCTTCCACATCCACTAGGGCAGGGTATCCTCCCCAGTTGGGCCAGCTTTTGGGAGAGCTGTTCATCTCATGGCCTGGCACTCAACCTAGCACTGAGCTTTCTTGCTTCTCATGTAATTCCCACCTGCAGCCAAGACCCGTTCTTAGGAATCTGTGCTCCCTCTGTCAGAGGGAGATGACTCCTAAGCAGGTGACCATGAGAATAAACAGAGGAGGCCAGGGAAGAGGGACAGTGGGTGTTGTCACCTCTGCCCATTGCTACAAGATCAGGCAAGCAGGCTTCTGCTGGGAGAGAATGGGAAGATGGGATGTCTAATTCCCAGCTCTTCATAGCTCAAGCACACTGGGCTCCAGGAGCTCCAGGTAGCACACTGTGACCCTCGAGAGATGCTTTTAAAATGAATGACCGAGGTCTGGAGACCTTCACAAGTCCATCACAGAACCAAACCAGAGTCTTACCTTCCCTGACTCCAAAGAAGAGTGGGAATTTGGAGTCCAGTCAGGGTTTGTCTCTCTAGCTGGGCCCCAGAGACACACGGGAGCTTCACTGAGCCTTTGTTTCTCCTTTTGGAGAACCTGACTCTCAAGTGGTCCCTACATAATAGGGTGACTTAGAGTTACTATTGCTGTGAAGAGATATCAGGGCAGCTCTTATAAAGGAAAGAATTTAATTGGGGCTGGCTTACAGTTCAGAGGGTTAGCCTGCTGTCTTAGAGTTTCACTGCTGTGAACAGATATCATGACCAAGGCAAGAAGAACAACATTTAATTGAGGCTGGCTTTCCATGTTCAGAGATTCAGTCCATTATCATCAAGATGGGAGCATGGGGGCATCCAGGCAGGCATGTTGAAGGCAGAGCTGAGAGTTCCACATCTTCATCTGAAGGCTGCTATCAGAATACTGGCTTTCAGTCAGCTAGAATGAGGGTCTTATAGCCCACACTCACAGTGACACTCCAACAAGGCCACACCTACTCCAACAAGGCCACACCTACTCCAACAAATCCACACCACCTAATAGTGCCACTCCCTGGGCCTAGCATGTACCATAACATCCACTAACATCCCAGCAGAAAGCAGCAATGCAGGCAGACATGGTGCTAGACAGGCAGCTGAGCATTCTACATCTGGATCAGCTGACAGCAGAAAGAGACAGTGAGCCACCACGCCTGGCTTGAGCATGTGAGGCCTCAGATTCCTGCCCCCAGTGACACACTTCCTCCAACAAGGCCACACTTCCTAGTTGTGTCACTTCCTGTGGGCCTATGGGGCCATTTTCTTTCAAATCACCACAAAGGATGTGAACTGCAGCTGAGAAGACAGGAAGAGGAAGCAGTGTCCGTTTGATCAGGGAACTGGGATACAGAGCGGCTGTAAATCGTGAAGCCTGGATTTCAGTCCAGCCTCAGAAAACCTCCAGATTTTCCCCAGCCTTCTCCACGCAAAGAGCAGGTCCACACTCCCAGCAAATAAGCAAGCAAGCAAATAAACACCAAATTAAAAACCTGGTAAGAGAGAAGGAGAGGAAGAAGAGAGCCTGGGCTGTCAGCCCTAAGGCTCACTGGGGTGGTTCCCAGGAAATGAGCAGTGTCAGAGAGAAGAGCTCAAGCCTCTGCTAAGACTTCTTTTTGCAATTTCTTGTTCCCTTTGCCCAGCTGCATCCTTGGCCAGTGCCATTAGACTTGCATTGTTCTGGGTGTGGAATGACACTTAAGGACACTACGTGCTAGGATTAAGTTGTGACAAGCCCCATCACACTGTGATGCTTGGCAATTCCTCGTGCTTTGCCAGTCAAAATCTCCTGCCATTGAACACTGTCGTCAGTGCTGTCATTGCCTTTCCTCAGCCCATCTGATCTTCAGCTTCCTTCATTTCAGCTCCCTCTCCTGACTTCTGGTTACATTAGTAAACATTCCTGTGGTGGTTCATAGCGACTATCAACTTGACAGAATCTAGAATCACAAACCTCTGGGCATGTCTGTCTGGGAGTTTGTAGACTGGTCTGAGGTAGGAAGATCCACCCTGAATGTGGCCAGCAGCATTCCATGGACTGGGAACCTGAACTGATTAAAAGAAAGCAAGAAAGCAAACCGAGCACTAGCGTCTGTTGCTCTTGGCTTCCTGCTGGCCTCCAGCACCAGCTGTCAGTGGCCCTTCTGGTTCTGAGGATCTGAATCCTGAGTTGGTTGGATGTGAGGTCACGGGGTGATCTGGTTGGTTCACTCAAATGTCTGTAATTAATACAGAGCCTCTTAGTTCCCAGACAAGAAGATGGAACCTCTGTCTTCCAGGTGGCCATGGAAGGGGAACTAGTTTAGTTCCAATATGAAATGCTTCCCCTGGTGCACTGTCTGCTTCTGAGATGAGCAGGAACTATAGGAGGTGGCTGTGTCCAGAGGTGCAGCTTTTAAAGCAAAGAAGAAAAGGGTATAAACTTAAAATATAAAGCTGGCCACGGCACGCCTCACACCAGGGCCCTTGATGGCTGCCCATTGTTTTGGGGGTGAAGAGACTGCCCCACTCCTCCAAAATCCACACAGATACTCTACTCATCCCACTTCTACCCTTGCTGTCTGTGCCAGCCACTCTGCTGCCCATTCCCACATGCACAGTTGATCCAGCCAGTGGTACCTAATCTGCCCTGTCCAACTCTCTAAAACTCAGGAGAAAGCCACTTGGGCAACATCCTGCACTTAACCTGTCTATCAGATAGAGACACCAAGGGAGAAACTGCCCTCTAGATGGGTGAGGCTGTGCTGAGGAAGGGTGGGGTTATATGGAGGAGCGGGCTATATGAAGAGGTGGGGCTGTGTGTGTGGGAGGGGCTATATGGAGGGGCGGGGCTGTATGGAGGGGCGGGGCTGTATGGAGGGGTTGGTTAGCTCAGGTTGCACACTGCCTTTTCCTGTAGTGCCTGGCCTTACATGCACAGTACCTCTGGCTCTTGTTCTGCCTGGAATCCAGGCTCCTCTGTCTTAGCCCAGTACTTGCAGGTGTCGGCACTGGACATACTCAACCTATGACTGGTGGTAGGCATGATGGCAGCTCATCACTGGCTCCAGGGGAGGGAATGAGAATTTCTATTTTTTTTTTAAGTGCAAGGTGGTGGTGAGAATGAGTGGGGAGCATGCCTCACATGTCTGAGGTTTATGGCTTCAAAGCACAAACTAAATAAATAAGTAACCCAGGTGACATCCTACGCCGAGTTGGCATTCTTGCCTCCACACCATCTTAGGTCTGTTTCTTAACAGACTTATTATTGGAACTTGGGCGGAACAATTTTCAATTTTTAGGACCCTCCTGCACATCCCTGACCTATACCAGTGTATCTGATACCCCCTTCTTGCCACCATGGCAATTTGAAATGTGTTCAAGCTTTCCTAAGTGACTCCCAAGGACAGCCCCCGGGAGAGATCTCCAGGCAGATGAAGCCACCTTGGAATGGCTTAAAACAGAATTGTAAATATATCAGCAGAAGAGACAAGTTAGTGGGAAGAGATGGGGAGAGGAAATACAAAGTCACTCAAGTGCAAGGCATCCCGGCAGCAATCTTCCCCGTGACACAGAAAGTGCTGGCGAGGCTTCTTTGCTGTGTGTATCTGATGGGAAACAGTCACACTGGGGGAGAGTTTGGGAACAGAGCCATAGTGGCAATGGTGGAGGGTGACAGGCCATCTCCCCTAGACGTTTTCCATGCCTCTGAAACTACAGAGGGAACATGTCCAGACCACAGCCCGGGATGAATGGAGCTCATGTCTAACAGGAAAATGATTGTGGTGGAGGTTGTGTAGACAGACAAATAGACAATCATCTTTGGCATGCTGACTCTAGCTATTCAAGATGGCCTGGTGTGGCGAAGTGTAATTCACTAAGGAGACTGCAGCAAAGTGTTACAATCTGAGTGCTTGACCAGGACTGAGTGCCTCTTTGTGTGTGGGACTGGGAGTTCCACAAAGGCATTGGCAGGACCAGTGGCTTGCTGATATCTTCTGGTGTACTCAGGCTTAGGGACCTTTCCTACAGATGAACACAGTATCATTCCTTTTTATAAAGGTATTCGTTGTACTAAATTAGGGCCCCTGCACTCTTGCATGCCCTTAACTAGTTGTATCAGCAAGGACTTTATTTCTAAATAAAGCTATCCTCTAAGGCAGTGATGAGGCCTCACAAATGGATGTGGGAAGAGCTTCACAATTCAACTCTCTTTTGATGAATGGTTATGCTTTGCTCCCCAGAAGAGCTAACCTTGGATTTCTTAGTTCACATCTTGAAATGAAAACTCTTACTAGCCTCAGAGAGAAAGACTCTGTCTTTCTCCAGGACAGCATGTTGCAACTTGAGGTTCCCATAGCAACAACAGAAAATGTTTGATGTGCCTTGCTCCAGTAGTCACAGCTGTGACAGGCGTGACACACCTGTGAGTCACATTTCACTCGCAGAGGATCCCAAAGTACATTCGATGACTAAAAACATCTGGGGACCCCAGCTGCCCCTGGGGGATGAGGAGGCCTCCGGGTTCATAAGTATAAGAAAGGATTTTATAGAAAGGTGGTGGCATCTGAGAGGACGTGGATCAGTTTAATGCCATTGAAAGTCTGGGAAGATTCATTCAGTCCTTTATCTGCTCATATGCCCTGTGAGTAAGTACCCTTGTGGATGAGCAGGCACTGTGGAACCTAAAAGCCAGGCAGAGGAAAGATAAGCACACAGACATTGTGAAGAATGGTCTGAAGGCAGCCAACAGTCTGTCTTGGCAGCGAGCGATAAACCTGAGCTTGTAGGTGAAGGGCCCTTGCCAAGGGGTTAGCAGTGGGGCTGAGACCTGAAGGACTCAGACAAGGGCACTCCCTGTGGAGGATGGTCTGGTAAGCTCAATGGATAACTGAACAAGTTCTGTGGAGGAGGCATGAGAAGGCTGGAGGGACAGACGTGGGCGCAATGGATCGGCGTGGGTGACAGGATGATCACCAGATACCTGGAGAAGCCACTGAGGAATTAGAAGCAAGAAAGTGAAAGGATTTGATTTCCACTTTAAATCAATCAAGCCACTTTGTTTCTTTCCGGGCAAGGTCTCCATGAGTAACCGAGGCTGGCCTCAACTTGGCAAATCTCCTCAGCCTACCAAGTGCTAGGATTATAGGCATGCGCCACTACTCCCAGCTGCTTTAATTTTAAAAACAACCACTCTCTCACAGTTCAGAATGGCAAAGAGTCATGGTGTAACACGCTTGTAATCCTAACTCAGGAGGAAGAGGTGGTAAGACTGCAAGTTCAAGGCCAGCCTGTGCTAAAAATAATCTGAGAAGGAAAACAATCAACTTTGAAAATGTACGGTGTTGACAAAGATGTGGGAAACAGAAGGTGTGCGTCTCCTCTGGTGGAAATGTAAGTCAGTGCAGCCTCTTGGGAGAGATGTGGCAATATTTATCAGAAAGAAAAGCGCACAAACCCTTTGACCCAGTACTTTTCTTCCATGAATTTATCTACAGTATTTCAAAATTAGTATGGACAAAGTTATCCATAGAAACTTCGAATGTAATCGACAAGCCTGAAGATCTGAGTACCAAGAGAGGACTAAATACAAGGCCCTGAGGCTTCGACCGTGCGGTTACAGTTGTTCCGATGTAGACAGGTCCCTGAAATACACGTGTCGCACTTTCTGTTGCCGCTACTGTGTGTTTTACATTTTTATTGCATTTATTTGTTTGTTATGTATATGTGTAGCCTGTGTATCTGTGCTGGTGCACACATGTCACATGTGTGGAGGTCAGAGAACAGTCTGTGAAAATTGGTTTTCTCTGGTCCATCACGTGGACCCTGAGGGTTAAACTCGGGTTTAATTGAGCTCAGCGGTGAGTGCCTTTAACAACCGAGCCATTACCGGCTCTATTATTGCTGTGTGTGTGTGTGTTTGAGGCAGTCTCATTCTGTACCCAGCCTGCGTACTACACAGTACTCAAGTTGGCCTAAGACTCAGAGCAATCCTCCTGCCTCGGACTCCTACGTGCTAGGATCGCAGGCATGATTCATCATACTTTACCTTACAAATGCCATCTTTAAAGTAGGGAGCACGCTTCCAGTGTACCATCCGTGTGGGTGTACTGTGCACACCTGTGTGTCGGGGTATAGTGTATACAGCTTTGTGTTCTTCTGTGTCGTTCTGGAACCCCTGGGAAGCAAACACCTGGGCCGATCTAGAAATACAGATCTGCTGAGGAAACTTTAGCTGTGTTGTCCAGTTTGGGGAAACTGAGGGGACATTGTTCAGAAATTAACAGCCATGTTGGTCTAATAAGGTTAAACCGATTTCCCCATCTGTACAGGGGAAATCACTGTATTACATATGTAAGTTCTTATCCCCCATGGTTTTGATTACAGAAACTAATGAAGTACTCTAGAAATGCAAAGAAAAGTATACTGGGGACATGGACACAAAGAGCAAGTTACTAGATGTGAGTATGGTTGTGTCGGGGTTCTCCAGGGGGAGCTGAACCACAGATGGAACAAGCATTAGAAGGGATTTAGATGATGTGAGCCAACAGCAGACATCTTTACACTGAAAGGATGAGTAACCGCCTGTTTCCTTTACCCTGTAGCTGCCATAGTAACCAATCTGGTACCACAGGCCTGAAAGATTCTTGGAGAGCATTGGTCTTTAGTCCTTGGAAAAAGAGAGAAGATTCTGGGTCCTGTTATCAGTGCAAGACAATAGCAGTCCCTGCAGCACCAAAAGAGTGGATGAACCTGCCAGCAAGACACCAAGGCAAGCCGGCTGAGGCCCAAAGCGTTTCCCTTGGACCTCTTTGTAATTTTGCTGCCATGGGAAGATGCCACTCACACTTGAGGTGGGTCTTCCCACTTTGGTAGAACATAAACAAGAAAATAGAAAATCCCCATGGGTGTGCCCAAGCCTTGTTCCCTGGTTATTTTCACATCCAGAGAAGTTGACAAGTGAGATAGACTATCACAGGGAGGAAGAAGGAAACGCTTGGAACAGTAGAGAAGGGGGAACCAGGAGGGAGGAGGGGAGGGAAGAGGGAAGGGGAGGAGGGGAGCAGTCTTTAGTGAAGCCTGGAATCTAAGGTGAGAGCCAGGAGGAACTGCCTGTGTTGGGCAGGTCTGGCTCTGGTGAAGCTCCACCCTGGCCTCTGTCACTGGCTGAGAACTCCCTGGAGAGGGCAGTGACACCTGCAGAGATTCCCACAGTGTAGCCAAAGCAGCTGGAGGTTGGAAGGCTGAAGGTGGGGACATTCATGGGGATAAGAACTTACATATTTACTACAGTGATTCCCCCGGTACAGATGTTATTAGACCAACATGGCTGCTCATTTCTGAACAATGTCCTCTCAGTTTGATGACTTTTCCCCAAACTGAACAACACAGCTAAAGTTTCCCCAACTAAGGGCACTCCTCAAAGCAGACTGTCTTGGGAAGATAAATGAAATCAAACTACTTAGGAATTAAAAAAAAAAATTTAACCTTGGCATTGACAACAGCTGAGGATAGTGACTAGGACCACAGTCAGCCATGACATTCAGGCTGGACACCAGCAAGGGCAGTGGAGGATATGGAAGGGCCAGGGAGAGAGAGGGGGCTCTTGCTTGACTCCCTGCTCTGGTGCCACTCGCCCACAGGAGGGGCAGTTTCAGGACAATGTGTAGGAGACGGGGAAGTCATCAAGGCTTGGCTTTGGACATGTTGAGTCTGAAGTTCCCACGAGTCATCAAGTCTGAGGCCTCCCTCATGGGGCATGTGAGCTGAGTCTGGAGTTCAGACTTTCTGCTTAGCTTTTCCTCTCAGGATACACCCAGATGGCAAAGAACGGCTGACCATGAAGGAGACAAGTATCCTCTAGCAGGAGAGAAACACACGCAGAGGCTTGGCAGGTAGAAGGTACAGAGAGCTCCAGCCTGAGATTGGCATGACATGGTTTACATTTAGAGAGGTCTCTGGTACTGACATAGCAGACAGATTCCAGGAAGGGCAAACAGTCAGCTCTGATCTCTATTTTCTGTGACTATCATGGACTGGACAATTTATCAATAATGAAGGCAGGTGATATGACATTAGAGACAAAGCCGATGAGAGCCTTCTCGAAGATGGAGATGCTCTGTAGAGGTCCAAGATGGCTCTGGAAACCCAGTGGTGAGAGGGGTGCCTACACAGCAGACCTACCCTAGAGATCACCTAGTAACCATTGGTAGGACTATTCCGTGATGGGGCCAGGCTGCTGACAAGGACAGCATCCTGGGACATAATTACCTCCCAAAGGCCTCGTCTCTTAATACCTGAGAGGGGCTGAATTTCAACACAGTCGGGACATTCAAGACTTAGCAGATGAACAAGGGGGAATCAAGGAGCTGAGCAACCATTGGGCTGATGGGGGGCCTGAGGTGGGGAGAGGAGCTGAACAACCATTGGACTGATCCAGGTGGAAGGAGGACTTGTTCTGAATGGGAACAAATGCAAGTGTATGCACAGACCTAGAATAACGAATGCCCAGCTTTCCAGGTTGAATGACTGTGTGAGCAGTGGGGCCATGCCTCCAGAGCAAACGGAGGCAAGTCAGGGCAGTGTGGGAGGAGGAAGGAGAACACAGACCCTCAACTCACTCAACTTGACCTTTCCTGGAACCGGAACTGTGTAGTAGATGTTGTATGTGGTAGACACCTTTCCTCTCACTGTCTCTGACTAGTCCAGAGAGCAGCCATGTAGGTCCACAGGAGAGCCTTACTGTCCCACTGTCAATTTGGACTCTTTACCTCAGACTCAGTACCAAAGCCTAAATGTGGCCATCAAACAGACTTGCTTCTTCTTTTCCTCTGTTTTGTTCTTCCCATGGGCACCTGGTCCTCTTGCCCTCAGTCTCTCCTCATATCCATCCTTGACATTCCCCTAAGATACATCATGCAGCTCCCCACTGTGAAAAGTGCCAGTGGCCTGTCACATGGAGAGTTGGCAGTGGCCTGTCACCAGGAGAGTTGGCAGTGGCCTGTCACCTGGAGAGTTGGCAGTGGCCTGTCA
>JANHMN010000012.1:60787228-60841563 GCA_030674055.1 Rhabdomys pumilio
CTGTCACCTGGAGAGTTGGCAGTGGCCTGTCACCTGGAGAGTTGGCAATGGCCTGTTACCTGGAGAGTTGGTGTCCAGGTCTTTACTTAGGCTTCACAGTCCTCATGTTCTGGTCACTGTCTGAAATATCTCTCTTCTTCCCAAGAAAAGCTGCTTCCTCACCTTAGAGACCTCTTCCTTAAACCATCCTCGGGGAGCCATTTGATTCCTGTTTCTCAGCTCTCACAATGCCTGTGGGCCTTTGTCACACAGTAGCACTGCTGGAATGAAATGGCTTCTGGTGTCTTCACTTTTCCTTATTAACTTGTTCTTAGAACAGACACTGAGACTCGTATCTAGGATGTCCTTCGTGGAGGATGGCCAGGCTGTCTGCATGGGCCCCCAATCTCAGCTCTATGTTCATGGTTGTGGGCCACAGTGACTGGAGACATCTTGGACCACTCTGGACCCTGGAGGCTGACAATGGTTGCACTGTATCTGTCTTGGAAGCCTTACAACGGCATCTTGCTTGTAATAGAGGATGCTACTACCGCAGATGGCACATCACATCCAGAGCAAGTATTAGGGGTCCAGGAACCCCAGCAGTGCCGTAGCAAGCCATTGTTTCCTCTCATAGATGGTGCTGGCAAATCTGAGTTCAGCACCCAGTAGAAGGGCCTCTGATGCTTGGGAATGGGGAAAGCCTTTTGAAAAATGGTTGACCCCTGTCCTCATGGCTGCCCCAGAGTCTTTGACTGATCAGCATAGAGTATCTGACATGGCTCTGAGGACCTGCCCACTCTAAAAGTTGCAGGCTGGGCTGTCCTTCAGCTCCCTGCTTTACAGTTCAGTCAACTGAGAGTAGAACTGACAAGGCCAAGAGCTTTCCATTTTACCAGCACAAATAAAAGGGGTGTGTGTGTGTGTGTGTGTGTGTGTGTGTGTGTGTGTGTGTGTATGTCTGTGCGTGCGCACATGCGTGTGCACTTGCACGCTGCTTGCATTATGCGGTCAGGTACAACTGGATGGAGATTTTTCAAGGTGGTAAGAACTTTGAGAGTTAGGGATGTTTGAGAGCTGGCTCAAGGGTAGGCTGTGTCCCTGATGCCATCAGGAGCAGGGCTATAAAATGCTTTCCAGAGTAAACAAAAAGAACAAAACACAGCCTCCTGTGGTCCCAGGGATGCTAGGCTCCACTGGGGTAATTATGTGTTGTCCATCAAATGCCTTAAGCATAGCCCTGGCCACGCCAGTCTGAGTGTTTCTACAGCCCCAGGAATGGAGGTTGCATTTTGGTGATTTGAGGCATGAAAGAGAGTCTATTCCTTACAGCTTTTTTATCCTTTTCCTCATTGTTGTCTGAAATACCTGACAAAGAGCAGCTTAGAGGAGGAGGCCTTTGGTTTTGGCTTACAGTCTGTCCTGGCAGGGATGTGGCGGCAGGAACATGAGGCAGCTGGTCACAGGAGGCAGCTGGTCACATGAGGCACCTGGTCACAGGAGGCACCTGGTCACAGGAAGCATCTGCATCCAGGTGTCAAAGAGAGATTTAAGCTGGTGCTTTGCCCACTTTTTTCTTTTTATTCAGTCCAGGACCCCAGCCCACTGAATAGTGCCCCACCATTCAGGGTGGGTATTCCCTCTTCAGTAAAACCTTCTGGAAAACGCCTCACAGATATGCTCACAGATGGATTTCCACTGTGATTCGAAACCCAGTCAAGCTGACAGTGTGCACCCGTCACCACAAGGCTTCCCCTGTTTGGCTACACTTTCCAGGCTGTGAAGTCCAAGGCATGAACTTGTGTGAGTGTGTGCATGAATGAGTGTGAGAGTTGAAGATGAGACCGTGGGCTGCTTGCTGTCCTCTGGATGGGCAGCGTGTGCAGGGAGGAGAGTGATGGCCTGCCGTGGGCTGGGTGGGGAGGTGGCCTGTGCTCCTTACACTCCCAGGCATTGCTTCCCTCTGGCAGCTGACAGTGGCACTGAAATGGTGGCCTCAGTTCCTCAGGATTCTAACAAGGTGGTCCGGAAGGAGAGGGGGAGGAGGGGGAGGTTTTGCCTCCTTAGTGGGTTGACTCATGGCTGTAACTTATCAGCACACTGACAGGAGTTTTGTTTTTCACTCGAATGAAGCTTTTGTTTGAATGGCTAAGTGAAAAGTATGATACATTCACATAATCAAAACCCTACTGCGGGGAGTGAAAAAAATCAGCCTTTATTGTGTGAACAATTGTATATTCCTGAAAGCCAGAGAATATGATTTAAAGCATAGAATCTAAAGTCTAAATAGACTTAGCATACTGATTGAATGGTGTGTGTGTGTGTGTGTGTGTGTGTGTGTGTGTGAGGGGCAGGGGAGAGAGAGAGAGGGAGAGAGGTGTAGGGAGAAGCTGGGGGCAGAGGGTCCTCCCAGGCAGAGGCTCTCTCTTCACCTCTGACCCTCAGAAAGTCCAGTAAACTGTAGGGCACATCCTGGTTACCTTGAGGGGGTGACTCAGAAAAGGCTGGCCGGGCTGTGAATGTGGTCCCTCTGAGTCACAGCAAGCTCTGGGAGAGGCTGACTGGACTCTCCCCTATGGACTTTCTGTCAGCCACAGCAAGCTTTGGTGACTTTGAACATACAGATTTGGAGCTCATGCCTTTGAGGCCACACCTAGATTTAGGTGCCCACTGATCCCTGTGGTGCTCCCTGCAGTGCTCCCTTTAATTCCTAAGGTTTAAGCAATTGTTGCCCTGTTATGTGCCCTCCCCTCAGCTTTGAGCAGGTCAGAAAGACTTTGTTTACCACAATAGACCTAATAGTAGGACCTAGGTGGAGTTACCCACCTAGGCTGCAGGTCCAACTTTCTACAGGAACTTAGAAGAATAGACTGCCCAACGAGCTTACCTTGAGACATAATCTTGCTGAAACAAAGAATGGGTTCATTGGGGCTTTCCCTTTAAGTAGAAGAGATGAATATTAAACTTTGAGCCTTGATCAGAAAACTTTGTCTTGGCTTCATGCTTCCCTCGTCTTTCCATCTCCTTTTTACATTTCCAGCCTCCCTTTCAGGTAAACCTAGTTTATCAGTGGCCGCAGGCAGCTACCTTGTTAGCTACCATAACCACAGGGCCTTGACAGTGTTACTATTCAAGAAATGGTCTTCGTGTGTATGTGTGTTTGGGGTGTTGATATATTTGCACAAGTTTGTGTGTGTGTTGGTGCATGTGCACAAGTATCCGAGAAGAAGCCAGAGGTCAGCCTTGGATGTCACCCCTCAGGCACCATCCACCTTGTGTTTTGAGAGGGGTTCTCTCATTGGCTTGGATCTTGCCCAGTGGGAGCCACCTCTCCTCATTCCTGGCCCCCGGCTGAAGTATCACCACGCCTGGTGGTTGTTTCTTTACAGAATCTCTGGAGTAAGCGCTCAGGTATTTGCATCTGCAATGGGGATATTTTACTAAACTATGTCCTCATCCCAGAAACAATCCTCCTGCTGCCTAATTTTCTTTCTCTCATGAACTTTGGATTTTTGCAAGGTGGGAGGTGGGGCTGAGAACTACGCACCATCGCCAGCTTCTTCATCTCCCCCTAACTTCTCAGCAACTCACCTCCTCTAGACTAGAGCCTAACGCTCATCATTCTTCATCCGAACCACTATCTAAAATCACCAGTCCTACTGTGTTTCACTAGTCCTACTGTGTTTTAAGTACCCTCACCACCCTCATGCAACCTATCTCCTCCTAGTCCGGCGTGAATTCCATGGTCCGCCATTATGTCACACATTAACTCGCCTGCCCTTTTCCTGCTGTGTAGAATGCAGTTTCAGGTCTGGTTGAATCCAGCCACTATTTCCCTTCATACCTGCCCCTCCCCCAATCTCAGCAGCCCACTCACACACTCCAACACAGACGGAGAATAGATGCACGTCAATTTTACTCCCAAATTCCGTGAGTCTTCTGCGCTTACTGAAAACCCATCCGCTTGCTTTCTTACCTTTCACCTGCTCTCCTCTGCATCCTCTGTCAGTCTGGTGACAAAGCTCCGGCTCTCCCTTCCAGCAGAACCCAATGACTGTGTCTGTTCCTCTCACAGCCACCGTACCATATCCTGCCTGCCACTGTTAAAATAGTGTGAGTGCCCTAATGCCCAGAGCCTGTAACTAGTCATCTCCATGGTGGACTGAGGTTGGCAGCTCTGTTTTAGCTCGGGAGATGAGAAGATTAACTGGGTGACTCAAGGCATCAGAAAACCCTTATAAGAGAGAAGAGAAAGATCCAGTCAGAAAGGTGATGCCTGAACGGACAGAGGGATGAGCTCTGTCTCTATGGCTGTCTTTGAACTTGGGGAAAGAGACCAAGAGACAGGAAGTAAACAAGCTTTGGAAACAGCAAGACAGGAAGTCACTCTTCTAGAGCCTCCAGAAGAAATGTAGCCCACCTGGATTTTAGGAATTGTAGACTTCAGAACTATAAGTTAATAAATACATATTCTTATTATTTAATCATGAGACAGCGTCTTGTTACACAGTCTTGGCTGGCTTGCACCTTGCTGTGTAGTTCACATACCATCTAACTTGGGATCCTTCTGCCTCAGCCTCCTGAAACACTGGGATTTCGTATAGGTATCACCATGCCTGGTTTGTGTTTCTGGTACTAATTTCTCCTGATTACACATTTAAAATCAATGGCTTCTCCCATACAATTCCCCCTTTACATTGGCAAATTGTTTCCCTCTCCTGGTTATTCTCATTAACACACAAACACCATATTCCTCCCTTGTCTGTAGTGAAAAGCAAGTATACACCTCAAGAATCTATTCCATTCTAGCTCAGCGTCTGATTCTCTGTCCTCACTCTGGTTCTCTGTCAAACACAGAAATCTGGCCTTTTAGACACTATCTTCTCAGCCACACTTTCCAAGTTTCCCTGCCATGGTCACAGATAACCCACACCCTTCAGGCTGTCCTGGCTTGCCTTCTGACTGAGCCACTGGAGCATCTGACACACTGCCCACTCCTCTCCTGGTGTTTTCCTAGACATTACCAGGTTAGTCCCTTCCATCTCTGCCCATTCATCTGCCTCCTTTGAGTCTACAAACATCAGAGCCCAAGGCTCTGCCCTCGGGTCTCTCTTTTACCTGTTGCCTGTGGTTCTGTCTAGCCTCATAAGGTTTTCCTAGAGAGGTGTGACTAAGGAAGGAAACTCACTCTGAATGTGGGTTCCTGGTTGAACATAAAGGGAAAAGAGGAGAAAGATGGCTGAGTATTTATCTCTTCTGCCTTCTGGGGCATAGATGACCTGTGACATGCTTCACCATGCTCCCACTGCTAAGCTTTCCCTGCCACTGAGGAGGACTGACTCACCTCTGACTGTGAGCCAGAGCAAACCCTTCCATAAGCTGCACTGTCAGCCGTGCTGTCTTGGCAACGGGAAAAGTGACAAATACAACTCCCAACTTTACCTTTCTTTATCCTGGACCCAACATGGTACTTGTGTGTTGCTTGCCCTGACCTTTCTGTGGCTGCACTGCCCAGCTCAGTCTTCCTTCCACAGATTCATCTCAGAGAATGTCACACTGCCCTTCTGAGGTCCCAGGTGAAATCTTGCAGTCATCCTTTCCTGTCACCTAGGTGCAACTCTTCAGCAAACCTTTTCGCCTCTGCCTTCAAAACACCTTCAGAATTTGACCTTCTTCCTGAGAGCACTGCCCTGGGGTTTCCAGACATCTTTATTCTCCTTCTGGGTCACAGTGAAACTCAGACTGTTCCCATCTGACTGAGCAAGGGCCAGAGGCCTCTTGGAGCTCTGTGGGGCTCTTTCCTCGCTTAGCCTACTTCTGCCTCCATCACCTCACTCTGCCCCTCAGCTCCTGCCAATCCCTCCAACACACCAAGCACACTTCCTGCTGAGCTGCAGAGGACTTATCTCAAGTGCAGCTGCACAGACTCCTGCCCAGCAGAGTCTGTCCATCAAAAACCAAGAACAGCCCCCCCCCACTCCCGCTTCAACCCTAGACAGGATGATTCATGCCAACAATGCCCTAAAGACAAGCCAGTCATATTCATAAGCTAAAGAAGCACTCAATTGCACTGCCCCAGGCCTCCCAGGGACCTCCCCCATGCACCCTCCAGAGTCCATGCCTAACCTCAGCACACATCCCAGCACATTAGTGACTCGGGGATGCCTGAGTCTCTCAGTTAGGGTCTGAATGGCTATTAAAGTCCCCGCAGTCAGCAATATTGCACTTCTGAGTAGCTTCGCTCACCCGTCACACCCCGAACACATCCTAACACAGAGAGAATGGAATTCTTGAAGGTCAAACGGTTTATTGATCTAGGCTGTAGTACCAAGGCAGAGGCTTCTTGAAGGTTCTTTCTGAGGTAAGCTAGGAGGTAGCTGCTTCATTTCTGCAGAGGCAGAATATTTAGGCCCAAAAGGCAGAAGGGACTTGCGGCAACTCTAAAAGCACATTGACTGTCACTTTCTGCTCATAAACTAAATTGGACTGGGCCTCACCCTTGGGAAGGGCCATGAGACTGAGGTAGCATTTTCTTTCCAGGGTGATCAATTCCACCCTGTATCCAGCTTCATTCTGGTGTTTATTTATTTCTCTAGACTCTCCCAGATTGTCGTTCCAATCACCTTGAGATGGAAGCCTGAAATAGTAACAACCAATTAAAATGCAGAAGCATTGACAACTGACTGGCATTGATTAAAATCACAGGAACACAGGGAATAAAAGACAGTCTTCTCCCAGTCGCCAGCCTGTGGCAGACCCTTAGATATCTCTGATAATCAAGCGTAGCTGCTTTTTCTAAGAAAAAGAGTGCAGATTTTCTTACTGTACTTTTAAGGTTTTTTTTTTTTTAATGTGCATGTGTACATCTGTGTAGTGCGCATGTATGTCTGTGTAAGTGTATGCCACATGAATCCAAGCACCTGCAAAGGCCAGAACTGGAGTTGCAGGTGTCTGTGAACCATGTGGGTGCTAGGACCTAAATCCAGGTTGCTTGTGTTTCCTTGCCACCTCTGCAGCCAGAGACCCAGCCTCTCTGCCAGCCGGAGACCCAGCCTCTCTGCTAGCCGGAGACCCAGCCACTCTGCCAGCCGGAGACTCAGCATCTCTGCCAGCCGGAGGCCCAGCGTCTCATCAGCTGGCTCACAAAGGCCAGAGACTCCAGCTCCAGGGAATCCAGTGCCCCTTTCTGGCCTCAGCAGGCATCAGCACTTACACGCACATACCCATACACAGAAACTTACATATACATAATTAACAATAAAACAAGACTTTCAAACAAAGCCAGGCATCTATGATTATTTAAATATGAAATGTCCCCCACAGGGTTCTATTTCTGGCATTTGGCTCCACCCATTGATGATTTGTGAAAAGGTGGGGCATAGCTGCTTGAGGTGGGTTGCTGGGAGTGGGCTTTTGAGTATCACAGCTTGTCTCTGCCTTCTGGTCTTATTCTCTGCTCCCTATGGGCTATGATGTGAAGAAGACGGGTCTCATTGCCTAGGAGCAGTTCTGACATGTTTTCCTACCACGAAGGACTGATAGTCTTTAAAACCATGAGTCAAAATCAATTTCCTGGACTTCCCTCCAAATCCTGCTGAAGCCATTGCTGCAACCACGATGTCGGAATGAAAAATACAGCAGCACAGGCACTACCACAGCCCCCACCACTCAAGAAGAAAGAGCCTGGAGATGGGGAGATGAGAGGCCAACACTCCTCACGGCCCTCTCCCAGGATCGAGGTGTCCTCTCCCCACCCCAACTCCAGCAGTGGAAATACCTTGGACCCAGGTCTGGCCCATATGGTCCATGTGGATTGTTAATGTCGAACCTCCTCTTCTTAGACCAGGTCATGGGGGTCCCTTTAGAGAAAACATTTACAAAAGCAGAGAAACCCCAACAGTTCAAAAGTTACTCTCTTGTTAGTTAAGGATACCCCACCCCCTGGTTAAACACAACAACTCTAATTGTCATATCTGCCAACACTTTTCCAAAGAGGGCACCTGTTGCCCTGAAGCTTGCCTTGCCTTCTACCTGGGCTCCCTCTGTGAGATTGTGCCCTCCCATCCAAGCTAGAAGGAGTTCTCTGGGACCCCGAGGTCCTAGTGTATCTCCCCCATGGTTCTGTTACAGCTATGGGGGCCCTCTGCACAACACGGATAGCCAGTGGCCCATCCACCCTCATCCCGCAGGCCCCCAATTTGAGATATAGAGTTTTTTCATTATTGATGTGTGCTGTCTTGTGACTCAGGGTTCTGAAGCTGCCCTTTACACCATGTTTTGTTTCCTGGACCTTTCTCTGGTTCACTGGTTGACTGCTGAACAGGAAATCTTTGGTGCAATGTCTTGGCTTCTCTCTTCTTGTCCACGTCACCCTTAATTCTCATGAACCCAGAAGCAGTCTGCTATCTCCTCTTAAGTCCCTCCATGTGACACCCCAGGGTTCTCAGCTCCCAAGCAACTCACATGGGTTTCAGAGAGTGGAATCAAGTTTGGATGAGTCATCAGGTTTGGGTAACTGACCCAGAGCTGCGTTCCATGGAAGGGCTCCCCACCCCACTCCTGGATAGCACAGTTTCTCTATCAGTAGTGTGAACCCCACTGCTGTGGCCCATGGTCACTATGCTTTGAAAACACTCATTCCCTCAAAGCATTCCTCACCATCTGTGACATTTTGTGACCTGTCCAACACTAGAATAATGATTTTGCCCTTCATGCCCTTTACAATTTACATACCTATGGTAGTTTGAATGAGAACAGCCCCTGTAAACTCTTATATCTGAATACTTGGTTCCTAGTTTGTGGAGCTGTTTGGGAAGGACTACGAGGTGTGAGCTTGTTGGAGGTGTGTCACTGGGGGCAGGTGTCTGCTTTGAGGTTTTAAAAACTCACTTTATTCCTGGTTAGCTCTCTCTGCCTCCTACTTGTAGATCAGGATGTTGGCTATTGCTCGAGCACCACTTCTGCTTCTGCTGCTGTGCTCCCCACCTTGGTGGTCATGGACTAAGACGCTGCCTCTCTACATGGAAACTGACCCTCACACAGGCTGCCTGCCTGGTCCCCTCTTCTTCCTGGTAGTCCTCGCTCTGGGTTTGGCATAGTCAGTGATGTTTTGTAAGAACTTGGGCAGGCCACCTGCTCCAGGTCCTCCCCAGACGAGTTTCATTTGAGTAACCATGGTAAGGCTTTGCATCAGAGGGCTGTGAGTTTCCAGTTGGCCTGTTATGGAACGTGGATAGTGCCCTCCTCCTCTGACCCTCTCCCTCCCTTTCCTGGCATGCGTTGTTTTCTGTGAAGAATGTAGTTAACAGGTTGGGCTTTTGTGCTGTTCCTGAGGAAATCAGCAAGGAATTGTGTGGGCAAGTGGGAGAGATGAGTGCTGATGGAGACCAAGAATAAGCTTTTAAAAAACATTTTTATAGAAGTAATAAATGAGACCAAGTTAACAAATAAATCCTGCCTTATCTCTCACTTCTGCCGGGCATTTTGCACAGCACGGGGAGAGCTATATACCTTGAAAGGAAATACAGTAAATGTTACAGATTAATTATGAATGAGACTTGATGGTTGGTGCTCATTAAAGTATATTAACATAAATTATGACTATTAATTTGTCCATAATGTGAATAACATAGTGAAGATTGAGTTTGTGCTTGCATGTTCTCACATGACGTAAAGGCTAAATTCTCTTTCATAGAAGAAAGTTAATATGTGTCTAAAATTAAAGAATCAGGGAATCTCTACTGGAAGAAAACGCCAGATACATGTTTAAAGGGGAGGCCAGTGTTTTTCTCTGAAAAGATGTATCCCAGGTGACAGGAGAGTGAGATGGGGGATTCCTGCTTGCTCTGGTTTGCTTCTCCGTTGCTGTCATACAGCACTGACCGAACATAACCTCAGGGAAGAAAGGGTTTATTTAACTTACAAGCTACAATCAGTCAGGAAGGGAAGCCAAGAGGGGAGCTCAAGGGAGGAGCCTGGAGGCAGAACTGCAGCAGAGAGCACGGAGGAAAGATGCTCACTGGCTTGCTCTCCGTGGCTTATGCTCAGCCAGCTTTCCCAGGACCACCAGCCCAAGGGTGGTGCCACCAGGGTGGGCTTGGCCCTTCCACATCAACCAACAGTGAGGACATTCCTACAGACATATCTAAAGGCTCATCTGAGTGATCAAGGGAATTGCTTACCTGAGACTCACCCAGACGTCTTGGCTGTGTCAAGTTGACAGTTGGATCTAGCTAGAATTACTGAGACCAAAATTAATATTAAAGGTAATTTTGGAATCAGCTCACTTCTCCCCCCACCCCTTCATAGAACCCAGAGAGGTTCATTTTCACCTCCCTGGGCATTTTGTCTTTGGACAGAGTGTGTTGTGTGACTCCTTCCTTTCCCCTTTCGTATAAAACAGTAACTTAGCATCCCTGCATAGCACAAAGTCTTCAACCCAGTATTTGACTTTGAAATTAATTTTTGTAGTTATATTTGACTTTGGTCATCAATTATATTGGGAAAAGCCCACTGGGAGCAAAGTTAAATTCTGTCCACTGTCCCCAGCCTGCCTCCTACCGCAGGAGGAGCGTCACGCTGATGGCAACTCTTATTTGATCCTCCTTAGAATTATTTCCTGTTGCTTGGGACCAGGTGTCAAATTGAGGCGTTTCACCCCCACACCCCCACTCCTCGCTGGCCAGTTAAACCTTTTCCCATTATTAATTTTGTAAAGTTTTCTTAGTCTGCCTATTCGTTTGTCTTTGAGACTGATTTTGATATGTAGCCCTGGCTGACCTGGAAATCTCCACATAACCCAGGCTGGCCTCATGGCAATCTTCCTGTCTTAGGCTGCTAGAATTACTGATATGTGCCTCTGTGTATTGCTCCTTGTGGTGTTTATTAGACATTCTGGTACACTCACTCCTGTCAGCCCTCTGGAGACTCCAGGAAGTGTTAAAAAAAAAAATTCCCTGCTTTCAAAGAACTTTAAAATCCAGTTAAAAATGCAGAAATGCCATGCCAGTAAAAACCCAAATAAGAACAAAAGAGACCAAAAACTTAAGTGACCAGGTGTGCGGGGCAGGAAGATGTGCTGTCTGTACCCTGAGCTTAGGAGAGCAGAGGTGGAGGCCGAGGTCAGATCCAGATACAAGGAGCAGGCACTCAGCTGTGTACAGACTTCTTACCCCGTTTAAAACTGTTTTTCTCAAATCCTCTAACTGGCTACTTCCTCGTCTCCTGCTTTGCACCTCGAGGTAGCCAGGCCTCTGTTGGCCTCTACTCCAGAACATCCCGGTGCACAACTGTAAGTCTGAGGCCTGTGTTTGGGCAGCCCAACCCCTTTCCACACGTGCTCCTGTGTATGAGCTGAACCAGAGGGCATTGTTCACTGCAAGGAGGAAGGTGTGTGGAAATGAGGTCTCTCCTTCTCACCCACTCAGAGTGTGGAGAGGATGTGGGAGGAGCGGGCGGGAGGTGGGATGAGGAGCAAGTCCACCCTACAGGAAGCAGAAGCTGGACTCTGACCTGTTCACTGTGGAATTCCAGAGAATTCCTGTGTCCTCCTCCCAGGCCACACATGTGACTGACCACTCCCACCCCATGAAGGCCTGCTATCCACCTCTTCTCCAAGCCACAGAGTAGAACAGCAATGGAGGTTGGCTTCTGCTGGAGCCACGCTTGGTCCAGTGTGGGCAAATGTTGACTGATGTTCCCAGAGATCGGCAGGTCTCAACTCACTTGAATCCATCCTGAGAAGTCCCAGGATAGCAAAACAGAGACCTACCCCAAGGTGATCCACAGCTGTGACCTGCAAAGCTGTCACAGTCTCCTGGTGTTGCCTCCAGGAAGCAGTGACCTTTGTCATAGTCATTTGTAAAGCTTCAAGGCATCCATGAGGTCAGGCTGAGACAGTACACAAAAGCAGCCTCCCCCATGCTGGCACACTGAAGGTGCTAAGGGTCTATGGTTACTGAGATGGAGCTATTGTCCCCTCCCCCTGACTTCAGGACAGCAAAGAACATCTTTGAGAACCACAAGTGCTTTAATCATGACTTGCATTTTTTTTTATAATTCCTTTTTCTTTTGACCTAGTTTTTTTTTTTTTTTTTTTTTTAGAAAAGGTTTTCAGTCCCTTTTCTCTTTGCACACACAGTGTTTGAAGCAGGCGTAGGTGGCCTTGAGCTACACCACTGTGCAGTGCTGTGAGAAGCATACAGGGAGTCAGCTTTCCAGGGCTGAGTCTGCCATCTTGGGGGAGGGGTAGAAGTAGAGGCAGGAAGTGGGGGAAGATGGGTAAGGACAGCCCCTCCTCACAAGCTTCCTGTGCCTTCTTGTCCTTTTCCCTTCTGACCACTCCAGGCCTAACCTTCTGACATATTCTCAGAAGACATGGATGCCCAGATCCCACTACTGGAAAGATTCCCACGATGGCTCAGGTGTTAAGAGCAGAGCTGAGGGTTCAATTCCCAGCACCCACATGGCAGTTCATACTGTCACTCGAGTTCTGAGGATCCAACACCCTCATCTGGCTCCATGGACACCAGGCATGCATGTGATCCCCTTCCATGCAAACAGTCAAACACTCATAATTCAAATGATGAATACAATCTTTACAGAGACAAAACAAACAACCAAAACTGGCTGTGGTCATACCTCTGATTCAGCACTCAAGGGGCAGAGGCTAGCAGATTTCTGTGAGTTCAAAGCCAGCCTGGTCTACATAGTAAACTCAGGACACCAGACTACACTGAGAGAACTTGTCTCAAATATACATACATACATACATACATACATACATACATACATACACACACATACATACATATTTTTTCCTTAAAAATGTCTTTTATCATCATGAGCTTCCAGAGGCCAGACTCTCTGGCCTACTAAAATGGCAGAGTTTTCCCTTTCTCAGAAAGTGAACTGCTGAACAAGCCTCTCTGTGTGGGAGGTGTCCTGAATCTCTAGCCTGGAGACTCAGGAGTACAACTGGCTTCATACTTCATACTCCATACAACAGCTGAGCACTCCTGTGCCTCAGCTCTCACATCTAAAATCTAGAGAAAAGTAGCAACGTTTCCTTTTCACAGCATTGTAAACTCAGGAGATCTGATGTTGTATTGGGGTTCTCCAGAGAAGTACACCCATTAGATAAGTGGGTAGCTAGCTAGGGGATTGGCTAATTTTTCATCCTTGACAACTTGACAAAATGCCTGACATTGATGTAAGAAGTTTTAATTTGAAACGTAGAGAAGACAGCATCCTGGCTGAAATCAGCCAAGTAGGAATGGGTCCCTCACACTCTTGGTTTAGTGCAGACCTTCAATCGATTGCATGAGGTCCTCTCATCTTATAGCACACGAACTGCTGTGCTCAGTCAACGAACTCAGACAGTATCCTCTTCAGAAACATCCTCAAAGGCACAACCAGAATAATGCTTTACTAAATGTCAGGGCACAGTCAAGTTAATACATAAGACAGCCATCCCAGGCACAGACAGATGCTGCCATTACTGTCCACTGCCATCACTGGGCATGACATCACCATGTAAACTCATTGCTCTTACTTCTTGTCTAACTTACAAACGGAGATAACCCTGGATCTTTTGAAGCTCTTATCCAAAGGATTCTGTACATTACCGTAAACAGTGACACTCTGAACCAGTGTTTATAAACCTTCCTAATGTTGTGACCCTTTAATACAGTTCCTCATGTTGTGGCCTTCAAACCCCTGTTTGGCTTCAGAACCCATGACAAGGGACTGAAGTGCATATCTCTTTTCTTTTTCTTTTTTTTTTAAGATTTATTTTATGTATGTGAGTACCCTGTCACTGTCTTCAGACACACCAGAAGAGGGCAACAGATCTCATTACAGATGGTTGTGAGCCACCATGTGGTTGCTGGGAATTGAACTCAGGACCTCTGAAAGAGCAAATGGTGCTCTTAACCACTGAGCCATCTCTCCAGCCCTGAAGTGCATATTTCACATACCAAAGCAGATCTAACCTGGCCCCAGGTTCTCCCAGCATCCCTCAGTCCATATTTGGCATACCCTGCACCCAATCTCGAACTTTCCAGCCCCGGGCCTGGGCTACCCTTCCCCCAGGAGCTCTTCCCTACATAACAGAGACATTTTTCTTTCTCCTCTTTCCCTTTCTCTTCTCTCCCTCTCTCTGGACGTGTGTTCTTTTTTTTCTCTCTCTCTTTCTCTTTCTTCCTCTCCCCTCTCTCTCTTCCCATGGCTACTTCCCTGGCCTTTTTCCTTCGGGCTAGTGAATTTGCTCACCCAGGAGCAGCTTCCCAATAAACCTGCATCTAATAGAATCTAATCTGGTTTGAATTGGCTCATTTCACTGACAGAGAAGTAACTTATCACCAACCATAAAGTTATTTCTGCTTCATAACTAATTTTGCTACTGTTACAATTGTAAGGTGTTTTCTGATGGTCTTAGGTGACCCCTGTAAAAAGGCCTTTTGCTCCCTGAGGGGTCTTGACTTACAGGTTGAGAACCGATGCTCTAAATCGTTATTTTGTCTCCTTATTCCAAAAAAATAAATCCTTCTATTGGGCCTTTTGTTCCCAGGAATGATGTAATTTAGCCCCTGACACACTCCTTCCAAACATTTTCCATGTCCTCCCTTTAGTACTAGTCCCACTCTCACGGAAATGTCAATGTTCCTCTGAGCCTGAGTGTCAGCCTGAGCCCTTTCTCTCACCACAGCTGCAGGACAAGTCAGACTAGTCCAGAATGGGGTTGTGTTTGTGTGTGCGCGCGCACACGTGCGTGGGGGGGACGGAGGGGGTTGAGGGAGGTGGGATTGAGGCAGGGCCCTGCTAGGTTGACTATGAAGTCAGAATCAGCCCACTTCTTCATGGGGAAAGTTCTCTGACTACAAGTGTGCCGCAACAGACTCAGTTTGAGTTGTGTGTCTCAAAACTCAGTGGCTTTAAACAACGGCCTCCTGATCTCTCACTGGTGGTTCTGTGCAATGGTGCTTCCGGTGGGTGTTCCCACCTGGGGTCTCTAGCTGCCGTAGTCAGACAGCTGACAAGAGTCAGCTAAAGGCCGAGCTGGGCTGTGTGGTCAAGATGTTGGCTCCCTTACTTGGGTGTTTGTTTCATTAGAGACTGAACCATAAACCTGCCGAGGTCTTGGGATTTGCCTCTGAAAGCAGGGAGCACTTCCTAGCTTGCTAAGATGTCTTGAAAATATACTACACCCTTTGCTGGCCTTTACAATTGTCAGAAAAGACTGCCAATTCCTAAACTTCTGATAATCTACCCTGACCTCTGCTGATATTTGCTGACTTAGCATTGACTAAAGAGTTTGTGAAGCACCCCAAAGCATCTTCAGACCACTGGCCACATCGGACCCAGCTTTTTTATTTCTAGGAGATTTAAGTTTGTGTTGGGGATTCAACCCAAGGCCTTGTTTACACTGATCAGTCTACCAAAGCGTTACATCCCAGCTTATTCTTAACTAACATTAACTGTCAATCATTTACAAAAGTCACTTGACTACATTCCCATCTCATCTTCCTTTTATTTCCAGGAGCAACTGTGAAACCAAAACAGGAACACAAACAATACACCTTGCAAGTTAATGGGAGACCAAAACAGGAAAAATACACCTTGAAAGTTAAGGGTTCCATTTGTAATTAAGACAGTTAAGAATAGTTTCCGGTTTGTCCTGCGTTTGTTTAACCCATCTGCACCGGATGTGTTTCCTACTTTCCGGGCAGGAAGTAGGTGGGCAGGAAATACGTCAGGATGTATGCTTGCCCCTGATTGGACGTGATGGGAAATGCGGTGAATTATGGGTTTTGCTGTCTTAAGCTCCTGTAAAGCGTGACTCATGGCCATTGTCTTGAACGCTGAGATGGACCTCGCTAGACCCATCCACCTGGCCAGTGTTTAATTAAAGTTTGCTTCAAATGTGGCTTTAAATTATGGTAGAGATCTTATTCTCAACCCCTTGAATTAACACAGCCACTCACACATTGCTAATTTTTCAACTTTAGTCCTATTTTAAGAATACAGGCACATACTTTTCTTTTTGAAGAACTTAAATGCTTTACATTATAATAAGTGAATATTCCTAAGTTTTTATTTATTTATTTGAAACAGAGTTTCATTCTGCATCCAGGCTGGCCTAGAGCTTGGTGTATAGTCCAAACCTGTCTGGAGCTTGGTACCTACCCCAGGTGATCACTGCTGTACCCTCTCTCCACCTAGGAGCTGAGATTACAGGCACACACTACCACAATCACTGTGGATGAATAGCTTGGACCATTCACCTTCCTTCCTGTGCACTCTGTCCTTCCAACATAACTGTTTATGAACCTTCAGGAAAATTCCGTTATTATGATTTTGTAAAATAAACATTATCCACTGCTGCACCAAGTCATAAATTGAGAGAAGATCCTTTGTCTCAGTGTATCCTCCTTTGTCTCAGTATATCCTCCTTTGTCTCAGTGTGTCCTCCTTTGTCTCAGTGTATCCTCCTTTGTCTCCATGTATCTTCCTTCTTATAGTGGACAATTCCCCCAAGTCTTGCTTTCTGTTTTCCTAAAACATCCAAGTCTTTGTGTATTGCTTTGTAGGCCAACTTCACACCCTTTCTGGGTGCACAAATCCATGAGCTAATGTCTGTCTCCCAGAGCCTCCCAGTCCTGCACAATGCTGTCTTCTGGAATTCTCTGTCGTCTCCCTAGATCACAAGCCTTCCTCTTTTGCTTTATTTTTTTGTAAATTTTTATTATTGTTGTTGTTTTGTTTTGTTGAGACAATGAAGTCCTGCCTGGAATTTGACATGTAGTTCAGGCTGGCCTTGAACTCACAGAGATCTGCCTCCCCCTGCCTTCCCAGTGCTGACAGCACCATGCCTAGCTGGCCTTCCCGTTTTGTATCAGAGTCTTTAGCAGCTTCTAATACAACATTAGTTGGATGTAAATGTTTGTGCATTTTTCATGTTTGCATGTGGCCTGTGGATTGATAATGGTTAGCACTAACAGTCACACTTGGTGAGGAGTGTGGTTATGGAATAAGTTTAGGTGAAAAGCTCTCCTCTGGAACACTGAGGACAGTTTTCATGTATCTTATTCTCTGTGTTTCTAATGGGACACACAGCATCATACATTCAATTTCTTCTTCTTCTGGAAAACTCTTAAGATTCCCATGTCCCTGCTCTGTCCATGTGGTGCGGTCAGCTGCTCACAGGTATCTGGGACAATGTAGTCTTCATAGTCCAGGCCATTTTTCTTAAATGATTTGTTTAATGAGCCCCTAACCATCATTTTCTCTTAGAACCACATCTTAAATGCTGAGCCTTCTGGATTGCCTTTCTATTTGTTTATGTTTTGCCTTTTATTGTCTTTAAGAAGGTTATTTTAGGGCCTTGTACTAGTTAGGGTACTTGTTTGTTTTGTCTCTTGACAAAACAATTAAGAATCAACTGAAGAATGGCCTCTGTGAGCTTGGCCTGTGTGTCTGTGGCATTTTCTTGATCGTTAGTTGATGTCGGAAGGCTGAGCTCATATTAGGCGCTGTCGTTTTCCAGGCAGCTGGGTCTGGGCCATGTGAGAAAAAACCTGAGCATGCACCTGGTAGGCAGCTTTCCTTCATCATTTCTCCTTCAGGATGCTACCTCAAGTTCCTGCCTCGACTGCCCTCCGTGATGAACTTTTACCTGGAAGTCTAAACTGAAATAAACTCTTTTCTCCCCAAGTTGTTTCTGGCCATGGGTTTTCCTCACAGCAAGAGGGAAGAAACTAGGCCAGGGACACTTTGTCAACTTTACCTTTCAATGCTGTACTAAAAGCTTTGAGATATCCTCTCATATTTTTAACTCTCAGTAACTCTTGTCCTACTTACACTGTCTCACACGGTGTGTGGATACACGTCTTCCTGCTTCTCCGGACAACAACTTTTACTTGTCTCCAGTTTCTTCTGCTGTTCACTCTTTGTCTCCTTTGCCATCCACTACATGACTCTATTGTCATCAGTAGAGATCAAAATCTCAAGGCCAGAGCCTGGAGAGATGGCTCAGCAGCTAAGAGTACTTGTACTGGGTGTGGTGGTACATGCCTTTAACCCCAGCCCTCTAGAAGCAGAGGCAGGCAGACCTCTCTGAGTTCAAGAATAGCCTGGTCTACATAATGAGTTCCAGGTCAGCTAGGGCTACATTATAAAAAAGGGGGGTGGGGGGCGAGAACAGAAAAAGAAAAGAAAAACGTACTTTTTTTGTTCTTACAGAGGACCTCAGTATGCACAAAAAGGTTCACAAACACCCATGACTCTAGTTCCAGGGCATCTGACTCCTCTGATAAAATAAATGATCTTATTTAAGAAAATAAAACAAAAACACAAACCTCAAGGCCAGCCTGAGCTACATGGTGAGCTAGCTTAGGCTCCAGAGCACTACCCTGTCTCAGGAAGAAGAGGTGCAGGAAGAAGAGGAGAAAGAGGATAAGACCCTGAAGAGGCCATAGGATGCTCTGGAGTGCTGTGCAGGGGCGAGGCACCTTCCTGGTCAACACACACATGCTGTTTCCAGAGTGGGTTAGTTTCTGCAGCAAGAAATTCTCAGTCTCCTACCAGTCAAGAGCAGGGGGAAGGGGGAAGCTCATTTCTGACCTCACCCCAGCCTTCCTCTGCATCTGACATTCCTAGAACAAAGTCTCCGTGGTCCAGTTTCTTTAGTGAATAACCCCTCTCCTGCCAGAGGTGAGAAGAGCTTGGCCCTTGCAGGTCTATCTGCCATTAGAAGTACTTCAAAAAAATAACCTCTCCATCTCAGGCTCCGTCTGCTCCCTTCCTCAGCATCTTGAATCTCAGTTCCTGAGACTTTCCAAGACTTTCCAACCTGGGTCTGGGAGGTTCGCCTCTCTCTGCAGACCCTCAGCTTAAAGCCCTCCTCTGGTAACTCTACCTCAGCCGTCTTCCCACACCAAAGCTCAAGGCTCCATCTTCTTGTAGGTGAGGCCGGGAATGGATCTCCTCTTCAAATCCACAGTCCCAAGTAGCCTTCAAGTCAGGGAAAAACAACCTTTCATGCTAGGATGCCTTTTAAAGGGCCCAGAACTCTGTAATAATAAAGTGCATGAGGCATTTCTTAACACCTACTGTGTGCCAGGCACTTTGCGTAAATTATCTTTAATTTGAAAACTAGGTATTCTTGTCCTCATTTTACAAACAAGAAAACTGAAACTTGGCAGAGTTCCACTTAATTTGTATTACTTCCTGCCCTTGATAACGGGAAGACACTGGATTAGAGTCCATTCCTATTCAACGGCAACTTGATGGTGACAGCTGTAACTTGATTAAGCCTACCTTGATCACTCAGTGAGTGACCTTTGACATCGGTCACACCCACACATTACCATGCATCATTACTGTACGATGTCTCTGTTGGTAAAGTGCTTGTCTTGCAAGCCTGAGGACTTGAACCCACATTTAACCACATTCAAATCCATGAACCCACATTAAAAAAAAAAAAGGGCTGGGCATGTCACACACGTGTAATCTCAGTGCTGGGAAGGCAGACACAGACAGACAGTCTCTGGGACTTGAGCAGTCAGTCTAGATCACCTGGTGAGTTCCAGGCCAGGGGAGACCTTGTCTCCAAACAACAACAATAACAACATCATGTGAGAAATGATATCTAAGGTTCTCCTCTTCCTTCCACTCGTGAAACTACATGTGTGTCTGTGCACTTATACATACATGTGTATGCACACACACACACACACACACACACACACACATGCACACTCGCACACTAAAGCCAGTGGCATCCTTCCAGGCTATGGCTAAGCCTCCCTGGGCTAGGATGTCCTGTTTAGTTAAGCCCATCTTTTCTATGAAGGTGAGCCCTCAAAGAACTGGCTGGGCCCAGAACATACCAGGTGCAGCCCTGACTTTGAGAGATCTTAGCTCAACAGGAAGCCTAATGAGACTGGCCTCCCTCCCCCAGCTCTGACTCCTGCTGAGTGCTGAGCAGAAGCAGAAGCAAGCGTAGCCATGGTGATGGTGGCAGTCTGCTGAGAGCCAGGGAGATGTAGAGTGGGGGAGAGGGGAAAAGGAGAGAGTGAGCCAGAACAGGCACCATGCAGAGGATGGGCAAGTGGGTCTCTGGGAAGATGTACATGAGGAGGGGAGTCTGATGGAGGGCTGGCTTTCCGTCTCTCAGACACTAGGTGCCCTGCCGTGCCACCCATCTGCCTGTCCAGCCTTCTCCCCTGACTCACATTCAGGTGGGTGACTCACCTTACCTGGGGTGTAACAGGGTAGAGGTGGCACAGAGAAACCTCTTGCTAGGATGATCTGCCTTGTTAGGCTCCAGAAGGGACATACAGCATTTGGGAAGGCAGGCGGCAAGGACATCTCTCCTGCTTTCTGTCCCTGTTCCTACCCTGAGCTCAGCCATTTCCTCATGTCTGCATCCTTACTTAAGGGCCGACCCCGAGGAGCCCATCCATCAGCACTGTTTGACAGAGAGGGTGGAGAATCCCTGGCCCTGACTGTCCACCATGCTAGATGCCCTAACGTATATGCGAGGTGCCCTGAAAGTCCTTCCTGTGCAGCTCTGCTCACAGCACGGACACAGGTGATCACGGCCCATGTGCTGGCCTCCCCTCTGATCCCGACCTAGCCTTTGCCTGCAAACCTCACTCTGAGCATCCATGGTTGACTCTCTCAGGGATCAGGAAAGCCTGCCCTGTCCTCCAGGTCAGGCACATCACAACTCAGGACCCATATAATAGACTTCTTCAACTGCCCTGGGTAGGGTGCCTCTCTCCCCTACGGGATTCTGGACCCCGAAGAGCAGTGGCCAGCATTGTCTTAGATCTCCTCAGATTCCCTGTTTATTGCACATAGTCTGGAAGGAAGACCTTGGGAAAGTGGAGTGGGGCACGAGGAGGGAGTTACCCTTTGCTCTGCTTGGGAAAGTAGCTGGTGTGTCTCCATCTGATCTCAAGGCCAAGAAGATAGCAAAAGCCTGAGGATGCCCAGGGGCAGAGGGAAGGTCCATTCTGTAGAGAACCAGCCACCTGTGCGGCTGTAGCTGTCACAGTGTTAAAAGAAAGGCTGCAAGGAAACTGCAACTTCCCAGGAATCCCACACTGCCGAGGGGAGAAGCCTAAAACCTGCTTCCAGACAGAGGGGGAACATGTCTCCTCTGAAAAGATTTCACACACTTCTGACAATTCGTCAACCATCTTGGAGGAGAGACTGGAATCGGAGACAAAGTTAGATCAACAGCAGACGGGACTACACCTTGACCAGGATTGTATAATTACGGATAACTCTTGCCCTCTGTTTAAACTGGAGCCTCCTGCTAGTTCCTTGAACACGGAGTGAGAAGCGGGAGGAGCGTGGGGAGGGGATTGTGAGCAAGTGTGTGAGTGAGTGTGTGTGTGTGTGTGTGTGTGTGTGTGTGTGTGTGTGTGTATGGGGGGGTAATGCACTCGCCCTATTTGTTTCTCTTCTCAGTGTGAGCACACTGAATAAACTAGTCTCTTTGCTCTGCTCTTCACTGTTGCTTGTTTATTCAGGACTGGTGGTTGAGCCTTGCTTGTCATGGATGCCAGAGAGCGGGCTCTAACCCTAATGGCTCCAGACTCTACGGCCTCCTGAAACCAAATGACCACATCTTGCCCTCAGAACTACTGAGGAAGGTGGAGCAGCTGACACTAGGATTCAAGGCAATGTTGTCTCAGCCCTGCCTCCATGTGGGGGACAGACATCTGACTCAGGTTTCATGGCTCTTGCCTCCTTCTCTGCTATCATCATGACCAGTTCTGTGTCGTCCTCCCCTCCCTAGCTGTCTGACTTCCTCAGAATCATTTGCTCATAAAAGCCACTGATAGGAAAGTGCTCAGAGAACAAAGCTGCCTGGAGGCAGGGCTGGAGGGAGCTGGGCAAAGGAGGGGGAGGAGGCAGTGGGGGAGTGGTGGAGAGGCAGATCCTGTCAGCCCTGTCTTTACAAGGAGTGAGCCACCCATGATAAAGCAGTCAGGGTAAGATAAGAAGGAGCTGTGTCCACAGTGGCCCTCCTGCACCAGGAGAGGCCCCTGTTGTGGAGGTCAAAGAGCATCCCTAGAGAAAGCAGTCCTGTGAGAAACCAGGTACAAGGCAGAGCACTTGTAGGCAAGACTTTCTCCAAGCCTGCAGGTTCCTGTGCTAATTTAAAAAGATCCCAGTCATCCCTCCAAAGCCGCCGATGCGGAGGAAGATCACTGCCACACAGTGAGAACCAAATGCGTGCCCTTGCTGTGGACCTGAGCAGATCTCTGCCTAGTAAATCACCAGGAAGCCAGCTCCTATGGCCTTTGAGGCCCTTTAACCCTAATAAATGTTTGTGGGTTTGATTAATTAGGTGATCTGCTTGTTTCTTCACTCCTGACCTGGGTCAGAGCTGAGTTCCAAGTCTCTATTTTAGCCTTTTAAATTTCCCGCCTCTATAAAGTGAGCCTCCATACAGCCACCAAGGTCCCAGTTAGAGGAGAATGGAGTCCAGGTCCAGGCCCTGAGAGGAGGAAGCTGCCAGGTGTGGGGCACTGCCCCACTCACTTCCCACCTGCCAGCAGGCTGTGAGGTGGTGATAGACAGGGGAGGTGGATGAGATGTTTCTAGTGCTAAAAGACCATTAACGGTACTATGTTCTGCAAAGCCTCCTGGCTTGTTCAGCTCCATCCGGGAATCAGGAAACTCTGCTCCTTTACCAGAAGGCCTGGGCCCCAAGTGTCTCAGTCTCAGATCCACGGATCACATCAGTCATCATCAGGAACAGAGAGGCAGAACGTGGGCCAGTGTGAATAGAGCCAACGAGTCAAGCTGCTCTGAGGGTAGCCCTACAGAGACAGTCCGAGACAGGAACTTAGGGGTGCTCAGAATTAGATCCCTTATTTAATAAACAAGACACCAGCAGTACCACCACCCATGATCCTCCAGTCCTTGGATGTTAGCACTGGGCCAAGAACCCAGCTCTCCCACCACCGAGGAGCAGTTGCCTTTGGACTCGACTCACACATTGTAAGCCTTCTGTGCCGGAGGTCACTGCTCATTCCTGCCAAGGGTTTACGAAGGACTAAGGTGCAAAGGTCCTTTATTACTGTCCTGTTGACTTGTTCGCTTTCTTGTTTTTCCTCTTCCCTGAAGGTAATCAATCATTCACGATAGACTTCTCGTGACTCAGCCACCGTGTCAAAGGTCTGAATGAGATTGCTAGTAGGTGACACGAGAGGAAGGAAAGCCAAGGTTCCAGGTAGTGCATGCAGCATCCAACATGTCTGACCTCCTGCCCCCTGCAAAGGCCTAATTCCAACGAAGTCACGGAAGGATAATAAGGCTGGGAGAACGTCTATTTTTCTCATCAGAGACCGGGGCTGGTGTTCCCCATCCCTTACAGGGCCTTCTGGCTCCTCCCATCACCGTGATGTAAGTGGAACCATCACCGACTTGGGTACCACCACTGCATGGTAGGCACTGCAGTGAGCGGAGCCTGTGGCAAAGAGATAAGGGACAAAGTATGTAGGTCCCTGTTATGTGAAAGATGGAGCTGCAGATAATGGTATAGTCTGCCATGATCGTCGAGCAGAGGTCCGAGCTTTCTAGCTCTGCTGAAATGTTAGAACTAGGGAGACTAAAAGACTCTGGGGTCTGAAACAAGACAGAGGACCACAGGAATGTGCTAGCTGCAGTCGCTAGGGACTCCTTGCAGAATACACAATGCCCAAGGTATGAGAACACCTTCTCCTTGCTGAACACGGAGCAGGTGCAGTGCTGATGCCTACACTATGTGTGATTACTTAGGTCGCTGGGACAGTAATACTGGGTTAGTTCCTGATCACTGGGACCTGGTGGGAAGCAACAGCAGGGAAAGGACGCTTATCTTGGCTCCCAGGCTAAGGGACTACAAGACCATCCTGGTAGGAAACCTGTGGTGGTGACTCTGTGGCAGTTTCCTGTTAAGGCCTAGGAAACTGTTACCTATCCAGCCTGACATTTTGTGCTGTTACTACATTATAAGGAGACTTTCTCATATGTTGTTACTGCTGTTACTAGCAAACTTTCTCATGCCCGAGTTGATTATATATTCTGTTGTATTCTGTGCTTTGGTGTTCTTGGAAACCAATCACAATAGAAGTCAATTAGTACTGCTTTGTATAGTTGGCCACAATAAGCTTGGACCCAAACCAACTGCCAGGCAGCGCTTCCTACACCTGTGTATGATTTATGGTTTTCACTTTTATAAGCTGTCCCTGGGATGGACCCCAACATAAGAGAGACACCTGCACCAATATAAAAAGCTATTTGGAATAAGACTTCCATTTTGAGTAGAGGTTGTGTAAAATTTAAGTTCCTAAGAGCTCCCTGAGAATTGACATCCAACTTGGCAGAAAGAAACATGTACATGGGCAATGGACATCCTGACTGACAAGTTAAAACATGAATGTTAGACAAGGCTCAAGTCCCCCAACTACAGTTGAATACCCCAGCAAATGGGAGCCGGATAAGCATATAACAAAGACATGTTTCTAAATCCTGATTGGTGGACTAACTCGGCACAGATGTTTATAGATTTTAGGCTTAAAAGCCCTCTAGGATCTTAACTCAATGTCGCAGGCAGCTCCTGAATCTGGTCTGTGGCCCCGATCAATCAGTCTTGAGATGTGGCTTTCAATAAGCCATTCCTATTTGACTGAGATCGGTGTCTGAGTGGTTTGTGCAGTGATTTCCAGACCCCAACAATACCCAAGAGACTTGGGCAGACCCTCGTGGGGTATAACCTGTAAGTTCTACCCTTGTGGTGACCCTAAATCTGCCAACTAGGTCGCATGTTCCAAAGATTACTTTCACAATCTCCCAAAACAGTTGGCTGGGAACTGAAGTGTTCAAATATACGACCCTATAGAGAGACAATTCAGATGCAGGCCACTATAAACACCCATCTAACACTGTTGATTAATTACTTAGATAAAGCCACTATCACAATGCCTGGCATATTAAAGTACATGTTTCTGTTACTTACTAATTGTTGGGTAACATGTTATCCCAAATTCAGTGGTTTAAAACAACAAGAAGCTTTTATTCCACAGTTTCTATGAACCAGAAAAAGGATCTGTTTAGATGGATGCTTCCGGTTTTTCTGAACAGCCATCTGGCAGTTGACCACACAGTCTCATCTGAAGGCTTGGCTGGGTCTGAGAAAGGATACAGCCCAGCTAGATCCTATGTTAGTTAATGAGTCTGGGTCCTTTACTCTAAAAACCCAGAGGCACAGGCCACTGGGAACTGTCTTAGAGAACGCCTATCATGGCATCTAACATGTAGTGTTTGCTTCTATTACTCCCCCTTTTGAGTCTTGTTCTTCAGACTATTCTCCACCATGACTTCCTGCATCTGTATTCTGTAGCTATCGCTCCTTCCTCTAAGGTTCTTCTTCTGGATCTGCTTCTCCTAATCCTTTAAGGCAAGATGAAACCATTTCCTTGAAGTCTCTGTAAATCACTCCCTTTGCCAAGAAGCAGCCGTCTCCTTCTCCGATTTCCAAGAAGGAAGTGAGCATGTCCAGGACCAGGGAGGCACCCGCTCAGATTCCTGCACAGATCGCTTCCTAGCTCTGCTTGTGTTGGGATAGCTGAGCACCTGCCTGTAAGCCAGTTCTTAGCAGAAGGCTTCTCTGGCACAAATGATGTATGTGAAGGGTTGTGGGTGAGGCGCAGCTGGTAGTGTCCTGGGTTTGATCCCAGCATTGCATGAAACTAGGTGTAGTAGTACATGCCTGTAATCCCAGGACTTGGGAGGCAGGAGGATCAAAACTTCAAGGTTATCAACTACAGAGCAAGTTCAAGACTATCCCGAAATGAATACATGCATGCATGCATGAATGAAGTACATCAAGAAACTGAGGACTCTTCCAGAGGCTAACCCCTACCGGCCCTGACAACATTTACAGACAAAACAAATAGCTGAATCTAAATAGAGATAAACCATCTGGGAGAGAAATCTGAGTATTTCTTTCTTGTATAAATTCTCTTGTGAGACTGAAAACTGCATCTTCCAACAAGGCCTCCCTGGGCCTAAAAAGGCCTCTCCACACTGGAGTACTGTTCTGCAGTGAATTCCAAAAGAGTGAACAGCCATAGTGACCACAGGGTCGATAGGAAGCTAGGGGGAGCAGCAAGCTTGGGCAGCAAATGAGAGCATGGAGCCTTGGGTCCAAATGAAGCTGAGTCATCACGGTTTTCTGCACAGAGGCAGCAACTTAGAAGAAGGAAGAAACCTGACAGCGTGGGCCCGAAAGCAAATAATCTCACCGAAGGCTCAGAGAAGCCTCTGGAGGAAAATAGCAGTTCCCACATTTTCTGTGAGGAGAAGTGGCTGCCCCAGGTTCACACTACCATCAGCAGGGCTGCTTGACTCCATTCAGTGTTCATGCCATGATTCCTCTTGCAGAGGGCTGTGGAAGAACCATGGTGGCGAGTGTGGGGAGTGGGGGAACAGTGGGGGAGTTGGGCTATGAGCTAAGCTAAGTAAAATAACTCCAAAACCCAGTTCTGATGGACCAGGCAGGAAGTCCCAGTGGGTTCTCCACCATCCTTCTTAGCCAGACTCTCGCAACTTTACCCATGGTTTCTGCACTGCACAATGAGCTAAATGGTAGGCTGGCGAGTTAGAAAAGGAAGATTCCATTTGTCTGTTGGTAACATCAGTCCATTTGGCTACTGTAACAAAATATCTGAGCTTGGGTAGTTTTTAAAGAAGAACACTGTATTTCCTACAACTCTGAGGAGTCCAAGGTCAAGAGGCCAGCACCTGTCAAGGGCTTTTAGATCCATCATCCCTTGACAAGAGGCGGAAGGACAGAGAAGCATGTGGCAGAGGTGGAAAGACTCAAGTCAGCCACCTTTGGTTGGTTGGCGCTTGTTTCTTGAGAAAGGGTCTTGCAATATAGCCTGGCTGGTCTTGAACTTGTAATACCCAGAGATGAGCTGCCTCTGCCTCCCAAATACCTTGCATATAGACCTGTACTAACACACCTACATGGACTCATCGTTTTCCAGGAACTCTCTTCCACAATAGCCGCTGACCTCCTTACTCATGATGACAGCATGAGTCTGGGCATCGGCTGTGCCCGTCTCTTAACACCCCATCTCCGCACACTGTTCTGAGGACTACATTTCTATCATGTGAACTTTGGGGAGCTGCAACAAGACTTTCACTGTCCCTCTGACCCCTACCTTCATCTTTGTCAGAAAATACATTTCAAAACAATTATTTTCATAACCAAATCTTAGCAGGTTGGGAAAAAAAATCTAAATTCCAGTGTTGGTTTTCGTATGAAGTGTCCCTGTAACGCTTCTATGGTTCTTTTATGACCCAGTCAGCTTTCCAGTCTCAAAGGAGCTATTTCCCAAAGAAAGATGATCATTCCATCCAGAGGAGGATATGGGGCTGACCAAGGATGATCCAGGATGCTGGGTAACAAGATGGACCTGAGGTGGATGAAAGCAACTGTTTTCTTTCTCTGTCTTCTTGCTTTGGATTTTTTATGTCACTGTTGAGCCTTTTAGAACTGTGGACATTGGGGGTAGAGGCACAAAGGCTCTTAGAAGAGTCCAGCTGAGACAAGATGACAGCAACTATTTTTGATTCTCTCTACCCAAATTTAGATGGCACATGATCTCTGCCAGGCATTAGGCTAGTAGATGCAATGGAGACTCCGACTACAGACTGATACCTTGTCCTCTAGTTTACAACTGAATAAAGAAGACAAAATTACTTACATAAGTTAAAAACATGATAGCATGTTATATAGGTCACTAGAAAATAAGCCAAATTATTAATCCTGGAGATGAAGGTAGTTCTATCCTAGGCCAGAACAATTCTAGGCTCTAAGGACAACTGGTGCATGGTGACACAAGCCAGTAACAAAAGACAGCGATTGTACAGTTTCTCTTAGGAGATAGTCAAACAAGCCAAACTTCCAGAGACAAAACAGCTGCAAGTTGTCCCAGGCCAGGAAGTGTGGACTTAACACTCAATAGGTTAGGAGGTTTGGTTTGTTTTCCCCAAGACAAAGTTGTTCTGGAGCTTGATTGGGCAGTGGGCATGCACACTACTTAACTGCACCCTTAAGATGGCTAAAGGCTTGGAGGACAGCTTCAATCAGCAACATGTTTGCTGGGCAAGCATAAGGACCCATGCTGGGATCCCTAGAAACCTCATAAAGAGCTAGCTGTGGTGTGTGCTCCTGTAACCGTGGTTCTGGGGGGCAGGGTTGAGTGGGTCTCTGGAGCTCACCAACCATGGTTAGCCTTGCTGATCTGGTGAACTCCAGCTTCAGGGAGAGACTCTGCCTCAAAAAATAATGTGGAGATCAATAGGGAAAAAAAAACAAACCACTCTCTGGCCTTTACATGCACAAGCACACATGTGCACATGCATATATCACATACATAAAATTGTGATTATGATAATATATATCCACAATGAGTTTTTAAAATTATTAATTAAATTCTATAAAATTGCAGAAAGTGAAAGAATAATGCATCTAATCAGGCACACCTAAAAGGCTTTGCAGGACTGAATAAGCCCTGTAGAGCAGAAAGGTCACAGATGGGCAGGAAAGAGAATCCCAGCTAACAGAGCGGAAGGAGAAAGAGAGAGACTGGGAGAAAAGGGAAAGGCAGATATTCCTTTCTTGCTCTGCAGCAGGCTTTAAGAGAAAGCATCTTTCCAGTGATCAGAGTGCTGGTGCTTGGCGCAGTGCCTCTGATACCTCAGCAGGGCAGGGCTCGCCCACCTCCTGCAGCTCCTCATCCCCTCCCTCCCTGCTCTCTTCCTGCCTCCTGTTCGCCAGTGTCTTTGAATCGTTTTTTTAAATGTACCTGACACTGGCTTGCTTTCAGGCAGGCAGCAACCTTCCAGAAAGACTCTTTAAAAACACCAAACACCCAGAGGGAGCCTCGTGTACCTTTATCAACCCGAGTTTTGCTTTTCCTTTTTCTCCATGGATACCAGAAGCTTAAGAAGGAAGGAATTACCTCATTCTCCACAGCAGGCAGGTCCTGACTGTAAAACAGGCCTTTGACAGACACATCATTTCGAGTTCTCCGAGATTCGTGCAGCTTCATTGCTTAGCCTTGGACCAGGAAGGAAAGGAAAGAAATTCTGATTTATATGTAATTCGTAGGCAGCACCAAAAGGAGGGCCAGAACTGATTCATTTTTGGAAGGATTGTTGCAGTCAGAACTTATTATTCTTGTGTTTGTCACAGGAACTTAGGCAAGACCAGGCCATTTTCGGTATTTTGGTTTGGTTTTTGTTTTTTTTTCCTGCAGCAAACTGCAACTGCAGACAAGGTGTGTGAGACTGCAGGATGAGAGTCTTGCAGATCGGCATCCCATGCAGGTGCCAGCAGCTGTTCCCCCAGAAACCCACATAAAGCCAGAGTGTAGGCAGGGGGCTCATGTCACCAAATTGGGCAGCTTGGAGCTCACTCACAGTCCCCGGAGTGCACACACGTGTGGTGATAAGTAAAGGAATGTGCTCCGGGCAGCACATTGAATCAATCCCAAGGGAAACCTCCATTTTGCTCTGCCAGATCTCTAACCAGAACATTGCCTTGTGTTCAGTTTTGTGCCTTTTCTGGTTCTTAATTCACTGCCATTACCTTCGCTTCTGAGTGAGGTCGCACTCACACCCACTAGGGAGCAGGCAGTACAAGATGCACGGTGGCAGGCCTTGTGTCCTCTGTGAGGTTCCACACAGCATTTTCTCTTGATTCCCACATAGCTTACATTCAAGTGGCCTAGCAAGTGCTAGGGAGAAGGCAGAGCTCTGAGTCAGAGCCCATCTGACCTGCACTTGGATGGGACCACCATGGGGGGTTGAGCAGATAAAATATAACAGGCACCACAGCCTTCCTGGGTAGGGGAGTCCATACACAGCATCTTGGCCAAGCTCAAGAGTTCGAACTGCTATGATTATCAAAATTAACCAGACATTTTCCCTGCAAAAAAACACTTGCTCCCTTTGAATAAAATGCTTAGAAAATTCTTATTCAAACTAAATAAAAAATGAAGGTTGTTTGTTTTCTCACAGATACCAATGGCTGGATTTTGTGCCTGCAATGACTAGCCAATGCCTAGTTGAATGCATGCACGCATGAATGAATGAATGAATGAGCATGGTAAACTGGTAAAAACAGAAAGACGAAGAAGATGGAGAGGAAATGGAGATGGAAGAAGGGGTGGAAGCAATCACAGACTGGAGCAGTAGAGGAAAGGGAGAAGAAAGCGCTTTTCTCTGAGTAGGTTTTCATCTTGTTGTGGAGAAGCCCTGACAGCTCCATCACACAGCTTCGTTCGTCAACATCTTTAAAAGAAACTAGCAAGCAAGAATGGCAAGTCACCAATCCAATTTATCCAAATCAGATCTAACAAATAAGTCCATTTATAAAAAAGGTAAATTATCGTGATTAGCATAAAGGCTGCTAAAGATAAGATTGTTTCCTCAAATTGCTTCTTGTGACTGCAAACATGTGAACACACATTCATACACTCATACATATATTTGTGCACACACACACACACACACACACACACACACACACACACACCAGAGCTTGCAAACCATTGTTTCCTGGCTTTCCTGGAATGAACCAGCTACCCTGTTCTTCCCCAGGCACCCTCTTAATCAAATAGCCGCCCCCTCCCTCATGCTAACTAGGATTCCAGAGGCCCTCCAAGCATCCTTCCCTGCCCCCTCATCCCTGACTCCACACTCTGGCTGCTTGTGAGAGCAGGCAGGTGCCTCCTCCCAGGCCACTGACCTGCAAGGGCACTGGCTGAGCGTCCTTCCCTGGGCCACATGTTCTTCCCTTGCCATGTGGGAAGACGGAGGAGCATGCTAGCTCAGAGCACTTGTGCCTAAATCAGGATGAAGGTGATGGTAGGTACAGTTTTCCAAGGGCTTAACTTGGCGGCCCTGAGCCTGGGCTCCACTAATTAAGTATAGTTCTTCTTCCTTCCCACTCCCCCATACACCCCAGGAAGAGCTCCCATCGGTACCCCAGCACATTCCCTCTCCATAAGTAAGAGAGAGGGCCACATCATTTTGTCTGGTGTTTCTGTCTGTTGGAGCCTGTTCCAGCTCACCTGTGCTGGAGGGACTAGCACATTACAACAGCACAGAGGATGCTACGGAAAATGCCACGCATCCCGCATCCTTCCTCCTGTAAGCACCCCTTCTGTACCACTGCCATCTCCGCCTCTTACCCTAGTATCGGTAATTGGGATGCAGGGCCACCACTCCAGTGAGATAGATGGGAGGCAACTTTACCCCACTTTCAGGAAGCAAGGATGGCCAACTAGGCCATGCTGGGCTTCACTACAAAGAAACCCTTGATTTATTGCTGTCCGTTTTATGGGTAGCTAGACCTCAGTTATCATTTATAAAGTTTCCTCTGTTCGTCTGTATTTGGAGCAAAGCTCTCAGGATAGAAAGGATTCTAGATGTGAATTGGGATTTATGAAAATCCTATTGTGTATTTGACCTTCTGTTAGAGGATACATACCTGTCTGTGAAGTGCGTTGTGCCTTGTCCAGTCCTTGGAGTCTGAATTCATCATTTCTCCCAGTCCTTTCCCGGCACCATGCTGGATCAAGTGCCCAGATCATTGCTTCACTTTTTCTCTCTTCTGTTACTGGATCGTCTCTGTGCCAATCTGCTCAGGCTGGAGGCCTTCTGTGAGCAGGTCACCATCCTCCTGAGTCCCTCCCAGTTCTCAGGACAGACGAATAACAGAAAATGCTTCATAAAGATACGTGTGGTGGGTGGAGCCTCATCTCGCTCTCCTGAACTGAACCTCGGGGCAGCCATTTGTCTTCAGTGGAGGAAGCCTGGACCAGCACCCATATACAAGTGTGTTTTGAATGTAAGAGACAGAGAAAGGGGAATGGAACGTGCTAACTATCCTGTTCAGGCCTGTCTGGCTCCAGAGCCAGTACTCTGTCCGGGGCCAGTTTCAGTTATGTTGCGCTGGGCTTGAGCACATAATGAGCCGGAGTCTAGTTTGGTTGCAATAGTCTATGGTTAATTTTTAGGAAATTTGCAAGCTGGTTAGACATCACGACATTAGCTTTTAGTTAGCCATGTTGGGAGCATTTGTTTATATTCCCTTAATTTTTTTTTTGAGAGAGATGCTCTCAGTGAATGAGTATTTATTTACATTGTCTTATTTTTTGTGACAGTCCTCTCCATGAATGTACAACTTACCTGTTCAGCTTGATTGGCTGGCCAGCAAGTTCCAGGAGCTCTCCAGAGGCAGTTGTTAGATGTTTGCCATAAATGTTTCAGAAGTTTCACATACATTTCAAAGTTCAAAAGTGACCACTGAACCCACAGGGCACACCATCAGCACCGGTGCCCACCAGGTGGTGTCTAAGGCTAGCAGGAGATGTCCCTCCTCAGTCTACAGTGGGTGCCTTCGAGGCTCCGAGACTCTGATCAGAGACTCTGGTCAGAACTCCAAGTGAAAAAAGCAGAGTCCCCTCTGCTTTTCATGTGATCCAGGTCAGCTCAGCTCAAGACACAGTGAGCATGTATGGCCCAATTGGACAGTACTGCCCTTCCCCCACCAAGCCTGTTCCATCCAGGAAAGGAAGGAAGGGCTTAGATGTCTCCGTCACCCTCCACCACTTGTGGTGTCTCCCATAAAGAAAGGGTAATGGGAATCTTGAGAGATGGCTGGCAACCAGGGGCGTGCCTGTGCACACCCCTTCTTCTGGGCCCGTCTGAATCATTCTGAGCAGTGGCAGCCTCAGGCCAAGACCACCCAGAGCCCTAGACAGCTGATCTTCTCATGCTAACGTTGGCTGTGGCCATTGTCTGTGTACATGTAATGCTGGGGAATGAGCACCCGGGGTTTCACATATGTGCTTACTTCAGAGCCTCCTCCCCGACCCACGAACACAGTTTTGAGGAAAGTTGTAACTGTTCTGAAAACAGTACAGAAACATGGAGAAAAATGATTTCCAAGCCTGAGTTTGAAGTGGGTTTGACCTAATGCTGCTTGTGTTATAATGCTAATTTTGGTTCCCCAAACTGCTTACATGAGTGTCCTCACATAAGACACTGAGGGACCCTGCCTCAAGTTGGTTCTGATTGGTAAATAAAGATGCCAGCGGAAAATGGCTGGGCAGGACAAACAGAGGCGGGTCTTTTTAGATTTCCAGGCTTGGGAGAGAGAAGGGAGAAAGAAGCAGAGTCATGAGAGGGGCATAGGACGGGTAAGAATTCGGGTAAGTGGCTCTAGTGACCACTTCTCCAATTGGGTCTCGGGTAGCAGAGACAAAACATAGATTTTAAAGGAGGTTAACTTTGGGATACTGGAGGGGAGGGTATGTTAATGTGGGAAGGATTAGAACTGCCCAGCCTTTGAGCTAGCCAAGGCATATCAAAATTAACTGGTGTGTGTGTGTGTGTGTGTGTGTGTGTGTGTGTGTGTGTGTGTCTCTTTCAATCGAGTATCCAAATAGCTCTTGGGTGGGTGAGCACTTGAGACCCATCAGGAGCACAGAGCAAGTTAACTAACTACAGCTACACGTATTGTGGTTTTGTTTGTTGGTTTTTACCCGAATCAGGAGTCTTTCTGAGAGAGGAAGATAAAGACTTCTGGGTTCTGAGCAGAAACTAGGACAAAATTGGGCCAGAGGGACATGGACATCCCCAGACACAGAGGCGCTTCAGGGCTGTTCTAGTGAAGACAGGCACAAGAGCTCCCGAAGAAGGAGCAGTTTCCAAAACTCGCACAGTCCCCCGAGGTCCCGTGTGACAGTGTGATCAAGATCCAGTGCAAGCACAGTGAAAAATTTCAGGCAACAATCAGACTAGCTTACTTCAAACTGGCTGTAAGCGGCCTTACAAGAACACACCCCTGGAGTACACGGAATTGTTGATATTCAGTCTGCTGTCAAGATGCAAAAAGCAAGAACAATTCCTTGTCTCATCCATCCTTAGCTTCCTGCCCTGATAGAACCTTCCAGAGCCGAACGGCTCAGAATCACAGATACTCTTGCTCATTGTCCCTAGAAAGTGCTACTTTCCAAAGCTGGAGTCCCTGCCCCTTGCTCTCTACCCTCCGGCCTCTACCCCTTGCTCTCTACCCTCCGGCCTCTGCCCCTTGCCCTCTGTCCTGTAACCTCTGCCCTTTGCCCTCTGGTAGGGACTGTGCTGTGGAAAGGATTACAATCCAACTGTTGGCGGTCAACCTTTGACTCACCTAGGAGAACACCCGCTTTCTATGATGTGAGGGTCCCTAGGCTGCAACCCCCCAAAAGTCACTCTTTCCTCAGGTCACAGGTGTGGGAAAGCTGTTCAAAGGGACATGGCAGCTGTTGGTCACACGCTGACCACTGTTCTTGAGCTCAGAGACAGACCTCATGAATTATTCTTTCCCTCAGCACTCTACACACTCAGTTTACCCTCCTAACACATACTCAGGAGATAAACCTTCTGCTCTCGGGGCTGTGTTCAGTGTCTACGGCATCTCTCAGCTTTCTAAAAGATTGCTGTGAGCTTCGAGAGGCGTTGCTTCTCCTCCTCGCATCCGTGAACATGAAGCTGTCAGCTTCTCAGGCTCACCTGCTGCCTCTGCACAGGTAGGACCACATATTTTGAGGGATGTTATTGAAAACCTTTGGAATTTCGAACCAAAGTCTCTTACCAAGTAATTTTTATGAGAAATGCTCCTGCTTCTGTCTGTAATAGCTAACTTGAATAAGCAGCACCATATTTTAACTAGAACTTCTTACACTAGAACCAACACGTGCATTTTATTACAAATGTATTTTGGGGCACAACTCAAACCTTTAAAACATCAAAGTAAGTTGTTCATTGACTGCAGTGTGTTTGGTTAAGGCAGTAGAAGGGGAGCAAAGAAACCATGAACAGCATTGTCTGGGCTCAAGATACGTGAAATCTTGAGAGAATTTTACCAAACGGTGTTGCCTAGTGTTGGGTGAGAGAGGCACCCGGGTCGTCAGTCACCTCAGGTCTATAACTACGGTATCCCCAGACACACTGGTTACCATCCCAGAACTGGCTTGACACTGAGGATGAGGGACAGCCAGATTTCTAACTAGCAACTATTTCTTAAAGAGAGCTTGATAGCCTCCAGAAAAACAACAACAAAGAAAAGCGACATTCTGCAAAGAACCTGGAACGAACACTAGCCTGTCCTTACCTCAGAGCCTACTTTGAGGGGCCCTGTTCTGGCCCCTGCGTTTCCAGAGTATTCAGAGACAAGAGTCACCTGACTTAGGAAATGCACAAGTCTCACTCATCTCCTGGTGTACCCTCCTCCATACGAAGGGCTCTGGACGTCTCGCAACAGGTAAAAGATGTTCACACTACCAAAGCTTAAAAAGTCATGAGGGTGGCGGCATCCCATTCCCCCGATGTGTATCTCCAATGGGGTGAGTGAGCTTTGAACCTGGTTATCCCTAAACGTGGTCTCTCCAAGAGCTTTCAGCATCTTTGTATATATGGCATCTCCAGGAGGCCAGAGAGGTGAAGATGGATCTGGGATGGCGGTGAGGGCTTCTCTTGGGTCTTCTCCTGTGATCAGAGTCAACCAGTCAGCGACAAAAACAAACAAACAAACAACCCAACTTTGCAGCCTAGCAGAAATGAAAAAGCAAAGTGTTCTAGAAAGAAAGAGGGCATAGGCCTTCGATCCACTTAGTGAACACTAAAGTCTAAGGCATCTTATGCTGTGAGGGAGACAGCAAACATGAAGCGAGAGAATTCTGAATCCACAGCTGTTCACCTGGAAGGTCCAGGACACGGTTCCACAGGAACCCAGTCTCATTGGCTGACTGAGTGCTGACACAGTCAGCTGTCAGCTCAAGGCGCCCGTTGTGACTGGAATAAACTAGCTCCTCTGTTGCTGCCTCACCTTTAGACCAATACATTGTTTAGTAAGCATCAAAAGCCACAATCCTGAGACTATGCTACACAGAGATCTCTTTTAAACTTGTTCCTAGAAAATAATTTCTGCAGGAATTAATCTTCTTCAGCAGCTGAAGATACACACAGAGCCCCACTCTGTAGGCTGAGGGAGCATCTTTCTCCAGGAAATCTGAGAGGAATCTTCCAGGCAGCCAAGGAGATCTGCTCACATTAGCACTTCAGTGACACAGAACACGGAAACAGCCCCACCATCAAGATCTCTGAGGTAAGAGGTGATGGCAACCACAGACTTTAGGCACAGCTGGGACTTCAAGAAGCAGCAGCTGGGGTGACAGTGATACTAGACTCTCGTGCTACCTGTACTTTCTACTGAGACTGGGAGGGTCCCATGACCTCAGATAGCCTAGACCGGCCTCATAGCACTGGGATTACATGTCTGCATCACTGCGAGGTTATGGGTATGAATCCAGGGCTTTGAGCATGCTGGGCAAGCCCTCTACCAACTGGGCTTCATCCTCAGCTGCCACTCGGACATTATTCTTTCGAGGACTGGGTTCGTGAGCATCAGTTATCCTCCAAGCCTTGGCTTCCCTGGCCTCAAAGCTTTTAGAATGTGGTTGGAGAAAGAACTGGAGTGAGAACAGAGCAAGGTATGCCTGCATGAGCAGTGACCTCTTTAGTTCCCAGGGCCCTAGATGAAGCATTGTTTGTCCAACTGACACATTCCACACTTCATGTGCAGTGTGAGCCTTGCCCACCCTGCCTGCTGGGCCTGTGGGCTGTGTCGGATGTATTAAAACAGCTCAAAGCTGCAGACGATGCCTCAGTCAAATACTGCCCTGGGCCTCAGGAATCTCTGGAGTTCTGCTACAGCAGGGACCTGGCACTGCAGTGTTTCCATCTTCTGAGCAGTGCCAGGGGAGACACTCTGGCCATAGGACTGGGACAAACTCTGAGGAATGAGAACAGCTTTAAGAACCCTGGCTTAGCGGCCTGGGCTTCATGGATTTGCTCTGTGTACATTCTCTAATTCAGAAAGCAAAAGGGAATAGGCTTCATTTTGCAGGCAGGTTCAAACACTGCTGGCACTATGTGATGGTCTGCCTGTACTACACAGGAGAGCACAGAAGCAGATATGGGATCCCGCTCAGGAAAGTGTGCAGATACACACAAGTACGTCCTCTCTAGCATCTTCCTGCTTGTGACTGTGAAGCTTCAACATTTGCTCTCTGCCACTGGGGATGATGGGTATAACCAGCAGGCCCAACTGCTAGAGAAAGCCTAGCTGTTTGGAAAGGAGAGGTGCTCCTGATGTACAGCGGGGGTGGGGGGTTGGGGGGGTGGGGGGGAATTAGTCTCCAGCTGGGCAACTGGTACACAGAGCCACCCCTGGTTGTAGGGTCCTAGTTAACTCCAAACCTCACACATTCCTCAGCAGGAATGAACCTCTTGCCTGGCACTGGGCTACTGCCCTCTCCCTGCATGGAAGGTGGCTTGGGTGGAGCACTCCTCAGAGTTTTGCCAGAGAGCACCTGTTCTGAAAAACAGTGTTGATGACTCACTCTCAGCCTGGACTCCTGTGAGTGCCTGCTGGCGGGGGCTTGGAACAGTCGTAGGGTGGCTCTTGGGTGACTCATAAAGCAAGAGGCTGACTATTTTCACTCCCAGGGGACTCAAGGCTTTCTTAGAAAAAAATAAAATAAACCGTGTGGAAGCAACATGGAATCACGCTCTTCCCTTAAGGCCTCTGTCCAGGGTGGCAAGAGGAAGTACTAATGCTTTTTCACCACCTCCCAAACTCACTGGAAATTTTTGGGCCTTGTAAAAAGAAGAATCTATTTAAGAAGCTTGAAGAAAAAAATCTGTCAGTTTAGATAATCAAGTACTAAAGTCAGTAATGTGGGGTCACGGGGACAGCTCACTTGTCAGAGTACTGAGCCTTCGTGATGCCTGTGTTCAATTCTTACCCCATGCTGTGACGACATACACTTCTGTGTGACCCTAGCACCAGGAGGATCAGAAGGTCACAGTCATCACTCCTCTGCCTCTTAGCAATGATCAAGTATAGAAATTCAAGGTTATCCTCAACTTACGCAGTAAATTTGAGGCCACTTATGATGCATGAAACCTTGTCTCTCAAAAACAAATAAACAACCATAAGCCAAAGTCACACTTGGTTCTGTTTGTTTTGCCAACTTGACACAAGCTAGAGTTGTCTGAGATGAGAGAATATCAATAGAGAAACTCCTGTAAGATTTGCCTGAATGCAAACCTGTGGGGTAGTGTCTTAACCAGTGATTGATGTGAGAGGCCCAGACACTGTTGGTGTGTGCCACTCCTAGGCTGGTGGTTCTGAATGCTAAAAGAAAGTAGACTGGGTAAGATGTGGGAAGCGAGGCAGTAGGCAGAAGTCCTCCATGGCCTCTGCTTCAGTGCCTGCCTCCAGGTTCCTGCCTTGAGGTCCTGCCAATATGTCCCAAACTGATGGAGTGTGTCCCAAGACTTGTAAGCTGAACTAAACCTTTCCTTTGCAAGTTGCTTCCCCCCGCATGGTATTTTATTACAATAATGAACCCTAACTAAGACAGCAAATAATCTAAATCTGTATCACTCACTATGGTAACTACTAGTTAAAATTGACCATTTAGCAAAACTGATAAAGAGAAATCTGGTAGCCCAATGGTACAAGCTACATTTTCTTTCTCAAGTGCTCAAGAGCCACATGGCTGAAGTACTGGGTGGCTTGGATTTTAAACAGCACAGCTAGAATATCCCAGAACATCATCACAGAAAATCCCACGGGACAGAGATGATCTAAGCATGTAGTGCTAGAGACCACCCAAGTGTTCACTCATTTACTCAGTAAGGCCAGGGCCAGGTGAGAGAATAAAGATGCTGAACAGGCAGCCCCTCTGCTCCAGGCATTTGTCACTGGCTAGGAACACAACTGTGTCATCAAAGACACAGACCTGCGATCCTGAGGATGAAGCATGAGCAGAAACAAGCAGGGCTCTTTCCCAAGGTTATCTTGGAGTGAGTCATCTGTGAGGCTAACGCTCTCCAGTCTTCCATGCAGCGTCTGCTTGACAAAAAGAGTGGCAGGTGCCGTCTACAGAGCAGGAGGCTGAGAGGGAAGCCATGGAAGCCACCAAGGTGGCTCAGTCAGAAAAGACCTTACCGAGCACAGATAACGGACATGAGTTCAGACCCTGACACCCACACAAAAGGCTGGGTGTCCTGGTCTGGCCTACAGGTGTCCTCCAGAGTGAGAAGGACAAGACAAAAGAAGCCCTTGTGAGAGGGCACACACACACCTTCAACCCCAGCACTCAGGAGGCAGACACTGGCGGATCTCACGGACTTTCAGGACAGCCTGGTCTACCTGTCGTTTCAGGACAGCCAGGGCTACATACAGAGACTTTAGAAGAGAAGTTGGGGGAGGAGAGAGGGAGGGGGGAGGAAAGGATGGATGGATGGAGGGAGGGAGGGAGGGAGGGAGGGAGGGAGGGAGATTGAGAGAGAGAGAGAGAGAGAGAGAGAGAGAGACCTTTCTAATCTCTCTCTGGCCAGTCAGTCTAGCCCAGTCAGTGAACTCCAAGTACAATGAGAGACCTTATCTTTAAAAATAAGGTGGAGAATGACAGAAAATGCTCAATATCTTAAAAATGTGTGAGTGCACATACATGGGTGTGTTGGGGGCCACACACCTGGAGGTCAAAGAACAACTTGAAAAACTCTGTTCTCCCCTTCCCCCATGTGGGTCCTAGGGTTTGAACTCAGACTTCAAGTGTGGTGGCGGACATCTTTACCTCCTGAGACATCTAGCTGACCCAAGATACTCAGTATTGACCTCTGTCCTCTACTCTAACCCCTCTCTCCCTCTCTCCCCTCCTTCCTGCTCACCTTCCTTCTCTTTCTGGGACGTAAAGACCTCCTAGAAGAATTTCAGGATAATAAGTATTCAATCAGCATTTCAAATACCAGGCAAGTAACTGTCCCATTGAGTTCTGTCTCCTCACCGACCCCACTGCTCTTTTGACTTTTTCTTTTCAGGTAGGATGCCATGAAGCTCACCAGGCTGACCTGGAACCTTGCAATCCTCCTGCCTTGGCCTTCTGAAAAGGTAGAATTTCAAGCCTGTGCCACCAGACCAACTTAATGGTGCCTTTTAAAGAGAGAAATTGAGGCTATAGGGATGACGATAAGGCACTTGCCTCCAAGACTGCTAGCTTCAGTTCAATCCCCAGAACCCACAGTGGAAGGAAAGAAATGATTTTTGGAAGTTATCTTCTGATCTACACATACACACACACACACACACACACACACACACACACACACACCCCATATGCACACACAATAATAAATAAAACAAAATCTAAAGAGAGAAATTGCTTAACACACCTGACAGGACCATTGTCACTTGTGGAGTTGACCGTTGCCTCACCTCCAGGAATCTCCAGACACTGCTTCCCACCACGCTTCTGAGAAACGGTGGGCAGCCAGCTGCTTGGCTCTCCTGCACATCTGGTCCTTGTCTGAAGGATCTTCACGAAGTTGTTGGAGAGGTTTTTTTACAAGGTGTCCAGATTGGGCAGGCACAATCGACGTGGACACAGTGTGTAGTCTGAACAAATGAGTACAAAGCACAGAGCGACCAGTTCTTACAGACTTCTCTGCCAAGTTGTCTCAGGAGAGGAATGGCCAAAGGAACAAACACGCCAGAGTACAGGGCAGGCCTGTATACCTCCTAAAAATGACAACTTGACTGGGAAAGAAATACTCAGAAGAGCCTAAGTCATTGCTTCCAGAGGAGGACGACAAGAAGAAGGAGGGAGAGGGGAGGATACAAGGAGGAGGAGGAGGGGGAGCACTGTCAACCTAGTAGGAGTCATAACAATTAGAAGTCAAAGCTGCCTCCATTTCTGAGTTGTTTTGGGGTATTTTTGGGTTTGTTTGTTTGTTTGTTTGTTTGTTTTTATACTTAAGAATTTCTGGGGATAATTTGTGAATTATAAAAGAAGGTACTGGGCATCCAGGCTATAAAAAACTTTTCTGAAAAAAAAACTACAGGGGAAAAAAAGGAATTTATTTCTTTATACACAATAGTGTGTGTGCACAAGAGCATACACAGTGCTTAGAATAGGGTGCATATATTTACAGGATATAAATTTACAAGGTCTGAGTAGAGACCCTTGTCACTGTCGGCCTCTCTACACCCTCACGTGTTCACAGGGACAAACGCTTAAGTTCTTTTGGACCCAACCCAACTTCCTTTATACCTTTACAGGTAAACACACGCACGCATTTTCTTTTTTCCAGCTCTATTCTGCACACAAACTACTACAGAGCCTGTTGTGCATGTTGTTAGTCCTTCGTGCCTGTTTTAGAGCTCTGTGCAAACCGAGAGCGTGTCTTCATTCATTCACCCAGTCACATACCCTCTGGTGTATAGTCAGGCCGAAAGCTACTTAATGGCACTCTCCGGATGGATGCTGGGCCACTGCCTAAACTCAGCATTACATGAAGGCGTTGCCTAACACTCCCAACACACACTACCTCACACACACAGAGTGCACCTCTCTAATCAAATCTAAGGAGAGGGGGACAGTTGGCCAAAGCCTTTAGAATTTGGGAAGGTGTTGTCGAATTGCTCTCCACTGGAGTAACGCTAATTTAGAGTCCTACCATTGGTGTTTGAAAGCACCCGGAGATACTATCAAAGTCTTTGATTTCTGTCAATGTGATAGGTCAAAGTGAGAGCTCAGGAGAGAATTAATTGGCATTTTGTTTATTGAGCCAAAGTCAAATATCTTGTATGTATTTGAGTCAGTGTCATTTTTTTTCCTGTGAACTGATCTTGTTTTTGTTTTGTTTTGTTTTTTTTTCTCATTTCTCCCCCTGTGGGATAATTGACTATTTTTTAAAAATCAATTTCTTACTAATTTTTCTCCAACTTTCTTATCGATTTCAAGGTTACTTCTTTGTCTGTGACCGGAGAAACAATTAATATAAACATACATAGAGCTAATAAGTAACTCTTTTGACCATTTTAGTGACTAAACAAAATTATTTCCAAGGAAAGTTCGCCCCACCTCAACACCACCCAGGTTTTTGGCTGTCTCCTTTTATTTGCTTTCTTAGGGCCTTTGTACTGCTTCCTCTTCCTGGAATAAGGCTTCCCTTTGTCCTCCTGGTAAATTCCCCTCACTTTCTCAAGGATATGCGGCACTTCCTCATTAGAAAGGGCAAGTGGGGGAAGAGCAGACGCTGGAACCAGGAGGCCTTTCCCAAGGAAGGGCCAAAGGAAGGGCGCAACTGGGGTGGACCAACGACAGCAACTCAGTTGAAGGGCGCTGCAGGGGACAGTGCCAGGCGGTTCAGAGGCTCAGCTGACTAGAGGGTCAGGTGAGGACATGGCTGAGTAAAAACCACTCTGTGAGATCAGAGTAAGTGTGTGTGTGTGTGTGTGTGTGTGTGTGTGTGTGTGTGTGTGTGTGAGTGTGAGCATGTAAGTACATGTGAGTGCATGTGTGAGTGTATGCATGAGTGTGTTCATCAATGTGTGTATGTGCATGTGTGAAAGTATGTGCTTGTGTGTGTGTTAGTGTATCTGCACAAGTGTATGTATATGTGAGTGTATGAGTGTGTGCACATGTGGTATGCATGTGTGAATATGTGTGTGTGAATATGTATGCTTATGTGTGTATGCATGCATGAGTGTGTGTGTGTGCACCCATGTGCATGTGCTTGAGTGTGTGTGTGCGTGCATGTGTGCCCATGAGTGTGTGTGTGAAGGGGGAGGTTAGTCTGGATGAATGTGCTCATTGGCCAGAGCTTCCAGATAAAGGAGGAGACTTGTGCCAATCAAACCAAGCAACAAATGCTTTCTTCCTGCTGGTTGTTCTGACCCCATCGGCCAGCCCTTTCAATCACGTAGCTATACAGCAAGGCCTGTGCAATTCGCAGGCCAGGAATAGAAGCTCTGCCTGGTAGGATCCATCCTTTCTCCACAGTCGCTGGCCTGACAGCATGTTCTACTGCTATCTTCTGTATCTCCTGCTCCTCCTCTTCCTCTTCTTCCTCCTCTTCCTTCTCTTTCTCTTCCTTTTCTTCCTCCTCCTCTTCCTCCTCTTCTTCCTCCTCCTCTTCCTCCTCTTCTTCCTCCTCCTCTTCCTCTTCCTAAACAACTCCTTAAGGATTCTGATCTTCCCAGCATCCTTATTCAATATTTATGTAATCTTAACTCATCAAGTATGCTTTGATCTGCAGCAAGGGCTGGGCCTGGGAGTGGGGAATCTTCCAAGGCTGGTCTTCAGTAGCTGTCTCTTGGCTGTGTTCCCCAATGTACTCTTCCCTTCTTCCCTGAGGGCCTCTGGGAACTGTATAGGGTGATTGCATACCTCTTTTTTCAGAGGCTTTGTTTCTACTGGGCACTAGTAGACACCAGCCGTTTCCTCACCTCCACCCCCAATAGGGAAGAAATTCTTTTTGTGTTTTAGCAAACTCTTTTTTGTTTGTTTGTTTGTTTTGTTTTGTTTTTCGAGACAGGGTTTCTCTGTGTAGTCCTGGCTGTCCTGGAACTCACTTTGTAGACCAGGCTGGCCTCGAACTCAGAAATCCACCTGCCTCTGCCTCCCAAGTGCTGGGATTAAAGGCGTGCGCCACCACTGCCCGGTAGTAAACTCTTTTTAAGTTCCATAAATTCTGCCTTGCTTTTCCATCATGACTTAGCAAGGAGAGAGGTGAGCACACGCTCTTACTGTGCAGCATGCCCCAGTAGCACCAGCACAGCAACGTGAGAGTGGATATAGTTTTCCTGTTGCAAGTTCAAATCTCCAAGGCCAGGCTGCCTGTCTCCTTCCATCAGAAGAACAAGGAGACGGTGGGGCCCAAGTGACTCAGTCACACACAGCAGCACACCCCGCAGTCGCAGTCGGGAAGGCGAAGGATGAGAGCAGCCTTGGACTTGCTGCCAAGACTGTCAAGAAGTGAGGCCAGTTCAGACATCTGCATCGATGGCCTGCAGCACTGAGAAGCTGCAGGTACTAAGACAACTCAGCTGCCATCCACCGTCTCAGCCCACCCACGGGAAGAACGCCTCCATGGTGGCAGCAGCTAGGAAGTCTTGCACAGTCAGCTAGCTGTGGGACCTGAAGGAACTAGACCTCCTGTGGGTGGAGGCAGGGAGAATCTTCACCACACAGGACTTGTTCACTGAACACCCTAAAGAAACAACAGTGTGGCAGGAAAGGTACAGGTCAGGGTTGATGAATACGCAGGGCTCTCTCTCCTCTCAGGCTTCCTATCCATGTTGCATTGACATCACTAATCAATCATGACCGTTTTTTTTTTTTTCTCCTTGAAAGCATATGTACCATCCTAGTATCCATAGCTGCTGACAAAGGTCCCTGGGCTCCTCAAAAGTGGAGATAGCAGTATCTCCTTTGTGAGGTTAAACCTTGTGGTTCTTAAGAGGCCTTATTGGTACTTATCTTCAAAGTCTGAGTTTCTTCTTGTGGAGAGGAGACAGCAAGCTGCTCGCTGGCTTATTGGGTGAATGGTCACAAGCAAAAGCAGGGCTGGACCTAGAAGGAGCTACTTCCTCAATCCGAGGGCCTCCATGGTGGCATTGAGCAAGATGGAGGTGGGGATGCTTGATGCCAGTCTCCATGGTGACATCAGTGTCTCTCCCCCAAGCAACTGGAGACTGAACAGGAAGAGCCAGGAAGACCAGTCACACGGCTCTGAAGCCTTTGGTGATTTGTGTCTCACAGAGGGAACAGAGAACAGCTCCCTCCTCACCTCCCTTTTCAGACATTCCGATTGTTTCATTCATTGATTTGTTAGCTAGTTTTCCCATATTTCTTGTGAGTCCATCTTTAGTCTCAATGTTAGTGTGGGTGAATGAAGTGAGACTCTTGCTTGGGAACGTCTCAGCTGCCCTCAATCATCTGTCCCTCACCACAGGGAAAATAGCAGCACCACAAGACAGGCAGGCAGACAGGCAGGCAGGCAGGCAGGCAGGCACAGATTACTTCTGAGATTCAGAAGCCAGATATGGCTTCCTATTCGCTACAGCCTAGTGTTTGGGTATCAAGTGGTGACTTTTTAGAGTGACAGATCAGCCCTGGATCTTCACTGTGTCTCCCTTTGTGGACATTGCTACCTTATGAAGGAGGAAAATCAAATGTGGAATAGAAAGAAACAGCAAGTCAGTGTGGCCAGCAGGACACCATATGCCGAAGTTTTAAATGGAGACAGCAGTGGATGTGGTCGTGAAAAGGCATGAACTCGTAACAGCAGAGGGAGGGTCTTCAGGGCACATCGGCTCCTGTCTACTCATCACTTTAGGGAGTGGGAGAGAGTGGGGGATTTAGCACTATCTGTAGTAATTAATTTTATTTTTAAAAAGAGAGAGAGAGATGTAGCACAAATATGGTACAATGCTAACATGTTTATTCTTAGAAGCAGATACAAAGGTGTTGTGTTATTTTTCTGCATGTTACAATATTTTGTAATTTTCCTTAAAAGTTTAAAAAACCATACATACACACACAACACATACACATATGTCATACATATCATACACATCACATACATACATATACATACCACACACGTGTCATATAGATCATACATGCCACACACACTATATATATACATACATATATCATACACATAACACACATACGCACATACATATACCATACACATAACACACACATACACCACAACCCAGAAAGGACCTGAACACTTCAGGTCCTCAGTCATCTATTTGGAAGCTGGAGACAAGGATCTAAGTGTGAAGAGAGAATTGGGCTCCAAGGGTCACAGGATGGAGCGACTGTCGTCCTCTCTCTAGGGAAGAGGAAATGACTGTAGAGCCCCAGCAGCATGGTAGCCTCTGGCAGGATTATCTGCATCCTGCAGAGTACAGACACAGCTAAGTGTGTCCCATGGCCTAAGGAAGAAGCTGAGAGGAGGAAGGCCCCAGAACTGGCTGTTCCTGCTCAGCACAGCAGACACAAATCAGGGCGAGCAATAGAAAAGATGAAGATTCTACATCACCTGGTAATTTGGCTAATGAAGGATGAGTAAGACACAGGCTCTGCTCTCAAGACCACAAGCTTCTCTGGAGGACAGAGAACACACCAGGGTGTGGAATCCTGGGGGGAGAGGGGCAGCTAAGTGATACAGAAGCTCTTTGTACAGAAGTGAGACGCCTTCCTTAGTCAGTCAGTCGGTGTTCCCTAAAAGCGATCGTAAGAAAGCAACTTCAGGGAGGAAGTGTTTGCTATGATAGGTTCATGATCCTAGTCCTCAAATGGCTAGAGGCTGTTGTTCTTGGGCTGCGGTAAGCCAGAACACCATGCAGAACCAATGTTACTCACCGCATGGCAGCCAAGAGATCGAAGAGTAACAGAAGGAGAAAGGACAAAAGAATACCCTTCAAGGGTACAGCCCAGTGACCCCCCCCCCCCGCCCCCCCCAATAGGGCTCCAGCTGCCACAGTCCCACCTCCCAAGTACACAGCCCAGTGACCCTGCCCCCACCCCGCCCCCCACTCAGACTCCAGCTGCCACAGTCCTACCTCCCAGTTGTCTCGGCTCCTGTAATTTGTAATCTATCAGCCATCTAGTTAGAGCTCTCAAGACCTAACCATCTCTGGAAATGTCTCTACAGACACACCCAGAAGTGTACCTTACTAGTCTCTTAAGCCAACCAAGTTAACCATCAACACTAGAGATCTTTGTCCCTCTCCTAGTACCACCTTTGGGATATGTATGAGTTCTCTGTGGCTGAGTAACAAACTATCTCAACATTTAGCAGCTTAAAGCAATAAGCATGACCTTGTGACACTGAGGTCGGGAAGCATTTTTGCAGGCAAGGCAGGCTCAAGCTGTCTCAAGAATACTAGGCTACCAGTCTCCGAAGGCTTACTTACAGGGGTAGGCTGTACCACTAGGCAGCTCACTCTCCACTCTCGTGGTGCTGGCCACCTGCAGGTTAGTTCTTACCATGTGGTCCTCCTTGTGGGTCTGCAGGCATTCTTCGGAGTAAAAGGCTGAGAAGAGGCAAGGAAGAAACAGCATCCTCTTCTTGAGAAGCAGAGGTGATGGAGTATAGTGTTTTACAAAGTCGGGACTACAACCAGATCTCTGGGTATAGAAACTGGCATATGAATACGCAGTACACAAAGACCTCCCCCAACAGCGAGTTATTCTGTACCCAGTTATAATAGTACTGGAGGTTCACTTGACAAGATTTGAATTTAGTGTCGGCTACAGTTAGGGAAAACTAACTGTAGGGAAAGCTGTACCACTCCTGGGATGGAGGGCTCGTGTGAGTCTGGAAAGCCCCACCAGAGTCTGGGAACCAGGGAAGTGAAGCCACATCCATCACAAGCTCTGATAAGGTCCAATATGTCCTCTAAAACAGAATGGTGAGATCCAAAAGGGCTGGGCAGGGCTGTTGGGTGGCAGCAACTCTAACCCTAAGCCTGGGACCTGAGTACCAGAATGCTAGCTCACCAGAACAGGATACAGCCATGGGCACGAAGGCTTTAGAGTTGAGGCTGGACTGCCCAACTGCTACCTAAAGACTGGCTTAGAGGCCCAGCCAATCACGTCCCACAAAACTGAAAAAAAAAAAAAAAATTCAACTTCAGCTTCAGTGAGAGCTCCATCCAAATTTTGCAATCTAAATATCTCAAGTGAAATCACCTTAATGTCTGCACTTGTGTTGTTTTGCGCCTTAAGGGTCAGCATCAGTTTGATGTTGAGTTACATAATGATGGGAAGTGAGGGGGTTGCAAAAGGCTCTGAACTGAGCTCGTGGCCCAGCATATTCCAGTTTGCTGGGGTCCATGGCTAGGCTGGGAGTACCTTGGGCTTAAACGTCCACCCGGAAGCTCACCAATTTCTTCTCTCCCAGTGTCTGTTCCTTGGTGGATTATGGAAGAGCTGGAGTCTGGAGTCCTTTGGCCCTTGGCAAGACAGGACATTTGTAGCACACCGGGCAGATTCCTGCTAGAAGCAGCCCTGGCCAGTGGCCACCTCCACAGCTGTTCAAATCAATACCTCACCAGGCCACCAACCGCTCCAAGAATATCAGGACCCTTCCTCACTACGTAGAGCTGTAAGCATTCCATCTGGTCTCTTATAAGGGCCTCTGCTTACTAATTGACTTCAAATCTAAGCAGATTCTGGGCTCCAAAAAATGGTAAAAACCAAGGCTGAGTAGGGGTAAGACAACAGCAGGCACGGAGAGCCTGCCCTCCAGGCTGGCTGGGGAGAGTCATACTGAGAAAGCCAGTCCCCCCACCCCCAGAGTAGGAAGGACAGCTGAGTCCCAACAGTATCTTTTAGCTGTTCCCCTCTTGACCAGCCATTGGGGTGTTCCATCTCTGTCAGAATTGGTCTAAAGCAGCATAAGGAAGAGGGACATGAGGCTAGACCCCCGCCCCATGAGCTCATCTGACCCTACAGCAGCAGTTTGCACTAGATGGCTTTATTTACTCACAGGATTTCAGGGGACCATAGACTGAATTAAGCTGAGGAACTGACATGCAAATGGGTCACGTGCCAGACAAGACTGATTTTGTAACAGCCTGTATCTCTCAGGACCTGTTTATAAGAGACCTAGAATCGTCTCTTTTAGCAACTCTCCAGCTTGCCCCGGCATGACTTAACACGGAAATTGGGTTTGATATTTTAAAGCACTCTTTGTGACTCTGGAGCTCTGCAGCCAGGGCAGGCTCTGCACTTAATTATTGAACAGTGCGGATGTTTGCCTTCCCTGTGACAGCTTTTCCTCTCCTCAGCGCCTTGCCAGGCCAGTCATTTTAAATATGCAGCAAGGCTGAGCCAGATTCCAGTCATGTTTGAACAGTTGCCAAGACTCCAAAGGCATGCAGGGCTCCAGGGTCATGGGGACCTCAGCTTTTGGCAAATGCATAGCTTGGTGACCTCTAGCTATTGTTCTGAAGGGATGGAATCTTAAAGGCATCTGAGACCCACACCATCAACCCTCTCCCAGCTCCTTCACCTGTTTTGCTATTTTTTGCTGACGATACCAGCATCTCTCTAGTTGCCCAAATGCCCTTCTTGGCTACACCCTTAACCCTCAACAGATGATTGGTGTCATGTTTGGGTCTGGTGCGTGTGAAATATTCCCCAATACTAGTCAGTGCACCTTATGGAGGCATTGATGATTTACTGGTTGAGTGATTGATTGTCTGAGCCGCTGTGCTGGGGCTCAAATCCAGGCCTCAAGGCAAACACTGTCTCTAAGATACAACTCCAGTCCTTTCTCCAGGTTAAGACACTCTTCAGTTCGGATCTCTTTGCCTAATTCTTTGGCTGTAATCTCATCATTTTAATATCCAACATCCACCGGTTTTTTCATCAATATGAAGATAAAGTATGATTTGCTTGTTACTCAGTGAGAGTTCAGTTTAGATGAATTCTGCTACCTACAACCTTGAAAAACTTACTTGGCCTGTAAAATAAGAATAATAATAAGCTGAGGATTAAAGAAAATAAAGTGGCTGAGGGAGTTGGGTCGATATCAGATATCCAGGCAGTGCTTCGGAATGTTGACTTTCTTTGCATCTGATGCCTTGCAAACACTGACCTCTGCTTTCAACTCTATGGGGTTATTGTTCGTTGTTTTCGAGACAAGGTCTCAGGCAGGCCTTAAACTCTCCAGCCTCCTGTGTTGCCCCAGATGTTCTGGAACTTGTTACGTAGGCCAGGCTGGCCTTGAACTTACAGAGATCTGCCTGCCTCTGCTTCCCAAGTGCTTGGAATATCTTGTGAGATGAACACATGTTCTCCGAATGTGGCTGGCTGATGCGTTTGTGTCTTATGTAAACCATTTTCTTTTTTAATTTGCTCTTCCTGCAGGGCTAGGGATTGTACTCAGGGCCCTATACGCATGAGAAGTGCTCTGCCATGCAGCTGTGCTCCAGCCCTATGGTGCCCACAATCAAAGGCTGTCACAAAAGTTCTCACCCCAAGGACAGCTGGGTGTTCTGATCTTGGCACTTCCATTGCCTTTGCAGACAATTGTCACGGTTGTTTCGAACCATTTATTATTTTTGTTTATTTACTCATTCATTATAATAGCGTCTTGGGACAGGCCAGGCTGGCATCTATATAAGGGCAGCAACAATGTAACTACGAGCTGCATGGAGTAAGGAAGTAGATCGAGGTCTCGGAGACGTTGGAGTGGAAGCTCCCTTGACACAGGCTGAAGAAGGATGCTCGTACTAAAGTTCCCACGAGATGCCGTCTTCATTGCTCCCATCCATCTGAAGTCTCACACGCTTGATGAAACCGTAGCACAGACCTGCATTCCAGTTACAAGAAGGTGTCATGGGTGCACTGGGAGCTTCCCAAATCCACCTGGGGAACAAGCTGTAAGGGCGTGGAATGGAGGCTGAATGTGTTAAACTACAACACCATTTCTTTTACAGAACTCCAGCCTGGGGAGAGAGTCATGAATGCGTGCAAACATCACAGTGCTATCAGAGTGGTACAGGTAACCTGTGAGAGCCAGGGAAATGACCCCAAGCCAGACGAGGGACTGTGCATAAAAGGGACAGCTTTGCAGTCCCAGGATGGTCGGTTTGTTTGTTGTGCTTGTTTGTACAGTACCACATCCTCCGTGCTAGGCAAGTGTTTCCTACAGTAGGCCAAGTTTTAAAGTCTTGGTGATATGGCAGACGACGTAGCAGGCAAAGCGTTTGCTGCTTAAGGACCGAGTTCAGATCTTCAGCACCCATGTAAATGTTGGGTGGGTGTGGTGGCCTCCCTGCAATCTCAGTACCAGCAGAGGAAGCAGAGGGTTCCTGAGGCAAGCTGGCTAGCTAGATAAGCTGAATCAGCCATCTCTAGGTTTAAGTGAGGGACCTGTCAAGCTCCGGGTTCAACAGAGAAACACTGCCTCAATACATAAGGTGACAGGTGATCAAGAAAGGCACTGAGCACCGACCTCTCCCTCCACATAATACCCGTGCACAGATGCATGTGCCAACCTCTCCCTCCACATGAAAACCCATGCACAGATGCATGTGCCAACCTCTCCCTCCACATGAATGCCCGTGCACAGATGCATGTGCCTGCCTCTCCCTCCACATGATACTCGTGCACAGATGTGTGAGCCAACCTCCCCCTCCACATGAATGCCCGTGCACAGACGCGTGTGCCAACCTCTCCCTCCACATGATATCCATGCACAGATGCATGTGCCTGCCTCTCCCTCCACATGATACCCACACACAGATGCGTGTGCTCACCTCTCCCTCCACATGATACCTGTACACAGATGTGTGAGCCAACCTCCCCCTCCACATGAATGCCCGTGCACAGACACATGTACCAACCTCTCTCTCCACATGAATACCTGTGCACAGATGCATGTGCCCACCTCTCCCTCCACATGAATACCCGTGCACAGACGCTCGTGCCACACACTTGAATGGACACATCTACACACATCACACTCATCCACGGCAAATAAAGATAAAATGTATCCTGAAGGTACTGGGCAGCCATGCGTGATTTAAGCAGGTGAGTCACTCAGTCCTGTGCTAGCTATAGAACGACCTACTTGGTTTGGAGAAGGGCAAGGTTGACAGGAATGAATGCCCGTTAAGTCTACTTCCTCTAGGAAGAGATGCTGACTCGACCAAGGAGGTGGCAGTAAGGCTAAGGTCTGCAGACAGAGTGAGGACTCGCAGAAGCCAATGGCCGTGGCCAGCAGCCTGGTCTGGGTAGCTGGGAGACTGTGGTCTGCAGCAGCAGAAGAGGTATATCCCAGAGGATATACCTGTGGGGAGAAAGCGGAGTCCGGTCTCTAACACAGGAACTTGGAAGCCTGTGTGGATGTCTAGAAAACAGCTGGGCCATCCATGTCTGGGACTTGGATGGCTTGGGCTGTGTAGCCATCATCTTCTGACTTTTGCCCCTCCCCCATCTCATTTTAAATAAAATGTCTTGGAGAATACGTATGATTGAGAAAATCTGACTTCTAAATTTCTGTGAATAGACACTTAACCTGGGCAATCCAAACAGAACAGAACTAATGTCTAGGCACAGTGCCAGGGCCAGAGTGATCACATCACTTAGACTGAGGTTACCAATGCACAGCTAGGATTCTGGACCCATTACAGAAGAGACAGTCTGTTCTTGTGGCCAAGTAGACAAGTAGGCATATTCCCAGGAGCAGTCGTATGATGCTGGATGCCTGGCACAGGTGTTACCAGAGGCTGGAGTAGCTAAAGCCATTACCACAACTGCTCTAGTGGATACTCAGAAAACTCTATGTGAACAGATTCTGGGTTTTGATGGGGTAGATGCATGTGCGGGGCAGTCCCATTGGCCATGCTGAGATGCTCTGCTTGACTGTTTCATTTGAGTGTTTCAGGATACAGATGAGCAACACGTGAACATGTTCCTGGTGGGGGTCACCCGTGTCCTCCTTCATTGGGTGGTCCCAGTGTGACCACAGGGCCAGTCTCCATTGTCTCACAAGCCTGTTTTCTGATGGCTGACTGAGCAAAGCAACGGGCCTGACTAAGTAGCTGAAACAAGAGGCCACTTTAATCAAAAAGAGACCTAATGTGGAAGAAGATACTCAACAGTCGCTTCGTAGGGCAAGTCACACAGCATCCGTTAATTTCTGCACACTTGTGAGTGTCCATAGTTTATTCTATAGAGTGGGACTAGCCACCTGGCCCCACTCTCCACGTCCCTCCTGCCCTTGACAGACAAAAGGCTACAGACATTAGGAGCGCCCTGTCTCTGGCTGAAGGCAATTAACTCACCCGACCTCTTATTTCCTTGCCGTTTTCCCACCTTCACAGGAACTAGCAAGTGTCCCGAACTTTAATTACAGGAATGGCCAGAGGGGACATGCAGCTTTCTTCTCTCATGCTGAGACTAAATGAGCGTGTTAGACAGCAGGTGGAATTTGTCCTGGGCTCTCGGGAAATTGAGAGGCAGGCTGTGGAAGAGAAGAATTCTGAGCAGGATCAGTTGTTCTGTCCTAAGCTGTAAGGGCAACAAGCCAGAGCTTCCCACAAAGCACCCTGGAGTGTCTGTCTCCAGAGCCCCACACAGGGAGAAAGGAGGCCCAAGTGTAGTTAGGCCTCATAGAAGCTTTTCTTTTGAGAGAAACACTACTGTGTCAAGTATTGTATTGGTTTAATTGTTAGAGACAAAACCAGCTTTAGGAAGGAAGGGTCATCAGGCTCACAGTTCCAGCATACAGTCCGTCATAGCAGGGAAGCCATGGAGACAGGAGCTGAAGAGGCCGGTCATCATGTGTCCAGTCAGGAGGCTGAGAGGGATGCATGCTGGTGCCCTATTATTCAGTTCAGGTGCAACCTAGGGAATGGTGCAGTCAGCACTTAGGGTTACGTCTGCCCACCTCAACAAATTAAGTCAACTAAAAACTCCTTCATGGATTGCCCAGAGGTTCATTTCCTTGGCGACCAAGTTGACAATTACTACTTGTCTGGGCCTGGGACCATGACAGTTTATAAGCATGTCTACTGTGCAAACAAGGTCACTTCCCCAGCAGCCGTGTAAAAGCCAAGCACGACCACATACGGGCCTGTGAGGCCAGTGTGTCACGGTGGATGAAGAGTGTGAGTGATAAGGTATGACACCCAATGTCCTCTGACCTCCTCGTGAGTAGACACTGGCACTTACATGTGTGCACATGAACAACACATACAGTAAACAATTGCAAATACACACATACACACACAGTAAAAGTTTCTAAGCCATTAGAAAATTGGGGCAAGTATTGCATTTGTACCACTGTCACCACCTGGCGGAGCTGCCTTGGGATTATCGTTGGCACTGTGAGCCCATAGGCTGGGCATTTTGCTAAACAGATGTTGACCCTTTCTGTTCCCCCGTTGTCTGTGTGAACCCATTGGTCTGCTCTGCCCCAGCCGTGCCCAGCTCCATTCCCACACACTGCGCCTTAGTTACCCAGCCCTCTCCACTCCTCAGGAAAAGCAGTGTGTCTGGAGTACACACAGAAGAAGAGCTGGGAGTGGCAGCCAGTGATGGAGCAGGTGAGCAGCTGAATGACAGACAGCTGTGTCTGGCTTACCTACACAAGACCCAAGGGAGCTGTGGATGAAATACAGAAAAATGCAAATTGTTCTTCCCACCCCTCTGACTTGTGTTCCACCCTCCTGGTTTTTCTGGATACTGCCTCCCCTGTCCACACCACACATCAAATGCTGTTATAACTTGGCTAGATCTCAAAATAATTAAATAACCCACATACCTCATGAGTAAAGGTCTGGGAGGAACCCTAGACCAGTGCAGTTGTCTGGAAGATTCTCTTAGACCCGAGTC
>JANHMN010000012.1:60842270-60874529 GCA_030674055.1 Rhabdomys pumilio
TGCCAGGCATCATTTGGGTGATGATTAAACACTGACAATACAAACATCCTAGAGAAGATGTATGTGGTGGTTTGAATACACTTGGCTCATGGGAAGTGACACTGTTAGGAAGTGTGGCTTTGTTGGAGAGAGTGTGTCACTGTGTGGGTGAGCTTTGAAGCTCCACCCCGTGAGGAAGAGACCCTCCTCCTGGCTGCCTATGGATTAAGATGTAGAAGTCTTGGCTCCTCCAGCACCATGTCTGCCATGCTTCCCACCATGAAGATAATAGACTGGACTTCTGAAGCTGTAAGCCAGCCCTAATTAAATGTCTTTCTTTATAAGAGTTATCTTGGCCATGGTATCTCTTCATAGCAATAAAACTCTAACGAAGACAATGCAGTTTCACAGAGGATGTCCCAGAATACTGTGTTCCAGGCCATTTACCATCAATGCCCCATCAGTGGTGAGATGCCCCGCACACAGTGCTCTGAGAACTGATACTTCTAGAAGCACTGATGGGCCCAGACGGGCTTTCTGCTCCAGTTTGCAGAGCTTTTACCCAGGATGCACTTGCTCTTCTGTCCAACATCCTATCTGATCCCCAGCACCTAAGCTCACCAGAAGTCCTTTCTTCCATGGTCTTTCTGAACACTGAGGCTGAGCACCCATCAGGGAGTCGTCCTACCTGAGATCAATCCATGACTGAATCAGATACTGCCTGGAAAGTATTTATTGTTTCCTTATCTGTAGATGGTGCTTCATTCACTGTATTAAATAAGATACTATCTATTTTCCAGCCGGTTCTTCATAAACAGCAATTATTACAATGTTTCAGAACCAGTGTCTTTTCTGGTTATCCTGCCTCCCAGCAGTAGGCTCAGGGTCCCTTCTGGTTTATTCAGGCAGTTGTGAGTCAGGAAGGATCTTGCAGGATGTGTGTGTACAACTGGCTTAGAGCCAACTGACAGAGCATCACTGAAAAAAAAAAAACAGTATGGTACAGGGGACATGGCAAAGAGAGAAGGGGGCCCAGATGACTGACAGTGGGCCTGCTGGAGTGACAAAGCAAGAGCTTGCAGCAAGAGTGGCAAAGAAGCCGTTGGGGTCAGCGGTACTGCCACTCGCTAGGACACACGGAAGGCAATGACAACCGAAGCTGGTAGATGCTCCTCATGGCCATGTTCACAAGTCCCGAGTTTAAAGTCACTAAAAATAAGGCTTTGCACTCAAATACATACGTATATGTACACATTAATCAGGGCACTACTTGCAGCAGCCAAAAGACGGACACAACCCAAATATCCATCAACACACTTGGGCAGATAAATAAATAAAATATGGAATGTCCACATATGGAATATTATTTGGCAGTGAAGAAGAAAAAGGACCAATGCACAGGACAAGTTGGATGAACCTCAGATGTCTTCTGCTAAATAAAAGGGAAGCCACAAGCATGAGGTCACACGTTGCACGGTTCCATTCATATGAAAAATACAAGCATGAGGTCACATGTTGCATGGTTCCATTCATACAAAAATATCTAAAACAAGCAAATGCATACTGATGAAAGGGTTTTGTAAGGGGCAGTGAGAAGCAACTGCCTATTGGATAATAGATGTTCATTGCAAACAACGGAAGTATTTTAGAGCTAATAGAGGTGGTGCTGGTTTGCTGGGACTGTGCTAGACACCAGTAAACTGTTCACTTTGGAGTGCTTAGTTTTTACTGGGCGGTGGCGCATACACATAACTCAGCACTTAAAAAGCAGAGGCAGAAGGATTACTATGAAATTCAAGGCCAGCTTGAGATAGAGAGTGAGACTCTCTCTCTCTCTCTCTCTTTCTCTCTCTCTCTCTCTCTCACACACACACACACACACACACACACACAGTTCATTTCATGTGAATTTCATCTTATTTTTTTCTCATCTCAGAACCTTCACCTCTATCAATTAACTCAGGTCAAAATCATTGCTTTTACCCCCTCTGCCCCAAATGTGGCCCTAAGATGTTTGATTATTAATCAAGGAGAAGAAACACCCTGCAGAGCTGGAGCAAGCACAGATTCATCCTTCAACAAGGCTGATTTTTAAAAGACCCAAGAAAAACGCCAGGTTAGGGCATCTGAAGAAGATGGATATCATTTCCAAATGCCATTTGTTCTGACTTGTGATGTCTTCCTTGTGTTCAATTAAAACCTTCATTCCAGAAATATCAGTGTGCTTAATAACTCCCCCACACCAACTGTACAGCCTCACAGCCGCTTTCTAGATTTGTAGCCAGCCCCGATTCCTTCAGAACAGGCTTGGCCAAGGACTCGAGTGTCCCTGCCTGGCATATGGAGAGAAAATGGCTTCTTACTGAGCAGAGCAGCCACTCTTTCAGAGGTCTTTCCAAATGGCTATGGTTTCTTTCCAAGGATCAAATGATAAAGTCCAGGGCAGGTACAGTATGCTGTCAATGTTGAGAATCTAGAAAATGTCAAAATTGTGTCTCTGCTCACCCTGCAAGGCTGTATTTAGTTACACAGTCCAAAATGGCTTAACAGCACATCCAGACTCCAGCCTGCAGGAGGAAGACAGGACAGGCAGCAGGGGATGCCACGTTTGTTGCAATCCCTCCAGCTGGAATCCAGTTACATACTCACAACTAGCTGCAAAGGGGAATGGCTATGTGCTCAACACAAAAAATGTGGAGAAAGGGCCCTGCCCCTAGCTGACGGGCTATTGGCAGTTAGCAGCCACTAGGGGAGGGGTCAGTGCTTTTCTTCAGTGGTGTGGCCACTGACAAGCTGCTGGTGTGGTAGTAAATAATCCCTGTCTCCTTTAATTCAGTTCAGTGGCAGGGATGGGAGTGGGAAGAGAGTGGTGAAAACAAAAGGGCCCAGAGAAGAGTAGGCAGGGTAAAGGCAGAGTGATGGAGGGTCAACATGATCGAAATACACTCAGAGTTGTCAGAAAACAAGTAAATGATAACCCATGGAGAAAGGACGCTGGTAACAAGTGGGTGGGAGCTTTGGCTTCACGAGCCAGGGCGGCACTGCATTCTGTCACCTGGCTTGGTCTCCTCTGCCATCAATGGCAGATGGGTGTTTTTATTCATGTCCTCCCTCTCATGACACACTCTGTTCATGTCTCCACACCCATGACACCTTCCCCAACCCCTCAGCCGTCATGTCGAGCCCTGAAGCTCCCCGGTGAACCCCAGCCAACACTTCCCACGCACTCCTGCATTTCATGTAGCTAAACCTTGGTTTCAAATCTAGACACTCAGCTTGTAGGAGCAGAGTCCTGAAAACATGTGCCCCATCCCTTATGGTTTCTAGGTTAGTGTCAGGCACAAAGGCGTGCCTGCCGATAGATTCCTCTTTGTAACTGAATAGCGCCCCCCCCCCATTTGTCATCTGTCTGAACTGAATTTGGTTAGAATACTCTGAGTAACTTAGGATGAAATTCTTCCTTGTATCTGAATAGTCCCAACACACTGTCTGTCTCTCGATCATCTAACTATCTAGCTATCAACCCCTATCTATCTTACACACATTTCACAAGTCAAGAAGCAGGCATGGAGGGTCGGGGAGATGGTTTAGCAGGTCTGATCACTTGCTGTTCAGGCATAGGGACTTCCATTCAAATCCCCAGAACCCACAAAAAAAAGTGTGGCTACCTCTGTACCTGTGATCCCGGCACTGATAGGGAAGGGGACAGACACAGCTTAGCTCTAGGTTCAGTGAGAGACCCTGTCTCAAAGGAATAAGGTTAAAATGTCTACAACAAGACACTGAGGTCCTTCCCCGACCCCTGTGTACACACAGGGGCACACACACATGTGCATGAAACAAACCCTATACAAATGCACCCCCACCTATTTTTAAAAATAAAGTTTTATTCTTTGTGCTTCCCCCCAACCCCCATTTAACTGCTGACTGGGCAACTCTATGTCAGTACTAGTCAGACTGGTTAAACATGAAACAGGCAAAGCATGAGCCAACATTTAACAACAGGCTGGGCACACCACGACTGTCAATCAATGTTAAAGGAAGGGGAGGGGCTGAGCCTCAGGGTTCTGCCTTTCTGGTTTGAATTTTGCCTCTGATTAAAGGACTGCAGGATGAGAAAGGACTTGCAGTGTGTACATTGTCACCACTCAGGGTACATGCACATTCTGCTAGACTCTGATTTGTAATTTTGCAGATTTCTAGTCTGAACATTGAAATCTCCAAATTCCCTTGCAAACTAATTTCCAGTTAGGGTCTACAGCTTGGAGACATGAGTGGAAGGAAGGCAGAAGGCAGGAGGAGAGAGGAAAGACTAGTGTGCATCTACATGTGTCTGTTTGTATGTCCATGTGTCTATATGTATGTGTGTATGTCTGTTTGTGTATGTCTGTGTCTGTGTGTGCATCTGTGTGTGTCTGTGTGTCTTTGTGTGTCTCTCTGTGTTATACCACCTATTTTTAAATGACTACACAGTCTGTATCTTCTGACATTTCTAGCCTCAAGGTCAAACCATTTTCCTGCCAGAAAACCACAGAGTGTCCACTTGGCATCCCAGGTAACTGCGTAGCTGCCAAGCTCCCAAGGCAGGCTTCCTCCACCCTTGGTTCTAATGATGTAACCCTTTCTTTTGTCTGTCCAGCCCTGAGACGGCTCCTGTACATAAAACCCACAACTCCATGATGGATATTCCAACACCCGAGAAATTCACGCACTAAACTAAATTTCACGTTAAAATATTCCAGCTGGGTGATGGTGGTGGTGCACACCTTTAATCCCAGCACTTTGGAGGCAAAGGCACGCAGATCTCTGTGAGTTCAAGGCTAGCTTCGATTACAGAGAGAATTCCAGGACAGCCAGAGATGCCCAGAGAAACCCTGTCTCAAAAACCAAACAAAAATATCTGATGTTGATTAAATTTTTCTGACTGGATTTTTAAAAACTTACATGGTGAGTTCCAGAGCCCAAGGAGGCTAGCAGCATCTTATCCCCATGGAAATGGCGTTCCCACGGGGAATACAGCCGTGAGGGGTTTTCTTGGCTAGATTGTGTGAGGAGGGACACCCATCTTAAATTCCTATCATTTGAGATCAGAAGTCCCACACTAAATCTAGGTTACAACTTCTGGTGATGGTCCACACAAAAAGACATGGAAAAGGAAAGCTTTTGACTTTTGCCTGCTTGTTCTCAGGCTCACTGGCAAGTTCATCTACCCTGTTGCTGAGCCACTCCTTCACTCACGTTAGAACTCACTTCTTCAGGATTCCAGTGTAGACTGAAAACTGGCAGATTCCTGGGACCTTCCTGGGACTCCAACACCAGATTTGGACTGGTGAGACTTCCAGTCTGGTGGACTGATCCTTAGTCTCTCAGGAGATGGCCATTGCTACTGTCATAAATTCCATATATATATATACATATATACATATTCACATATGTATATATCTTAGATATATATAATATATTATATAATATATGTATGGATGTATTCACATAATAAATCACATATACATATATTCTACCAATTAAAAAATATATATATCAGAGAATATATATCAGTTAGAATATATATCAGATACATTTACATACGTGTGTGTATATATATGTATGTGTGTGTGTGTGTATTCTGTTAGTTCTATTCCTTTATAGAACCCTGATTAAAGCAAGATAAGGGTTGTGAGCCATCAACCTGGATGATGGGGACAAACATGGATCCTTAGCAAGGACAGTTTTCTTTCTTAACCACTGAGCTGCTCTCCAGCCCCTCTGAACAGATTTTAAGCAATATATTATACAAATGTGCTAATTGCACTTAAACTCCCCTCCCCCACGAACACCACACGTTAGTTCCGCCTGGATGACCCCGCCCTGTGCTCTGGAATGGTCTCTGATGGAGCAGTGATGTGCAATCTTCTAAGTTACTGCTTTTTAGAACCCTGTGCTGCCTCTGTTGCAGTAGTTCTCAACCTGTGGGGCTCGACCCTCCACAGGCTCGCATATCGGATACCCCGCATATCAGATATTTACATTATGGTTCTTAACAGAAGCAAAATTTCAGTTATGAAGTAGCAACAAAATAATTATTGTTGGGGTCATCACAGCATGCGAACCTGTGTGGAAGGGTGGCAGCCTTCGGAGGGCAGAGAACGCTGTTCTCGGGGCTCTCAGCTCTACAAAGGCTCTTGGATTTGGGTGTGGAGCAAATTCAGTTATAGGGTCGTCAAATATTCAAATATTCAAGTTCAGCAAAGGCTTGATTTCAGGGGAAAAGACTGACTCGGGTGCGCATGAGTTAGTTCTCCCCCAACAGCTGTATGTTTTGCTAGAGTCAGGCTCTCTGAGCTGGGTATCAGAGCACAATGCAGCTGTGAGCACAGGCTGTCCTAGCACGTCACAGGTGTGGCATGTCACTTGCCAGCTGGTGCCTCAGTAACTACTGTTTGACCAACAGAGCAATCTGTATTGCAGTGACTTCTAGTGACTCTCAGCTGACTCCCTGCCACGGCTCTGTTCCTTGGCTCCATTCCACATGTTAAGAGGCAATGGCAGACGGCGCAGGTGGAAGGTAGTGAGGCCACCCATCCTTAGTCTGTCAGTGTAAGAGAAGGCACCTTGGAAGATTGGTTTAAACCCGCCCACTCCCAGGGAAAGTGCCTGGCTTGCCATGGAGCACCAACAAGGTGACAGGAGAGCCGACACCTCTGCCCTTGGTTACCTCTCTTCTTTCTGTTATCCTTTCCACACTGGAAAAATTATTTCTGTACGAATTCTTCTGTACCTCAGACCAAAAATAATATTTCTCACTTACCCCCCAGACCAATGCTTTTAATCTACTCAGAACAGAAACATACAAAAAGTCCAGGAACATTGAAGAATTCTGTGTGTCTCTCTGCCTCAGTCTCTATTTCTGTCTCTGCCTCCGCCTCTGTCTCTGTCTCTCTGTCTCTCTGTCTCTCTGTCTCTCTGTCTCTCTGTCTGTCTCTCTCTCTTTGTGGTGTGTGTGTGTGTGTGTGTGTGTGTGTGTGTGTGTGTGTGTATGTGTGTCCTGGAGCTCACCAATTCAGCCAGGCTGGAGAGCCAGAGTGTCTCAGGGACCTGCCTACCCTCTCCTCCTCAGTGCTGGGTTTATAAGTGTACCCCCCTCCTCTGTAGCGGAGACACTTATAAGAAACACATCACTCAGTTTCTATGAGGCATGAGCAGCGCAGGTGACCAGATGCTTTGCATATCCCAAATACGAGAATTCTGAGAATTTCCCCTTTGAGTGCTGGCACTGTCCTGCCGGAACATAACCCTTTGGATCCTGAGAGATCACACAGCAGCACTATCTACCTCCTGACTTTCTGAAGCAAACTCCAGCAAGTTTTACTAGAGAAAAATCCCCTGTAGTTCACTTTTCGTCAGTCTGTCCTGATGTGCGTCTGATAACATCAGGTCACCCGAATCAACGGCAGCCAGCATGAAACTGTAGCACTTTCCACATGCTGTGCCCAGTTCAGTATCACTGCCGTGGTTGAGGCTGACAGCAGGTTTTGGCTGTCCAAGGACAGTAGTGTATTTCAGATCTCCTCAAAGCTGGGAGAGGATGACCAACTTACCACTGCCCTCTCTAACCACCTTCTGAGTCAGCGCACACCCATGTGGCCCTTCCACTTTATGTAACAAGCGTTATTCCCTCCGGGGACTTTTTTTTATCTCCTTCATGGCTACCGTCTTCCCTGTCTTAGATATGGGAGAGACCCCAGACAGGAGAAGCAACCACCAAGCCGCCAAGGAGCAGGAGTGTGCTCTACTGTGTAAGTCAAAAAAGATGAGTTTGCTATCCTTGTAGGCAAGGATGCACTGATGACTAAGCCAGTCACTCTTACAGGTCTAAGTTTCTTAAATAGCCCAAATGGTCATCCAGGCCAGCCAAACAGGCATCCCTGTGGCCACAGGCAGCAGATACAAGGAACAGGTTTCATCAGGCTCCCCTGCCTGATCAGGCTGATAGACCGTGGTTGGTAACCCTTGGTGGTGAAGGGGAGATCTGGAAGGCACCAGAGCCTCTCCTCTGTCACTATTTGCGCCAATAAGTAGTAGTGCCCCAGAGAGATAGAGGCTGTGCTGCTCTGCTGGTGTGGCAGGCGCATGCGGACTGCACTCTCCGAGTGGTTATTTTCTGTGTATCCTGCAGGGGGCTAATTAACACCCCCAATGGGATCCTTTTCTGGCTGTGCCACCACTAGGGGATATAATTTAAGGTCACTCTGAAGTTAAGTGAAGACAATAGCAGCTGCAGGCTTTGTTTCATCCAGACCGGAGCTGAGGCAGGGCCGCAGCCCCCTCGCCATTACAGCCAAGAGCCATTAATAAACTGGCAAGGGCACTTGAATGTGGGACCAAGTGCTACACGGAGCATGCGCCACGCAGTATTGTCCTTAGTGCTAACACACACTTCTCCTAGGGACTCGCTGCCTCCAAAACAACACTCATGAGTTCCTCTTGGGGAATATGGCCATTTTTAATTTTTAAAAAATGTCTCTGTCAAACTTACAAGCCCTCCATTTAAATATCAGCCACTGTTTGCTTCAGTTCTCTTTTCTATGACGCTTGGATTACTCCCATTGCTTAAAAAACAAGTTGTACTTAAAACACACTAGATAACTTTGAAGCTGTAAGATGTTTTCTACCCTCACATAACAGTATTTCCCAGAATGGCAGACACGAACAGCGCTGAAGTCTCCCTGTGACCCTCACAGTACCTGTGGGTGACAGGCAGAAGTGCCTTCCTTAGTTGTCCAGCACTGGGCTGGGTGCCGTGGTAGCTCATCGGCACTGGGACTTGACTAGACTTGGGGATTCCTCTGGGAGATAAAGGTTGGCCAAGTCTGGAGATCGTTTCCACTGAGTTTGGACAGAGTGTGGGGACGGACCCTGGGCGCAAGTGCACCAGAATACAGACTGGAAGAAGGGAAACCCAGGAAGCAAGCTGAACACAGGACGCATTCTCTCTGCTTCCCAACTCCAGAGCGATGCTACCCCAGATTCCTGTCCTTAGAGCTGGAAGCCACCATGCCTTCCCTGCCATGATGGACTGACCCTCAGGTTATAAGCCAGAATCAGAATCGGGGGCCCTCCCCCATCAGGTTGGTTTCTCTCAGATATTATGTCACAGAAATGAGAAAAGAGGAACCCTCCTAAGGTATAGTCAGGACACGGTTGTCCAGAGAACCTCTTGCAATTTGGCTCATGCATGTGGTGAGCAGACAGAGCTGTTGAATGTCCGTTCTCATAGCAAGATGGTGACACACTTACACCTCAGCAATTCATGAGCTTGTTAACCAAGTGACCCAGCCTCAGAAGTCACACAGGATGATGTCTGTCACACTATATTCATTAGAAAGGCACTCAGTCACTATGTTCAGCTCACGTCTGAAAAGAAGGAATTAGCACTGTGTGTGTGTGTGTGTGTGTGTGTGTGTGTATGTGCGAGGAAGGTGAGGGTGGGGTGAGGGAGGATACAAGGACAGCAACGGTGCTACACATGCCCAGGTGATGGTGAAGTGTCCTCACATACAGGTCAGAGGTCAATCCTGAGTGTCATCCCTCCGGGTGTACTTGTATTGTCTGACTTTGTAAGCTATTGAAGTCTGCACAGAGGACAGCCGCAAATCCCAACTGTTCGGTCTGAACACTGGTTGGTCCTCTTAGCTCTCTGCCAAGACACAGATGGGAAAGAGGATTTTCTTCCTCCCATAAGAACCGACAGCCTTCCCCATTCCACATCGTCTGTGGCTAGCCTGTGGACCCCAGGCCTGCTGAGAGGAGCTGTGCTCATTCCGGATGGCTGTAAGGCAAGCAAAGCAGAAATCCAAGTCACTCACCCATTCCCGAGGAGATCACATGCAGATCTCACCTCAATCACAGAGTTTCTACAGGCATGAACCCAGACCACACCCCACCAGGAGCTGCCCAGCCCAAGGGATGACAAGATTTGCAGATCTCTGAATCAGGAAAGGAAGGGAGGAGAAGACAAGCAGGCTTGGGCATGGCCTCCAGGAGTTGGTACACCAAAGAATGTGTAGTTTTCCAGGACTCCCTTGCTGATGTTAAAGGAGCTTGAGACTTAGGAATAAGCCCTCTAATATGGTGTGGGTACTTGGGTGAAGAATGGACGTTGTAATTCCACTGCCCAGTCATACAGCTGCAGAGGCCCAGGGTAGGCAGTGCATGGACAGCATGTCTGCATTTCTGACCTAGAGAATGTGGTGACTAAGATTCCTGGGACAGAGGCAGGAGTCAGTGGAGGCACAGCGCCTGCCCAGGCACTGGCCGGAGATCAAAGAGAGGGCTGTGCTGCTAGCTAGAAGCAGCATCTGCCTCTGTGGCCAACACAGTACAGCAGACCTTGGGCAAAGGTGGCGTCACTGATAGAATGGGTGAAAGGCCTGAACCTAAATATGCTGGGCACCAGGGACTTGTCACGAGAGTCAACCATCTCCAGGGAGATTCAGCAGGTGAACTCTGGGTGTGAGAGCAAGTACCTACAGCTGTGTTTGGAGCCTGTGGAGCACTCAAAGCCATGTTCTTTCTTTGAGGACAATATTATAAGCTGTGTGATGCAGAAGCCATGCTGGGCAGACACACTCAGCCCCAGGTCCCCATTACAACATGCACTGATTATGTCTCAGAGATTTCTTCACCCTCGGTTTTCTCACCAGTTCACGGGGAGACTGATGTGGTAAGAAGGTGACTGGGATGAAAGAGTTAGCCCAGTTCCCAGCCTCTAGACAACAGTCAGCAAATCGTTGCTATTTTTATTGTTGCTATTTTTACAAACACTGTGGACAGCTGCTGCCAGACTGTGTTTGGTTTTGTTGCCCAGCATTTCTTCCTTGGAGAAGCTGGCCTCCGCCACCACGCACACAGCTCTGATGTCCAACTAATCTGAGGACCTTCAACCACTGCTCACAGGGAGTAGGCAAGTGACCAAGTCCCATCAGTCAACCCTCCCAGGGACTGAAGCCTAAACACAGACACACAGGAAGTTAGTTCTGGCTGAATCACAGTGACTGGGAATCGGTGTTGACTTCCCGGAGCTGTGCCTGCTGTCATCCCTCCCAAGGTCTTAGTGCCCACTCAGTTCTCCAGGGACTAAGTAGGGCCTACATCCATTGGATGAACCCCTTGTTAGCCTAAGGCAGTAGAGCCCCCCCTCTCTCATTTTTGTAGACAAAAAGCCTTAGCCAATACCTCTACAGCATGGTCATCTGAGAGGGAGTGAATGGACAAGCCTCCTTCCTCCCTTCTTTCTTCATATCAGGCTATCAGGATACATATATACATGTGTGTGCATATACATGTATGTTGTATATACATATATATAGCTAAATGTTAAAAGGTTAGTAAGTACAAGAGAACATGGCTATCTGGAAAAGACTAAAACAGGCTAATACATGAGGATATAATATAAATGGATCTAAGATTTAAACATATAAAATTTTAAAGTTACTGAAAGGAAACACAGGTGAGTCCTTTATAACTTTTAGGTCAGGGGAACTTTTCTAAGTATGACTCATTAAAAAGGAAATGTGCCTCATGACTTAAGTTGCAGCACTTGGGAGATCTCTGTGAGTTCAAGGCCAGACTGGTCTACAGGGTGAGTTCCAAGACAGCTAGGACTATGCAGAGAGAGCCTATCACAAACAAACAACACTACAAAGAAAGGAAGGAGGAAGGAAGGAAAAAGGAAGGAAGAAGAAAGAAGGAAGTCCTTCTAAGTTTCACCACATATAATTAAAAAACACCAGAAAGTCATAGCAAACATAAAGGACAAATAGAAAGTGGATGTGTCGCAAAGTATTCCTCTTCTCCAAATATAAACAGCTCCTAGAAACTAACAAGAAAATAAGAATGTAGGCAAAGGGTGAATGAAGGAAACAAGACATGTAAATAGCTCACCAGCATGGGCGAGATTCCCACCCGAGTAAGACAGAAGACTGTGTCTACCCATCAGACCAAGAGTCTGGATGGCTCAACCCATTCTTCTGCTGGGCTGTGTGGAAATGACTGCCACACTCTCTCAGTATGAGACTAAGAGGGTCCTATGGGGATCGCTTAGCAGCTTGTATCCAAACGTCAGGTGCATCTGCCCTTTGCTCTCTGGAAATTTATTTTTCTGCTACATCTGTATAACAAATTTGTGTCTGTCTTGCTGCTACTACAGAAACATTGAAGTGACCCCAAAAGACTGTTGTCTGTTTGCTTGCTTGCTTGCTTTTAATAAAAGGCAAAGCCTTGTTCTAATGTGCAGCCCACCCCTGCTCCCACGCTACCCCATTCTCACTTCTTGATTCCCAGTGTAAGCATCGTCTACTGGATCTCTCCTGCGAAGGAGAACTTGATTTTGTCCCTTTCCTTGTGCACAAGAGAGATTCACTCTCCATCTTCATTTTTCTTAAATTGTTATGGCATAATTTTTGCTAGATTATATTCAATATTTTGGACATTTTGACATTCTATTGTTTACAGATGATTCAGTGTAGCATTAATGAGATTCTGTTTTAATTTTTTTTTTTTTGGATGTTGTTGTTTTTCACAGTTGCTCTCATCAAGAAAACATCTCTTGGCAACAGATGGAGACCATTATAGAAAAACACAACCCATTAAATCAGCCCTAACAGATACATCTACAAAACACTCCCCAACCTCAGGCCCAGGGAACGCTGTGGAAGAAGGGGCAGAGAGAGCTAAAGGATCAAGGAGTTTGCTGTGACATATGTCTCCTGAGAATGTCAGAAGCTACACCCATAAAGTGTCACCAATATGACAGTCCAGATGTGAACTGAACAAGAATGAGACCATCAGGCATGCCGGAGTGGACAGGGACCCCCACGAGGCTTCAACACACAGGAAGAGCTACAGCAACCAGTGACAGCAGAGAGTGGGCTGGGCTTCCAGGGATGAGCACACCAACTGGCTTTCCAGTACCAACGCTCAGTCCTGAAAACATGCGTGCAAGAACGTTGTACAGACTGAGCAGGGTGCATTTATGTAACAATTAATGAAAAGAGGGGGAGCAAAAACTTGAAAGACAGCAAGGAGGAGCAGACTGGAGAATTTAGAGGCAGGAAAGAGATTGGAGAACTGATATAATTATATTATAATCTCTCTAAAAAGAAAGAAAAATAACTGCCTTGCTTTTCTTTTGACAATATCATGTATACTTCTCATGACTCCCCCAGGTGTCTTGCATGTCCGTCACCTGCTGATTCTATTTCCCTCCCTACGTTTATGGTTGTTTTGACACTTCATGCTCTCTGTTTACTATGTACTAGCTTCCTTCCAAGCCTGATCTATAGTTACCATCCTAAAATTTTTCAGATTTTAAAAAAATATTTTATTTCTGTGTGTGGACATACCCATGTCATGGCATGCATGTAAACGTCAGAGGGCTGGGGAGTGGGTCTCTCTTTTCACCGTATGGATGGATCCTGGGGATTGAACCCAGATCATCAGAGTTAGCAGCAAGCACCTTTACTCACTGAACTGTCCCATCAGCCTTTAAAGGGTTTTTGTCACCGTCTCAGGCTCTCCTGCACTCGCTCTAACTCCTGCTGAGTTCAGTGTTGTCTGGTCCCAGTCTCCTTGATGTGTTTGTTCATCTCCGTAAATTACGTCCCCCTAGTAGCTTAAGAAAGAGGGTTATATAATCAGCCAGGCATAGTGGCACAGGTTTTTAATCCCAGCACTTGGGAGGCAGAGGCAGGTGAATTTCTGTAAATTCAAAGACAGCCTGGTCTACACAGTGAAGCTTCAGGATAGGCAGAGCTACAGGAAGTGAGATCCTGTCTTTAAAAAAAAGTGCTCCAGATAAATAAAACAGAGCCCCTTCGTGTCTGAAAACAGCTTTGATGGATTCTTACAGTTAAAATTAGTTTAACTACAGCAGCCAGTTTGAAATTTTAAAAGACAGTCTCATTGTGTAGCCTAGGCTGGTCTAGAACTTGTTATGTAGTCCAGAACCATCTCAACCTTCCAAATTTTAGGATTAAAGACACGTGATATCATTCTGGGCCAATTTTTTTTCCCAGTCTGCTCCTCTGTTTGGAGGCATCGGCCTCTTTATAACCAGAGTGCTTGCTTTCTGAAATTGGGAACAGTGTTTATTTGTAGTGACGTCCTCTTGAGGCACTCACCCCTTTAATAGTAGGAAGGGGTGCCCTTTATCTCTTGCAACTAAGTTTGACGTGAAGTCTGTTTTGTCAGATACAAGAATACCGGACTCCAGCTTCTTTCCAGTTCCGTTGGCTTCACATCTTTTTCCGTCCCTTCTCTTTTGGTCTGTGTACGTGCACCTGGAAAGGTGTGTTTCTTGCAGATGGAAACTGTTGGTTCTTGTTTCTTAACCCAGTTGGCCAGTCTGCATCTTGTAAAAAAAATTATTTTATGTTTATAAGTATTTTTTGCCTGTAGATATGTCTATGTATTACTTGTGTTCTGGAAGGCCCGAAATGGACATTAGATGCCCTGGTATTGGGATGGTTGTGACAGATGGTTGTGAGCTACCAGGTAGGTGCTGGGAATCACACCTGGTTCCTTTAAAAGAACAGCTAATGCTCTTAATTGCTGAGCCATCTCTTCAGGTTCCAGTCTGTATCTCTTTTTTCTTTTAATGGGAGAGTTAAGACATTTACATTTAGGGTTCTTAGCTATGTGTGATTTCTGTGATGGCTTTTTCCCTGATTGATGTGTGTGCCCTCTTCACTCTCACAGTGCAAGGACAAGATCCTATGTGGGTTCACACTGATGAGGACTTAAAACAGATGACATCAAGTCAGGAAGCCGGTCTGACTTGTTTAGAACAACTACCTCATGTGGGAAACAGTCACACAATGCCTGTTAAGCCCTTCTGAGGTCAGCACCCCCAGTGGCTTAATTCCCCGTTTAGTAAGCTCTTTCTACTAAAAGTCACACCACCTGTCAGCCAGCCATGGCAGCACAGACCTGTAACCTCAGCACAGGAGGCTGAGTCAGCAGAATCAAGACTGCAGGATCAACCCGGACTGCACAGGCAGCTGCTGAAAGGAGAGTCACATTCCACCACCCACCACCTCCCCGCCCTGAGATTCAAGCTAACAGTGTATAAACCCTTTGGAGACACACTTGGACCTACCCAAAGGGCAGTGCACTGGTGATTGCTATCTCTTCTCTTTCCTACAAAGTCTGTTTAACCTCAGCAAAGAATGGCAGTCAACCTAGTGTCCTATAGTTCCATCCACACTGAAATGAGAGAAGTGTGTTCTTTTTGTGGTCAGATGATATTCCAGCGTGTGTGTGTGTGTGTGCGTGTGTGTGTGTGTGTGTGTGTGTGTGTGTGTGTGTCTGTGTGTGTGTCTGTGTGTGTGTCTGTGTGTGTGTCTGTGTGTCTATGTGTGTCTGTGTGTCTGTGTGTGTATGCTGTAACCTTTAAGTGTTCATTCGTAGACGAAGCTGGGTTGACTGTTGTTGCTGTCTCCTCCAGGACCACCATTGTGAAGTCTGATGTCATTCTATTGCTATGTCTTTGTTGTGGACTATTTTCTTCTCTTTGGGAACTCTCTCAGAAACATTGTCTAGATTGCTGGTATTTCTGAAATCTCGTTCTGATGTTTCTGATGTCATTTCTTTCATGTGAGGTTTAACTACTACTACTTACTGACATTTGGGGAACTTCAGAGGGTCTTTTTATCTTAACTTTTAGTGTGTGTGTGTGCAGTGAGTGTATGCTGCTTGTGTGGGGGTGATGGCAGAAGCCAGAAGAGAGGGGGATCCCACTACCACCTCCTGAAGCTGGAACCATCGGCAGTTGTATGTGATATTGGTTCTGGGAATCAAACTCAGGTCCCCTGAAGAGCATCGGTCTTGGTCATTGAGTCATCTCTTCAGCTCCCTATCTGGGATTCACCAACCTGAACTTCCAAACATCTTTGAATGTGACTGTTTCTATACCTTCAGTTCTAACAGTAGCTTCTTGTTCCATATATATATATATGTGTGTGTGTGTGTGTGTGTGTGTAACTTAAACTGTTTTATAAGTAGTCCATCCTTTTGACCTTTCTCCTGCTCACTCCAGGACACTTCTCTGTTCTTTCCTCTCTGTCTTTTTCTTCCTTTATTTTTATCTTGCATCCAATCAATTAGCTTTCCATCATCTTCAATGTTAACCTTATGGTCCCTAAATCCAATGTCTTTTAGATTTTTAAACTTGTTAATTTAAAAATATATATAAAAGTAATAGATAAATCTCATTGCCAAAGAGTCAATAGAAAAATACAGGGAGAGGGGTGTAAAATGGCCACCCACTCCCTCTCTTGGTCCCAAAAGAAACCACTGACATCAGTTTGGAGTGGCCAGACAAGTGTCTCCACTCAGACCAGCTGCTTCCAAGCTGATACGAATATGGTAAACTTTTACTAGTTCCTCCACCTCTGTGTGTGTGTCTTTGTGTGTGTGTTATATGAATTGTGGTGTGTGTGTGTGTGTTACATATGTATTTGTGGTGTCTGTGTATGTGTTATATGAATTGTGGTGTGTGCTATATATGTACATGTGGTATCTTTATACATATGTATATGTGGTATTGAAAGAGTTAAAAACTTTTGAACCTTCCACAGATGGGGTCAAGAGTGCAGATCAGCTTGTTCTATGCTCTGGATCCTAGGAAACTAGCTATCCACAAGACAAAATAGATAAGATAGGAGTTCAGAGCTGAGAGTTCAGGTCAGCGTGAAGGTGCACCCTGGATACCAGGAACTGAACTGACCACAAGATAAATTGAATAGGGTTTGATTCTTAAAAGAAGAAAGAGATATTTCCCCATGACCGTTTCTTGAACCTGCCATGGAAGCTGAACACTGGACAGGTACTGTCTATAGATACTTAATCATGATTCCCCACCCCCTCATCTCCCCTGGGTTGCAGTTTTTCCCTTTAAAAGCTCTACCTCTTCTCTAGGTGGGAATCGTACTTAATTGTTTGCCTTTGCGTAGGACAGGCTAGAAGTGCGACCTCAATGCATTGAATTAAACATACCTCTTGCTGTTACATCAAGTTCGGTGTCTTGTGAGTTACTGGGGTGACCGTGAATTCCCGAGGAGAGGGAGAGAGTTCCTCCCTTTCTGGCGGGGCTCACAGTATCTGTGTGTGTTATATGAATTGTAATGTGTGTGTGTTACATATGTATATGTGGTATCTGTGTGAGTTTTATGAATTATGGTGTGTGTGTTATATATGTACATGTGGTATCTCTTGTGTGTATCTTTGTGTATGTGTTATATGAATTGTGTGGTGTGTGCACGTGTGATATGTATGTATATGTGGTGTCTGTTTGTGTGTCTTTTGCTTTAATTTGTTTGTTTAACTCATAGGTTATTTAATATTTGACTTGAATGTCCAATATTTGCGTATCAAATCTAGATCCCCATAGTGTCTTGTAAAATCTGGAAAGTTGGGGTTGTAGAGATGACTCAGCAGTTAAGAGCACTCACTGACTGCTCTTCCAGACAACCCAGGTTCAAATCCCAGTACCCACATGGCTCACAACCCTCTATAACTCTAGTTTCAGGGAACCCAGTGTCTTCTTCTGGCCTCCACTGGCATCAGTAGTGCAAGCGAAGCACAAACATACATGCAGACAAGCTACCTGTATCAATAAAATAAATCTGCAAAGTCTATAAATGTCAGACCCATATACCATATATGTATATCACAAACAAACAGCATCTTTTCAAAAAATTATGTTGCTTTTAATCATGTGCCTGTGTGTGGATGTGTGCACATGAGTTTGTCCACACAGGCTGGAAGCATGGGGTCATCTGGAGCTCGACTTATAGATGACTGTAAGTCCCTCCCCCTGTGTGGGTGCCAGGAACTAAACACAAGTCTTTCACAATAGTAGAGCACACTCTGAAATCCAGAACCATCTCTTGTGCCCCAAAGGGCCTGTCTTCTATGACCCTTCTGGCCCCACTGGCATTGTACACTGCTATCACTTGCCTGTTGTCTGTAAACAATGGAGTGGGTGAGCTCTAGACAAATGTGCTGGTGATGTGTGCTCTAGAAACCTCAGGAGGGCGTTGCCAAGGACTGAGCAGGACCAGATGAGGAAAGAAGGCCTCCTTTCAGAATGGCACAGTGGATGATGAGCTAGGGCAGGCTAGACCTCATGTCAGTTTGATGGGTAGACCTGGAAGATAGGATGACGTCACTGCTCACTGGTAGAAAACCATCCCTTACCTTCTCCACTGGTCCTTCTTCTGCCAATCTTCCCAGTTAATAATTCCTAACAAAAAGCACATGGCCTGCTTTCTGAGAGAAGGCTGTGTAGAATGATATGAGAGGCAATAGAGTGACAACAGTGAGGTTACCCTGCTACAGGAAGGGGACATCCAAGGCAAACCGCCTGCCACTATAACCTTATCATGAATGGATGAATGGCTGCCACTAGCCCTCAAACAGGCGCTCACCACAGCCAACTCTCCACCACTTTCTCCATGCTCCGGATTGGGACATGGTGTCCTCATTTGTTCTTAAACAATATTCTATATGTTTCAAATGCAAGGAATTTGGTACATGTAGATTTCCTCTCTGTATAAGCAATCACAGGTTAAGTAGCCACAGACCTTTTCATCCAAAGCTTATCATAATTTAGTTGCAAATAAATGCTAAGGAACACTTTTTTAAAAAATTAGTTTTACTGTTGTAAGGCATTGGTGGGGCATTGGTAAAATCACGTCCCTGGGGAGGCACGTGGTTGCAGGAATATGTGATGTAGGAGCTGGAAAGGTATCTCGGTGGTCAAGAGCACAAAATCCTGCCTCTAAACGACTCAGATTTGGTTTTCAGCACTCATATCAGGGAGTTCACAACTGCATATAACTTCAGCGCCAGGGGATACAACATTCTGTTCTGGCCTCTTCAAACACTTGAGCAGATATGAACACACACACCTTTGCACATGCATGCATGTGTGTGCGCACGCACGCACACACAGAGACACACACAGAGACATACAGACTCACACAGAGAGACACAGAGACACAGACACACAGACACAGACATACACACAGACACACAGATATAGACACACAGACACACACACACAGTCACACTAACAGACATAGACCCACACACTTTAAAAATAACTCTTCAGGCTACTGGAGAGATGGCTAAATGGTTAAGAACATCTGGTTTTCAGAGGACCAGTGTTTGGTTCCCAATATCCACATGGTGGTAACTATAGTTCTAGAAGATCTGACCCCTTCTGACTTGGGCACCAGGCAAGAGCATGATACACTTACATATGCACAGGAAAAATACACATAAAACCAAACAAATCTAAACAAAAATTTTGAAAGAAAAGTAAATAAATGTTAAGCTAGCCACACCTTCAATCGCAGCACTTGAGAGACAGAGATCTCTTTAAGTTTGAAGTCAGCCTGGTGCAAATTAATGGCCTATTTTAATTTCGTCATACACAGATACATTTTAGCATTCTTTTGTAAACCCTTCAGTGTGGTTCACGCTCTCCATTTGTTCAAGTGCCTGTGGGGCTCGAGGGAAAGGGTTGCACCCCTGCAGCCTCCAGCATGCAGAGCTCCCCTGGGGCCCTGTTCACACAGGAGCTATGCGACTCTGGTCCTGTCCTCACCTGCCTCCTGCCAGCTTCACTCCCAGGAGTCTTCCAGCTCCCCATGGCCTGTGGCTCTGCCATCTGTTCTGAGGCCAGAGGAGCGCTATCATGGCGACCAACCGCTGCTGTTTATTTTGCTCTCAGAGAGACACCAGCCTTCCCTCCACTCACAGAGAAAAAGGTTTAGCTCCTGCGAGACATTGAGACATTCGCTCTGAGTCAGGAAGGATTCTGCCTCTTCCAGGCTCACTCTGGTTAGGAGGTGATCAAGGAAAAAGGAAGGAGCTGCAGACATGAGTTTTCTGACATTTCTCCCTCTTAGAGCTATTCCTGGCATTCCTTTTGTCTTATATTGCTGCCATATTTTTTCTTGTTTACTTTTAATTAGTCATAGAAAAATGGAATTCTTGTAAATCTTAAAATCACTTAAGATATACTCCTGGGACGTCCTGCAAAATGTAATAAGTTTCTCCAAATGTGACCTAATTATAAATGTCCTTTTAAGTTTTATTCCCGTTGAGACCTAATGTCTACATTTAAAAATAATTCTTGAAACAGGTCCTTGTGGCCACAAAACTCTTCAGAGTCACTTAAATGTTATCCATCCTCCAGAGGTAGTTTTCTCTCGTGTTCGTGTGGTAGAAGCCAGTTAGGAGCAGGAGGAAGCCAAGCTGCATTTCAGCAGGGCTAGGCCAGCAGAATTCTCTCAGCAGGCTTCGCCTCTCATCTGATTAGAGTGTTCTGGTCTACCAGTGATTCCTATCATCCTCTGCCGCAATTCAAGCTGTGAGCACTGGGGTTCAATACCATGGCCTCCTCTCCACACTCTGAGAACTCCCCACTGCAATGCTTTGAGCTGAGTGCCTTGAATACCTTGATGCTGCCCTAGATAGGTTGTCCCGGGGAATCCTCGTGCTCTCTCAGTCTCATGGCTCCCAGTGTTTGCTGTCTCCTAACATCCTTGCAGCGAGTCTCCCTTTAAAGGTAACCCTGCTTCTCTGAACAGAAGCACACTGATGGCTGGCCAGCATATATTGCCTATCTGCACTGACTTAGCCAAACTGACCTCCTAACAGCCAGTCTCTACGGATGCCTTTAGATATGACTTTCCTTTCAACTTCTCCATTTAGCTGTCATTTAAAAGAGCAAACTATGAGAAGCATTCTGATCTAGAACCACTGCCCTGGTTGTTGGGGTCGAAGTACCCACCAGAAGTGTTCTGAAGTCAGACAGGCCTGCCTCGAACCCTCGCCCCCCACAAAGAGCTCTAGCAGGTGTTTCTCTCATCTCTGTTTCCTTGTCTGTAGCACTGAGATAGTAAAGCACTGACCCGCAAAGTCACCATGAAGACTGACAGCAGGTGAGGAGCAGTGCCGAGCGCTTAGCATGGAGCCGGGCATGTGGAGAGCAGCAGGCACGAGCTATTATTGTTAGACAATCCAATGACTTCTTCCAGCTAAGATAATAACATTAGCACAGACTGGGGGTGCCAGAGGGATTCAAGCCAAAGAGGAATAGAAAATAAATCACCCCAGCCCTCTGCATGTTCTTCCAACTCACAAGAGAAGCAATCAGCTAAGAAAAGAGAGAGACCATGGCCAGGCTCGCTCTCAGGAGGCCTTGAACATACCATTCCAGACCCTTCTCTGAGAGGAGAAACTAAGCATTAAAAAGAACAGGCACATTTTAATTTTGATTCCAGAGTGTACAACCATTCTGTGCTGAATGGTACCTGCGAGTCCTTGCCAGGAATAGAGATGCAGGCTCCAGTTAACCTGCGTTGGAATCGAGATTGAAAGGCTGAGTTTGACGTTGGGAGTTTTTAGAAGATAATACAGTCACGCAGGTCTCCTTACTCAGCCTTGCCAAAAAGCTCTGCAGGCTTTCTCCCAGAGAGACTAGAAGAAAAGAGACAAGAAAAGAACATCACTGCCTGGGAGCAACAAAGAACCGACTAGAAGCACACAGGCTGTGGAGAAATGGCTGGCAATGGTCGTGGTGGAGACTGGGGCAGGGAGAGATCAGAAGGGGAGAAACAGCATCATGTTTGCTGTTCACCCTGTTTGCTTACCCTGTGTCAGGCGATGTGAGGTCTGCATTATATTGGGAGGAGATCGGCCTCCATGCAGAGTATCTGACAGCATTTCTAGCACATTCCACAAGATCATGACTGATTTAATGCGACAGCAGAGGAACATTGTGCACTCCTGTTATGGAGTGGGTTCACTCGCACACTCTTGCCAGGTGCTTGCACACAAGCTGACCAAGTCTACTGAGCTAGATATTTCTTGGGTGTCAAAATGAGTTATCTTTGTCTTCATTTCTCTTCTCAGACCCGTATGTGCTGGGCTTTCAGGTGATTAAGCTGAAGCCAAAGGTTAGGGAAGCATGTGGTGTGCACTAGGCCCTGTCCAGAGCCCCTTGTCTCACCCCAGAGCTTCCCCACAGATCTGAGCAGCAAGCTGTCCAGACAGGAGTCCTGGTCGCTGATCTCACAAGACTAGTCTTCCCTAGTGAGGATGGAACTGAGGAACACGCCACCTTTTCCTCACTATCTCTCAGAATGTCTCCAGGACAGACACATTGACTTCTTCCCACTGGCTTGCCTCCTTCCACATCACATGTTCCCTCACTACGCCTCCCAGGTCACACCGAGGTCACACGCTACAGCCCTCTCCAAGAACTCCTGGAATGAACCACTTGGCAACTTAAAACACTGGAAGCTCACTTCTCCTAGTTCTAGAGACCAGAAATCCACAATGACAGTGTGCACAAGGCTGTGTTCACTCTGCAGCCTCTGGGGACCCATCCCTAGTTAACACATGCTCTGCCAGTGGCTCCTGCTACTCCTTACCTTGTAGCTGCCCCCTTCTCATTCCTCTCCATTACCCAACCTGCTACCCCTTACTTGGCTGTGGCTTTCTCCCCAAAAGCATTCACCACCATTTAACAAGAATATAACCCCAGCCTCACATGGGGCACATGTTTTTAATCCTCAGAACTTGGAAGGCAAAGACAGGCAGATCTTTGTGAGTTCAAGACCAATCTGTAGAGAGTGAATTCCAAAACAGCCAGGACTACACAGAGAATCTCTGTCTAGAATACGTATATGTATATGTGTATGTGTATGTGTATGTGTATGTGTATGTGTATGTGTATGTGTATGTGTATGTGTATGTGTATGTATATATGTGTGTATATGCAAACACATACACACACATCCCGTGTTTGACATGTTTGTCTGTTGCCTCCAGCCATGGGATGTTATGCTGAAAACAGATGTTTGTCTTTCTGGGTTACTTCTAGATCTCCAGGATGTAGTATTGTGCCTAGTACATGAAGCATTCCAATAGTTACTAATAGAAGGATGATGATACCAGCGGCTGTGTGCCTCACACCCTGCAGGCCTCAGAGAGAAGCACAAACCAACTACCCTGAGCTAATCACCCCAGGAGGTGTAAGGGATGAGTGTGGGTTCAATCTTCATCAGTATTTTTAACCCTGAGGAGGAGACTTGGGAAAACCACCAGATCTTTAACTGCAAAATGACCCCTCCTCCACTTCACTCTGACATACCAGAAGTGTCCAAATAGGAAGTGTCCCAATAATTTTTCTAAAGAAAGATATTTTTTGCTTCAGAGAGTAAGCAAGATCAAGTAACTCCCCAGGGACTACAGAAGCCTGGATCTCAGCCAGCTCTGGTTTCCTGGAGGTGGCAAAGACTGCACCCCATCCATCACTAAAAGACCCTTCCAGGAAGGCAGCACCTGCACCCCAACTGTGGAACCGTGCCATGTGGTCCATTCAGACCTGCTGGCCCCAGGTGCCTCTAAAGGTGGGGCTCTTCTGTTGGTCACAGGATGCTTGACTCAGGAGATCTCTGGCTAACACACTATACCTGCTCTAGGAAGCAAAGGCTTCCAGTCAGGGAGTGCTTCAAGACAGAGTAAGCAGGCTCAAGTTAGCAGAAGTGCATGGTGGTAGAAACTAGGGGACAGAAGAAAGGCCTCAGAAGAAGGCCAAAGGAGGCCAGAGTGTGACCCTTAAGGCCCTTGACCTGCCGTGATTCTAGGGGCCTAGAGGCCTAGCTAGTCCACAGATTTTGTTTTCTGGAAGTTTCTATTACCGTCAGAGGTTTGCAGTTTCTTCACTATAATAAATAAATAAATAAATCCCACCAAGTTAAATGGCCTTTTCTTCCTTGCAGGTCAAAGAATACAAGAAAAATGCAAATGTGTGTTTTTATTTGTTTTAGTTTTAATTTAATTTTATTTTATGTATCCATATACATAAAATAATGTCGATGCACCACATGCCTACAGAGCTGGCAGGAGCAAGAGAGGGCATCTCTTGGATAGTTGTGAGCTGCCATGTGGGTGCTGGGAATCAAACTCAAGTCCTCTAGAAAGAGGGCCAGTGTTCTTAACTGCTGAGCCATCTCTCCAGCTCCCGCATAGGTACACAGAACTAGTGGGGAGGCGGAGCTCCAGTAAGGAGGCGGAGATCCGGTGGCAGGCGGAGCTCCAGTGGGGAGGAGGAGCTCCGGAAGGGTCCCTACCCTGGAGCTAATGATCTCTCCTCTGTGCCACGAGCCTGGCACTATGGCCCTTCCTTCAGAAATGTGGCCACCTGCACAGACCTCACCCAGGAGACCGTTAAAAACAAGATCTGTACTGGCTCCTCAGGGTCACTCCACCCGGTCCATCAGAAGATTGTTCAAGTGTGAAGTCTGCCACTCCCTCCCCTGTGCTAACACACCACAGTCAACAACTCAACATCCAAATCACCTTTCCACTCCCAACTCCGATACAACAGACTTCTAGCTCACATCAGTAATCGAATGGGTACCAGTTCAGTGGGTAAAGTCTCTAAGAGCCTCCTTTCCTTCGCAGTGCCTTCCCGTGTGTTTCTCATTAGATTTCCTCTGCAGGGTATGAGGACATTTTTTTTTCAGGGTGGTGGTGGTGGTGGCGGCGGTGGTGGTGGTGGTGGTGTTTGTTTTCTTTTTCCAGTGGTTCATCCTGCTTTGGTAAAACCCCATTGAATAAACCCAAACCTTAGGAAGCTGTTCTTCACAGCTGCAGATGATCCCTAGTGAGCATTCTAACTGCTTTCCTCACCATAGCATCATCTCTGAGAACTGCGCTTTCAGGTTACAACTTGTTTGTATTGCAAACACTGGAAGGAGAAAAAAAAGTCCCAGAGAGAGATGAAACAGCAAGAAATGAAGGCGGCTGTTTTTCACAAATATTCTTGTTTCAAGCTCCAAAACCACGTGCTCTCAAGTGACCCGTACAAAGGTCAGTCGCAGGTACGGTCCAGATCCGCCACGCCCACTGGTGTTGACAAGCCTGCCCAGAGGCCAGAAGGGAACAGGGAAAGAGAAGAAGCCTCTGTGAGCGCCTACCTTTCTCTCCACCTTTCTGGTTTTGTGCCCTTTGCCTTTTTTTTCTCTAAAGCACACACTAAGGGCTGCCGATGAACCCCACACTGTTCCCGGCCCAGAAAACACAGCCACTAAAAAGTCACACAGGGTCACATAAGAAGACAAACACGGAGTTCAGCCTGAGGAAGCCATGCTCAGGCAGGCAGGCAGGCAGGCAGGCAGGCAGGCAGGCAGGCAGGCAGGCTGGCTGGTTGGGAGAATTAGCTGAGTCACTTCAAATTGTAAGTACTGTGTTGGAGAATCACCCTGTGGTCAGAGAGTGGACACAGATTTCCATCACCACTCTGTTGTTAAGGTCCAAAGGAGAGTGCTGATAGTCCCTGGCTAGCCTCTTCCCTGGTCCTGCCCTGATTTTGAACTACCCACCAGTGCCCCTTCAGCATCCTGGAGTCTCTGGCTATTGACTCCATAAAGACCTTGCATCTTGCCCATTGTCCCGCTGAGTCAGGCAGGTCCACAGCCCAGGCCTAGGAGTTTGCTGCTGCTCTAGTTTCTGAGTGACCTTGACCTGAGAGATTCTCTACCCCTCCCTAACTCTCCCATATTGGTGCTGACAGCTCACACGGCCCCTACCCAGCTGAGTGTCAAGAGATTCGATGGCTCACTTTCCCCCTGGTTTGATAGCCCGCCCTTTTCTTTCTCAGCAGCATTGATTGCTCCAGGACCAGGATAGCTACTCAGGTTCCCAGAGGGTTTACACTCAAGATGTGGCCAGTTCTTAGGCAGGAAACCATTCATCTCCAACAGATGCACCTTCTCTTTGCCCAAAACCAGCCAGGTGCCAGAGGCTGATCCAGCATGCAAGACCAGGGCAGGTTGCGTCTTGCTGATGGCCTCATCCCAGCTGTGGAGGCTGAGGAATCGATGTTCCCACAGCCCCATGTCTGTATCCTTCCCTCTTGCTCCAAATAAAGCCAGCTGCTTTGCTAACTGGACCACAATTTCTTTTTCTGAGCATCCCAGACATATTCTGGAGGTTTCTGCTTGTGAGCAAGAGTCACCGGAAGCACGATTTGTCTGTTGAACAGGATGTTAGCCTGTGCTTCATAATAACAATTTGCAAAGGAAAACTGGCCGGAGCTGGGCCTTTGGCTTTTCCCAGGAGGCCCCGTGCTCACCTTGGGTTTACAGACTCCCCATCTGCTTAGGTACTTTGACTTACGTTGGCTGAGATCCACAATGGCTGATTTGGTTTATTTTAAGGAGTTTTATTTTAAGAAACTTTTGACATTTGAGAATTTAATTGGAACAATCTGTACCCAGAAAAAAATTTTTTAATGCACTCTAGGATTAAAAGATATAATTCTGAGGATATAAGGTTTTAGAAGAAAAACAGAATAGCAGAAAAGCAGACCTCCATTCCTGGCTGATATTTGTGCTTCAAGAGTTTGCTAAAGACCTGTCACACAAGTCCTGCGGCTGGGCCTTCTGCCCACAACGAGAACAGTGAGATTGGGTCTGGCAGTGTGGCCCAGTGGTAGAGTACACCTAGGTACACAGGTCCTAGGGCTCAATTCTTAGCGCTAGACAACAAAATGGCTGCTACTAATGTTAGTCTAACCTTCTAGCACATTCTTCATACTCTACTGGGTAACTTTCCACCACGACAGTCCCACAGACATCAAGGACATGTCTGTTTTGACTTTCAGCTGGCTTTCCTTGTGTGGCCAGGCCTGTATTCGGATGGTTTACAGAAATTTGCCACATTCTCTTAATGTGTTCTGATGTTAAGAGTCTGTGAACAAACTACATTGGCTCAGCATTCCTCCACCTAAGAACAAAGGCCCAACCAGAAGTGCAAGAGCCTGGTGGCATTTGAAACTCTCAAGAAGACCCAGCCTTAAAGACTGGCCTGCATCTCTGTGGGTGTTCAAATCAGACTCCATCGTATTTTAGTGAGTTGGAGATCACTGTGGAGCCAAGTCAAAGCTCTGTAGCCTAGCCTGCAGAGGGGAAGAGAGAGGGAGAAGCCAGGCCCTCAGCAAAGTGGTGGGAAGAATGGAGGACAGGTTGCATACAAGCAGCAAGCCATGCTTCCTCAACTTCTGTCACACATTCTGCCTTTGCTGCTGCAAACTGACACACCCAGTGTCAACCAGTGTCCAGGCTCTGCGAGTCTGCCCTAGGTCATTCAGTTATTTCCACAGCCACACCTCCATTCTCCAGTCACCCAGGTGGCATCTTGGAACTGGTGTCCACCTTATCTTACTGCCATAACAGTGAATAATGGCGTGTCCTTTTCAATGTTTTTTAACCTCTCTGATCGATCCTATTTTGTCACGCACTGCACACGGGCTTTGTGGAGAGCCCTAAATGTCAGCAGTTTGAGTTGTATTTGAGAAGTGAGTTAGGAAAAAAGATGGTATTGATTGTTTGTGAGTCAGCTATGTGTCCATTTCCCCTGGGATTACATTGAAGGCTCTGACTGAACAGACTCTTCCTCCTCTCTGCAGACTCTCCTTCCTCTCTGCAGCTGTCCTCCTGATCTATGTCTTATTTGAGGTGAATTAGACTCTCTTCTTACTTTAGCAGGTCTGAGTTCTCTATCAACTGGCTTTGGGCTTTCTTGTGATCCTATCTAGAACATTCCACTCCCAAAACCCTTTGGGCTGGAATCCCACCCCATGTCTGTGAGGTCCACCAATGTAGCCACCATCCAGCCGAACAAATTCTGATTTACACTGTTCTCCAATGCCCATCTCAGATTCATGTTAGCAACCCCACATTGACTCGGTCACACAATTTCTAAATATTGAACTATAGATAAGTACACAAAGCCTATAGAACCACCACACAAATGTCATCTTCCTAGGTATTTCCAATGTATGGTACCCTTTCTTCCTTTGAACTTTGTTTGCACTTCCTTGCAAAAAGTGGTCTGAGTTCTGCTATGAATATAAACACTGTTTTTACCAAATCTGCAATGCTTGACTTTCCCAGGGCATGACCTGTGTCTTACCATCCATGGATTCACACAGGTGCTTATGGCAATAGTTTCCGTATTTGCCGTTACTAGACTGGTGGTGAAGATTATCACCAGGGCCGGAAGTCCAGTTGTGCTAAGGATACAATGACATCATATATATACAATACTTCCCAGAGTGCTTGGAGCAGCAAAGGCTCAATTAGTGATGGCTAATAGTATTAATTGTACATCCATGGTTGGGAGTGAAGGAGCTCAGCTTTAAAGTTCTGTGATTCTCCATGACGCTGTCTCCCCACCTAACACACATTTTATAATCACAGGAGGATTTTTATGAATCCTAAGGCCAGGGCCAATACCTTTTTTAGTTTCCCCAAGTGACTCCATTATGCATCCAGCTATTCTATAATGCTTCCAATCTTCTTCCTGGCAGAAGAGCCAAGAGTGTCGGAAAGGAACGGCAGCTAAATAGACGGCGCCACTCCTATAAAAATCTTGCTGATAAGCAAGTTCGTGCCAGGCATAGCTTCTAATGCCTGGGACCCCAGCACTCGGGAGGCAAAGGTCAGTAAATCTCTGTGAGTTTGAGGTCAGCCCAATCTACATAATGAAGTCCACATCAGATGGGGATACATGTGAGACTCAGTCTCTTACTAATTAATTAATTAAAACGATAATGACTAAGCAGGTGCGGTAAGCAGGAGAAAGCTCACTTTCAGGGTTACCTTACCTGGTGATTCTCCTGGGTGGAGTCACCTGGGAGGGAAGGCATGGTGGAGAGACATAACTCAGTCAGCAAACTTTTGTCAAGGGACTTCTTGAGGTCAGCAGAATTTCAGAGACATTTACATTAGATTCAGCCCCTGTGAGAATTAGAACATTGCCGGGCAGTGAGTCTCACTGTGTTTGCCCAATTCTTTTGTTCTAACAACATGGTGATGTAGGAAATGATTGAACAATAATCCTTTCAATGGTTCTCATTCTCATGAAATAGTCTGGTCTTAAGAATAAACTTGCTTTGAGTAAAGACAACATGTGACTGCCATCAAGAATCAGGTGTTGCTTTCTCAATAGATTTATGAAACTGGAGCATTGTTTGGTCCAAAGTGATGTCAAATACAAAGTAAAGGTCTCTCTTCTGACAGCGTGGTACACTTCATCTTTTATGATAGTTAGTACAGTGTTTGAGTGTTCATCCCCCATGGCAAGAAGTTCTTCTAGATGCATTGCCTGAAAAATAAGACAATTCTGCTCTAACTAGCTTTGCTCCTCTTATGAGAACTATATAGCCTGATACTTTGTCTCACAAGAGAAATATTGAAGGCTGTTCAGCTCAGTGGTATAGTGCTTGCCTCACATAAAAGAGGCTCTGAACACGAAGATCAGTGGAAATGAACAAAGAAGGTAGGAGGAGCAGGAGATGGGAGGAGCATAAAGTGGGAGGAGCAGAAGGTGGGAGGAGCATAAAGTGGGAGGAGCAAAAGGTGGGAGGAGGGAAGAGCCAGGAATGGTGGCTGACTATGATTCCAGAGCCCAGGAGCTGGACGAAGGAGCACAGTGAGGGCCCAGAGTCCTTCAGCTTCGACTGCACCCTCATACTATCGAGTGCCTGAGTTCTGAGGCCAGACCATGACCACTTCCAGTAAACCAATAAAAGGGCCTGGAGGGATAGCACAGCCGCTAAGGGCCAAGGCTTGCACTGCTAAATGTCAAGGCTTTGGTTCTCAGCACCCAACTCATCAAAGCCCCGTGTCTTCATCTTCTTTGTTAGGGGCTGGAGAGATGGCTCAGCGGTTAAGAGCACTGGCTGCTCTTACAGAGGACAAAGGATCCTTCTCAGCACCCATACATGGCCACCCAGAACCAGCTGCAAGATCTGCTTTGTCACAGCCCTTCAGTGAGTGTGAGGAAAGAGTCAAAAGCAAAAAAGTTAGGTTGTGTTTTGAGACTGCTTCTCCACCCAGTTACGGTACTGAACATGTCAAGTGGCCCTCTCTGTTGATCTCCTTTGATGTCTTATTACAAATGTCTTTAGTTATCTGGATATATTTTGAAGTATTAAAGGAAATGTGAGAAGAGATAAACTGGCCAGAGGGAGTCTGCTGGACGACACCACAGTCATCCACAAACTAAGTTTACTCTGCTCTCTGTTCAATGTGGATTTTCTTATAGAAACTTTGGGTTGTCTTTGAAATAAACATTTTTATGTGTAAATTATATCCAAAAGTATTATTTTTCTCACATAGCATATCATTAGAATATGTGGACTTTTTTAAACTCCAAAGTGAAATGAACGTTTAAAGGAAATACTTGTTGGAATCTTGTGTTTTAGATCAAGGCTCTTTACTGCCATAAACCCTTCAATTATGTGAGATCATCAAAACATCTGTTCCCATGTACTCATGGCCTCTGGAACATGACTCCTTTCTAATGCTCTTCCTCCGCTATAATACCGTAAATTATAGAAAACATACATGAGCGTACCCAGCACTTGTATGACAGATTTGTTCCTGGTGATCACAAAGAGGGGCCACTAGCTGCCATTACAGTTAGGATTCACATCTGTGAATGAAAGCATCTGCTGTTGGGAACAGGGCTGTTGCTTAATGGTAGAGCGCCTGCCTAGCAAGGACTGTGGCCTCTGATCTCAGAGGGATGCAGACCGAGATGGGAATGCCTCCTACTCTCATTGCCTTGAAAGAGGAGAAGGAAATTAGAATCTCCCTATGTTGTCTGAAGTCCTGGTTCTCCCACAAACAGTCTGCTGAAGCCTGGTTTTAGAAAGAGGAGGATAAACCAAAGTCTAGTGTGGTTTAGAAGATGGGAAGATAAGGGAGAACACTGTTCTTGCCCATGTTGTGTGAGAGAGGGGCTGCAGCCAGGTCTGTTTCTTTGAATGCCCAGTCAGCACTCTTTGGAAGACTCATTAGTCTTATGTACTGACGAGAAAAGCACCAAATACACTAAATAAGCAAATGTGCTGTCATTTTAACACTGGAAATCAACACACAGAAAACTTACAGGTATTCCTCTGTGATAAAAGACATCAGGAAGCATCACCATCACCATCACCATCACCACCACCACCACCACCACCACCACCACCACCACCATCATCATCATCATCATCATCATCACTACTACTATTTTCCATCCCAACTGCAGTTCTCCCTCCCCCCTCCTCCCTTCCCCTCCCTCACATCTCTGCCTCCTCATCCACTACTCCTTAGAATAGGGCAGGCCTCCCATATCAACCAAACATGGCATATCAAGTAAGACTAGGCAGCTCCTCTCATATCAAGGCTGGACAAGGCAACCCAGTATGAGTAAAAGGATTGCAAAGGCTGGCTATAGAGTCAGAACAATCCCTGTTCCCACTCTCAGGAGTCCCACAGGAAGACCCAGCTACACAAATGCGACATATATGCAGGGAACCTAGGTCAGACCCATGCAGACTCCCTGGTTATCAGTTCAGTCTCTGTGAGCCCAGGGTAGTTGATTGTGTGGGCCATGTCCTTGTGGTGTCCTTGACCCCCTGGCTCCTGTTTCCTCCCCCTCTTCTCTAGGATTCCCCAAGCTCCACCTAATGTTTGGCTGTGGTCTCTGCATCTGTTTCCATCAGTTGCTTGGTGAAGCTTCTCTGATGACAATTATGCTAGGCCCCAGTGTATGAGCATAGCAGAATGTCATTATGAAGCATTTTATTGACTTTTATTTTTTAATTTTTTTGCCAATCATGTTTGGTTCTTTCCCAGGTCTCTGGGCTATCCAGTCTCTGGTTTCTGGCCCTTCAGGCAGTGTCAGGGTTGGGCTCTTTCTCGGGCATGAGTCTCAAGCTGGACCAGTCATTGGTTGGCCACTCCTACAATTGTTGTGCCACCTTTACCCCAGCACAAGTTGTAGGCAGGGCAAACTGTAGGTCCAAAGTTATGTGGCTGGGCTGGTATCCTAAACCCTCCACTGGAAGTCTGAAGCAAACATTCTAAATTTAGATCTGGTATCTGGTCATTTCTACAGAAAATAAAAGTAGGTTATTGTATTAGTCGTATTTCTCACTGATGACCTGATAAGACGTAACTTTAAGGGAGAAGCAGTTCCTTTTGTCTTACAGTAGGAGGGGGACACAGTCTTACAACAAGAGGGGACACAATCTGACATCAGGAGAGAACACAGTCTGACATCAGGAGAGAACACAGTCTAACATGAGGAGGGGACACAGTCTGACATCAGGAGGGGACACAGTCTGACATCAGGAGGGAA
>JANHMN010000012.1:60882765-60893529 GCA_030674055.1 Rhabdomys pumilio
TGGTGGTGGTGGTGGTGGTGGTGGTGGTGGTGGTGGTGGTGGTGGTGATGGTGGTGGTGATGGTGGTGGTGGTGTTGTTGGTGGTGGTGATGGTGTTGATGGTGGTGGTGGTGGTGGTTATGGTGGTGGTGGTGGTGGTGACAACAATGATGATGATATCATCCAGCTTGATCAACTGTTCATCTCAGTCATCCCAACTGACCCCTGAGTGGCTTTGTGAGTTTCCACATATCAGCGCCACATTGAAGAAGAAGTCCACTTTGTTATACACAAAATCAAGTGTTTGAGCCTCAGACAGTGATGCTACAAGAGGAGCAGCTTACATTACTTCAGTGTCCCTAGCTTATCTTGAAGAAGGCAAGTTTGTGCACAGAGTAGGGTTCTGGGAGAGCCCTGTAAACCATTACTGCAGGTCGAGTCCTACAGACTGTTTGCAAAGCAAATCCTGCCTCCCGGGCTTGGGAGTCATGAGAGGAGCAAATCCAAAACTAGAAGCTGATTTTCAAATTAGTTGCTTCTCTTGCTGACCTTAATTGTATATACGACTACTGCCTTGAATTAACCGTGGAAGGACACGTTGAATGAGTCAGCTGACCTTCTGCTTATCCCAGCTCCTTTAAGAGTCTGTTTTCCTCCCGAACTTACTTAACAGAAGATCAACCCAAGAGCAAAGCTAAGGACTGGGAGCGTTATCGCGCATGCGGATACATGATTCTCCACCCGCCCACCCCCACCCCGTGCGGCTGAATATCTTCCTAGTTTTGACTGAGTTCAAGTTCCAATTGATTACTCTCAATAGCATTTTCCAGGGTAGACCAGAAGACCAAACTAGAAAAAGAGCCTAAACTTTTGTTTGGTTGGTTGGTTGGTGTTTAGGTCAAACCCCCATAAGAGCTTTCATTTGTATTTCAGTGGGGAGTGGCTCTCCTGCCTTCTCCCACCTCTCTTTCCAATCCCTCTACCCAAAGCATTGAAACTTGACCTGCCCCCAGGATACCTAGGCATTCAGAACTCAAAGCAGTTTTTCAGGAAATTCATTTCTGCATCCTTTAACCAACTCTTCCAGGCAGTCAGATCAAGCAGCCCTTTTGGGAGTTGGCCCAGGTTCTAGCCTTCTTCTTTGATGTCGGTAAACTCCCTCAGGGGTGGGAACTTAAGACTGTTCATATGAAAGATCCTGGCTCCAGCCAGGTCTAGCTCCTTCCGGTCAAGCCTGGAAGAGAGGGTAGCAGATATACCTAACTTGAGCATATTCTCCATTTTCTGTGTGGAGGCAGGCCAGTTTCCTTCTCCCTTTCCCAGATGTGGAAGTCAGAGGTGGTGTGACTTGAAAAGTCTCTGGGAGGGACATGACCCAGTTGGGACAAGTTCTCAGAAAGGCTGTCCTTCTGATTCCAGTTTATCCTCATTTACTTTAAGGTGTAGGAGCCCTCACGAGAGAACGTTCTCTTTGGGCTTCATTAGTGAAAGGACTTGTGCTATTCCAGAGCCAGCGGGTTCTCCGTCTGACAACTATGAACTGTGTAACTACTTGGCTTGGCCTCCCGTGCTGAGCCATCTACTGCTGTCTTCAGGGACTTCCAACACACATATTCTACACGAGACTCACTCTGCCTGGCTCCTTTTTTGTTTTCTTTTTTAACTTTTGTTAGTTTGTTTTCAATGTTCTTCGTGCCTGTTCTGTTTCGTCCTTCCGCCATCTCTACATCTTGGTTAGGAAAGTAATGCAATATAACTAAAGTCAAATCAGCTCTAAACACACGTACTTAAAGCTATTCACTTTCTCCTCTTTTCTCTTTTGATCAGTTTTCTCTTAACCACATATAGATTCCAAGGTCATCCTTCTGATTATGCTAATGCCTTCAGCTACAAATATTTGCTATAATTAAATTATAAACTAGAGGGTAGAAATAACAGGGCTGCCATAAGAACGAGAGCCTGCACTGAGAGTTTCGTTTTCAGCTCTGAGTGTACTTGGTATCTGACCTTGGGCAGGGCCCTTCTCTCCGGATCTCAGCTTCCTTGTTTATAAAATGAAGGGGTTGGACCAGGTCACCTCCAAAATCCCTCCAGCTCTGAAATTCATTGACTCTTTGACCCATTGTGGGTGCTTAATAAACAACAAGCACACTTCCAGAGAGCCTCGGGAACAAATTGACTCAGACACTTCAGTCAACAAATATTTACTTTGTGTTCACCCAGAAAGTGATTGCAGTGTGGGACAAGTCAGATCCGAAGGGAAACTTAGCGCTCACTCACCTGGCCCTGCTGCAGCTATAGCAAAGTTTCCCTGGAAACCAATAAAAGCTAAAAGCACTCACAGACAGAAGGAGTGGCAGGCACAGTGCAGGAAGTGCCACAAGAGTGGAGAGGGTCTCACTCCTTTACCTAAGTAAATCCCATAGGTAAGGGAGTCAGGGTTTGTTTGATTTTTTTTTTGTTTTTGTTTGTTTGTTTTTGCAAGTTAGCGAATCAATGTTTGATTTTCGAACTCTACAAATCAAAAGTGATCTATTTAAGAACATGGATGAGGCCCATCATGATGGTTCAAGAGGCAACAGAGTTCGGTGAGCTATAGGCCAGCCTGCTCTACCAAGTGAGTACCAGGCTAGCCAGGTCTACATAGTGAGACCTTGACTTTAAATTATAACTGGAGAAGGTATTGATGTTTAGTCAGTGATAGTCTTCTTAGCATGTTCACAGCCTCGGGGTTGGTCTCATGAGTTCTTGCTAAAATACGGGTATTCTGTGTCATTTCATCACAAACAGTACTGTTGGGCTTATTATATTTTTTAAGCTAATCATTGGTTTGTGGAGCTCAACCATAGAGCCTTTGCCCAGTAGAAAAAGGGCCCTGGGTCAGTTCCCAGAATGGTAAAAATATATGTATTATATTTTATGGTAGAGGGGTTGTATAGCATGTCAAAGACACTGGATTTTATCCTTAGTACCACATGGATTTAGCATAGTGGCACACATCTGTAATTCTAGCACTTGGGATGTGCAGATAGAAGGGTTAGAAGTTCAAGGTCATCCTCAGCTGCATAGGTTTGAGGGCAGCTTGGAATAAGAAGAGGAAGAAGAAGAGGAAGAAGTTAACTACTATCTTGTCAATTATTATGAGCATTTTCTTATTGATTTCCGTTCTGAATTGTTTGTACTTTTTCATACAAATAGAGTTCCAAACTACTAATAACGTCTTTCAGAATTTGCCAATTTATAAGGCATGGAGACAAGACAAGGATAAACTAGCAACAGTGGTGAAACGTGTATGTGCTCCTCAAATGTCTCAAAGGAGGTACAAGAAGAACCCATGTTTGCTTCCCTAAGAAGACTGAGAAAGGAGAGAGGAGCAGAGACAGGGAGGGGGTTTTGCCATACACATGACCCTCCCATGGCTTTCATGAGTCTGAACCTTTGAGAAAGACTCCAAATCTTACTGCTTCAGTTGTCTCATTGGACCTTGAAGTATTAAGCATTCTCATGGGACATGCATCTTTACTGTTTTGAAAGCCTAAACGTTTGGTTTTCCTTGCCATGCAGACAGACAGAGGCTGACATCCGAGTGTTCCTCGCATGCTGGAAGTGACTGTAGGCCTCACTGGGAAAAGTCTTTCTCTATTCTCAAATTTTAACTGCATTTCCTTCAATGGCAGCCAAGCATGCCTTGCAGTCTGGCCATTCCAGCACACTCGGGGCGCCATCACTTATGCACACGCTTACAGACTCAAGAGGGCTTCCTGCTTCTTAGTCAGTGTGCTGATTTGCTCCCTACATAAATGGACATGAACTTAAGTCATCAAAAATAATATTGTAGGGCAGGGATGTAGCTCAGTAGTAGGTCTCTTGAGCAGAAGGCACAGTGTTCTGGGCTCCCCGCCCCCAGCATACTGAATTAATAGTAAATACCTAAATAGCTTTCAGCAAGGTCATAGAGTAGGAGACAGCTAGCAAACTGCACCAATTCTTTTAGCCCAAGTCTTGGGGGAAAAAACAGTCAAAATCTCTTTCAAACTTTGAGGTCATGACTCTTTGATTTCTTTTATTGAAAACAATCCAAAATAAGAGGTCCATTTTAAGGAATAGTCTTTAAAGGCATAATTATAACAAGAAAAAGTCTTCATGTATACACATACAAAAATACAGTGTAATACAAGGTTAGATTATTGCAGAAATCATTCAAAGACTAATTCTCAACATGTAACTTCTAGTGTGGCTTATTCTGGAAAGTGAAAGCCATATGAAAATGTTTTTTCTTGAGTCCCATCAGATGTCACTATGACTCTGTCAATGTCAGCTCCAGATAAAGGCCAAGCAGGTAAACAGATGTGAATCCTAAAGTGAATACCTGACTCCCTTTCTTCCATGGCTTGCAGCAGGAAACTGTCTTTAAGGCCTTCAGGACCAGGAGCCGAGGAGAATGACTCTGTTACTGTGATCCTTAAAACCAGGGCACTAAGTAGAACGAGACTGGTAAACTGGTAATCCCTGCTACTTTGGAAGCTAAGGCAGGGGAATTATTAGAGCCCACGTGTTCAAGTATCTGAAGAACAGACTATGATCTCATAAAAACGGTCACTCATCCGCGGTTTCTTAGAAGACCTCTCTCTATTAGTCAGTTTTCACCATGATAACAAATACTCAAGAGAAACAAGAGAAAAGGTTTATTTGGCTCATGGTCTTGGAAGTTTCTGTCCAACATTCCCTAGACCCACGGGGCAAGAATATCACGACTGCAGGAGAGTGTGTGTGGAGGAAGCTGTTTACCTCCTGATGTCAGCGGGGAGGCAGAGAGACAGAGGAAGACTGTGACACTCCTTCTCTTCCCTGCCCAGGCCCTCAGCCTATTGGATGGTGCCAGTCACATACAGGTTCTGAAAGCACTTTCTCAGATAGCCCCAGAAATGGGCTTCATTAGCCCAGTCCAACTGACATCACAGCTTTCCTTTCTAGAACTTTCTATGGAGAGGATCAACTGTTCTCTAGCATCATACTAGTTTTAATGGCATTGTTTGATACTGGGAAGTCTTCATTTGGGGATGCTTGCTGTGATGTGGTGGGCTTTTTGTAATCCTTGTTTCTCTCTGGGATGTCTTGGCACCCTGGAGCTCACCTGTGTTAATGGAGAATACACACCTGGATGGTAGAGGAAGGAGGTTTGAAACCATCTCTGTGCTAGTAATTGTAACTATCTCTCCTTAAGACAATCGCAGGCAACTCTCAATGTCTTTTCTCTTTCCCCTCCTCACACACATTGGTGACTGATATCTGCAATCTCTTAATACCTCCTACTCTCTATGAAACAGGCAGCCTCACAGAGTGGTGGTAGCATACAAACCATGAACCCCAAGGGCTGAGGGTACAGCTCAGTGGTAGAACACTTGCCTCTCATACACGAGACCCTACGTTCAGTCCCCAGTATCACAAACAAAACAGGGACCACTTGTCCATTCAGAGGCTTCAGAGATCACTACTGGAAAAGGCTTCCTTCCCTAAGCGCATGCTCTAATTGTAGGAGAGATGACCTTAGAACATGTCTACACACAAGGAGAGTGGGGGAATACTTTGCTGAACTTAGTAGTTAAAATGTTACTTTGTATGTCAGATGTAGCACCAAATACCTTTAACCCCAGCACTGGGGAGGCAGAGGCTGGAGGATCTCTGTGAGTTTGAGACCAGTCTGGTCTACAAAGTTCTAGGACAGCCAGGGCTACCTAGAGAAACCCTGTTTCAAACACACACACACACATACACACACACACACACACACACACACACACACACACACTTAAATAAACACTTCTCACTAGGGTTCATTTTTGGATTGTTAACTATAAGCATCTCAAAAAAGACAGAATGTTCTGATGTCTACCTTCCTCCCATCCTCTGAAGCACCAAAGAATTGTGGAAGAGTTTTGCTATCATAGCATCAAGTATCTGGTTTCTCGAGGCCAATGACTAAATGACTAGAAAATAAACTCAGCAAGCAACAGAAGTCCTGGGTTAGGGTGACATGGAGGGACCTAAAGATGGGGGCAGCAGGTCTGTATTAATGTTATTATTGATCTTATATTAATTAGTATTTATCTTATAATTGCATTGCAGTGTTTTTATTTTACTTTTGCTGAAGTCAAAGGTGACAAAATATTTTTTAAATTGGGGAACTATATCATCAGTAGTAGAAAAAATGGAGAAAGCCATCTGAAACATCCACACACACACTCCATCCACAGTCCTCATCCTCCAATTGCCCTGGAGTCACCTTGAGTGAGGACTCCCTGGAAACAGGCAGGCACAGAGAGAAGAGTACAGACAGAAGGTTGGAATCCAGCTAAGTTCACACAGGACTGAGTTACTTTATGACACTATGTCTTGGTCTACTCCTGGAGTATTTGTGAGAATTAAAGAAAGAAAATCCTGCTTCAGCTGGAATAAGTCACAGTTGACAGTAATAGGTCTGATCTCTGACTCTCTAGACATTGATGGCCCTAAAATGTACAAGGCATTACCTTCAGACGTAAGTTCAGGTCTTCATAAGAGAAGGTAAGCCACAGAGAGGAAGGCCACTTCGCATTCAGAGTGGACTGCTTGGAGGTCTTGTCATTGCTTGCTCTCAGTCACTTTTCCTCAATCTGGCTGTCACTTGCCACCCAGTTGCATCAAAGTCATTTGCTGTCTATTTGCCTCTTCTAGGACTCAAAGAAGAAGTGGGCTTGGTGCCACCATCCAGAGACAGACAAGGATCCATATCCCTTAAGGGAGACACTGAACAAATTCCAGTTTTCACTCAGTGGTCTTCAGAAAGAGTTCTCATTCTTGGCTTTTAACCCTGTGCTTTTGAGGGATATTTGTGTGTGTGAATGAATACAGTTAGAAAGTACTAAAGTCTGCCTTGCTACCTTCTGTGGCTTAGATTTTTAAAAGCCTACTTTAATAAGGGTTCTCAAATGCTTCAACCCCCTTTCTAGCCTACCATCCAAAGGGGAGAAAAGATGGTACCTAGGACAAGGGGATAGGGACTTGTCTAGAAGTAGTTCTTTGGAGCAATTCCAATCTTCATTGTCAATGGACCAGCCATCCAGTTCAGTAGTGTCAGAGTATCAATCACGAATCAGCAGTGGTGGGCATGATCCAGCAGAAACAGCCAGGCCTCTGCTGAATTGGCATGAGTCAGCTGGGCAGGGGTGTGTGTGAGGGGCTAGGGTACAGCCCAGAGGTAGAGCACTTGCCTTGCATGTGTGAGACCCTAGGCTTGTCTCTCCTGTACTCTTGCAGGACAGCATCCTCTGATGAGAAAGTCTGTGAATATGAATGAGGGCAGAAGTCCTCCCTGACTCTCAGAGCTATTACCACTACGATTCTCTTACTTGACTTCAGTACTGTGTCCTCCCTGTTGTGGGACATCCCTATTCCCATAATCTCATTCCATAGTCCTCTCTGGCCTCTACTCCTCCAACTCTATGGTCCTTCCTCAGCTCTTGAGGTCTTGTTTTCCTGTCCTCACTCCAGTTTGCAGGCTGTTCCCTTTCTGTCCTGTGTTCCTTCCCTGCTCCCTCCCATGGCTTCCTCCTGTCCCCTTTTTTGACATGGATATTATTTCTGCCCTCCTAATTTCCCCCACTCATCTCTTCCATAAAAGGGATACGTCTCACCATTGCTGACCAAGACGGTCTATTTTTTGCTCACATGGGTTCACACAGCCTCTCCACTCAAAACTGCCAGTGTGCACCAGGTTCCGATAAGGCCATACAGAAAAAAAGCCCGCCCTGAAAATAAACACTCACTTCCTCCTCAGAAGGGCCATTTATTAGTAAAAGGACTCTTCTTTTAAAAAGCAAACTATGTCTACACCAGTGAGCTCAAAGAAAGTGGTCTGAGGTCAACCAATGGATGCTCTGAGCTGTTCAGGGGCTGATGATGTAGAAGGTGCTGAGTTGAAGAAACTCACAGACTTGGTCCTGAAGAAGACATGGGAGCAAAGACACAGTCGAGAAACCAACCAACCAACCAACCAACCAACCAACCAACCAACCAACCAACCAATCCTCAGTGCCATACCCTCCTTCTATCTCCTTATTTGCTATATTTTTCTTTACATCACCTGTGGTCCTCTGGTGGACCCGATACCCTTTGATTTATTACCAGTGTGTGTGTTCTAACCAGGAGAAATTTCGTATTCTCTGCCTCAAAATAGGTGTAGTGACTCGCCTACAACCCAGCACTAGGGAGGCTGAGCCAAAGGAGCTGGAGGCCAGCCTGGGCTACACAGTGAATGCCAAGCCAGTCAGAGCTATAAGTCAAGACCTTGCCTCAACGAAGCACAGGGCTCAGTATGTAAAGCACTTGTGGTAACATCTAATGACTTCAATTTGATGCCTCAGACCTGCATGGCAGGAAAGAAGCAACTACCAGAAGCTGTCCTCTGACGTCTGTAATCGCGTGTATGGGCACACATACAAGTCTGTAATCATATGTATGGACACACATGCATGCAATAAATAAAATATAGCACAAATTTTTTAAAAACTGAAACAAAATCGTATCATACTGCTTGTCAGTTTGGAGTTGATGTGGGAGCTCTGGCTTTTCATCTGAGGGGGGAGGGGATGCAAGCATCCCCAGGGCCTCAGAGCAGAAAAGGAAGCCTCAGTTAGACAGAGGTGGGCAGGAAGGCCTTCAGGGTTTAGTGTGGGTGGGGTCTGGGTCTCTGCTCTGGCTCTGTTGGGTGGCCTTCACCGTGTGACGACCTTCCTTTCCTGAGGCCCGCTTCTTCAAAAGACCTTTGCGGTTGTCCAAAAGTTGAAAATAGAAAGCAAGGCAGTGATCTACACGGTTCATCTCCTCAGCCCAGGACAGCAAAACAGGGCACAAGGACAAGCATCAGAACTTGTACTTCTGTTCTCCCCGAGTGCTAAGGACAGGGCTCTCCTACAGCTCCACAGCTAAGTGTTTGTGTGTGTGCACTTAGTTACCAGGTCAGTTTCCCCGCAAGCCATTTATTTCTACACAAAGCAATACTGAATTTAACACAAACTAGATGCCAATAAATACTACCCCCTCTCAGTCCCCGCTGTCCCATACCTGGCAGGGACGTAGAAGGAATGATCACAGCCACAGTCCTCCCTTCTATTATAGGCGTCCAGTTCATTTCCTCCCACAAAGTGTAGAGACCTACACGGCTAAACAATTATGGCTCCCCTCGCCCACCACACTTGTCTCCAGCCCTCCACTGCTTCTGAGAAAGCTCTTAGCAGAAACACTTAGACAATTTTACAAGCTACTACAACCATCTATTTAGTGTATCTCTTCTTTGCCCCACAAATATATTTTCAAGTGTATGAAACAAGCACCTTTTCTCTAGAGCAGAGGAAAAGAACAAAAAGCGTACCGGCCAGTAGAACCCTGGCAGGGTTTGCTGGGTGTGAATGGACTTGCTGGGGCCTGCGTGAAGGTGTATGTGAGGACTGGCAAAGAAAGGGAATGGGCTTCCAAGGTCCCGTGTACCTCCAGGTCTTCCTGTTTGGTCAGGAACTTGAGCCCTAGATAAAGATGGAGACCTTTGAGATTAGTTCTGGGACTCTAGCTGGGTTTTTTTGGGGGGAGGGGGACAGTGTGCTTGTATTTGAGTCAGTGATCATTTACAGCTCTAGAGGCAAGGCAGTGAGACCTGGAAGGATGAAGGGGATAAAGCAGAACTGGAAGTTTCATGGAAGAGCTGGCTTTACTCAAGGCCCCTGACTCTGAAGGTTAAGAGGAGTTACGTGAATAATGTGCACAATGACAAGGACAAGCCTCGGGTGCCTTGAAGGCTGCACCTGACAGGCAAGCTGCACATGACAAAGATGTGTTTCTTCATAGAGGCGTGTGAACGAATCACAATGGCCAGCTGTAATGAATAATCTGAAGTAAACTCACTCCTAGCTACTATACCCCTGAAGAGGGCAAAAACACATTCCAGGAACAATTCTGTGTTTAAGAAACTGAGGTCACAAAAGTCTTGTTTTCTTGGAGTTTTCTCCCAAGCACTCAGAAGCCTCCTCACAAGACTCCATTCTTGGACTGCGTTGGGACAACCGCTGTTAGCATAGGTGAGCCTGGAACTGGCGTTGCTGTTCCTGTTAAGGACCACACATGCTGGGCCTGCAAGAAGAATCCGCAGGTAAGGGAGCTGTTGTCCAGCCTGTGTTCACTGCCCCGAACCTTTGTGATAGGAGACCACTGACTCCTGCAACCTGTCCTCAGACCTCTACATGTGTGGAGCACACACACACACACACACACACACACACACACACACACACGTACACACAGAGAGAGAGAGAGAGAGAGACAGACAGACAGACAGACAGACAGACAGACAGACAGACAGAATAATTTTTAAAACTAATTGTGTATGTGACTTACTATTAAGCTTGGGGAAGCGCACCTCTGGATACAGCCATAACAACCCAGATGAGGCTGTAATTGTTTCCTCGTGCAGTGTTGAGGATCCTACTCAGATCCTCAACCTAGCAGGCAAGGGCTCTAACCACTGAGCCTCACCCCCAGCCCCATACACCAAACATTTTAAATTGATCAGAAACTCCTTATCAAAGCACACCTAAGTCTCCCCTAAGTCAAAACACACATCCTCACTCCGGAAACCATCAATTCATTTGCCTTTCCTTGACCTTTGCCTACATGGGACCACACAGAAGGTGATCTTCTGTATGAGATCCTCTCTCTCTCTCTCTCTCTCTCTCTCTCTCTCTCTCTCTCTCTCTC
>JANHMN010000012.1:60895102-60907656 GCA_030674055.1 Rhabdomys pumilio
GCAGAGGGGCAGAGGGGCAGAGGGGCAGAGGGGCAGAGGGGCAGAGGCAGGTGGATCTCTGTGAGTTTGTGAACAGCCTGGTCTACAAAGTGAGTTCTAGGACAGCCAGGACTACACAGAGAAACACTGTCTTGAAACACCAAAAACCAAAACCAAAACCAAAGTAACACTTAGAAAATTCTAGTTAAACAAGTAGGTAAGGGAGGGAGGGAATCAACTTACTATAAAATACAGCCTCCTCACTGAAGCTTTAGTCTGCTTGGGTACAAGGACTCTTGCTTTGGTTGGCCCTGGAGCTCCTGTTAAGGCCAAGGGTCAGGCAGGCTCTCTGCCGTGGTGCTGTAGTTATCCTGAGAAGGATGTTGAGCGCCTCATCTTCCGCACTCACCCTTGCCCCCTCCTCACTCCCTCACCTCCACCCCTTCTCTCTATTCTCTAGCTACCAGGAGCAGCCCCTTCCCCCCAAGCAAAGTTGTCATATGACAAGATTGCTTCTGGACAGTGTCACCTGTCTGAAGGAGCACTAAATCACCTTTGCTTAAGAACCATAGCTCTGAATTCTTCACTGAAGATTAATTAGAGGGACTCTTGTTGGGTCCAACATTGGTACAAAACTTTAATAATGCTCATAAAATACGGGATTAAAATTCCAAGCAGTGACTAGATATTTTTTTCAAAAAATTGTATTTTATGCAAAACACACATATACATAGCACAATACTTTAAGGTATTTCTCTCTCTGCCCAGCAGCACCACCCCTGCCGCCCCGGCTGCTCCACCACCAATGGGAATTGAACTCACTGTTTCTCATGTGCCGGGTCAGCACGCTACAGACCTGCATCTCCCCACAACTGTACACGGAAGGTATCTCTCCTCATGCTCATCCACTATGCATGATTCTGCTCTGAAGAAATACCTGTTGAGGGACTGGTGGTGGTAGAGCCCAGCTGGGAGAACCTAGCATACTGGAAGCCCTGAGCTTGATGGATGTGTGCCTGTGATTCCAGCACTCAGGGGGTGTAAATTAGCTCCATTTACTGGAACAATCAGAAGTTCCAGCAGCTCCTCGGCTACAAAGTGGGTTTAAGGTTACTAGGCTCAATAACTCTGACTAAAGAAGGGGGAAAAAAATCTAAGACTTTTCATATTTAAATCACGGTTTGTTTGGTTTGGTGTTTCAAGACAAGGTTTCGTTATGTGTGCTGGCTATTCTAGAACTCACTCTGTAGATCAGGCTGGACTTGAACTCAGAAATCCGCTTCCCTCTGCCTCCGGAGCTCATGCCCACAGCCGGCTCCCCAGCGCCAGCTCCTTATTGCCAAATTTTAAGTGTTACATTTGGATATGTCACACGTGGTTTATGTTTTTATCCTGCTGACAGTGTAGCCTTCCATTCAATCACCACATGTTTTATTTTAGTGACCCTTCATTGTCGAGTCCTAAAATCTTTATATTGTACCTCATGTTCTCTTCTAAGAATTTCATATTTTACATTTTATGTTTTTGATCTATTATCCACTTTTATGAATCATGGAAGGCCTATATTGTCTATGGTTGTTTTGGTTTTTTTTTTTTTTTTACAAGGATTTACAGTTTTTTAAAATACTCTTCGTTGAAGACTGTCTAATCTCTCCTCTCTCTCTCTCTCTCTCTCTCTCTCTCTCTCTCTCTCTCTCTCTGCAGTTTATTTAGTTAATCCATCTCCTCTCACAAGCAAAGGGATGGAAGATCCATGTAATAGGAAAAAGAGGAACGTAGCAACCTGGCTGCCTTTGTGGTCCACACAGAGGAACGGTACCAGCCAGTGCTGTCTGGGTGAAGGTCCAGGTTGTTTTCACTCAACTTCATAACCAGAATTGGGTTCACATGAGGGTTATGCAAGAGGATGTGGTTCCTGTCCCCCCTGGGAAAGGGTTTGGGCCTGATGTGGAAACCCAGCTAGGTGATAAACTTGAGTCTCTAAAGCTGTCTATATTACAACTTCAGGAAAACATGGGATAAGCTCACTCCCTGCCAGCAGTTCCATGAAGAAGGAAAGGGCCTTCTACAGACAAGCTGAGCGCCCTATGGGCGGCCTGGCCCCGGTGGGGGCACATGCCACCACCAAAGCACCCACTCTGCTCACACCATCACCTCCATCTTGGATCTACAGCACCTGCACTTCACAGTGTTTCTGCTCCTTCTGAAAGATTGATATTATTTATGTGGCTCCATTCCTGGGGAGGGAGGCCTTTCACTGTACTGTGTATTATAGTTTATCTTTTTGGTTTTGAATCATGTGAAAATAGTAACTACTTCAGAAAAGCAAAAACACAGGCAGTTTTGGCAGTAATGCCTACTTCACCATCTCAGTATTTCTTTCCACAACTATCACACTCAAAAGCCGTGCCAACTCTTGTCCTTAGGAGACACCGACTTTTGTCACTGTTACCTGTGTGACATAAGACGACAGGCCTCAACCACACTCATTCCTTAACGTCAGAGTCTGTTAGGTTAGACTCGGTGTTTCTTCAGTCTTTTAAAAGTATCTCCGGACATATGTTCCAGCCCTATAGACACCCATGTGCATTTTGCTTTTTATGGTTTCAGTTATGTGTAGTCAACAGAGATCTGAAAATGTGAAGCGGAAAACTCCAGAGACACAACTGGTCAGTTTGAAGTTGTGCGTCTGAACAGCACAGATTCTGGCCCTGGAGTGTGAGTCTCTGCCCAGTGTCCCCATGTCCCTTAGAAACCTTCTCAGTTATCAGGTGGCCTGCGTGTGTCCAGTGTGTGTCCACACCTGTGAGTCGTCTCACCTCACACCTTCTGTTGACACTACATAATTTTACATCATCGCTAGAAGACAAAGAGGTCTACAGTGCAATCATTTAAGAGAGCACAGCATGTTCATGTTCATTGTATTATATTATATTATATTATATTATATTAGTTATTTTTGCTAATCTCTTACCTCACCTACTTTATTAATTAAGCTTTCTTGTATGTATTTGTGTGTAGGAAAACACAGTGTGTAAAGGTTTTGACAATACAGGCATACATGCATGCTTGGTACCATACCCTTCTTGGATAAGGGGAGCCCTACAGTGTGAGAAGAACAGGAAGGCAAAGCTACGATCTACAATTGTGCACAACAATGAGTTTTGGGAACACAGCCTAGGTAGCCCAAGCTGCTCTTGAAGTTACTGTGAACTAAAGATGGCCTTGAATACAGAACAAGTACTTTAGGGCATGTTATATGTATTTAATTCTATGACTAAGTATAAAATAATAATAATAAGAAGAAGAATAATGATAATGATAATGATAATGATGATTACATATTACATATTTATTATATATTATATAATTTATATTTATATAATAAATGCATCATGGAGAAGTGGTAACGTTTGTATTTCAATTTAAAAGAATTCTCTGCAAAGCAGGTGATTGTCACTTATTCCACTTATTGCACAGCCCTTGATCTCACTCACGTTAGACACAAGCGTCTCAGCTGGCATCCCGAATGATTGGATTAACTGTTTGAGGCCATGACTAACAGCAAAAGGCCCACAGGGGGAGAGGCTGAATGGACTAGAGGGACAGATCCAGGGCTGTTCTGTGACTAAGCAGAGTGAGAATCCACTTCCTGTTGCCCATCTTTTTGGAGCTGCACAGAAGGGAGCTCGGTGATGCAGAAGAAAGTATCGTTTTAAGGGAAGAACTCCTGTAGGCTCCTTTCAGTGTCCTGACAGACTTTTAGAACACAACGACAATGCAGCAGATAGATGAGCCTTCCATAACGTTAGAGACGTGTCCACTGCTCAGGAAAACAGTCAAGAGAGTGCAGAGGTGAGCTGGAATCTCGCCTAGCAGCTGTGTCCTGTCGTGGAACAGGTCTGTAAGCCTCAGTTCTTGGGAGGATGAGGCAGGAGGATCATGGGTTCCAAACCAGATCTGCCTAGGCTACATAAGGAAAACCAGGAAAAGCAAAACTAAACCAGCGGTCTTATTTATTCATTTATTTATTTACTTGGCCACTTTTATAAGAAAGAAAGAATTGACTGCAGAGTTGTTTTCAAATTCACAGGACATTATCCTAAAGGAAGTGATACCCCAGATCCCCACAGACGGTAAAGTCAATCGCAAGACCCTGCTGGGGAGCAAACCATGCAGAGCTCCTCTGCCAACCCCTGTGCTTCTGGAACCCGCTGCTGTCTGGACAGCTCAGTGATGCAGGAGAGAATGCTGAATGCAGCCTAGCATCCACCAGGAGTGCAGCCTGAGCAAAGCCCCCCAAGTGCAGCTGAGGATAGTGGGTAGTCCCTCACCTAAGCATGCCAATTTACAGAAGCTAACTGGGCTGCTTCCAGCAAAGGTAGCAGTGGGTGTGGTGAGAGCATGCTCGGTCTCAGCCAGGACGCCCTGGCTGACAATGGTTCTCTTAGTTCAAGACCATGTATCTGCCCAATTGCCAAGACTCGTTGAGACTTCTCTAAGCTAGCTCACCAGTTCTCTTTCTCCCTCTCAGGCAGATACAGACATGCCTCACTCAGAAGCTTATTCAAGACCTGACTTGCTTGTCGAGTTGAAGTAGTATGGTTGGCAATAGCCTCCAGCTCTTGGCTTCCTTAGGGTCCTCCTCAACTTTCAAGCCAGGGTCACTGTCTTGACCTGTCTTCTGTTGCTGTAACTTAACTCTACAGGCTGGATAATGTATAAAGAATAAAGGTTTGCTCAACTAGTGGTTCTGAGGGCTGGAAGGTCCAAGGTCAAGGCGCCACATCCTACGAGAGCCTCCTTGCTGATGAGGTAGGGTCAGGCAACAGAGGTATACACAAAAGATGGAATTAAGCTGTAGCAGCCCCACTCTGGTGATAAGCCCAGAATCCAGACCCCATAATCTAATCACTCCTTAAGGCTCCATGAACCCTGCTTAAGCCTGGGACAGTCAAGCTGTAACAGTCACACTCTTCTTGGGCACATCCATGGTGACTGAACAGTACAAAGTGCAAAGCCCGGCTATCCTCTCTTACCACAGGATACAGATAACATCACTTGTGTGAGCAGAGCACTCAGATAGAAACCAGTCTGGTCTGCTGTGGCTCGTGAGGACGGAGCACCTGACTGGCAGTCAGTCTGGCCTGGTGGTGGCCTTCTGATTAAGATTTCCTCCCCAGCAAACATTCTCACCCTCTTCTCAGCTCCTGACATTGGGAATTTAACCTCCCCCCCCCCAACTCCTTCCTGAGGGGGCTATCAGAAACTGACATCCTTTGGAAAAGTCTCCTCAGACAGGCCCAGCAGATCACATCTGTAACATCAGCACCTAGGTGGCTGATGGGAGATCATTCCTGCAAGTTTAAGGCCTGCTTGGGCTGCATAGCAAGTTCCAGGCCAGCCTTGGCTACAAACTCTGTTTCAAATGCCTACAGAAAAGTAGGAAGAAAGGAAGGAGGGAGAGAGAGAGAAGGAAGGAAGGAATGTTATCCCAGACCCTGTACCATGCTATCCTCGCTGGAGACTGTGCTGTCCCCTGCTGATTCTCTGATGGGAAGGCCAAGCTACGGGATACACTCAGTGTTCAGAACCGTAGTCATCAAGGAGAAAGCGAACACTCACGCACACCTCTAGATTTAAGCCCCGTGCTGGGATTTTCCCCTTCTTTTCTTTTTCTATTTTCTTCTTTTCCCGTTTCTTCTTATTTTTTACGACCAGGTCCAGGCCCACCCCAGCCTTGATTGTAGCCTCAGCCTCCCTAGTGCGCAGGTCTGTGACATCACACAAATCCTTTCTTTTTGGTGTTGTTCCCTTTGTTGTATTTTTGGAGACTCTCTGCAGCTTGTTAGGAAGATCATGCTCGCCATCCTCACACTCATAGCAGAGCCCCTGCCGCTGTGTCCAGGTTGCTGGACTGTGGGCATGCGCTGCTCCACTTTGTTCTGTATTAGTGCTTTTGTTTCTTTTTTAACTTTTCATTGGTTCTTTGTGACTTTCACATCATGTACCCCAGTCCCACTCATCTCCCCATCCCTTCATACCCACCCTCTGCCCTTGTAACCTCCCCACTAAAGGGAAAAAAGTGAATAAGTAATCTCACAGTGGAAGCTGTAGTGTGTCACAGTGGAAGCTGTAGTGTGACACTGTGGAAGCTGTAGTGTGTCACAGTGGAAGCTGTAGTGTGTCACTGTGGAAGCTGTAGTGTGTCACAGTGGAAGCTGTAGTGTGTCACAGTGGAAGCTGTAGTGTGTCACAGTGTCCCCCGTGGTACACCCATTCATCTACACTTCTTCACCTGCAAACGTTCGTTATAATGAGGCCTTGGTCTGATCGGAGGCCTCTGGCTTCTGCTACAGCATCAATACTGGATGCTCACAGGGATTCCTCTCGGATATCCTGCTGTTGCCCTGGGTCATGGAGATCCCACAGCATTGGATCTGCAGGACTTACCCTTTCATGTGCTCCGGCAGCTCATAGATGGGGTAGGTGTTGGGGTGGGCCAGCTCGGAGCCCTGGATCTGGGCAGTTGGTGAGCTCTCCTGCACCCACAGTGTTATCTAAAGCCACAGCTGGTGAGGGGCAGGGCCAGCTCTATCACTCTCATGCCCTCCGTGCTGGCTCAGCAGCACCCACACCAGCTGGCCCAACTCTACTCTGCTGCCCGGGTGAGATACAGGACCCACTCTCCTGAGTGCTACAGCCAGTGAGGGGCAGGGCCACCTCTCCCAGTCTGGCAACCCTGGGGCTGGGGCTCCAGACTGCAGCAGGTGGCGAGGGGTGGGGGTGGGGCATCTCTCCCTCGCCTGTACCACTGTACAGAAGACAAATGGGAGGGCCAGTTCCCCTGTGCTCATTCCCTGGGGGTCAGCTCATCCTAAACCCCTACAACCGGGGTCTGGTCTCCCACAATGCCCAGATGAGGGGTGTGGCCAGTTCTGCACGCCCTCACACATCCATGGTCCCAGGTAGGAGCCCAGACCAAAGACTGCTGCCTGGTCTTGGTGGTAGCAGACCCCCTCTGCTGCAGAGCCACAGACCCAGACACGGTTGGGGGCAGCATGGGCCAGGACTTCACCGTAGCATCAATGACTACTCACGTCAGGCTGTTTCTCACTACCATGGAGTCTCCAGTTCCGTCTCTCTTCACTGTGTGCACTCTGCTGCTCTTTCTCTTCCATCTCCCCACCACTTACTTGCACATTTAGTGGCACTCTGGGTGTCTGGGGTTGTCTCAGGAGTGCTATCAGTCCCTACTGTGTGGCACTGGGCAAAGATCATCTCAGGCGTGGTCTGCCCACCCAGGCTGGGTAATGCCTAGCTGGGGGATGGCCTGTGGCATGGTCTGCCCACCTGGGCCCTGTGGCACTGGGCCAGGGTGATCTCAGCGGTGATCTACCTGCCTGGGCCCTGTTTTGTTGTTTTTAAGTGATTAGAAGAATCCAACACAGTAGGTGCTGCCTGAGCTAGGGAACCCCCATCACCGGAAAAGCTGGAGCTTCTGCAGTAAGAGAAATGACTCTACTTTGGAGAAGAGTCAGGAGAATTAGTCACTAAAACAATAAGGTATTAGTGAAGAAGTCAAGTCACTAATTTTGAGTCAGCAATACTAATGACCAAAATATCATACTAACATGAATTTTCCAAAGCATGAGCAGTAAGCTCATAGTGTTTAGTTTAAGTACCGCCATGTACCTTGCTTTAAACAATGTCTCTTCGATGTGTTAGAAACACAGCTGATGAGACAAAGAACCCAATTAAAAATGAGGGAAGCTGATCTTGACTCTAACACCTTAGACACTTGGCTGTTCGTGAGTTCAAGGCCAGCATGGTCTATAGGGCTAGGTAGGACAGCCAGGGAGACAGATACATCCTGTGTCAAAAAAAAATTGATAAATAAATAAGGAAAGGAAATGGCAATAAGAACACCTAAAAATGTCCAACATCATCGTTTGTTGGAGAATTATATTATGAAATCACACAGTTAGGTGACTACTACACACACACACACACACACACACACACACACACACACACACACAATGACACATACAAGGTTAGGTGTCAGCAACGATGAAAGAGTTTCCATATTGCTGGTGAGAATGCAAAGGGTACCACCACACTGGGGAGGAGTTTGACAGTTACTTAAGGTGTTTAATGTATAATGTACAGTCCTAAAGTCCAGTCCCAGATATAAAATAAAAGATACATCTTTATAAAAGCGGGTATGCACATGTTTGTAGGCCCTTTATAGTAGCCGAGAGCTAAAAACAACCCCGTGTCTATGCAGATAACGCATGGTAGTAAATCCCCATGAGGCAAGGTTTGGTTCTCCAGCCTACCTCTCCACAAAGGACTATGAGGAACCAAACACGGGAGCCCTGGTTCTATCCAAACCAAACAAGAATATGCAAAGAATACTCAAATGTCAACAGTTTAAAATAATTCATTTTAAAACAGACATTTCTCCAGATACAGGATAAGTGGACAAATAACACATGAGAAAATGTTTAACATCGTTAACCAATAGAAAACCCAACCTGAAACCACGAGGAGCTATTACTACCTATCAGATGGCTGAAATTTAAAAAAAAATAGTGATAGCACCAACTAGAGAACTGGATCTCACATGCTGGTTGTAATGGTGCCACTTGGGGAAGTCAGACAGCTACACACACTTTCACCTCAGGACCCATCAACCACACTCTTGGGCATTGTATTTGTTCTGACTCACAGTTTTAGGGCTACCAGTCCATCATGGTGGCTGGGGCAGTCAGCACCATGCACAGCTGCAGTCGCAGCCCCTCACATAAATATGGGTTAGAAACTGCGCTTGGCCAGGAACCAGAAATGGATATCACTTTCAAGAACCACTCCCAGCAATCTACTCCTGCTAACAAGGTCACAGTCCCAAAGTGTTCACAGTCTCCCAAAAGACTGTCACTAGCTGTGGACAAAGCACTCAGACACAAGAATCTGTGGGGAACATTCATGCTCACATTCAAATCCTAGCAGAAAATTATCTTAAAGAAAAAAAAATCCTATATAAACTGGTTGGTTTTGTGTCAACTTGACATAAGCTTGAATCATCAGAAAGGAAGGGGCCTCAGTTGGGGAAATGCCTCCATGAGATCCAACTGTAGGGCATTTTCTTAGTGATCAATGAGAGAAAGGCCCAGCCCATTGTGGATAGTGTAATTTCTGGGCTGGTCATCCTGGGTTCTAAGCAGACCAGTAAACAGCATCCCTCCATGGCCTCGGCACCAGCTCCCACCTCTAGGTTCTAGCCTCACTTGGACTCCGGTCTTGCCTTCCTTTGGTGATGAACAGCAGTGTGGAAGTGTACGCTGAATAAACCCTTTCCTCCCCAACTTGTTTTTTGGTCAGGGTATTTCATCCCAGCACAGAAAAAGAACACACACATATTCATAACAGCTCTGTTGTAATCTCTTCGAATTGGAAGTGGCCCCATGGCCTTCAATTTGTGAATGGTTACATAAGCTGTGATAGAGCCATGCCCTGGGCTACTGTTCAGAATACAAACTGTGTATGCAGTGACCCAGGTAGGAAACAAGTCATTCCCGCAAAGGACTCCATTTATAAAACATTCTTCAAGTGATAAAATAGAAATGAGGGACAGATTGCTGTCTGGGAATAGTTATAGAGAAAAGATAGGGGTGGGTGGGAAAAGGCCTAGCCAAAAAGAAAAGATCAACAGAAAGGACCTGCATCTTGACTACACCAACGTCGGTGTCCTGCTTGTTTCCACTGAGGACTGAGTGGTAGGTGCATGGGATCTCTCTGCAATGTTATGCTAAGTGAAAAGAGTCAGACAGAAACCTTGCAAGTTAGCACATGCCTGTGTTCCCGTGTCTCTAACGCTTGGAGAGCAGAGACACAAGGATTGTGGACTTGAAGAAGCTAGCTCACTCTACAATAAGACCCATAAACACAAACAAATGAACAAACAGAACCACCAAAAATAAAAAGAAAGGAGAAAATGATGAAAGAGAGAAAAAGAGAAAAGATAGCAGAAGAGGGGATACAACACATGGTTTAACTTATGTGAAAGTTTGTCTATTACCCAGAGCATCAGGGTCTGGAAGTACAAGGTAACCCCTAGTGCTTGGAAGGAGTTAGGAGAAGCCACAAGTCCAAGATCTATCTACACTGTAAGTTCTAAGTTGGCCTGAGCTACAGAATGAGACCCTGTCTCAAACAAACAAACAAAGGACTGGAGAGATGGCTCAGTGGTTAAAAGCACTGGCTGCTCTTCCTGGGGACTTGAGTTCCATTCCCACAGCCACATGGTGATTCACACATATGTACACACCTACATTAACAAGTACATGCACCACAAACACATGCAACTGAGCACATATCCACAGACACAAATCCAAAGTCTGGAGAGAAAAAAATCATAGGGTTAAAGCACTTGCCACTAAAGCCTGGCAGCCTGAGTTTGATCCTTAGAAGCCACACAAAGGTGGAAAGAGAGACTCAACTCCACAGAGGTGACCTCTGACCTCCACATGTGTGCTCCCATATACACGACATACATATATGTAGTAATAATAAATTTAAATTTTTTTTCTCGGGTGTAGTAAAAGCATCGGCTTTTAATCCTAGCTTGCTTTTAATTGGGAGGCAGAGGCAGATGGATCTCTGTGAGTTCAAGGCCTGCTTGGTCTACAAAGCAAGTTCCTGGACAGTCAGGGCCGTTACACAGAGAAACCATGTCATAGAAAAATAATAATTTTTTTCCTAAGCACAAGTAAGAATAGACTCTATTATATAAGTTTCTACTTATTGACAAAGAAACAAGTCAGAAGCCACAGCTCTGGACTAGTGCAATGACTCCAGGTTGTGAGAGTCTGGCCTCCTGCACCTCAAGCCTCCACTTCCTCGTGTGCTGACTTGGATCAGGGTGGTGTACCAGGCTCTGTACAATATCTTCCTTCTGGCCAGCTAGGAGGGGAAAAGACAAATGAGGTGCATCCCTGCCTGCTGGGGAAGGCCTCCCAGATGCCTCCTAAACCATGTGTTTCTGGCTATCTCTTACGTGGTGCACTTGTCAGGACAGGCGGCTGAGAAATGTGGTCTTTATTCCAGAGGGCCAATAGCCCAGAGCCTATCAGAAGCCATTACTACAAGAGGGAAGGAAGGGAGAGCTTGGAAGAACTTGCTGAGTCATCCACAGGCTGCACTGGCCTTTGTTTCTATTTCTTCATAAATTTGAACTAGATATATGACTTTTCTTTTTAAAAAATCCTACACTCATTAATTTACTCATGCTTATTTGGTAATCATAAAATATTTTTGCAAGAAACTGGGGCTGTGCTAAATTATTAAGACAAAGACACGATGTGGATGGAACAAAATGCCTTATGAATAATTTAAAACCTTACTATTGATCTGCAGTTTTGAAAATACACCTTTTGGAAATGTTCTAAGCCAGTGATCTGTGCAGAGGGATTAACTTTTAGGTTTAAAAATAATGGCTTTTCAGAGTTTGGGAGGCAGAGGCAGGAAAGGGCTGCTGCAAGACCAGGATAGCCCTTCTGTACCACATAATGAGACCTTCTCAAAAGTAAATAAATGTAGGCTCTGATTTCATTTACAACCCTTTATCTGGGTCTTTTTCAGGAATATACTAGGAGATAACTTTTGAATTTTAATAGCCAGTTACATTTATCAATTCAGTCTAACCCCTGAATTGATTAAATACTTAAAAGAAAAAAAAAAGGGCACTGTCCTGTTTACTGTAAGAATTCACATTCAATTGGATTGTTCAGGTCTTATTTCTTTTATAACTGCTGATCTCATTTTATGCCTAACCAAATTCAGGCTCTGATCCTTTCCAAAGAAATAAAAATAAAACTTGCACTTTAAAAAAAATGTGTTTTTGAGACAAGGCCTTTAACCTAGGCTGGTCTTGAACCCCTGTGTAACAGAGGATAACCTTGAACTTCTATCTTCCTTCCAAATCCCCAAATGAGTCGCCACGCCCAGTTTCACAGATTTCGTAGTAAGAAGTACCTCTCATTTCTGGTTTAAATATTTGAAGTGTGTAGACTTATTTGTTGCTGTCCATATATAATAGTACTTGTCAACAAAATGCTATAGTTTTTTAAATTACCTTTTAATTAATTTTAATTCATTATTATCCCATTCAACTGACTATTACTATTGTAATTTTCTATTATGTTTGATTTTCCTCCTAGAATATGGCTCTGTGGGGATTTGGAAGAATGTTAGGGATGGGAGTCTGCTGTGGATCAAATCCAAGGCTTTGCATATTCTAAGCCAAACGCTCCGCCGCTGGACCTCATCCCCATCCCTAGACACGTCATGTCTTCCTTCATCCTCACAACCTCAGCACCTGAAATATCTAGTACATGTAAACAACTACTCAATAAACATTTAAGAATAAGTGAAAGAATGAATTTTTTGGCATTCAAGTACAATTACAATAATTCATGGTAGGGCTGGGAATTAAACTGATATTCCAAAATCCCTTGGTCTTAATACTAGTTACCTTCTTGGAGCAGTGTTACTAGTTACCTTCTTGGAGC
>JANHMN010000012.1:60913450-60946670 GCA_030674055.1 Rhabdomys pumilio
AGTGTGAGCATCAGAACGGTCTGCACTGGGAACAGTGAGCATCAGAACAGTCTGCACTGGGAAGAGTGTGAGCATCAGAACGGTCTGCACTGGGAAGAGTGTGAGCATCAGAACGGTCTGCACTGGGGACAGTGTGAGCATCAGAACAGTCGGCACTGGGAAGAGTGTGAGCATCAGAACGGTCTGCACTGGGAACAGTGTGAGCATCAGAACGGTCTGCACTGGGAAGAGTGTGAGCATCAGAACGGTCTGCACTGGGAAGAGTGTGAGCATCAGAACGGTCGGCACTGGGAACAGTGTGAGCATCAGAACGGTCTGCACTGAGGAAATATCCCTGTTCTGAGGTTATTCTAGAGGTCAATGGATAGCTGAGGTAATCAAAATAAGGTAAGGTGTCCACTCCCCTTTTGAGATAGAGTCTCTTTATGTAGCCCTGTTTGACCTAGAACTCAATATGTAGACCAGGTTAGCCTCAAACTCACAAAAAACTGCCTGTCTCTGCCTCCTGAGTTCTAGGATTCAAAGCTTGGACCACTGTGGCTAGTTATTTCATTTTCCTCCACTTTTTTTTTAAGTTTTTATTTATTCTTTGTGAGTTTCACAACATGCACCCAAGTTCAGCTCATCTCCCCATCCCTTCATGTCCGCTCTTACAACCTCTTCCCCAAAATAAAGCACACAGAAACAAAGCTTAGAAAACATCTCATAGTGGAAACAAACTGCAGCATTTCACAGTGTGTCCCTCTGTGCACAAACCTTCACTTTCAAATGTTCATTGAAATGAGTCATTGGTCTGGTTTGAGGTCTCTGGGTACCATCAATATTGGATCCCCATTGGGATTCCTCCAGCTAGCCTGTTGTTGCCCTGAATCCTGGCGATCCTGCAGCTTTGGATCTGCTGGACTGGCCCTTTCACGCATCCTAATCAACCACAGATGATGTAGATTTGGGGGTGGGCCAACTCAGAACCCTTGATCTGGGCCTGAATGGCAGCTGAGCTGGTGAGTTCTCCCTTATCTGCACCTCCAGGGCGAGCTCTCCTGCACTGCTCTGGCTGGGCCACCCAATGCTGCCATGGCAGGAGGCAAGGTCAGCTCTCCTGCTCTCAGACCAGCTCACCAGCGCCCACCCCTCCAGAGCCAGCTGTACTCTGCTGAACTCTCACCTTCAGGATTGGCTCATTTGTGCCCTCTTAACCAGGGCTGGTGCTACTGTGCTGCCCAGGCAAGCTGCAGGGCCTATTCTCCCAAGTGCTGCAGCCGGTGAGGCTCAGGGCAAGCTCACCTGCTCTCATGACCCCTGGGCCAGCTCTCCTAACTGCCACAGGTGGTGAGGGGTGAAGAAGGGTAGAGGGCATCATCCCCACACCCACGCTACCTCACAACAGAGGAGTGGTGGGGTTAGCTCTTCCACATTCTCACCCTGGGGCTGACTCACCTGCCCCAACTACCAGGGTCAGCTCTGCTGTGCTGTCCAGGTCAGGTGCAGGGCTTGTTCTCAGTGCTGCAGCCGGTGAGGGGCAGGGCCAGCTCTCCTCAGTGGTAGGGGGCGGGGAGAGCTGGCTCTTTTCTGCTCATAATCCTGTGGGCAGCTTTCCCTATTGCCACTGTGCTGCCTGGTCAAGGAGCAGGGCCTGGACTTCTGAGTGCTGCCACGGGAAAGAGGTGGGGCAGTTCTTCCGAGCGACCCAGTCACTGAGGGGTGGGGCAGGCTTTGCAAGGCCAGTGGATCCATGTGATCTGAAAGTGAACCCTGCTGAGTAGCCACAGACCCAGACCCAGGTTGAGCTGGGACCTCATTATGGCCCCAGGTGGTGGGGCTGGCCACTCACAACAGGGTCCTCCTCTCCACCTTCCAGTTCCATGTCTCTTCACGATGCTCCAGCTCTTCCACTTCTTTCTCTCCCATCTGTGTACCACACACTAGCACATCATGGTGGCTCCCGCTGCAGGCTGGGCACCTGGCTGATGGGCTCCTGGGTGACCTCCTTTGTCTGCTCTGTGTGGTGTGGTGGCAAGCAGTCGTCCATGGCCTGTGCTAGAGGTCTGTGGTTGGCATGCTGAACTGCAGGTCTCTGCAGGGTTGTAGACGGGCTCTGTGTGTCTATGGCCTTCCTGTGTCTGTGGGTGTCTTCTCACCTGCACTGGGTGGCATAAGAAAACACAGGTCTCTGTCTTCCTCCTCCTGCACTGCCAGGCATTAAGCTAGGATGAACAAAGGACTGGCATCTGCTCTGGCCCTGGCTGATAGATCACCACCACCAAGGAGTCTCTTTACCCATTACCAGGGGTTGTTTTTTATAATTCAGGATCTCATGTAGCTGGGCATGACCTTTAACTTGTGACCTTTTCTCCACCCAATTTTGTCTTCCCAACCACTGTTCTGTGGTACTGGGGATCAGCTCCAGGGCTTCAGACATGGTAAGCAAATACTCCAACAACTAAGCCCCTCCTCAACTACAGGCTCTTCCATTTTATAAACTTACCCTCCTCAAATGCCTTCGTCTGATTTGGAGTTTAACCATGATCCTGGTAGAGATTTATGGTTTAGGCCCACAATCAGAGGGCATCCCTTTGTGTCCCGTTGCCTAGCAGTTGGTCAGTGGGCCACACCTAGCTCTGAGAGACTTGAAAGTGGGATCCAACTCCGGCAACTGGAGAGGCGGCTTTAGTGAACAGCTGTCTGTATCTCCACCTCCTTCCAGGCCCTCAGGTATGGATAAGCAGGATCTATAGCACAATGCAGTCCACTCTTTACTCCCAACCATGGCACTTAATCTTATGGGACTGAGAATCAGTGTGACCAATTTAGTAACCTCAACAACAGACCTCTGGATGGCAATGCAAGATTGCCCCTCTTCTGACTGCAAAGCCCTGCACATTACACTTGACTCAGTTAAACGATGCAGAGCTGAGATTATAGCCTGCTGGGACTGTTTATGACTGAAGAGACCACCCTTGACATGTGTTTCCAGTTGGAATGACAGGCTGATGCTAATTTACTTGAATTCCTTTTTTCTTTATGATGTAACATAACCCTTAAAAGACCATTACTGTCTTTGGGACAGGAATAGAATGAAATACTGAGAACTAACATGTATATATGTCTTGTGTTGGGCTAACACACATGTTCATCTCTGAACTTTAGACTTACCTCTTTTAACAGTTTTACATCATTTTCACTAGTTTTTGAACACCAGAGACATCTACCACCTTTATTGTCCCACAATGTAATTACAATAAACTACATGGAGCGGCGCTAAGAAATATACACATGCATTCCTCAACCCCAGATGGTATTATTGCTGATATTTTATTACTGTGCCTATCAAAGTATAGAGGAGACAATCAACTGCATGAGGTAAGACCTGAGTAGAGAAGACAGTAAGACAATTGGACTGCTAATCAAAGTTGACAGTAATTTCCCCAGACTTCAGACCCATAGGCTCTGATTTTTGTTTTTGCTGCATACTTCTTATTCTTCAAAATAAGAAGTTGGGCCTTCCATGGCAAATCTACTTCTGGCCCCCCTGCAGTCTTAGTATGCCTTTATTAGGCAAGCATGTCGGTTGGGTTTTGTAAAAGCTAAAAGCACCTATTGGTTTATTAAAACACAAAGAAGCCTTGCTAGTTAATGCACCAGGCGAAAGCCCAAACTAGCTATTTCCCAAAGCAAGCTGCAACTTATGCAGAGACATCTCTAACTATCCCTGAGGTGTATATTCCATATAGACGTGTATTACATTAACAGCCATTTCCACTTTACAAAAGACTTAATGTCTTATCTTCTGTCAGATTTCTAGCACCTACTACAAAACTGGAAACATAAAAGCTTTTGAAATAACAGTCATTTCAAGTGAGTCACTCCCTGAAAGAATTTTCATTGGAGCCAAAGTAAGTTGACTCCAGTATCTTGGAAATGAAACCTGCATTAATTTGCTCATCTGCTTAGCATGGTATGAATCTGTTGCTGTGGAAACGGGTATGGGGGTGATTGGCGAGGGGAGCAACACTGATCTGGTCATAGGCAAATCTCTAGCTAGCTGTCATTTCAGGCAAATTATAATTTGTAGAACAAACTTGTGGTTCAGACAATGTATCCAACATACTGATAAGGCAGTGGAAGGGTAAGAATAGCTTGTCATGAAGTCTTCCAAAAGAGCTCTGGACTGAATTCCTGAGGTTCTTTTTTCAGTTGTGCTTAGTGTAGGTTCCCAGAAGGGGCTCAGTGAAAATGTTTTAGCTCAGAGGAGCACATTTAAAGGGAGCAAGAGAAGATACTCATGCAGAGACCGCATCTCCTTTCAACTTCCGTCTCCTGGGTGGAGACCTTGCGGGTTCAGGCACCTGCAATTTCCGCCCTTTTCCTTCCCCCTCTTCCGGGCATAGAAGCCCCGCTCCTCCTCCAGCTAGGGCCCTAGGAACGACCATGCTCCCAAACCTTGCTTCTAGGACCTAAAAGGGTCACTCTCTTACAATGCGTTAACTAGGAACAATGTGTCTCCCAATGAAAGCTCTACAGAGGATAAAGTGTAGCCCACGAAGAACAGTTCGGTGTGTTCCAGCCTGTTTCCCCGCCTCGCCCCACGTCAGGCTTCTACGATCACGTCCAACCCGCTAACCCAACCCTTTCCCCGCTCCTCCCAGCGACCACCCATTGTCCCCGTGGCTGTCACGGTGAGGACGCCGAGCTCGCGACTGGAAAGGCAGGGCGACATTCAGCCTCGCGCTTTTCCAAGCCTTAAAAGGTCTACGGCCGCTTCCTGCAGCGAGCAGGTAAAGCGGGCGGCGGGAGGGAGCAGCCGCACCCCGGCCGCCAGCCCCGCGACGCCGGTGGCGGAGCCGCTGCCCTGCTCCCGGGTTCTGATCACAATGCCCTTGGGAGTAGAGTTGCCGTCACCCTGCCCCGTAGCCCGCCCGCCGCCATTACCGGCGCAGAGACAGAGCAGCCAGGCGGGAGGGGGGGGCGGGGAGATGCGAAGGTCCCGGATGTGCCCGCCAGTGGAGGTGGGGGCGGGGAGAGGTTTCCTTCCGCGGGCTGCAGGGGCGGGGAGGGAGGGCTGCTCTCGGGGGCGGCGGGGAGCGAACCGAGCACGCGGGTGAAGGCAGGGTCGGGAGCGGAGCGGATAGCGGGTACGCGCTCTCCTCCGCTCGCCCTCTGGCGCGGGCGGGCCGGCCGGGCGCGCGCAGGGGAGCGGCGGTTGCGCTGGGCCGGAGAACTGTGGGCACCAATCAACGGTTGCCATAGCAGCGTTTGACGTCATCGTGCGTGTGGTGCCCCTGCTGCTGGGGCTAGTGATTGGAGGAAACCCCGTGTCTGCGGAGCCGCTGTAGCCTGTGAGCAGCCAGATCAGGGACAGAGTCTCAGCCTCGCCGCCACCGCCGCCGCCGCCCAGAGACTGCCGAGCCGGGTCCGTGTGCCGCCACCCACTCCGGACACAGGTGAGGAGCCGCCCTGAGTCGGCCTCCGCTCCCTTCAGCCCGCCGCCGCGCTGCGGTCCGATAGGGGTGTCCTCGGGAGGACCCGGGCGGCGGCTCGGCTCCGCTGGGCCGGGGCAGGCGCCCACTGCCGCCCCCGGCCGCTTGCTTCTGGCCTGCCGGGCTGCTCATCGTCCCGTTCTGGTCCCCGGGATGGGGGTGGCGGATGAGGCGCCCACGCGCGAGACCCAGGGGCTCCCGCTCCCGAGGGCGACCGCGATCCGCCCCCGCCGGCACCCTGCTTCCGCCCGCGACTGTGACTCGGCCGTGGCGCAGGTGAGGCCGCCCCCACCCGCGGCGCCCACGCCGCCCCTCCCCCACGGCGGGGGGCAGCCAGGTAGCACGCGGGGCTCTGGGGTGGGGCCCGCCTGGGACCCTGGGCTGGGCTCGCTGGATCCCGCAGTGCCAGAAAAGACTCGGGGCGCGCGGTGGGGGAGGGGCGCGGCCAGCGCCAGGCATGAGGGCACCGGGGCACCGGGTCCCCAGCGTCCCGGGCCTGTGGGAGGTGAGCATCCTTCCAGGAGCCGTGGCCCCACGATGGGGGCTGCGCCTGTCTGGGTGGGGCCCTGCCCCTCCCCCTACCGCAGCTGTCGGGGCTTCGGGACTCTGGTCGGTCGGACACCGGTGGAGGGGACCCTGGGCGGGAGCGGGCGGGGTGTGTCCGGCGCGAGTCGGCCGCGGTTCCGCTTCTGCGGGCGCGGATGGCATCGGGCCCCCGGGGAGGGTGATCCGCTCCCCCCCCCCCACCGTCCGACTGGGGCGGGTGCGCGGACTGCTCCTCCTTCTGCCCGGGTGGGGGGGTTCACAGTCGGAGTAGGTTGGGCTCCTTGACACAGTTCCGCCATGACAAAGAGAGTCGGGGACTAGCGCGGAGGCACCAGCCTGGGCGGAGCCAAGGAGGGGAGGTGGCTGCGGATGGCGCGGACGCGAGGACTAGCGCTTTAAAGTCACCGCTGCGCGGTTTCGGTTCGCCCCACCCGCCGGCCGCAGGCAGCTAAGGGTTAAGTGGGTGCGGCGAGTATTCCCGCAGTCTGAAGGCGAGGCCCGGGAGCGCTGGTTTTCCTGTGAGAAACCTAATCCACTTCCCCTTATACGGGAGGTTGGCAGGGGAACGTTTGTACTGACTGGGCTTACATCATTTTTTGGAAGCAACATTTACCAGAGACCGTTTCTGATGTTAGATTTCGAGATCCCGGGGGAAATGTGGGTTCATACATTTTAAATAGTTAATGCACGGAAGGTACTGTGTCTCGAATTTAAGCTAGCCCAATCCGTGTTTCTGTTCTGGACATTGCTCATTTGGCTACCATAACGAGGTCGTCCTTTCTGGAAAAGTAAAGGAAAGAATTTCCATGGTGGGCGGCAGTGACTCTTGTGCCCACCCTTAATAGTGCATTCAGGTTGTGACTCTTTCATTAAAATGTATTTTGTGGGATCACTATATGATTTAGAATCTTGGTCTTGACATGGTTGAAGAAATGAGTAGTAAATTGGAACTAGAGAACTTTAAAATTGAGGGAAAGAAAACTGGGGAAATCCGAGAAAGCGGCTTAGTTGTGACTGCTAGAAATCATGCAGTGAGTCCAGACTGCGGCAGATGCTGGAAGCACTTAGGTCCTTAGTGCTCACTCCTGGTAGGAAGTGAGAGGTCTGGGTGTGTGCTAAGCAAAAGTTCGTGGAATGCCGATAGACACAGATAGATTTGGCCTTGGGTTTAGTGATCTCTGGTGGTATTGTGTTCAAGCAGCAATTAGCCAGTTATCTTGAGACAATTTTCATTCCGTGGTCAACTGGCAAATGTTACAGGTGCAGTAGATGGGGGGGTGCTAAGTAAGTTGCTCTTGATAAGACTATATACACGTATGTAAAGGTATGTGAGTTACATTATGCTGACTCTAGAAATAGGATCTTTATAGGCATTGTAGGTCCCAGTTTCTACGCCCCCGGCCTCACCACCACGCAGACACTAGTGGGAAAGTTACCCAAGTGCGGACCATTTAGTGGTATTGGGATCAAGAAAGTGACCTTTTGGCCAAGGAGAATAGAGGTGGGTTTTTTAGTTTTGTACTCCCAGGAGTTTAAATGCGGTTTGTTAAGTAACTCATGTGTCCATATATGCTTTGATCTTCTGAACAAGTGGCACGTGCAGTTAGTTTCACTAACCCACTGTTAATATGCAGACTATGCTGGTTTTCTGGTTAATTGGCAGGGGGTGCGTTTTAATTCCTCAAGCTAGGTTTGAGATAACTGGTGTGCCTTATTTCCGACAGGTGTAACGAGTATGTATTTTTCACAGGAGTTTTCTGAATGTTACTCTTCCCTTTGCAGAATATCCAGTTATGGATAAAAATGAGCTGGTGCAGAAGGCCAAACTGGCCGAGCAGGCAGAGCGATATGATGACATGGCAGCCTGCATGAAGTCTGTCACTGAGCAAGGAGCAGAGCTGTCAAATGAGGAGAGGAACCTTCTCTCTGTTGCTTATAAAAACGTTGTAGGAGCCCGTAGGTCATCTTGGAGGGTCGTCTCAAGTATTGAGCAGAAGACGGAAGGTGCTGAGAAAAAGCAGCAGATGGCTCGAGAATACAGAGAGAAGATCGAGACTGAGCTGCGAGACATCTGCAACGATGTACTGGTAAGAATCACTGCTGTAGCTTCATAGACGCACTGTAGATAAATTAGAGCTCGTCATTTAAAAGATGCTATAGAGCAATAGTAGATCGTTTTTGTGAGATAAATGCAAGTTTGTCAAGCAGTGAAGTTAAGCAGAAACCAGAAAAACAATTTGAATGATGGTTTGTGTTCCTGTACTACTAGAGCTGATATTCATAAATGAATGTATATGAATACAGAATTTTACATCCCTTGTTTTATGTAAGGAGTGTAGTATAGACTCAGTATAGAGCCAGTTCCTGTCCCTGGATTACCCATTTTAATAGAATGAATCTACTGTGGAGAAAACTGGTTTGCAATTAATTGCTTTGTGTTTCCAGTCAACTTCAAATGTTAAGAAACAATGAAATAAACTCAAGCTTGGCTCTCCAGGTTTTAGAAGTACCTAAGTATTTGGCACCTACTGTGTTAAAATACTGTGCTTCTAGAAGCTTAAGAGATTAAACAGTACATTTGTGTAGGTTTCCTTTTTTTTTTTTTAAACTTTGAGGGTGATCTAATAGAAGAACAATCAATTACTTTTCTGAGGGAGAATCTAGAGAGATTCCAGACTAGGCTTAAAACTCATGATGTCTCTGCTGTCTCAGTCTCCCAAATGCTTAAAAGTTGGGAGTCACTATACTTTGCAAATTAGAATTCTTTTTTTTTTTTTTTGGTGTTTCGAGACAGGGTTTCTCTGTGTAGTCCTGGCTGTCCTGGAACTCACTCTGTAGACCAGGCTGGCCTCAAACTCAGAAATCTGCCTGCCTCTGCCTCCTAAGTGCTGGGATTAAAGACATGCGCCACCACCGCCCGGCTAGAATTCTTTTAAGACTATCTATTGATAGAAAAGTCTTAGTTTCTAAATTGTACTTTTTTTGTTCTTCAAAATGTTTCAAGCTTTTTAAAGATTGAACCAATTTTAAGATTAAAAACAACTGAAATTACAGTCTTAAGTAAAGGCTTTTGCTTTGGGTGCATTTTTGTTTGTTTCTTTATATATTAAGAAATTTTATGATTGCTATTTTTCCAAGGTCTCAAAGTGCTATGTTGAAGGTAAATAAAATACTTATTTTAAAATTAGATAATTAAGAGCATTTAAAACTGGACAGGTTTCACTTCATAATACTAATGTTTCAGGTATGTTTCTTTCTGCCTTCCTTGCTTAATCTGTTTGTCACCAGGTTTTATTCAGCCTAATAGGTTTTGTGGAGGTTTTCCCCTCCTAAGTACTGGTTTATATTTTGGTTTCAAGGAGTATAGTTAACTAATTGTACTTTCTCCTAAGACAAGAACATTTTGGGGATAAAAGGGACATGCTAATAGCATTTACCTCTTGGGATCTTGCTGCAGCTCCAGGTAGGTGTTGGCACATTTTCCATGGGCAGGGTATAGAGAAGTTCTCAGATTCTTGTGGCTTTTCCTGAGGAAAGACCAGGCAACTTCTACTGTCTTCTTGGTTTTCTCATGAAGAAAACTGAGGTTATTTGTAAGCAGCCTCTTCTAAGGGTATGAGGGTCTCTTGTCACTCCCTGCCTGCATGAGTGTCTCCATCGGGATAGTTACGGCTTTTCACAAGGTATAAATAAGGTGTTCCTCTTGAAAGCTTAATTTCTTTGCCACATATACAAGTGACTTAGAGAAGCTTTTGCCTCTAGTCTGTCTTTTCAAAAGTCCAGCCTGGTTTATTACATGTTAATTCTCAGATACTGTTGAGTAGCTCCTTGAGAAAGAGGGCAATAGAATTAGGTCAGCAGTACTGCTGCCATTCCTAGGCTTTGTTTTGCTTTTCAGCTTGAGAAGGCTCAGTAAATAAAGTGGACTTCCTGCCAGGCGTTTCTCAAAGACCTGATGGTGACTTAGAAATAGTTTTTATAAAGTTCTTTGCTCCCTTTCTAGTGAAGTAGAAGAGTCAAGTGTAACCAATCCTTCCTTCCTTAGTGGGAGCCGCACTGGTGCTTTATGAAATCGTGAGTAGTGTGGCTTCTTTCTGAGCCGTTGGCTGGTAGCATCAGTGGTGAGTGCAGCCTAACTGTCCTATTCATCACCTGCAGTGTATTCGCTGAGAACAATGCTCTTGACCCCCACAGTCTAGCTACATGGCTTCTGTCAAGTGTTTGATGTGTATCATTTAAACAGTAGACTAGAAGGAGGACTCCTGACACATAGAGAGATGGTCATTAGTGTAGCCTCATGACATGGATTTTTCCTTAAATAAAAGGACTGACTCCAACCTTTTCTTTCTCCTTTTGTTAGTTGGAAGTCGCAGTATTGAGTCTTACATAGACCAAACTCTCTTGATAAGTGAGAGGCCCTAGTCATTAGAGATATGTAACAATAATAATAATTGATCATAAATCCAAAAGACACAATCCCAGGTGGGGTAGTTAATGCAAGTCATAATAAAAAGAATAGTAGTATACTAAAAACCTATTTCAGACTTTAATTATACTGTGATATGGAAAGCTGGGGAGGAGGTGGTTATTGTTTTTTTATTTAAACTACGGTTTTACAGTGAAAGAAAACTTAAGTTCAATTTAATGGGAATAACGGGTATGGTGCCCGAGGAGTTGTTGTGGAGAGGGGAGTCAGGTGAACCTTGGGAGGTATAGTTGTTGGGTGCAGATTATCTCTAGCCCTCAGAATTACTATTTATTAACTATTGAAGGAACAAGATAAGAAACAGGAAGCTAGCTTGCTTTTTTTTCTTCTCATGTCAGTATGTGTCTTGGACTTTTAACAATTGCTATATAGTCTTTATTTTAGCTGAAAATGACTAAGTGGCTCCTCTTGTTCAGAATAAAGACTTCACAGAAGAATGTGGTGATTGGAACCCACTTAACTGCTTCCTAGATGTGTATTTGTGTGGCTTTGTCATCTGTGGCTCTCAGTATTTTAACATTGTAAGAACTAAGATGACTGAGTAGGTAGAGTGCCTTCTAGGAAGTGCCTTCACCGGAAGTGGCTTTGAGGTGATTGGTAAGGTTTCTCATCTTAAGAGATGGTGTTTAGGGAGGAATTTTATATAGTTGAGAAGTCTGACGCAAGAATGAAGGGGTGGAGGACAATGCTGAAGGGGGGTGGTACTTTGGTGTCCAGAATAGAAACAACCAACACCTTGCAGCACATCACCTGCGAGTGATACCTAAGGTTACCTATAAGACAGGGAGCGTGGGCATGTGCAGACGAGACTCGAGTGGGGCAAGGTGAATTCAGGTGAGAATCAGAATGAGAAAGAACCACTGAAGCCTTACATGCTGAGGAGATGAATGTCACTTCTGAACCAACGGCCCTACCCTTGAGCCTGTTCCAGAAAAGACATTTATATGCCTTGAATTTGAATTCAATCAGTAAGAAATAAACCGTATTGGGACTGTACTATCTTACATAGGTTGGTTGTTTTTTTGTTTTGTTTTGGTTTTTAACGTAAGCATGTTGATTTATTATAGCATGGGGTGATCATAGTTGGCTTTAAAGATTATCTTAAACTAACACAGATACGTATCCAATTGCCTGTTTTTCATAAGGCATTCAGATCTTTGCTTTCGCTGTACAGAAGAGTTCAGAAATCATTTCCTTAACATATTCCATATTTGCAATGTTTATCTTCAGTAAGGTGGAGTTTTAAGTGAGAACTTAAAATGTGTGATAGGCCATATATGATGGTGTAAATTTGGCAACAGTAAAGCTGTAGGAAAACAATAAAAGCCTGTGGCTGCTTTTAGATAGAAACGAGGAACATTGGAATGGTTAGAAAACCTACATCAATGTTTATAATGAAATCAGCTTAAACTTTCTTCTCCGTTAAGTGAAGTTTAACTTAACATAGTAAATGAAGCTTGTGTTAAGAGCTGTTCTCTCAGCCGTTGTTAGACTTAGGCAACGGAAAGCCTTTGTATGTTAAAAACAAAAACACCATACACCTAACCAAAAATCCCTTTTCAGTAACTTCCCCAAGAGCTGGGACTAGGAGGAGAAGTGGGCCAGATCTTGAATATTAGGATTAAGGATTTTAAAAGTCATGGAAAACCTTGACAAAGAAATGACACAAACTTTGTGTGGAGTCGGGAAAACATAATAGTGGTTGTCTTAGAACTTCAGGATCTGGTAGTTCATACCTTTCATCCTAAGCACTGAAGAGGTAGAGGCAGGCTGAGTTTAAGCCCAGCCAAGGCTACATAGTGAAATCTTGTCTCAAAACAAAGCATGCCCCCAGGCGTCCCACCACCACCACCACCAAAGAGAACGGTAAAGACGCTATATATATTAGTTGTTCTCGTTTTAACTTTGGGAAGGTTTATTTGGGTTCACCATTAGAGTACAGTCATTTGTGGTGGCAGTAGAGCATAGCAACTGGTCCCATTGTATCTGTAGTCAGGCAGTAAGGATGAGTGTTGATGTTCCATTTACTGTCATCCCCACCCATGGGGTGATGGTGCTGCTGACATTCAGGGTGAATCTTCACCCTTTGCACTTAAATCGAGAATGCCCAGAGGTGTGTTCTGTTGCTGTGATGAAATGCTCTGACCAAAGCAACTTAGGTGTATGCTGGATGCAGGAGCGGATCCAAAGACCCTGCTGTCCTTGTCATCTCACAGTGCTGGCATCTTTAGCTGAGACTGGCCTCTCATAGGCTCTCCTCAGTCCTAGGCCTTCAACTGCCTCTCCTGCCTCTGAAAGTGCCTCTCAAAGTGCCAAGCCTCAGCTTCTCTCCATGACCCTTTGATGAACCTTCAAAACCAGAACTTAGGTCTAGGTGACTCTTACACTACCAAGTCTGTCCGTCAGCTTGTGCATGGTACAGGGTTGGCTTCTGTGTGCTGACTCCCAGGATACACGACTCAGAAAGTTTTACTTCAGCGATGTTGGTCTCTTAATCATTGCTAATCATTTCTTAGCTCCAGCTAACTAGCATCTATTGTCCCCGGTAAAGCAAAGAGCTTTTGCTTAAATGGTGCCTGGTCTCTTGTTAGTCACAGCTGAGAGTCTTCATCCTCAACGGACCCAAACCACAAAATCTTAATTCAAAGTAGTAGATATACAGTGCTTTACTCTCTGGAACTTCACAAGCTGGGCTTCAGTACGTAGTCTGCATTTTTCTCAACACTTTTCTTCCAAGCTCCCACAGAACAGCTCACCAAGCTTTGAACGCTCAGTGGCTTTTCTCTTCCCAAATCCTTCCACAGTTCTCCCCAAAACAGCTTGGTCAGGACTATCCCAATACCCCACCGTCCTGACACCAGCGTCTGTCCTAGTTAGAGTTACTGTTTGTGTGATGGAGCACCATGGCCAGAACAACTAGGGAAGGAAGGTGTTTGACTTAACCTATGTCTACATTGAAGGAAGTAAAGGCAGGAGCCTGGAGGCAAGAGTTGATGAAAGCTATTAAGAAAATGCCCTCCATGCTTGCCTGCAGCCTGATCTTAGGGAAACTTTTTTTTTTTTTTTTTTAATTGAGGATACCTCATCTCAGATGACCAGCTTGTGTCAAATTGACATAATTTTTTTTCTGTGAGCTCATTAATAATTTAGGGGCTGGAGAGATGGGTCAGTGGTTAAGAGCACTGGCTGCTCTTCCAGAGGACCCTGGTTCAATTTCCAGGAACCACATGGCAGCTCACAATTGTAATTCCAGTTCCACTGATCTGACACTCTTACACAGACATAAATGCGGACAGAACACCAACGTACGTAAGTTATGTATAAATAATTTATATTTTTGCAGAATTAGACTTCTGCGGCATATTTGAGAAAGACTGAAGTGTGGGGTTTTCAGAGTCAAAATTAAGGATGTCTCATATCAGCTAAGTTGGATCAGTATTGCTCCATAATCCATTGGCCTAGTAAGCTTCTTAAGTTTGTCTAGGTTGAGTAGGATTCCCTGCTATGTCTTCATTAGTCCCCATAGCCCTCAGTACTATAACAGTTTCAAACGAAGAGTAACTGGAGCTCACGTTTGTAGGGCTCTTAGAGTAGCTGTCTCTGCTCAAAGCCAGACGCTTTTCTTGGAATAGCCGCTCCTGGTGCTCTTGTGCAAACTACTAGCACCTTCAGTGCTGCCTGGCTACTTACTGTTTCCACTTTTTTTCATTCATTTACATAGATGTATACAGGGTGTTCCCAGGCGGCACCTAGTTATGTCTTATTAAGGGTACATTTATTCTTGACAGTTCAGAATGTTACTATGTTTTAAAACTCAGGAGAGAGATGGGAGGAGGGGGAAGCGCGAGTGAAAGAGCCCTGTGTCTTTGAAAGTTTCATGCTCCTTCTAAAGTCCCTTGCTCAGGCTTGCCTCTAGCTCCTCTGTTCCTCTGAACTGTCTAGCTGACCCTCCGAGACAGTTTTTGTTACTTGTTTTTTAAGACAAGGTCTGGCTGTATCCCTGGCTGACCTCAGAATTTGTCGATATCTAGACTTGTGATACACTACACCCAGCTCTGTCTTAATAGACAAAAACAAGTTATATCCCTTAAAAAAAAAAAAAAAAGACTTTTGGTATTTTGTATGTATGATGGCCTGCCTGCCTGCTCGCCTGTGCCACTTTTATCTGGTGCCAAAAGAAGCCACATGAGGGTGTTAGATTCCCTGGGACTCCAGTTGTAAGCTACAATGTGGGCACTGGGGACTAGAAGCCAGGTCCTCAGTTAAAACAACCATTGAGCCATCTCTCTAGCCATGAAAAGATTCTTTTAGTGCTGTGGCTGGCTGGTCATTGGCTTGGGCTTTTCTCAATACTGTTAAATAATGTTTCTTACAGTAATATGCATAAAACTTTTCATTTTGTGTATTTGCTTGTTTTGCCAAAATCCCACAAAGCTTTTAGCGTAAGTTGGTGCTGTCCCTGAGGGAGCTTTTGCAGCTCTCATCTTTACTGCCAAGGACTTCTGATTCCTTACTGTGACTCCTCCAAGTACCCAGAGATAGACTTAGGAAAGTGCTCAGAACCTGTGGGCTGAGGGAGGGACAGGTGTTGATGAGCTCCTTAGGGTGGTTTTAAATCTGCTTTTGAAGCTGGGAGGTGGCTCAGCAATTAAGAGCTGGCTAATCTTCAAGAGGACTCAAGTTTCATTACTGTCACCTACATGATAGCTCAGAACTTTGTAATTCCAGTCCTAGAGGATCTGACACCTTTTCCTGGTCTCTGCTGTCACCAAGTGTACATGTACAGACATACATGTGGGCAGAATATCTGTATACAAATTAAATTTAAAACTAATAAAAATTGTTGCTCAGTTTAAAATGACATGCTTGGATACCAATCAACCAGTTGTTTTGACAGAATAGACAACTTTAGTTACATTTAAGGTTCATGTCCTTAACCAGAAGAACCATGCTCTTTTCGGGAGTGACTTCCCTTCCAGTTGTCCTACACTCTCTCTCATCTGAGAGCACTATCATCAGACAGTTTCTTTAATCATATCACAAAGACAATGACTATGCCCCACAGAGGACACCTCTATGTGGATTTTTATTGTAAGGAGTGAAAGTAAGGACAGGTTGTGCAGACTTCAATGGCTGTATAGTTAATATTTATTGACTGGCTTGGCTGCCCATTTTGTGAACCCTGTTTCATAGAAAAGTAGATATAAAAAGCCTCTGCTTGTAAGTCTCAGCTAGAGAGGAAAATGATGTTAAGGCAGGGGAAGCTGCTTCAGTGTTTTTTAAAGATCTGATGGTGGACACTCAGAGAATTAAATACATAATGTGTGCCTGTTACAAAGACAGTTACAGTGTTGGGCTGGGGAAGTTGCTCATTTGAAGAAAGGGATGTACCTGGGTTCCATCCTCAACCTAGCCAGCATTCTGTCAAGCATTGCATTTTGTAAAGATGCTTTGCTTATTAAGTTTTTGACATAAACTCTTTTTTATGGTATAGCCCAAGGGATTACTTAATCAGCTCTTGTTGGTTTTAAGACAGGAAGTAAAGGTCTGCTGTGTGCTTGTTGAGAATGCATTGGAGTTAGTCACTCTCCCATCACTCTTCATTTCCTCATGTCAGGCCTTTAAAGGTAGCCGCTGTCCATGAGACCTCACACAGAACCCTCAGTGTTGCCATAGGAAGCATCCTTAGCCTGTTTTGTGAGAACTTTACTAATTGGTTAGTTTGGAGCAACTGAGGCTACAGTTTGGCAGTGAGCGCCCTTGAGCACATGAGGGAGTAAGAGACTAAAACTCAAGAGCAGTGGGCCTGTTCAACTCATGGCTTAGCTTTCTAGTTCAGATAGTAAGAGAACTAGAAATGATGGTAAATTCTGTAGGTCTACAGAATAAAGTGCTGGGGAAAGAGTGGCACAAGACTAGAAATAAGAGCCATGTCCTTAGAAAGTAGACTTCCTCTCTGGGGTATCAGTGTTAAGTGTGTGATGATAACACTGGAGAAGAGGAGCCGGGTTTGGAGGCTCCTCACCCTGAGTCACATTAAAGTTCAGCTGCATTTTCAAATTTTAGTTCATTACTTTTAGGGATCATTTTAGTGTGGGGTGTGTGTGTGTGTGTGTGAGTGTGTGAGAGTGTGAGATTAAGGTCTTGTATAGTCCACACTGGATTTGAAATCCTGGTCCTCCTGCCTCTCCCTCCCAAGTGTTAGCACTTCCATTTTTGCTTTTTGAAATAGGTATAATTTATACCAAAGCTCAGGCTGGCCTCAGCCTTGGAACGGTCTTCTCCCGAGTGCTAGGTTATAGGCACAAACACTAACCCTAGCTTAGGGCTTGTTCTTGCTAATGTTACCTTCGTGCCAATTGATGCACTATGGACAGTAAGTGTAGAAAGTGAGAACTGTCCTCAAATTTCATACTTAAAAATGGATCGCAGCTTCTCGCAGTGCTGTCTTTGAAATTTGAAATACAAAATATAAACTGATGTGGAAGAAAGCACAGCAGCCTGTTAGAGTCCTTAGACGTAAGTGTTTAACTCTTACGCACGCGCTCACACATACACCTAAACCACAGGACACTTTGCAGGAGTCACTTTTCCTTCTGTGGGAGTCTTAAGCATTGAAACCATGTCACCAGCAGTGGTGCAAGGCCTTTAGTCAGTGAGCCATCTTTCCTGCCGTCTGTTTGTTTGTTTGTTTGTTTGTGTGATGAGTGTTTTGCCCATAAGTGGGTCTGTTCACCACATGCATGCCTGGTGCCCTTGGAGGCCAAAAGAAGGTATTGGATCCACTGGGGACTGGAGTGGAGGTACAGATGGTTGGGAGCTGCCCTTTGGCACCTTGGTTATCTGGAAGAGCAGCCAGCATCCTTAACCACTGAGCCATCTCTCCAACCTCAGATTTTATGATTTTAGCCAGGAATCTAACAAAATTATTGGCTTATAGGTCTTACTGAAATACAGTGTTGAACCACTGTACTTACTAGGTGGTTCCAGCATTCTGCTCCGTTACACACTGACTCCCTGTCCTTTAGTCCGGCAACTTTTCTGTCTGCTTTTCGTGATTTTGGTGTGTCGTCTTCCATTTCCTGGCACACTGCTCTTTGATTTGTTTGCATTTATAGTACTTTGTTGCATGAGTTGAGGCTTCTTTGGGGCAGAGGTTCAGCTGTGATGTCACATTACAGTGAGCAGTCGTGCTTTGGCGAGTGTGCTCTGTCCCCACTGCACCCAGGGCTCATCAAAACAAAAGTTTTTAAAGTATCCACTGTTTTGTTTTGTTTTTAAAGGGTAAACTATAAATTACTTGCCTAAAAGTTGTATGCTCTAAATGCCTTTGCTTTTAAAAAAGGCAACAGAGGAAATGTGCTTTCAAATTTCTAGGAAATTTGAGGATTCATGATAGATTGGGGACACATTTCTGGGATAAAAATGGAAAGCAAACCTTGAAATTAATGTTTTAGTGAAACAAGATGGGTGAAGACTTACACTCGTACTACCTGGATGAGCAGTTTCTCACTGGTCTTGTTGGCTGTTGCTCTAGAGTGACTTCCCTTGGCTCATGCAGGTGGGTAGACACTTAGCTGCCTGTGTGGCTGCTGTTCAGGGACACTTTTGCCCTCTCTGGCACCTTGTGTGTGTCATCCTGAGTGAGCACCTGGGGTCAGAGACATAGAATAGGGTTTTGGTTTTGGTTTTTTGTTGCTTTTTTTCCCTCCTCTTAGGAAAATACTTATTCTCTGATAATATCAGCCTCAGTTTATATTATATCTTAATTGCTTAAAAGTTAGTGAGCTTTGTTTATTTTTATATTTGAGAAATGGGTCTTTAAGGTACTATGGTCATGTTGTTTAGATTATAAGATTAAAAACAATGAGACCCTACTCCCATAGCACCAGTAGGGTTGAGCCTAGGAGTCCCAGCTACACCTGCGCAGTATCGAGGTTGTGGCTTAAAAAACAGAATTGACTGTGTGAAAGTTAAAGGTGTAAAATTGTGTTAATAGTTGTACCTACTCCGAGATAAAACAAACCCAGCCTGCCATTTTACTTGTCTTTCTGTCTGTCTGTGCTTCCTTTTTCCTGTATGTTCAGAAAAAGGATATGTCTTTGTTTTCCTTAAACTAAAACCTTTAGAAGTATATATGGTGTAGGTGAAACTCAAGAGCTTATAAAAATTAGGTTTAGTAAGAATATGTTAGCATTGAAAAGTATTTTAACACGAATTAGTATTTCCTGTTCTTTTGAAGTGGTTGGACAGTATAAGCAGTTGCTGTATTTTAGTGTGAGCAGTGTTTAGCTCACATCACTAGAAAGCTACAGGCATTCACAATGATGTGCAGGCACTTGAGAGTCATTCTTCACTCGGTATCCTCTGCCATCATAACTATTTCCACGACAGGACAAGCAGTATTACTGTCTACTCTCTTACTGTTTTATGTGTGAGGTGTTTTGTCTGTATGCGTGTGGTTGCACCATGTGCTTGCCTGGTGTCCTTGGAGGCAAGGGTGGCCAGATTGCCCTGAAAGACAAGTTTCAGGTAGTTAAGGAACTGCCATGTGGGTTGTGGGAATTAAACTTGAGTCCTCTGGAAGAGCCACCTGACTGCCAGGCTAAGCCATTGCCATCCTCACTGCTGTGTAGACATCAGCACTTTCTGTCCAAGAAAATAACAGCGAAACCTCCTTATCAGGAAGCAAGACAAGGCGGGATTCATTGAATCCTTTACTGTTATGCACTCACAGTTTTAAAAAACCCACAAAGATTGTATAGTTCTTGGAACTAGGAAGTTGGTAGTAACAGCCCTTTTATTGATAGCTTTTTCTGTAAGGAAGATGGAGAAATGCAGCTGTCACCCTGACCATATGAGATGTCCAGGCCCCAGTACATGTTGTACCTATTGTAAATTGAAAGTGGCTTCTTCAAATGTTTTTGGCTGCTGTTGGTTTAAATGAAAAACTCATGGTTCTGGAGAGCCTGTGATTACCAGAAATCATGGGTGTGGCTTTTGTGCATCAAACAAGCTGTTTTGTTCTTGGGGTGCTTCTTCTGTTTCAGACAGCTTTAGGCAGACTGCTGTGGTTATTCAGTGGGTGTTGGATAGGCACACTGAAGGTTAATGAAGTGAGCCACTTGAGTGGTGGCTGAGTGTTGCAGTTGGTCTGTTACTGCAATTCCCAATAAAGTGGGGTTTTGGTTTGGTTCTGGTTTTTCAGAAGGGTCTCTGGAGCTCTGGTTGTCCTGAAACATGTTCCAGCTAGACTCACCTAGAGTTCAGGAAGCAGCTTCTCTGCCTCCAGGTGCCGCGATTAAAGATGTGTGCCACTACAGCCCTGCTCCCAGTGTGCTTTTTAGGAATACAAAGTAGGTTGCTCGTTGACATTATATCAATACTGCCTAAAGGAGTTTCTGTCCTAGCTTTAGGTTTTTACATTGCACCCTCCACATACTCGAGTTGATTCCGTAAGTTTGCTGGGCCAGCACAGGGTCACTGAGATACGTTTCTAACTCTTTGGGTGTTTTAGAGGCAGGGTCTCTACATGTGTAACCTATGTTGCCTTTAAGTGTTGAGATACAAAGGTGCCCATGTCAGCCGCCAGACGTGGACATTGTGAGGGACAGTCACTCAGTCTAAGTTAACTGTGTCTTTTATGACCTGTCTATGTGCATGGAGTAAGAGAAACCACTTCTTGTAAGAATTAGCTCATCTGGGGTTCAGCCCAGATGAACATGGACATCACTTTGATTTCAAAGCAGTGGTATCTCCAAGGAAGCAGCTACAATGAGAGACTGGATTGGTTTGTTTTGGGTTTGTTTGTTTTTTTTTTTTTTTCCCACTCATTTCTACCTTTTTCTCTGTAATGCCATTATATTATTTGCTTGAAATCTGCTATAAAAGGTTGGTTTTATTTGGTATGTGACAATTCCAGTAAGCTTTAAGTTGTTAATAGTCTTAAGCAAAGTTACAGGATGACATTTTACGTAGGTAAGAAAAATAAATTGCTATGATGACATTAAAGGTCTTTTTCCTTCTGACCTTTCCCTGCCTTGAGTTACTCATTGATTTACATTTGAGGTGGTGTCCGTTTGCAGTCCGGGATGGTCTCATCCACGGCAATCCTCTGAACCAGCACTCTGGACTGCCGAGTTAGTAGAGAAATTTAAGGTTTTGTTTTGAAATCTTTTAAAACTCTGTCTGTAGTGTTTGCTTAAGAAAACAACTTAACTTTGGTTTGTAAGTATTATCTTCTTACTATTTCTGTTTCTTTTCTTCTGAAGTCTCTTTTGGAAAAGTTCTTGATCCCCAATGCTTCGCAACCAGAAAGCAAGGTCTTCTATTTGAAAATGAAGGGTGACTACTACCGTTACTTGGCCGAGGTTGCTGCTGGTGATGACAAGAAAGGTGAGCTGGTTTTGTTTGGTTGTGCTTAGGTGAAGCAGTTCTGGTGGGGATGTCCACCCTCTGAAGTCTGCATTCTCCTTCCAATTACTTTATGGAGATCTCTTCCTGTCTGTATCATTTGCCTATGCTGGTATTTTAAACTTGAAGCTTTCTCAAAAGCTATTTATATAAGAATGTTTCCTCACTACTGTTTGCTGAGGAGTAACCCCAGTGTGGAATGAGGAAATCACTAGACAGTGATCAGATGGTTGTGTGTAGGGGTGTTTGGCCTGCACATGTTTCCAGTACTGTTAGAGGTCAGAGCAGCAATTGGGTCCCCTGGCTCTGCAGTTACAGACTGTTGTGAGCTGTCCTTAAAGTGCTGGGAACTGAACCAGGCTCCACTGAAAGCCTTGGAGTTATCATTTCAACCCAGCCCCTCTCTGAGTTGCTTTTCTCTTGACAACAGTAGCAAGTAGCAAGTGTGATCCAGGACACAGCATTGCTTTAAACAGTATGTATAATTTGGTTTAGAATGTCAGAGCTTATATTTCAGAGGACAGAAATGATCCTACATGAGAAGTTTGGCTTAAGTAAAGCTGCAGCATAGACTTTGAAAGTGCATTTTACTGTGTTGCATTATCTAGGAATTGTGGACCAGTCACAGCAAGCATACCAAGAAGCATTTGAAATCAGCAAAAAGGAGATGCAGCCGACACACCCCATCAGACTGGGTCTGGCCCTCAACTTCTCTGTGTTCTACTATGAGATCCTGAACTCCCCAGAGAAAGCCTGCTCTCTTGCAAAAACAGTATGTATTTTACCTGTTACTTGGGAATTGGGCAGTCTTCGTTATTTGAATTCTGATATGTACTTTGTTTTGCATTTGCAGGCTTTCGATGAAGCCATTGCTGAACTTGATACATTAAGTGAAGAGTCGTACAAAGACAGCACGCTAATAATGCAGTTACTGAGAGACAACTTGACAGTGAGTACCTAAGGCAGTCTGCTGGGTGTGGCCGGGTGACTGAATACAGTATTCTAGCTACTGTTTAAAATCATTAAGAACATTGCCAGTATTTATGAGCTATCACTTTGAACTAAATTGTCATAAGTTACTCCTTTCCATTTCAAGTCTTGAGTAGTTTCTTTTTCATCCCAGAGTCCGTTGTGTGCTTGTTCAGCACAAGCAAATCAGAGTCCAGGTTTCCTGTGGTAGAGGAAGAGTCATGAGTTAGTTACAGGCCAGCCTGGACTACTTGGTAGTGACAAGCCTACTTGGGCAACATAACAAGATTCTATCTCCCAAAAAAACCCCACCAGCAACAAAAATAAACTTAAGGCTGTTTGTGTTTAACTTGCCTTTGAAGTTGGTTTTCTTGTCTTTTAATGTTATGTTCATGTCTAACTGAGCAGTTACACAGGGGGGCTGAGATGTTCAGGTGCTAGGTATTGCCACCCTTGCCGGCCTGGTCTCTGTCCCAGGGAAAGTTGGTGTTGATACTTTGCTGTGCTGAATGTTTAACCATGAACCCCCATTCCATTGTCTTAACCAAAACTAAAACAGCAACTCCTGAGAATTCATTTAAATGGTCCTTATTTATTATTTAAATTGGGATCCTAATAAAGCCCATGCTTACCATTGGCTCCTTGAGTTTTCCCTTCTTCAGATAAGTATTAAATTTGAAGTTTTGAGGCTTAGGTGAAAAAAGTGAACATTTGCTGTGTGTCAAGGAAGAGATTGAAATGAGTGTCTCTGGTCTGTGGTCTATCTACTGTTTCTGTCTGTGTTCAGTTGTCTAAGAGACTTGTCCATTCTTTTACACGTTTTACTTTCAGTCAAAGTCTGTAGCTGAAACTGGGATTGTCTGCAAACTTAGGAGACTTAAATGAGAAATAAACAGAATTGGCCTGATGTGCATGCTGGAGATGGGATTCGGGCCTTATATATACCTAGGCAGTGTCTCACCACTGAGCTGCATCCTCAGCCCAAAGGAAAGACAAGATGTCAAATAAGGAAGCACTTGATTCATTAGCTAGAGTTTGGGGGGGGGGGGGGGGGTGTGTGAATGTAGTTCATTGGAAAAGTGCTTACCTAGGATGTGTAAGGCCCTGGATGTAGTCCTCAGTACTGCTAGTTTTATTTTCTCGTTGAGAGACACACCTGTTATTTCAGTTGGTGGGAAGCTCAAGCAGGAGAAACACAAATTCTAGGCAGAGCAAAAAGAAAAATGAACGCTAAGTCTTACATGTTGTCCGGACTTGCTTTGAAGTGATGAGTTGGTATTTAAAGTAGACCTCGGCCTAGCTAGGAGTGTCTCCTTTGAATGCTCTCATTCATTGGAGTTTTGGGGTGAGTAGAGGAAAGAGCATCCTGTGCAAGTGAGAAGGCAGAGGAGCATCTCTGCCCTGAGCCTTGTTAGCAGGCTGCTGCTAACAGCTTGACACCTAACTGACACCCTGGATCTAGTGTGTAATGTTTATACACAGAATTTTAAAGCCTTAAAGGACAAGGAGGAGACAGACAGGAGAAGCTGTTGCCTGAGCACAGAGACTTCAAGAAGGCATTTAGCCAGCTCTGTATGACTCTCAAATTTCTGTTCTAGACCAAACATGGATAATGATTTGGGGAGAATAAATACTGTTAGGTTAGAGTCCTTTTCCTCCTTTTTAAGTTGTTTGGCTTAAAATAATATTACATTGAAGCAGTTGGAATAATTTAGAAACTGTCTTTTAGCTTATTGAAACACTGTAACAATAATGAAAAATTAATAATGAGAAATCATCCTGCCACACTATGAAACACCTTTTCTGCTTTTTGGTAGAATATTTGTTCTGACTATAACATTTGTTATGTTTATTTTGATTTCTTGCAAATAGGAGAAAATATTTTCCTAATTTGAAATGTCAGGAAAGCCCAGTGTGCAGTTAGCTCAGTTGATTGAACTGCTGCTTTTGATCTGTGACTTTGTCACGAGAGGCCAGCTCACCCAGATCCGTGATCATCGCCTTTCCTGAAAGCAGTAAAAACCATTGACTTTAGAGCTTTGCCTTTGCATCTTGGAGAGTCAGAGTGAGAGGACGTGCTGGGTCAGGCTCTCCACTGTAGGTTTGAGGCTGGGGCTTGGTAAGCCCTGAATGGTTTAGTGACTAAGACATCCTGCCATCTTGTCTAAAAGACTGAGATTTCCTCTTCCTGCCCATTAACTACCTACATCTGTTTTGTTTAAAGGCAGATGTGCTGTGTATCTGCCATGCCCAGGTCAGGCTGTTTGCAGTGGTGTCTTTTTAAGCTTTCCAACTAAAGCATGTAGTCACATACCAGACCCTTGGCTAGCATGCGTACAGAAGGTTGGATATTTGTTATTAATCAATCTGAAGTATGCTGAAAACAATCTTTCCATTTCTTTACCAGTTGTGGACATCGGATACCCAAGGAGACGAAGCAGAAGCAGGAGAAGGAGGGGAAAATTAACCGGCCTTCCAACCCTTGTCTGCCTCATTCTAAAATTTACACAGTAGACCATTTGTCATCCATGCTGTCCCACAGATAGTTTTTTTGTTTACGATTTATGACAGGTTTATGTTACTTCTATTTGAATTTCTATATTTCCCACGTGGTTTTTATGTTTTCATATTAGGGGAGCAGAGCCAGTTAACTTCAGGGAGTTACTCGTTTTCATCTTGAGGTGGCCAATATGGGATGTGGAATTTGTACATGAGTTACACATGTTTGGCATAGTACTTTTGGTACATTGTGGCTTCAGAAGGGCCAGTGTTAAAACTGCTTCCATGTCTAAGCAAAGAAAACTGCCTACATATTGGTGTGTGCTGGCGGGGACTAAACAGGAAAATGGGTTCCAGTCATGAGTGTAGTCTTTGTGGGTACTGTAAGGATTGGAGCACTTGTGAGGCTGTGACACAAACATCCTGTGAATGCACGCTAGGATCCTGTGTCTCTGTGTGCACACCCTTGACCACAGCTCCAGAAGTCTCTCTAGACAAAGTTGTGACCCAATTTCTCTGATAAGGGCAGAAACGGTTCACATTCCATTATTTGTAAAGTTACCTGCTGTTTGCTTTCATTATTTTTGCTACACATTTTATTTGTATTTAAATGTTTTAGGCAATCTAAGAACAAATGTAAAAGTAAAGACGCAGTAAAAACGAGTTGCTTGGTGTTCCCGGCTCCGTGCGTATCGAGCACAGCAGTAAACAAAATCCCATGTATTTAACTTTTTTTTTTTTTTTTTAGGTTTTCTGTTTTGTTTTGCTTTTGTGATTTTTTTTTTTTTTCTTTTTGATACTTGCCTAACATGCATGTGCTGTAAAAATAGTTAACAGGGAAATAACTTGAGATGACGGCTAGCTTTGTTTTAATGTCTTATGAAATTTTCATGAACAATCCAAGCATAATTGTTAAGAACACATGTATTAAAGTTCATGTAAGTGGAATAAAAGTTTTATGAATGGACTTTTCAACTACTTTTCTCTACAGCTTTTCATGTAAATTAGTCTTTTGGTTTTGAGACTTCTCTAAAGGAAATTGTCTCCTTATTCCCTCTTGGCAGCTAATGGGCTTTTACCAATTTTGAATGCAAAGTTTATCATAACAAAGACCGCTAATGTAGCTTCCATTCTCAGCCAAGTCCCACGTTCTTCCCCTTACTCCCTCTCAACAATTGAAGTGGACTTTTATTGGGGGAGTGGGGTGATTGGCAAAAGGTAATGTGTTCCATTTAAAATTTTGGTCTATGGCGTTTTCTAACTTAGGAAGCCACAATGTTCTTGGCCCATGTGACACAGGGCGTTAACTGTTAAGTTCTGTGCTTCCAAGTCACTGTTGGTTTTAAGAATTTCCTGATGCTCTTACAGCCTGCCTGGGATTCCAGTCCTCTGTTTCCACGTCGGGCACAGGCTCACTTCCCTTTTACTGTCTTGTCACCAACCATTCCAACTTGGTGGCCATGTATTTGGGAAAAGGCCGCATGATCTTCCTGGCTCCTCTAAGTGTCTAAGATACCTGCTTCCTCTGCTTGCATCCCACAGCCTCCCTCAGCCTCTCCTGCAGCCACCTCTCCTCAGTTGAGCTTGTGTTTATCTTCCTGGAAATCCTGCCCTGAATGGTCTGTCATCGTCTCCCTTTAAAATCCTTCCTCCTCCTCTTCTCCTCAAATAATGATGGGGCTAAGTCACACCCAAAGCTCACCCTACCGAGTATTTCCTCAGTACTTTACAGAAAACACCAAACAAAAATGCCATTTTACAAGAGGTGTATTTTTTTTCTTTTAGAATGTAAGCTCCTCCAGAGCAGGGACAATGTTTTCTGTATGTTCTATTGTGCCTCGTACACTGTAAATGCTCAATAAATATTGATGATGGGAGGCAGTGAGTCTCAATGGTGAGGGGACAGAAAGCCCAAGGATGTTCTCTGGCTTGCTTCATGATGATCTGATAACATTCTGAAATCCCAGTCCTTTTGGGCAAATTATTACAATACTGCATTCAGATAAAGTGCGATGGGGTTGGGAGTATTCTCTGGAGAAATGACATCACACCTGGTGCCATGAACCAGCTTCCTATACAACTCATTACCTTGATCTTGCCTCTGCTCCCAGGCTGAGGAGAGGTAAGCAGTAGACAGCAGGATGTCCTCTCCTTCAAGTAAATCACAAATGATACCCAAAGCCTGTCACATTTGCCTAATTGGCTTATTCATAATGCATTAGACATTGCTAAACTAGTTTGATTCTGAAATTGTGATACTTACCTGCTATTATTCATGTTTTTTATGAATAGTGCCCAATAGATGGAGAAAGATTTGCAACCTCAAATTTTCCACGCCTTGGAATTTGAATAATAAATTTGTTTTTAACTTATTTCCCTAATTGTCCCAAATCAAGGCTTCACGTCTGTTTTGTTAATACAAAATAAGGCCAGGAAACTGTTGAATCCAGCAGTGGTTTGTGTGTGTGATATGCAATTACATCTTTTAAAAGAGACCAGAGCTGTACCGTGCAGAGTTGAGTAGCAGTCCTGTGCTAAGGCAAGAGCATTGGCCTCAGGCTTTGTAGTCGACGGCTCGTACTCTCTCATGCTGCCAAGAGGGGGTATGGTAACAGCAGTGAGGGAAAATAGGCTAAGCATGGACATGTCCATGCTTACCAGTCTCAACCACGATCCTTGGCAGTTTGCAAGACAACTTTTAAAGCTTGCTATCCTAGATCCTGACTTCATGGAATCAAGTGATTGTAAACCCAAGTCTCAAGTAAGTTCTGACCCAAGAATACTGTAGTGGGACATCCCATGAGTGCTCTTAAATACTGTGGATTCAGAAGGTGCTGGAGTACCACCAGGGAGGCACTCCTGGGTGTGGGGAAGGGGAAGAGGCCAGCTTCAGGAAACTGCCAGGTGTAAGCTGGTCTGGAGACCGTGACAGTAGTGCCTCTGTGGGTCCCCATCCTCTGCGGTGCTGTTCCCAATCCAGGGCCAAGATTCTGTGCCCATCAGCTATCCTAACAGGTGTCCTGGACCAACTGCAGTTTGGTGAGCAGTATCAGATTTATGTTAATACCATTGGAGTGAAATGGGAGCCTGGACAGGAGAGGTTGACAAGATGGGAGAGAATTATATTCTAAAGGTGGCTTGGTTATAAAGGTGCTTCTTGGCACCAGCCTGATGACCCACTTTGTAACCATGGAGTCCACATGGTGGAATGGAGGGAACTTTGTGCCTCCCTGGTGTATGGTGGCTGGTATACATGTCCAAGTACACATGCAAAGCGTGGGCTAAACATTTAAGAAAGAGGTACTGTGGTTTGGGGCTGTTGTGGGGTGTAGAGAAGGCCAAGCTCCATGCTCAGCAGCCTAAGTGCTGCTGTTGTGTCCTAGTGCTCTAGACTGAGAACCTGCCCTAGATGACACTCCTTGCATTCTCAGTGGAAGAGCCCAGGAATAGGCATTTTCAGCAAGACTTGTGGGTATTAATGTCAAATAGCTATAAAGTCTGCAGGAGTGGAGGGGAATGTAGTTGATACTTGGAATGAGGGTACGCTATGTTGAGTCAAGGGAAGGCAGTTCATAAAAGAGCTTGTAAACTAGTGATACTAAAGATTAACAGGCTTTTCACATCAGTGGACCCAGACTACTTAATAGCTTTTTCTGTGCTGGAGGGATGGGAGGTATAAAAAAGGCTTGGGAAACCTAACAGTGTCACGGATTTTCTTCCATTGTGCCAGGCACGAAAACATTGAGGGGATGGCAGGCAAACTAGGATGTAGTCCAGCTGGAGAACGGAAGGCAAGAGCTGCCGGACACAAGCTTGTAATCCTAAAGCCCTGCTGCTGGGATTACATGATTTGGGGCTCAGGGCTGCTGAGACCCTACTACTGACAATGGGTTGCTGGGTGAGGAATCTCAGTGGTCTAGTCAGTCACTGGAAAGTTGCCTCAACTCAAGTAACCTTCCATAACTAAACTCAGTTGCACATACAAAGACATGAACCTGGGAGGTGGAACTAGTTTAGCGGAGAGGTTCAGTAGGGGAGGAAGGGGGATGAGGGTAACGAGTGGATCTAATCAAACACACTGCCCACATGTGTGAAACCGTTTGTTTTTAAATTTGATACATGCATTAAATTGCCAAAAATAAAATTTAAAGATCTAAGCTAGCTTGCTAACGTGTAAGGAAAACAGTGTTAACCAAAAATGGTGCATTTTGAAATATAAAGCAGTATAAATTCAAGTAAGGTGGAAATCGGCTTTGCAGGAGACATGAATGTAAGTAAGAGTGAGTAATAGATTCAGTAAAGGAGACGCTTGTGATCCCAGCACCTTCAAAGCTGAGACAGGAGACTGTGAGTTTGACAACAGCCCTGGGCTACATAGCAAAACCTTGTCTTATCATTTGTATAAACAAAAATGTTTCACTCTTTTCAAAAAAAAAAAAAATGCCTCAAAGAGGAGAGCGCTTCAGTCTGGTGGTCTGGCAGGCCTGTCCTAGAAATCTGGGGTGTGCATAAGAAGCCAGAGGACCATCCATATTCACAACCATTCTGACTGATGTATCAAAAAGCCCAGGGACGTCCAAATTAATGTGACACTCTTCAAGGGTGAGCATGAATCAGCTAACCAGACATAGTCAAACATTAGCAACAAACGTCAAGTGCAAGGACCCCTTCCAGGGATGGAGAGAGCTCAGCAGAAAGACTTTTGCTCATACCACCGGGACCTGCAGCCCCAGGAAACCAAACCACTGATGTCCTCCAGAATCTACTCACATACACAAGCATAATTAAAAATAGTAAAAATCTCTTTAAAATGAAGCTTTAGGGGTTGATTTGTTTCCAGGTGTTTTTTTTTTCCTAAAGACTTCAGCATGATTTGAAAGCAAACATTAACCAAAACAAGCTTACTTTTACTAGGAAGGAAAATATTTCAATATTTTATGCCTGATGACAGCAGACAGTAACTTTGTGTTTTCTAAAGGATTCTTATTCACTCTAAAATATTTATTACTATTATTTTTATCATTATTGGTGGTCGGGGTGGAGAACAGGAGTGTAGAGGTCAGAGGACAACTTTTGGGAGTTGGTTCTATCTATCATGGACTCCAGGATTGAAATCTTTGTGACAAGCCATTTTACCCTGGAGGCAGTCTCCTGAGCCTTTCATGCTCTTAGAAAGAAGACTGAGGAGAGTAATCTTAGGTGGGGAAGTAGGAAGGAGAGGGTGAGCAAAAGGCCACATGGGACAGGAAAGAGGATTCTGACAGGGTGGGGAGGACTGGGGGCACTGCGGTGGTGAGGGGGAAGAAACAGTCCCTTTGTTCCAATGCCACAGTGATGTCTCATGTTGGATGGATTTGGAATTACCAATAACAGTAAAACCATGACATGAAGCTGAGTGCTGAGATGAGGGCATTGTGGGGGAGACAGTGGTGTGATCAAATATGATCAGATGCTCTGTATAATAGAAATTTATGAACATTTCAGGATACATAAAAAATTAAAAACAGAAAATAGATATTAGCTGGGTGAGGTGGCACAGACTCAGGAGGCAAAGACAGGAAAAGTACCACAAGTTCAAAGCCAACCTTAGGTACATAGTGAGAAGCTGTCTAAATAAAATGAGGGCCAGCAAGATAGCTCAGCAGGTAAGGGTGCTTTCTGAAGAGCCTATAAGACCTGAGGTCTGTCCCAGAACCCATCTGGTAGGAGGAGATACCCAAGACCTGACAGTTGTCCTTGGACCACATGGGCTGGGGTGCTGGGTTATAAGCATGTGCCACCTGACCCCATTTCAGCAGTCGCGGGGAGCGAGCCCAGGCCGGACCAGGAGCACTCTGCATCCAGAGCTGCATCTCCATGAACTATCAGCTCGATGAAGAACTTACTGCATGACATTAAATGTGTGCCGTGGGCCGTTGGAGAAGAGACCATGCCTTACCTCCCACTGGCTGACACCTAAAGCTTGCACAGGCGACAGTTTCTTGCTTCCAAGCTCTGCTTCAGCTGTTGAGAGGCTCCTGACAACAGCGTAGGAATCAGACATCCTCCTACACTGATTTGCAAGAGCTGAGACCAGTGGTAGATGTGAGGGTGGGGAAGCCAGGCAGGTAAGGCCTTCGCTGTCGCCCTTCAGCCTTTGTTTATATGGCATCCAACTTAAAAAGATTGGCTTACCAAAAGTCTTTTATTTGCAGGGGTGTGGGGGCGGTGAGGGAGTTCCATCTTTCTAAGACCTCAGAATTCAGAATCCAATGTCTTTCACTTCAATGGCTTTTAGCCTGGAAGAAAACAGCCCATTATGGAAATATTCACTAGTGTCCTGAACACTGCAGTTTAGATACTAATAAAGATGACATAGGAAACAGCAGAGACTGCTCACCCCCTCACATTTGACACAGCTGCATCAAGGGACGGTGTGGCATTGCCACCCACATCGCGTGAGTCAAACTCCTAAAACATGGCCACAACAGGCTTCTAAAATCCAGGTTACACAATGTCTACAGAATGTCTCTGGTGCCTTCAGATCAGGATCACGGTGGGTCAAGGAGCAGAATGGAAAAGACATATCTGAACAAACTGGAGGCCTGGGTGTGGAGTCTAAAGGTGATGGGCAAGAAGAGGCAGGTAGTGTTCTAAAAGGACTGGCATCCACATTACTCTGGGGAAGAAAGGCCTCAGTACCCTGGGGTGTCCAGGGAGCAGAATAGCAGAGTTCTCTAGCACACCCTGCAGCGGTCCATTCCCATCCAAAGCCCTAGCTGATGAGGAGGAACGCTACACTTGCACTCTTGATAGCACAGAGAAATCGTCGAGGTAGCTCAGATGCTGGGCCTTCTGGCAGCAGAGAAGGTCTGCTGGGTCACTGCTGGTCTTCAGTGAATGATAGAAGGCCAAACAAGCTTTATCTGATAGCAGCTAACAGCAGCAGGAGCTGTGAGGTAGGCTCATGGGGCAAGCGGCACTAGTTTTCCTTGGGCCTCCTTATATTTAGGCCAAAGCAGGGAGGCATTGCCCACTCAGGAAGGGCTTAACCGCTCAGTTAATCCTTCTGCAAATGCCCCCACAGACCTGCCTGCTATTCCAGATCCAATCAAGACAATCTCAGATTAATTATCCTATCAGTGTCATAAAATAGTATGTTAATATATACTCATTATTTAAAACGTTAGAATTTTGCCGTAGTAAAGCTGTAAAAAGCAGTCATGGTTATGATGGTTATGACTGTATGTCAGGAGTTCAGAGACCACACAGCTAGTGCCTGTGATGCTGGATGCTGAATCTGGGCAACCCCTTCAACAGCCTGTAAGCCACTGGAAGGATGTGGTGTCTACCGTAAGCACCTTATTTTCATTCTTTGGTTGCTTATTTCTGACAGAGTTTTCTATGCGCTTAGTAGGAAGGGAATCACTCACTGAGTAGATCAAATGTGAGCCAGGGAACTAGAGCATCTGGGGCCTAGCCCTCGCAAGTGCTTGCTAGAACCGAGAATGGCATCTGAGCAGTGTCTGGTCACATGACTTCTTGCTAAGCATCCTTTCCTTCCCCTTCACCAGTCCACACTGCTGCAGACAGACCTTAGAAGGTTGGTGGGGAGAGGCACTCAGTCTGCCATCAGTATACAAGGAAGAGCGGTCACTCTCCTCAAGGGATAGAACCATTGCCAGTGAGAACACATGTCAGAAATTCCCCATGTTTCCTACAAGTCCCTGCAGCCTGTGGCAGGGGCTCAGACTGCTTCCTCCTTCCCCTGACTCCAGAAAAGCCAAGAAGCAGAACATGAGCTTCCAGAACCCGTCAGGTACAATGAGTCCCCTAAGATCTAAGCAGCAGCTGCAGAAAAAACTAGGCTGACCCCTGCACAGGTGGCCTGAGGTGGCCCCAGAATCTGGCCCAACCTCACAGAGCCAACACTTCTCCCAGAGTCCCAGAACTGTTCACTAAGAAAGGCTGGGGAGAGCTGAGAGAGACCCTTCGGTGAAATTGCACACACAGAATGAGACCTCAGAAGTTTTCTGAGTGGGCCTAGCTGACATTGTGTCCCACGACAGCCCATTACTCTGTGTGGTGGGCCCCATGCCTTTACAGATATCGCCTCGGATGCCAGCCTTTTTGGCACCTTTTAAGAGTGCCTCGGGCTGCTGCGAGCTTTCACATCCTAGGCTGGCTATCACACCTGCTGCCTCGGCTTTTTCTCTCGGGTGGGGCAGAGGAGGCTGTTGGATGGGTGCTCTCTATCACCCCACCTTACTACCTGTCTGTGAACTTGGGGGTGGCTAGCTACTAGGAAGCCCCAGCCATCCTCCTAAGCCCTGGAGAGAATTGGACTTACACAGCCACGCTGAGCTTTTCCCATGGGGCCAGGATCCAAACTCCACGTTCAAGAGAGTTGAGCAGCAAGCTCTCATCCAGCAAGCCAGCCCTTCAGCCCCTCCTTTCTATTTTGTTGCCTGTCTCTTTATCAGATGGAAAAAAAAAATTTAAAAAACCAAAACAAAAACCAGAGCAGAAAATGCTTCCATGTAACCTGCCAGGCCCAAAACCTTGGGAGAAAGGAGTCCCATAGACCAAAGCATCCTACTGATTAGCCAGAGGGGACTAGAGATATGACTTGCAGCTGGTGAGGACACCAGGTCTCTCTCTGGACTTTTAATGGAGGTGTCCCTCATCTTACAGTGGAATCATGCATTTAACCACACTGTAATGGAGAAGGTTGTTATGGTCCTAAAGATGTCAGAGAAACCTTGAAGGCATTCAATCCCATTGCTGAAAGCCTTCACAGGCACGAGGGGGTAACCAGCAAAACCACAAGGTCTTAGAAGACACCGTCGAG